>VDFB02193867.1:694787277-695519668 GCA_007258455.2 Sequoia sempervirens
TCTAACTACCATTGCAAATGTGTTGAGCTGGTTGTAGGGACATGTTCATTCCTCCAAGCGAAGGGGAAGTATCACTTAGGAGAAGTGATTAGTCAGATAACCCTAAATGAAACCTATTTGAGTTATACACACACACTCATAGTAGAGACAATTGAATCAGATTGTATGTTAGGAAGTAGTGGAAGTCATCCTGGTTTTGTTTCAGTAGTAGGGATCACCTTTACTGGGGTGCTATTCCAGCCATTGATGTTTATTTGTTTGAGATTGTGAGTTCCTTCCTATATTACTACGATTGTATTGATGAGTAGAACATATGTGGAATATGTATATGTACACATATGCATGTCGATGATAGACCACACACATGAAGGAAAGTGTACATGAGGGTACATAGGTAGACATACCTATGCACACTTATGAATGTGTTGCTTATGCGCATGGAACTATCAAATGGACCTTGCGATATGTATATGTATATGTATAGATATATCACACATAGGTGCTTATCAATACAATAGTAATTATGCATGACTATGGTGTGTAATCAAATATGTGTATATATATATAATATATATATATCCATATGTATATATGTATTAATACATGTGTATGATTGGTAAATGGACATGCCCATACAAATGTATTGATATATGTATACATACGCATACATGTACATAGAGGAATATATATATATATATATATATATGTACACTATCGATATAATTGTTATTACTATGCATATGTTAACTTATTTGTATTTAAATTTGAATGTTGAATGTACATACATAATTTATTGGCATAATATATATAAAAATATATATTAACATATATATAAAAATATATATTAACATATATATATACACATACATATACATATGCATATATATATATATATATATATGTAAATATATGAATATATATTTAAATATGATTAAATGCTTGGGGATCGATTAACTTATACAATTCTTTGAGGCTGATTTATTAACATAAACATAGGTCGAATATATAATACATATTGGCAATGTATAAAGGTCGAATTATATGCAATATAATTCATAGCAATTATGTCATTTTAAAAGCAAGACTTAGTCAATGCTTTTAGTTGGAATATCTTTGACTTAGTAAACTACAAATACTTGAGACGCCTTATCATGGAATAAATATCAACAACAAGTAAATGCAAATGCATAATGAAAGGATAAGCTACAATAGGGCGATGAATTAGTCAAAGTTGCTTTTTGAGACAAAGCAACTCATCATAGAATTAGTCCACTATATGCAAGTGTTGCATTTTGAGAATTTAAACTGATTCAAAGAAAAAGTTCGCGCAAAACTTATAGGGTGAATGGCTACTTGGTTGGCACCATATTAAGAAGTTCTGATTGTTGTAGAAGTACATTTTGAGAGCAATTCAAATGTCACCTTTTGATCATGTGCTATTTGAAATAGTCATATATTGCTTTCAACTAATGGATTCGATTTGCGACATTTTATGCTGAGTATACTCTTTGCTTATGCGCCACCTTTTAGCTGAGTTGAGTGAGTTGATTTGCATGGATGTTGCTATCAATTTACATGCCTTTTCTATAGACTGTGAAGACTCCTTTCTGTTGTATAAATAGAGAGACATGGTCTCTTATTTGAAGCATTCTATTCCTTGCTATTATGCACTTTTATGCAATCTTATTCTACTGCTTCTTGTGAGGGCCTTGAGAGTTTTGTGAGAACCTTTATTTTTTGAGTTATTCTTGAGAGAAGCATATTATCAACTTGTGAGAGAGGTGTTATTGAGGTATTGCTTGTGAGGTCAAATTGAATCTAATAGGTTGCTATTGGAAAGTTGTGCAACAAATTAGTCAATTGGATAAGCGTAGTACAAGCATGAGGATTCATCTTTTTCTATGTCTTTGTTTATGAAAGATTGATTCTTGAGTGCTTTATTTGATCTATTGAGTTTACTTGCATTATGAAAATATAGCATTTGCTTTGAAAGGAAATTAGAAGTTGTTTATGTTGTTTTGTGAAGTGCTTGTAATTACTCCGTAATAAGGGGAATTGTTTGTCATAGGTATTAATATACTAGATATGAATAAAAAAGGGTAGCTTAAGGGTTACTCATAGTTAAAGTGGTTTGATTATACTAGATAGCTAGTGGGTTACTCCTAGGTTGAGAGATATATTGAAACCTAGTGAGATAGAGCTAGTGCTCGATTAGTGGCATTGCACTCTTAAATACAAAGCTATAGTATTGACAAGAGTGGACTCATTAATTAAACCCTTTTATTTAAGGAGATTATACTCTTGAATGGAATCATATATTGTCATGATGATTTATTATGTGCTATTTTACTATGAGTCAATTATTTAATCTATGATTATACTGAGGCTTATGTAGCTATACTCTAGATTATAAGTTAAATCTTGGGACTAGATTGCCTATGAGGTGAATAGCTTGTTTATGAAAATATAAGCTCATATGTTATACCTAAGATAGGAATGTCCATTGAAATGGTAACTAGTGCTTATGATTGATTGGTAGAGATGCCATTGTATTTTGGGAAAACGGAAGTAGGTTATTCCTAGGGTTAAAGATTATCCATTGGAGGAAAATACCTAGGCATAGTATAAGAATGGTCATAATCCAAACCAAGTTGTAGTAGTGTATGTGAATGTGAGGATTGTCACTCGAAGTATTGAGTTCAAGAATACTTTGGAAAAAGTAGTGTAAGTTGCCACTGTTTACACTGTCATTTCACTGTGTTCCTTTTATGCATTCTAGTTTAGAAATTTTCATACTCATATGAAATACGACCATACGATTAGGTTTTTGTTTGTATCTAACAAAACACTAAGCTCAGATAGGAATTTGTTATGAGGTTTACCAACCAATCTCTTCATCAAAGGGTAGGGCTATCTATCTATGATAGATGTGCGGGGGACTGCATTTGAGTCCATGGTTGGCAAAAAAGCGCTTGAGTGATGCTTCTTTTCATCAGTTGGCAACCGAGGTTTGTAGATTTTTGTACCGGTATTGGGGACAATTGAAGTGTTTTCACTAGCGAGCAAGGACATTCATAATGTATGTACTGATGCAGCGACATCAGGACTAGTTTGTATATCCATTCTAGATGAAGCTCAGAAGAGCTATATTTGTATCATGTGCGTATTTATATAGAAGGATGTAATCATGTGAGATATACTTGAGTTCAATCATTATGAAATATATGTTAGGGGAAGAAATATTTTTATTGCTATGTCATGACATCTTAGAATATTTACTTAGTGTGATTTTTTTTTGGAATTTTATTGAGTAGAACATCAGGGTTGTTACAAAATCAATGTTAAGTATAACATGATATCCAAATTAGTACAATGATAAAGATGTAGCATACTTAAATAAAATGAAATTCAAAAGTTAGGTCCACATTAGAGATAATCAATTCTAAATGCATATAGCTAATTAACATCATCCTTCATCACATTTATTTTTCCATGATAACAAGTATAATTATTTAATTAATTATTCCTTTAGACTATGAGTAATAAATCTTTGTTAACTTTTATTAAATTGATTGCATTTGCTTAATTAACCTATGTTAATCTTAAGAAAATTTTATTTTGGACTTTAAAATTATACAATTTTATCTCCATGCTATAATTTTTTAGCTAACTATATAATTACCTTTTCTTTTTAAAGAAATTTTTATAAAGAAGAAATATAATTCAAATCATTTTCATATAATCTAATCAAATTGATAGATAAATGGAACAATTTTTCTTTTAATACTTTCTTTCTATTTTTTAAAATCATAACAAATTGGACAATTTTTTTTTTTTTTAAATCTCAAATGCATATAAAATTAAGAATAAAAGAATTTGAGTTGAAATACCATGTTTAAAAGAAACTTTTATTAATAGTATAGTAGTTTATTAAATAGTTTAAAATGCACCAAAGTTGGAAATCTCGTGTCACGATTCTTTACAATTGGAAGGGCTTGCCATTTCGAAAGGAATTTGGTCGTAGTTAAGACTCCTGAATGGTTGAAATATTGGGCCGCTTCGCCTTGTCCACGCTCCCTCACCCTGGGTTATAAAATGTCAGAATAACTTTGCATAAATCACAAGCCGATAATATCTCCAGTTCATCCAAATTTGTTACTGTTTTCCCTCAATGCGGATTTAGCGCGTTAATGGGATATCTTGTACCAGATCCAACTGGAGTTATTGCATCCCCACGTCACATAAAACAGCAAAGAGTTAGCCGTATGTTAGCCAACGCAGTCGATTTTATTTTATATTGAAATGAAACTTAGATATTATGAACTTTATACATACAATTTTGCTTAGACTAGTATCCTCAAGTAAGTTTTGCCATCGTTTCTTACATTATGTTGGGGCATTGTAGTTCATATAGGTTCCAACCTTTTCATAATTACCCATCCACATTTTGAATAAAAGATGAAATATATTATACTTTGGATTTTCAATGCTGTAATATAAATAAGATAAAAGAATAAGTGTCTTCACTTCAATAGGTGTCATATAGAATCATACACATTCATCCGGAAAAGATACAGTTTCACATTTGCATAGAAAATGCTGTACACTTAAAGCCTTATTTAAGATAACCTAAATTGTAACTCGAGGACCTACAGCCGGTCAAATCCATCTAATCCACTTGTAGGTATAACATCCTGCAATAATTTTATTCATCATATATTTATTCTTTATCAAAAATTTTAATATGATCTAACAAAAATATTTTCGAAAAAAAATGTATATACTAAAGGAATTTTTTCTTACAGATGTAGTAGATGACATCCATATGGGATCTGGATGGGATGGGCAAAGTGGTGCATATATATTATATGGGTTAATCTCTCCTTCAGTTGATTTTGATTGAGAGTAAGATGAATCACTATAAGATACAAAGCTTGAATTAGATCCATCACATTTCCTGGATGCATATTCTTCATCTGATATCAAAGCATGGGACCATACATAGTCAACCAATCCGCATTCGTCTGTATTGTCATTCATTATTCCATTCCCAATCTATATAAACATAAATTTTCAATAAGTATAAGTTTCTAAAGATAGAAAATTAATATATAACAAAATTTATATTATTTTTCATAAGGAAAATATACTACTAAGTATAGTCATTCTAGAAAAAGTAATATATTGCATTTCTATCTTTCATATATATATATAAGCTTCAAATGATTACACAATAATTACACATTCTTTTTCTCATATAAATTTGAAAGACAATATATGATAAATAATTTAGAATAATATAACATTTTGAAGAGATTCGACATCAAAATTAGATAATATATAATCGTTAAAAAATTTAAAACTTGAAATACTCTCAAATAAAAAAGTACATGAATATTATTAACAGTGGGTTAAAAAACTACTATTAACGTAAGACATTCAAAATGAAAATTTGTTTATAAAGAAAATGGATAGATGACTTATCAAAATATCACCCCTTCAATAAATGGTCATTGTTACTAGTAACATGCTATAATGGTGAAATTTACATACCTTGTAATTTTTCTTATAATTTAGATTTATTTTAATTAGTTGAATTTTATGTAATAATATACATATAAATAGTTTGATTTTTGTTAAGAATTGATACTTAACTTGATTTATTGTCATCTCTATTTATACACCCATTCTTAAGAATTAGTTTTGTTCTTTTATATGACCCATTTTCTATCTTTGGAAAGATACCCACTTCTATTTTCACTCATTCCTTAGAATCAATTATATTTTCTAATTTGACCCATTTATATCCCTAAAATGATCTATAATTTTTGGAAGTGGTCTAAATCACTTGTGAAAATGACCTTTGATATTTTAAAACTAAGATTAAACTATCAAATCCACTTGTTTTCCCTCCACTTAATTGTCATTGTTGGTTTGAAGTGAAAAACAATTTATTTTCCCCCTTGCAATTGTATTTAAGGACCATCCTTGATTCATTTAACCATCTAATGAATCTATGGAGTGATCATCACTTACACACATCAAGCAGTATAAAAAGAAATATCTTGTGACATGAATATTGCATTAAAACATTCTAGATCATATAAGCATGATTTTTTGTTTTCTTTAATTATTGCTCAATGTCATTGATTGAACATCCAAGTTCTATGAGATCTAAAACAAGGGAAGAGTTATTCCTATCATATATGCAAACTCTTGATTGCAGAACCAAGTTTATATGTAGGTTCAAAGCATAAGAAAAAAATCAAGATTGAGAATTGTATAAATTAGATTTGCACAAATATACTAGATCTACAATTGCTAGATTGCTTTCATAGTTAAATATGATGTATTTACATTTATAAATGTAATCCAAATAGTGATACAATAGTAAGTATAATTTTTTCATAGTCCATGAAAGTAGTAAGAGTGCTTCTGGATTAAACTATGTATGCTTTTTTGAATCAATATTTGGAATCACAATCAGTGATTCCTCATATGAGAAATCATTGATTGTGATTCAAAAAGACATGCACAGTTTAATCCAAAATCACTCTTACAACGATACAATATTCTTATTCATTCCAAAACATCCACCTAATATATCTTATTTTTGTGTTACAAGAAGAAATAAATTTATCTCTTGACGAAGTCTATTTCTAGGTTAAACTAAAAACTTTAAATTATCTCAATTTTAAATATTTAATACAATATATTCAACAATTATTTATTTCTAATATATTTATTTATGTAAGGTATCTAATTATAAATTAGAAAGTTAATTGTAAAATAAAATGCATTCATGAAAAATATTCTAGTAATAAATATACTTAAATGAAGAGCTCATAGACCAATTTAAGAATTTGTATATGTAAAAGGAACACACCATAACTCCCTTGAGTGCTAGAAAAGATGTACGAGAGTTGTTATTCTTAAGAATTGTATTTGCCAATTGAGGTATATAATAACCTGTCCACAAAACAAAGAAAAAATGAGAAATATTTATAATTTATTTTTAAAATTAATTTGAAAGTTAATAAGTTCTTGGATTTTAGTGAAGTTGAATTGTTACAAATGAACTTATCATGAATGAAGTCTTTCTCAATGTTAGATCTCAACATCATAAAGAATAAACTTAGGATCCTGTCATGTATGACTTTAGTAAAAGAACGGATATCCCATTCCTTAACTCTTAATCTAAAAGATTTCAACCTAAAATTTATAATTATGCATTAACTATCTTAGATGCGATGTGAGCCCCATTATCGAAAAAAAAACAAAAAAAAAAAAAAAAAAACAAACAAAGAAACATGTAAGAAGAAGAAAAACAAAACAAAACAAACAAACAAACTTGTAAACGAAAACTTTTCCGTACTCGAGAGTTGAAAGACTTACCAGCATAGCTTTCCCCTGCAATATAGAAATCTCTGTTCTTATATTGCGGAAACCTTTCAAACCAATTCAGAAGAAACGTGTACGAATCCCGAGCTACAGTGTTTACCCATCACATCAAAATCATCATTTTTGTTAGTAAATTGGAAATTTTTTTCAAGAAGTAAACTGTGATGCAGTCACACCTATGGCAAAATCAAACCAAAATAACAGTGTTCTCGTCAGTGCCATTTCTATAATCAGCGGTGGTATTGGAGTATGAAAATCCAACTCCGGCAGGTGATTCCAAAAACAAGGTGTTTGCCACTGCCAAAAGATAGATTGAAATGACAGTTAATAAGCAACATCAATTAAAATAGTTTTTACTGTTCATGATAATGATGTTGAAATTTCTGGTTTGCAACTGTGTGATTTTTAACATCAACCTTTCAGATTAAACTTCATGATTCATTATTAAGATCAAATTCTATGAGAAAAGAATGCTATCCTGATGATGGATCATGCAATTTGATCCGAAAGTCGATGTTAAAAATCACACACAATTACAAATCAGAAATCTCAACATCAAGAAACATCAATTGTGAAGAAAATAAACAAAGGTGTGGGTGGATATTGAAAATAAGACCTTGGTTCCATGCATACTGATTACTAGAAAGAGTGGCACCATCAGGCTGAACACGGAAGGGCCCCAACTCCGTCATTGCTCCCACTCCTAAGGATGAGCATCCCGGCCCTGAAATATCATGTCTTTATTAGCTTTGCAAAATGAAGGATTAATGATATCAGATTTCTATAATTTAAGAAACTATTGCTGTTGTTTTTGTTTTTGAATTTTAGTTGTGTGAAATTTTTATTGTCAATGTTGTGGATATTAGATCTATAATATCTTGATGATGGATCACGAAAACTGTGATCCAATAATTTGATACTAAAAATTTCACACAATCGAATTCAATGCAATGAAAGATTCCATGATATGAAGAGTAAGGCAGTAATTACCTCCATTGAGCCAGAGGAGGAGAGGCTTCGTAGAAGGGTCTTGGGTGGCCTCAGCAAAATAGCAGAACAGAGCTCTGCCCGCCTGTGCATCCACCGTCACGTATCCCGAATAATGTGCAAATGTTACATTTGATGGCTGGCCGGGCAGAGAAGTTATCTTGTCATTCTCCTGCAGGCCGTCTTGACCGTAAATGTGATCGAAGTTAATGGAAGGAGGCGTCCATTCTTGCGTCTGCCTTTCCACCGCAGACCTCCTTTTCTCCAAAAAATCTGAGAGAACTCGACGCCGACTGAGCTGGTGAGAAGGATCGACCAACAGGGTGAAAACTAACATTAACAACAGGGTTATGAAATTTTTCATCTTGAATGGATGATAAAACTCAGATTGCCTGGACAGCAAGAGAGCCTGGTATAAATAGAGGTGATCATGATTAATTGAGATTCAACAGCTGGCTAGGCAAGTGTTTATGCGGAGCAAACAATGCAATTGTAGGCAAAGAGACGGCAGCGGCCTTGTTCTATCGTCAAGTACAGGGACTAAGTATAATCCGACTCTATGTTGCTAGCCATTTTCTCCCCTGGAGCTTCCGCCTTCGAGGTTGGTTGTCTTTCACTTTGTGCAGGACATTCATGGTTTGTTCTATGTTCTTGCGTGAAAACCCACATTTTGTTTGTTTTTTTCACTGTTATCTCTTCAGTGATTTGATTGGTTTTTTTATTGCGCCAGTTGGTTCTTATTATGAGAATTTTTTTGGTTTGACTGATCTTTAGCTGATAGGCTATTTGTTTGAAATTACCGGCGGGATTCTCATTAGCCCAGCCGTGAAATTTTTTTTTCAGCGCTGGAAATTTTCCATTCAGTGACGAGTTTCCGGCGTTTTTTTATGATGAGGTCAAGTTTGCTAATTACGTGGGTTAGCGGTGGTGGAGTTGGTTGCCTCAGTACACGAAAGCAGAATGTTAAGTGTTTGTTTGTGTGAGGGTTAATGCATCCTGACGTGGTTGAACAATGGCGACGTAGGAAGTAAATGCAATATTGAATGTTGCAGTGTGGGAAAGTATATTGTTTTTGGTTGCATTGTCGAATGAGCCACTATGATGTTGGTTTGATAGCAGAGTATTGAAAAAATCGTCGCCTTCATCTCTGTTTGATAGCAGGTTGGAGGGTTTTAACACTAATGTGCTCCCAATTGTGCGACAAAATATATTGATTAAGTTTCATTGTCAAAAGAGCCATTGTGGTGTTGGTTTGATAGCAAACTATTATAAAAAATCGTCGCCTTCGGCTTCATTTTATAGTAGATTGGAGGTTTTTAAAACTGTTGTGCTTCAAAAGCTGTAAGTTGTTTTACATGGGTATTTTGCATAAATGATTAATTTATTGTTCATGTCTTTCGCTCTTTGCTTATTGTTCCTTGTTATATGTTTGTATCTTTGGTGTTATACTCATTTTGTAGACTTCAAAGAGATTATGACTCTGTATGGATGGAGAAATTGCAGTTAAATCTTCTTTCTCTCGTCAAAAAATATGGTTAGGGTTAGTAATTTTTTCGCCCTTCACTTCTTGTTTGTAGTTATCTCTGTGCATCTTTGGCATTATACCCATTACCATAGGAGCAATTGTAGTTATATCTTCTTTCTTTCATAAAAAAATATGGTTAGGGTTAGTAATTTTTTCGCCATTCGTTTATTGTTTGTAGTTATCTTTGTACATTTTTGGCATTATACCCATTAACATAGGAGTAATTGCAGATTAACACAGGAGTGATTGCATATATATATGTCGAGGATTAAAATGAAAGCATAAAGATATTCAAAATAAAATTAGTTTAGTGGTTGTTAAGTGTTATTCTAATAGCTCTTTTACAATTTCTGTATCTGTCTATAATATTTAGTGCCAGGTAATGTAGCTTGAATTTTCAATTAAGTTTGTAGCGTTATACCCATTTTGCATAGATTATTGGTACCCATTGGCTTAACAAGTTCTACTTAATGTGGGTTTCCGTTCATCTGTCATTTATGTCTGATTCTTAAGTGTTATTCTAACACCTCTTACAACTATTACATACACTGCTTGTCTTGTACTGATATGTTTCATGATATTCTTTTTCCCTTATCTATTTGAAGCTCCTTATAATAAACTGTTAATTGCCATGGTTATTTTGTGTGGATGAAACATGTTATGTGTCTTGTATGAATATGTTTCATGATAGTCTTTTTTTCTCAACAGTTTGAAGTTCCCTATAATAAACTACATTCTTCATGATATTCTTTTTTTCAGTTCCCTATAAAAAATTGATCATTATCCTAGTTTGCTTCTTCTATTCTCCATATTTTAAAGTTCTATTTAATGTAGGTTTTCAAACATTTGTCATTTTCCTGTGATTGTTAAGTGTTTTTCTAATAGTTCTTTTCTAATTTCCCTTTTTGTCTATAATATTTAGTAGCGAATAAGTGTTATTCTAATACCTCTTATACAATTACTCTATTTATCTTAAATTTCTGTATTTGTCTATGTTTCAAAGCATTGATTTTCACAAATGGGTATTTTGCATAAATGAATAATTTATTGTTCATGTAATTTCGATCTCTGCTTATTGTTCCTTGTTATATGTTTGTACCTTTGGTGTTATACCCATTTTGGAGACTTAAAAGAGATTATGGCTATGTATGGATGGAGAAATTGAAGTTAAATCTTCTTTCTTTCGTCAAAAAATATGGTTAGGGTTAGTAATTTTTTCTCCCTTCGTTTATTGTTTGTAATTATCTATGTGCATCTTTGGCATTATACCCATTAACACAAGAGTAATCACAAATTAACATAGGAGTGATTGCATATATATATGCAGAGGGTTAGTATGAAAGCATAAAGACATTCAAGATAAAATTAGTTTAGTGGTTGTTAAGTGTTATTCTAATAGCTCTTTTACAATTTCTATATTTGTCTATAATATTTAGTGCCAGGTAATGTAGTTCAAATTTTCAATTAATTCTATATGGCGTTATACCAATTTTGTATAGATTATTGGTACCCATTGGCTTAACAAGTTCTACTTAATGTGGGTTTCCGTTCATTTGTCATTTATGTGTGATTCTTAAGTGTTATTCTAACACCTCTTACAACTGTTACATTTACTGCTTGTCTTGTACCAATATGTTTCATGATATTCTTTTTCACTCATCTATTTGAAGCTCCTTATAACAAACTCTTAATTGTCTTGGTTATTTTGTATGGATGGAACATGTTATGTGTCTTGTATGAATATGTTTCATGATATTATTTTTTTCTCAACTGTTTCAAGTTCCCCATAACAAACTGTTCTTCATGATATTCTTTTTTTTCAGCTCCCCATAACAAACTGTTCGTTATCCTTGTTTGCCTCTTCTATTCTCCATATTGTAAAGTTCTATTTAATGTGGGTTTTCAAACATCTGTCATTTTCTGTGATTGTTAAGTGTTTTTCTAATAGCTCTTTTCCAATTTCCCTTTTTTCTATAATATTTAGTAGTGAATAAGTGTTATTCTAATACCTCTTATACAATGACTCTATTTGTCTGCAATATATATATGTGTATATGTATATGTCTATGTTTTAAAGCATTGATTTTCACATACAGTTCACATTGTATGTATATATATATATGTATGTATATATATATGTATGTATATATACACACACACACACATATTTTCTTATAGTTCTTTTACAATTTCCCTATTTGTCTATAATATTGAGTGTAAGTTAATTTACCTCGAATTTAGAATTGACAAGCCAACTGTTACATACATTGCTTGTCTTGTATCAATATGTTTCATGATATTCTTTTTCTCTCATATGTTTGAAGATCCCTGTAACAAATTATTCTATTGTTCTTGTAAGAAGGATTGTTTTCAATTTTTTAAATTATGAGATTTTGGGGTTTTCAATCATCTGTCATTTTCCTATGATTCTTAAGTGTTTCACTCTAATTTTTAATCTTTCACCAAAAAATTTATATGTGGACATGTACATATGTGAAATTACTTACAAAAAACATTCAAAGTGAAGAACCTAGTTCAAATGAAGAACCCAGTTCAAGTGAAGAAATTGTTGTATAGATTTGAGTTTGGAGTGTATTTGTGCTTACTTGAAATTCTATCAGTATCTCGACAAGGTGTAACAACAATTTCTTCACTTGAACTGGGTTCAACAAAAGAAATGTGAGCAGCAACAAAGGCTTTTGTGAGTATTTTCTATTCTACAAAATAGTCAAAATACGTCTTCTTGATAGTCCATCCTATGATCTTGTCCTAACTTAAACCTCTTTTCTATCGATCTCGAGTTGAATATTCATCCATATTTAAAAGTTGTATTTAATGTTGGTTTTCAATCATCTGTCATTTTCTTGTGGTTCTTAAGTGTTTTCCTAATAGTTCCTTTTGTAATTTCCCTATTTGTCTATAATATTTGTTAAACCTCTTTTCTGTCTCTCAAGTTGAATATTTATCCATATTTAAAAGTTCTATTTATTGTTGGTTTTCAATCATCTATCATTTTCTTGTGGTTCTTAAGTGTTTTCCTAATAGTTCTTTTTGAATAATTTTATAGCTTTCCTATGAACATGTTCCACATGCTACACTATTAAATGCTTTGTTATTAACAAGTTCTAAATGGAATGTTGTTGAATACTATGGTTGAATTGTATCCATATCCTGGTAACCCAAACAATAGCTCTAGATGCTATTTTTGTTAGTCTCCAGTATTTTCCCGTTTGATCAACATAACGCCAAAGATGTACACATATAACAAGTGATCATTGGAAATACCTTGCAATTTCTATTGATACAATAATAGAGACGAAAAATGTAGGCATACAAACATTGAATATCTTTACAGTTTTATACTCACCCTTTGCACATACATATATATGCGATTGCTCCTATATTGTTTTAGTTTTAAAGAAGGATATGTGGGTGCAATCGTATGTAAATGTTTGTGTACCATAAGAATCAAAATGGTCAAATGTATTATCACCCCTTACAGATACTATATATGCAATAGGTCCTCTATATCTCTATTTTTTAAGAAAATATCACATGTGAGGGCAATTGTATGTGTATGTGTGTCAATCATGACAATCGAAAGGGTCAAATTTTTTAAATCAAGACACTCAATTTAATAGTAAAAAAAAGCCTAGGGTATATAGGCACAAAAAATACAACATTGAAGATAGCTACACAAGTTTGAACTAATTGAATGCATCAAATACTATATTCTCATGATTATCGAATATAGGAAACATGCAACTATAATGTTCAAAACATGTTAATATTCTCATAGGCATCCATGCATATAGATTTATATACATAGTGATGGACATATATATGTATACAGTTATGCCTCTATGTGGGTGTGTATATACAGATATATATATACATACATACACACACACATACACACACACACACACACATCAATTTCTAGCAGCTACAACTATATATTTAGAATACATGTGTTTCAATGTCATATACACAACTAGAAAACCAACCAAATGTTTGAAAGGTAGTTCTGTAGATTAACATTTTTGTGTGCATATTTGCATGCTAAATTATGGGCATTTCATACTTTTCTTGCTCGGGGGTTTGAATAGAGCCCATAAGGCTTCATGATGCCAATATGGTAGGGAGGACAACGAGTGTGGGTTTTGTGTTTTTACCTTTTACGTCAAATATTTCTTGCTAGATAGATAAATATGTACACAAATCGTTCCATACACTTGGCTTCCAAAAACATACTCTACTCTACCCATTGGATTTCTCCATGTGTGTACAACTATCCTTTCAACTTATGCGATCCATTATTTATACAGAGTTGTTTATCGGGATACCAATTTCCCCCAAAATTATTACAACATTTGCATTATGTTATTCTAAATTTATTTGTATGAAATACACCATTGCAATCAAAGGAATGATATATTAAAATCATCAATTTATTGCAATTTTAAAATTGTATCATATATATATATAATTCCATCAAATTCTCCACCGCTCTTTTCTACTTTTCTTGCTTGGGGATTTTGCTTAAGACCATGAGTCTTCATGATTTTCACATAGGGTTCACATTGCATACAATTCTCTTTCAAGTGATTTTGCAATGCAGTATTCTAAACATACAGTTGTAGATGTGATTAAGCGATAGGCTATTTGTGTGTTCAAAATTCCCGCAGGGATTTTCTTTAGCCTAGCCATGAATAGAATTTCTCTTGGCCAGAATTTTTTCGACCGACGGAAAGTTTCTTGGGGTTTTTAATGAAGATGTGAAGTTTGCTAATTACGTGGGTTGGTGGCGGTAGATTTGGTTGCCTTGATACACGGAAGTAGAATGGTAAGTGTTTTCTCGGGTGAGGGTTAATATATTGTTTTTGGTTGCATTTTCGAACGAGCTGATGGAACCTTAATTCTGATGTCCCATCTTAAACCCTTGTTGCATTTAGGAGGGTTTTAGAATTTATTTCCTTAATGTCAATTGAGAATTATATTTGGTTGTTGATCCCCTATAGCTTGTTGCCGGTGCCTATTTTAATACTTTCTACTAGGCAGCCGGTTTCCTCATCCTGATTTTTGAAAAACTAAGCTATGTTATGACTTTGGGGTTCTCAAGAGCTCTTATTTTATCCATCGTATCATCCTAGGAAGTCCCCTCCGTCAAAACAAATTATTGAGCATGTGTGTTAAAGTTTTCACTTAAGTTCAACCAACCTTATGTCCTTATTGCTCATCGTTGATCACTTTTGGGATATATGTTTTAAACTAGCGATGATCGATGAAGTGATATCTCTTTGATATCGCTCATCGTGAATTGATTATGGAACTCTTGTTTGATATTAGCGATGAGTGAGGTTCTTAAGGGATCACTTATCGCTAATGATTTTGAGTTCTTAAAATTGTAATAGCGATAAGAGATGACTTCTCATTTTATTATCCTAGTTTCATCGGCCATCGCCAGTATGTTGTAAAGGGATTGTTTACAATTAGTAATGAGCAAGATGATGAGTTCCCAATTATATCACATCTCATGGATTTGTTTTGAGTGTTAAGGTTATGATTAACAATGAGCGATATTGTCCCTTATGAGGAGTTTTCTCTCGCTAATTTGACTACATCCTATTTGCAATTTCTATTGTGTCATTGATCGTTATGCAGGTGTATGTGTCAAACTATGGTGTTTACATCTCTTGTCGTTGATAAAGATGGAAGAGAATGAAGTGAACCAATGATTGGTGACAACTGCTACATGAAGGGGAAACATGTCAAAATCTTAGGGATTTCATATAAAGTAGAAAGAAAAGTAGCAAGGTGGATTATCAACCATTGATACATTTTTAAAGCTGAAGGATCAATGATCAAGATTCAAAATTGAACGACTACTTGTTAGTTCACTCGCACAAGCTTACTATCAAATATTAATGGTGACATGCTCCTGATCCGTAAAGCGGAAGGATCTATGAAAAATGTTGCGCTAGTGATTAGGAACAAAGGTGTAAAGACATCAATAATGAAGTAGCAGGAACATTAATCAGAGAGAATTCAAAACATAGAACCAAGAGAGAGGAAAGAAGACACCGATTTGATTACGGAGTTTTCCACAACGTGACTACGTCTCCGGGTCGAGCTCAATCGAGTGACCAATCTATTGAACTATCTTGAAATGGCAGTACAATCTCCACTGGAGCCTCTTGCAACACTGCTTTACAATATCTTGTAGCTCATCCACAAAGTCATACAAAAAGTTTCTCACTCACACCCCTCTCAAAAGCTCTCAAGGCTAGGGATGATAAACAAAGAGTAAGGAAACTGACTCTGCCTAAAGGATCTACTACAAGATTAGAACATCATTACATCACAACTCAAATATTCTCCTAATTCCCTCTAAGAATTCTCTCCCAAAAGCCTCTCAAAGACCAAGAGAAAGGGATACAATGGAGAATGATCAACTGATGGATCAACTTAGGAATTGATGATCAACTAATGGATGATTGAGGAAGACTCTCCTAGTCTCCTTTTTATACTTGAAGTTGGGCCTATTTGGTTGAAACCACCTGATTTGGCATTTTTCCCCTTTATGGAAAGATAAAAACCAATTTCCCCATTTTTTACATAAAACAATAACCCCACTTAATAAAACAATTAAACTTGTTTTTAAGCCTCAGCTTATTCATATTCTCGGGCCTTGGAAGTTAGGGGTTGTTTGTTTGTATTTTAATTTAATACAAATAACCAATATAGTTGGTTATTTTAGTTTAGGCATTCAGCCTAGCAACCTACCATATAAAACCTGTACCATATTCATATAAAGTGCCAACAATTGCGTGTCGGTGGTCATATATTTTGGAACCCACGAGATCGGGGTTCCAAACCCGTTGCGGCCATTGAAAACCCATTTGGAACTTTCAAAGACTTCAAAATAAATTGGCATCGGTATATAGTCAAAGTCATTGTGCGTGGCACAATGGTCGGGCCAGCTGCTTGTGTGGAGAACGTCGGTGGTTCCTACCACACTAATAGACTTTTTTAACCGAAACAACCTTAAGCGATGGAGGAAAAGGCGCCCAGGGGCCATGTGTCAAGCTCAGACCATCCCACGTGTCAGAAGACAATTCGCCAGAGAAAAATAGTCAGCATCCACATCAACCTGCCACTTAGATTCCACATCATTAGAAGGATGCGTGTCAATGCCCAATTTGCTGACCATGATGATGTCATCATCCATGTCACCACGCCACGTCACTTGTATGGACTGACACGTGTCAGCATTTGATTGGTCCAACTCGACATCCATATGATGACCTGTCTATCAAGTTAGCATGATGATGTCATGCTGACGTCAGAAACCATACCACATGGTACCTTGGTCAACTGCAAGCTTTGACTGGCCATATCTCGCACATGCGAGCTCTGATTTGCGCGAAACAAACGCCATTGGAATCATGACGATGAGACCTTCGCAATGATGCCACCTTTGATCATTTTTAATGATGTTAAAATTTCATCCTTTTTCTCATCCTTGGAAACTGAGTTGACCGGCCTTTGACCAAAGTTTGACCGGCGATATCTCACACATACGGACTCAAATTTTGATGAAACGAACATCGTTGGGTTTGTGTCATCGAGACCTTTAAAGTGAAATTGCTTCGGTCTGATTCTGAGTCCATCAACTTTTCGCCTTTTGATGGCCTCCTGGTCTAAGGGTTGACCCAACTTTGACTGCGCGTAACTTGAGCAAACAGACTCCTTTTTTGCCTGTTCAAGTTGCGCCGGATTCAGTATTCTGAGCTCTACGCCATGGCACTACTTTTGGGAGAAATGGGAACACTTCAATTTTTAGGTTCAGAAGATCCACCTAGATCAGCTCCCCTCTCGGGCATAACTGAAAGTAGATATCTAGTTTATCATGCATCCTTGTTCATTGGCTAGCAAAAAGAATACCAGAGGCTAAAGAATTTGCAAGGAAAGCTCCAGAGATTATCTACAACTAGGGTGACATAGCTTTAGTCTGGGTAAGCAAAACTGAGACTTCCTATTAATTAAGGTAGTAGGATGAACGACCATGAAAGTTGATGAGAAATTGACGGGAAATGCAATTTAGTCTTTTTCCTAGTGCTTTCAATTTGATAATTGAGCCTTGTCTAAATTGTGAAGAAAATTGTCCTGTTGAACATTAGAGTTTTATCTTGTCATAATTGTGAAGGGTTTTGTTTAACCGTAAGGAATTGTAAACCCTAGTCTCCATTTGCGTTACAAACATGAGTGACCTAGAGCCTAGTGTGTCCAGTGTTATCCCTGAAAGAAAACTAAAGAAAAAGAGGGTCAAAAGACCTAGAACTCAACATGCTTCAACTAAAGTCGAGCCCAAACTAGTAGTTGTGTCTAACCCTTTTCCTAGTACTCTTGCGGCTTCCACAAGGTCCAAAAGTGAAAAGAAGGAAGAATTTTTTTTTATGCAAGAAACTTCTGGAGGTATTAGAGAGGGAGGGTCACGAATTGGTAAAAGGCCCACAAGACAAGTTGTTACCACTAGGTTGATTGATAATACTGGCGAGATTGGTGAGAAACCCCAACCCCAGAGTGGATGGAAATTTTTTAAGTATGCTTTCAATAGGCTAAATTCTAGTAATCCTGCATGCTTCTTGTGGGGATTGAACCTGGGAAAGTTAGTAGTTCCAAATGTGTTTGTGGAGGTTGATTTAATGATGGAGCTAGCAAGGCACTATGACCCTACTGACAAGAAAATAAAGAGTGAGAATGGTAATATAATTCTAGAGGTACTAAGGATAAAATGTTGGATGTGTTTGGGTTGAATGCCAACTACATTGCAAAGTTCAAGCGTGCTGACTTGTATGTTGAGTATCAAGGGAGAAAATTTGCATATAGAGAAGCAAAACTTGTTCGACATAGAAGGAATAGGAAAAAGTTCACTGTTCAAGATGCCGAGCCTTTTTAGTGTGAAGAATTTGAAGATTATTTCAAGAATAGTTATTATTGTCTGAACCAAGTGCTAGTTCAGGATTTTGAGGTTAGAATAGCCCCTAATTTGTTAGTGATGATGGTAGATATACAAGAATATAATCGAAGCATTGGTTTTGATTATGCTAACTTTGTTGCCCAAGAAATTCATGAGGATTTTCTTAATTTTAAAAGGGAATCACTCCCTCTATCTTTCCCTTATTATTCCTTACTGATGCACATGCTCTTGTGGGAAGGAGATTATGAGTGGAAAAGAAAATTGAATTTGAGGATTGTGAACAGTGAAAATGAGGCTATCCTTCTGCAAATGTGGACATACATTTGGGATCAGGATTGCTCCAATTCTAACTACATTTTGTTTTCCAATGTTTTAAGACATGGTATCTTAGAGTCATTGGGTGTGGCACCTAGGACTTTCTCTAGAAATAAAAAATGTCATGCGCCCAATGGATATACCAGGATCTGCAACCACACATAATTGGGCTAACTTGTTTTTACATTTTTCATATACTTTGATCAGGGTTTATAGAGCTAAAGTAGTGCCCCATTGTTTACCCTTGTATGTCTCAAAAAGGCTGGCTTTCATGGAGCTCATGTGGCAAATGGATGTCTTGGATTTTGAAATGTTTAGAAAGGACAAAAAGGGCTCTGCACTATACCCTCAATGCTCTTTTGCTTATTTTAAGGCCACTACCCTTGAAGGATATGAGAAATTGGGCATAATGGTTAGTAGTCTCAGAATGCCTATAGATGTGCTTAGATTTTTTGATCCAGAAGGATTTGTGGCAACAAAGAGAAGACAAAAGAACTGAGGCATCATACATCATGAGTTTTTCTATAAAGATGGTGTACTAAGGAATCTGAAAAGTGATGAGGCTATTATGGATAGGAAAAGGGAATGGACAACTATGAAAAAACTTGAGGAGAAGATTATGAAAAAGAATTCCTTCTATATATGTCCATACAATGAAATTGCAAACCCCTTGGAGAGGGCCTTTACTATGATAACGAAATATCACTCTAGTGGATTTAAAGTAAAAGTAAAGGAGGTTGTAGGCAAAGCCTAGGTCGTCTTGGAACAACAATGACAACAATAGGCTATGGATATCCAAAAAAGGCTTGAAGATGTTTAGGAGGTCAGGAAGGAACAAGTGTCAAAACATGTGCCAGGAAATGAAGAAATTGAGAAAAAATTTCCCCTTCCCCATATTGAAGAGACTCATAGTTTAGATGTTCCTCTTGACAAGATTGTCTAGTGGCATTATGACAGAGAAAATGATGATGATCCCAGAATTAGGGAGTGTGATGAGTTCTTGGCTGATGATAAATTTGTGCAGACCAAAGAGTTTTAGGAGTTTATGATTGAACAGAGGAGTAAGGAAATAAAAGAGAGACTAGAAGCAGCTCGAGTTAATGTTGAACCTTTTCATCAGGAGGAAGCTGGGAAAGAAGAGGAAGAGAAGATTAAAGCTGAAATTGTAGGGTGATCCCAGAATAGTGGTTTACAATTTTTGGCCAAACTGGACACTGAAATTATTGTTTTTAACTAAATCTTCACATTCGGGCACCTATAGTGGCTAAACCGTGAGGAATTTGAAGATGATGCAAACTAGAGTCTCGTCACATTTTGTCTATAGATATTAAAAATATTTTTTTCAAAATTTTTGGAATCATATTGTACTTCTTTTTCCATCTCCCAAAAAAATTGGCTTTTTCTAGAAAACAACATTTTTTAAAAGTGACGCACACTGTATAATGCATAACTTTTTTTCCATGAAGGATAAAATTCTAATTCTTTCAAATTTAGATTTGTAACTTTGATATCTAGTGCTTCCACTTGGTTAGATAGTTTGTTATTGAATAATTTTTCCTTAATCAAGTTTTGAAGTCAAACCAATTACAATTCAAACATAGTGCGACCATATAACGCATAACTTTTTTTGTATATATCGAAATTCAATTTTTTTTGTTGGATCAAGGACTTCAATATCTAGTGCACTCATATTTTTCATTTTTTTTTTGATAATCTACTATTTTTCCACATGTGTAGAACACAGACCTTCATTTTTGATGAAAAACCTATGTTTAATAAAACTAAAAAAATAAATACATAATAAAACCAAAACATATTAAAATTATATTCGTTGGATAGCTTGTTCTGAGGGCTACCTGATTCTAGCTGGGTTTGTGAAGATTCCTCCATTTTCATCCTCAACCCAAGCTCTGAACGGCTAAAATTTAGGTTTTTTTTGTGTCTCAGGGAGGGATGAGGGATAAGGGGGGTTCGTACGAACCCCTAGGGTTTGAGCAAACCCCTAGGGGTTTGCTCAAACTAGGGTTCATTTGAACCCCTCCAAAGGGGTTCAACCGAACCCCTTTGCTATGCATTTTTTTGGGTTTTTGGTAGTCAAAATTCAAAGGGGTTCGGTCAAACCCTAGTTCAGGAAAAACTCTAATGGGTTCCCTTGAACCTATAGGTTCATACAAACCCCCAAAATCACTTCTTTTGCTTTGTGGTCATTTTTTGTGAGTTTTCCTTGCTCACTTGAATTGTAAACCACTATTGTGGCTTCACCCTACAACCATTACTCCTACTGAAGCCAAAAGAATTGTTAAAGATAGTGGAATCATGCTATTACCAGGATGTACTATCATAGCTGCCATCGCCTATGATGCAACGAGAAGAGATCCTCAAGCTTTAATATCTAAAGATTAGCTTGAGAATAAAGTATTTGGTTCTGGATATAGTCCAAAGCTGCATACTCTTGCAATTTGGTCTATGGAACCTAATTCTAGCAAACATGAGGTTTCTTGGCCTATTGAAGAAGTCATGGGTTCACTAGTGGTCAAAAGAGCTATTGACATAACTCCAATCCAGACAGCTGAATTAACTACACATGCTGCAATGCTTAGTGTGGACACTGCACATATTTCTCAAAAAAATTATGAATATTTGGTTAAGGAATATAATAAGGCTTTGAATGAATTAAGTCAAATGATTGCTACCATTCAAGCTACCCAAAAGACAGTAACTTAGCCTTCTCCCTCTTCCTCATTTGATATGTCTACACAAGATAGGGAAACTTTGGCCCTCAAAATTGATAATTTGAAAGGAAAGTTGATTACTGAAGAGGAAAATGTAAAGCAGGCCAAACTAGAGACAGTTAGGGTGGCCAATGAAATTTTTAGAGATGTGCTTAAGCATAGAGTAACCAAATTGGTCTGCAGGGCTAATGAAGTATGGGCCACGTATAAAAACATTCATGAGGCAAATACAAAGTATCTGCAAGTATAGGAAGCCTTTAGGAATGAGTGGAATAATTGGATGACTAGGATAAGTGCTTTGAAAGAGATGATGCCAAAAATAAAGGAGGATCTTGAGGCACCCACAAATATTCCTGACATCTTGAAGACTATTGACTCTTGATAAATGAGGTAACCACTTTCCATGGAAAATTGGGAATACAACTCCAAAGCAGGTTGAAAATATTCAAGGAAATGGAGAACCATGGCATGCCTCAAATATTGAAATTCAAAGGTGAATTACATCCTTTTGACACCTAGAAGGAAGATTTGGGAGGATTGCTTGAAGCTACTATGATGCATTTGTTTGTTACTAATTACCTCTTGCTCAATTCAGACATTGATATGATGGTAGAGATTGAGTAAAAAATGGATATATTTGTTAAGGAAGACATAATTTTAATTGATGCAAGATAGTCCCAGTATACTACTAAGGTGCAGGATTTATTGAATGTTAAATGGCCCACTGAAGAGGAATACAATGTTTGGTTGGAGAAGTATACAAAGTGAATAAGGAGAATAATGGATAGGAGAAGAATAATACATAGCTTGAAAATAGTACAAATTAGGCTTTTGGTATAACATGGTAAAATATTATTCTCTCCTCAACGATCAAAGTAATTAGCACACAGTGCTAATATGGATCAAACAGTTTTTGACCTTTTTCTATTTTCTTTGCCTTGCTTTGTAAGTTTTTTTTGTTTTGATTTCCTTATAGTTGGCATTTGGAGCACGTGGAGAATATCTTATAACTGCTGTAACAAAATAATGATGTCTTTTAAGGTGGGACCTATTTTCCACAAATGAATTGAGGATATTTCTGCCTCATGTTTATTTGCTTCACCTAAAAACTGAAGCGTAACTAGGAAGGGAATATTGTTGTAAGTGGTCCTATGAGATCATGATATGTGTGCTAACTGGTCTGAGGATTGTTTTGCTCCTTCATCTCTATAAGAAGGAATTCAGGACCAGAAGCACGAGAGTTAGAAATTTTTGAGTTGATACTATTAGTATTATCAAGAAAATACAAAGCAAGTTTTAGAGTCTTTGTTTTAAGTTCATCTTGGAGTTCATACGTATGCATGTAAGGCTGATAATGATATAGAAATTTATAATACAGATTAATAGATCGAGTTTCATGGTTATTTTCTCTCCCTATATGTATGTTATGAGTTATGATTGAAATTACTCAAGGATTTCTTTCATTTGTCTCTATCATTATCTAATGGATGTTCAGTTTCATGTTTGCCTATTGATTCAATGAATTGATGTAAATGCTTATATGATAGTGATAACTTATAATTACTATGTGCTAGGATATTTATAAGAAGTGATAGTATTGAAGTCACAGAGAAATATTATAATGCAAGATTTCTTGGGATTATATGTGTTATTATTTGAATTGTTATCAGTTTATGTCAAAGGATATTGACTCTGTGCTCTCGATAAAGACACTGGTTCATGTGGGATATTAGTGTTACATTTACAGTATTGATTCATCAACTAATCAATATTTTAACCATAAAATTTCAAAAGGAACACTTTTGTTATTCGTTCTTTCAGGTGTCTTTTCTCTCATAATAAACTCATATAACATTAGCATAATAAGCTTCCAACTTATTTAATGTTACTATTAAGTGGCATCATGAGAGGTGTCTATTATTAACAATGTATTTGGTTGCAATTGTAAGAGGTTTTTTAGGTATACATTATGGGATCACCCTCTTGGGTTTCACAAATCCCAAAGAGTAGGAATAGAAGCTTAGCAACCTCTATTCGTTGATTGGCCAATCCCTTTAGTATTATTGATAATTGGAAATGGAAAATCCATAGGCATGTCTAGAGATCAGTTTGGTTCTTAAAAAAACCAACAGATTGGCGACTCTGCTGGGGACTAGCTAATTCCAAAAGTCTCTAAGTTTAGATCAGGTACAACCAGAGTTAGTTGCTCGTTGTGAATATTCCTTGCTATTTAAGGAATAATCAATTTTAAGTTTATTGCATTAGTCCCATTATACTAGGTCTTATGCACCAGGTATTATTTCATTCTACCATTGTCTATAAGTTAATGTTTAAAATATTTTCTGGAGTAACAAGTACACAATCGAATTGCAATCACTTTTTGTTTCCTAGTATCCTAGGTGGCGACTTTGAGTTCTCTAGTACCAATGTGAAGATTAACTCTCCAAAAGAAAATAACAAAAAGGATTTTGTAGTATTTGACATTATGAGGAAGACCAAGAGCTATGCAAAGAAGCATCTTGAGTAGAAGGCAGAATCTGAACCTACAAAGGAAAAGCAACCTGAATGGGTCAGGGAACGTTCTAAACCAAGTAAGTCTGTTGATTCCCATTTTGGTATATCTCCTAATTTTCATGTTGATATAACTAGTGCAAGTGTCCATGAAGGACATAATGTTTAAGAGTCTAACATAGATCAGGGAAGTTTTCCAGTAGAAGAAATTTTTGATAATGAGTTAAATATCTCAAGACAGGAGGATAGGTGGGAGTTTTGGGAGAAGAATAAGAAATTCTCTAAGTCCTCAACCCAGGGAATTGGGTCCTTTTTCAATGGAAATAATTTTAAGCCATGAGGTAAATCCCTTGATGAACCAGTCCATTTTTCTCTTGAGGAAGATCTAGATGACCAACCTTACTTTACCCCTACCTTGAGTGAACATGGAGATATTCTGGAAAATGAGGAAGATATAGACAATGTCATGAAAGCCATTGAAGAAGAAGATTAAGATTCCAAGAACAAGAAGAAAGAAGAAAGAAAGATTTGAAAGAAAAGTAAGATAGGATTAGAGCTAAGCAACTCGAGAGAGATGCTAGAAGAAAAAAGTTGGAGAAGATGAGAGAGGAGGCTACAAGGCATAGAATCTCTGAGGAAAATCTTTCTAAGATGACTGATGATATCCCTGGAGTAACAATCACAATGGGAGCTTCAACTACTGGTACTTATACTACGTCTGTCTCAACCAATAAAGCCTCAGGTTCTCCTATTATTACTAGGAAAACATCATTGCTAGATCATGGGAAGAGACCTATTGACCCACCCAAGAAAACTACATTCAAAACCAATGATAAAACCAATAATTCATTTACTGAAATCCCCACAAATAAATCCAAAATTAATCCAACCCCATCTGACATACCTCCAAATCCTGAGATACTAAGGTTGCAGTTGGAGGGTGAAAAGCTGAGAGAAGATTTGAAAAAAGCTGAAATGATAGCCTCTAATACTGAAGTGGCTAGAAAGATTGCATTCCTTCAAATTTCCACTAATATACCAGAAGCTTCGATTTTTGGAGATACTGATAGTGAGTTTCAAGAAAGGAAATCTAATGGACATACCCTTGGGGGAAGTGGTGGTGGAAATCATGGAAATGGTGGCGGAGGAGGAAATAAGAATGATAAGTCTTACTTCAAAGATGATGAGGGAAGTAAGAAAGAAGGAGGTGATGGTGAAAGTGGTAAGGAAAGGGATGGTAGCCACTTTGATAGGAGGAAAGATGATGTACACAAAGATTATCATAGGGATAGGCATATTAGGAGACTGCTCCAAGTAGACAGATACCAACAGTTGTGTTTCACTAGAATACCTAGCTATCCCAACCCATTCCCTAAGATTTTAGGCTTTCTCTAGTCAAACTCTTTGGAAATAATGCTTTGAGTGGAGAAGACCACCTCAAAGCATTCACTAATGTTATGGATGAATTTGAGGTAGAAAAAAAATATGTCATGATGAAATTATTCATGCAGTCTCTTGTTGAGGATGCAAGAGAATGGTACAAAAGTTTACCTGCTGAGAGTATTGGCTCTTGGGAAGAGGTCACCAAGTTTTTAAGAGAACAATATGGTGATAAGATTGGTTCAAGTTTTCTGTTGAATCAATTCAATAATATTGTAAAAGGATCCAATGAATCTATTGTTGAGTTTAATACAATGTTTCAAAGGGATAGAAAAAGGTTGTCTCCTCATTTACACTTAAATGATCATGTGTGCTTGGTAAATTACTGCAATGATTTGGATGCAAATTAGATGAGTTACTATTTGCTAGATAAGCATCCTCAATATTTAAGAGAAGCTTTTAAGATAGCAGAACATATTGAAAACACCAAAAAAACAACTAGTAAAGTTGGCAAACAAGATGATCCAATACTTTTCAAAACTTCAAAAAGGGAAGAAAAGAATTCAAACACTAAAGGGGGAACCATTGAAGACAATCTTGAAAGCTTCATGAAAACTATCAATGATAAAATTGAAAGGAAAGAGAAGGCCCTACCAAGAAATTATCAAAGGAATGAAAGACCCCCTAGGTTGCAAGACCACCCTTACAATACCAATTGGTATAATGGGAAGCTTGTGTCAAATAATCAGAGGAATTCCCAAAACAAAGTTCCTCCAGACCTTCTGCAAAAGAATTCAAGAAATTTTGTTGAAGATACTCCTTGGTGTATGACTTGCCAAATGCCAGATTCCTCGTGCGACAATGTGTAGTAGCACAAATGGTGGAAGTAGAAGATAGCATGCATGAGGAGTGTGATCAAAAAGATCAAGAGGAGGAGGATGTGCTTATGATTATGGGTGATTTTGATATTGCTTATAGTGAATGTTCTTCTGATGAAGATTCTTGTGAAGTAGATGTTGAAAATCAAAGAAAATTTGATAATACATATCATCAACAGGTTCTTTCAGATGAAGATGACACTAGGAATGATGAGGCTTACAATTTGGAGGAAATTGAAGATGGTGTCTCATTAAGAATACTTTCTATGAAAGAGTTTGCAAAGTATACAATAGTCTTAGCCGCTCAAGCTAGAGGTTCTTATCATTTGAGAAATAGAACTGTTAGAGGTGAACAAGGTAATCCTATTGGTCTGTTCATCAAAGAAAAAAAGGCTAAGGGAAAGGAACATGAACATGATAAAAAAATAGAAACTGTCAAAGATAAAGAAGACAAGGGAAATAAAATTTGGGCCCAGAGAGCGGGCAAGTCAAAAGCTACTCCTGGACACAATTTTTTTGCTAAAAAATCAAAGACACAGAAGCAAGTCCCTGAAGCTAGAAAGAAGGATACTAAACACAAGGATGAAGCAACTAGAAATCAACAGAAAGAAAATAGCCATGAAGAAGGTATTCCTTCAAATAATTTTCCCAAATATACTCCTGTTGACATGTTTCAGTTACTTAGCCAAGTTAAAGTGTCTGTAGCTTTTCTTGAAATGATGAGGATAGAGGAACATAAAAAAAAGGTAGTGGCCCTTATCACCGACACTACTATAACGAGTAATGATGTAGTAGAACCAACTCCTTCAAAACTAAGTGATAATAATAAAAAGGGTAAGGAAGTTGAAGGAGTAATTGCTGAGATTCCCCACATTTTTCTTGGAAATTTTGTGAACACTTTTCCAGATAAAATAGATCCATTTTTTCTTACCTTGATAGTTGGGGGGAATTTAATAAAAAATTGTATTATTGACTTAGGTGCATCAAATAACATCATGCCAATTAAAATCATGGATGCATTAGGGTTAAAAGTTGATAGCACTCATGGTAAGTGTTATGCCATGAATGCTAGAGAAGTTCCTATGGCAGGTGTGATAAATGAGCTTCCATATAGGTTAGCAACTTTCCCTAATAAGGAGTTTAAAATGAGTGTGGTTGTAGTTGATATCCCACCTAATTATGGAATGTTATTATCACGAAAATGAAGTGCATCTATGGGAGGCAATATGCAGTGTGATATGTCTTATCCCACATTTCTTATCGATGAAAGGAATATCCAAATAATGAGGGAATATAAGGTCCCACATATGTTGGAACATGTCCCTGAAGATGACACAATTCTTTTCATAGATACTAACATTGGTGGGTTCAAGGAAGAGGAAGTACCAAAAGAGATTGAAAGATGCCCTACATCTATAGAAAATGAAGTTTCAAGAATATCTGATAAAGAAGGATTATGGAAGATGTACTTTGATGATGCGAGCTCTAAAGATGTATCGGGTGTAGGGATTTTACTAGTATCACCAACTGGGAGTACTTATAAGTTCTCTTTTACACTATCTTTTATTTATACAAATAACGTAGCAGAGTATGAAGCCTTGTTATTGGGATTGAGACTTGCTAAAAAATATGGAATCAAAAAAATAATAGTAATTGGTGATTCTGAGCTAGTAATATCACAAGTAAGGGCTAAATATGCTTGCAAAAATAACAGACTGAGGCAATACCAGAATGTTGTTTGGCACTCCATTGAAAAGTTTGATGCTTTTGGAATTTCAAAGGTTGAGATAAAAACAAGGCCCTCTATCCCTGACAATGTATATAATTGGAATTTTTTTAATGATGACAAGGATATCCTTAGATTCTTGAAATGTACTGATAAATATGAAGGCCAGGAGATTGATTTTAGTGGATCTATAGAAAATACTGATGGACAAGACACAATGCTAGGAAAAGAGGTCATACAATTGAAAAAAAAACAAAATCCCCAAAGGCCTTGTAGTTCTTGAAAGGGTTTTTGATAATCAAGAAACCAGTAAGGCCAAAGCAACTGCTGCCCACCTAGAAGACCTAGAAGAAGTGAGCTTGGGAATTGAAAATTCCCCAAAGAAGGTTTATATAGGAAAAAGGATGAAACCAAAGGTTAAGGCTGCCCTGTTAAGAAAATATAGGCATGTCTTTGCTTGGTTGTACGATGAATTGAAAGCTTACAAGGAGGAGTTGTTTCAACATGAAATCCCTTTGAAAGAGGATGAAAAACCCTTCAAATAGAAGAAAAGACCAATTAACCCTACATTGGCTCCCAAGATGCAAGAGGAGTTGATAAAGTTAAAGGAGGCTAGTATTATAAAACCCATTAGGAATTCTTCATGGGTATCCAATTTAGTACCAGTGAGAAAAAAGAATGGGGATATAAGAGTGTGTTGATTTCAGGAATTTGAATGTATCCTCATTAAAAGACAATTATCCTTTACCAAAAATGGAGGCCATGTTACAAAAAGGTAATGGCTGTGAGCTATTGTTAATGATGGACAATTTCTCAGGGTATAATCAAGTAAAAGTGAAGGAGTCTGAGTAGTACAAGACTACATTTACTATTCCTTGGGGTACCTATGTGTATGTAAGGATTCCTTTTGGCTTAACAAACGCTGGTGCTACTTTTAAGAGGGATATGGATGTAGCTTTCTCAAATTTTATTGATCTATTTATGGCTGTATATCAAGATGACTTGACCACTTATTCTAAGAAAGAAGAGGATCATTGCATGCATTTAGAAAAAGTTTTTGTCAGGTCACTAGAATATGGAATATCTTTGAATCCATAGAAAGAAGAGGATCATTGCATGCATTTGGGGTCACTGAGGGAAAATTGCTAGGACATATTGTGTCCAAGGAAGGAGTAAGGATAGATCCTGAAAGAGTAGCAACTATTGAAAAGATTCCCTAGCCAAGAAATGTCAAGGGCATCTAGTCATTTTCTGGGAAAATAATTTTTTTGAGAAGATTTATAACCAACTTTGCAAAGATTACAAGACCTATTTCAAAAATGTTGAAGAAGGGTGAAAAGGTACTTTGGAGTGAAGAGCCCAGTCAATCGTTTAAGAAGATAAAACAAGCTATTAAAGAGGCTTCAGATTTGAAGTCTCCTGACTTCTCTGAACCAATGCACATTTTCTCTTTTGCTTCTTTTCATACTATTGCTGCTATTTTACTATAGAAAAATAAGCAAGGTTTTGAACAACCAATTGCATTTTTTAGTAAATATCTACAGGCTACAAAATTGAAGTATGACACTACTGAGAAACAAGCCTATGCTTTGGTAAAAGCTGTAAAGAAATTTAGGACTTACCTACAAGGGGCTATAGTTGTTGCTTTTGTACTAGGTGTAGCTGTGAAGGGCATTTTTACTCAGCAAGAGACAACAGGTAGAAGGTGTAGATGGATCAATAGGATCCAAGAATTCAACATTGAATTCCACATTACCGAGTTAGTAAGAGGACATGGCCTAGCCAAGTTGATCGCATAGGTGAATTTAGAAGTCAATCAAGTTAATCACACTAAAGTAATTGATGTTTCACCTCTCTATGATATGCAAACATGCGGATGGTGCAAAATAATTATCCAATATTTGCAAACTTTGCAATTTCTTGTTGATATGAATGAAAATGAAAAAAAGAACGTTAAAATTACATGCTATCAAGTACGTGATCATTGATAATGAGTTATGTAGGAGAAGCTTGGACATAGTACTTCTGAAATGTGTGGATGGAAAAAACAGTGGAACTTCTATAAGAAATGTACAATGGGGTGTGTGGTGGTCATTATATGCAAAAGACTATTGCCCACAAGATTTTAAGAGCTAGATTCTAGCATCCTACAATTTTTAAAGATGCTCACAAATTGTTAAAAATTGTGATGCCTATCAACGATTCTCAGGAAAACTAAAGTTTTCAAGAAATCTGCCACTCAGACCTATGATAGTTGAAGCCCCTTTCTAGTAGCGGGGAATCGATTTCATTGGGGAGATACCAGAAAAGTATAGTGGAGGTCCCTCATGGATTCTTGTTGCTACCAAATATTTTACAAAGTGGGTGGAAGCCATACCTACGAAAAAGGAAACAAGTAAGGTGGTAGTTGATTTTTTGTTGAATAATATTCTTGTCAAATTTGGAGTCCCTTAGAGGAATCTCAGACAATGCTATGCATTTTAGATTAGATGAATTCAAGGAATTTTGTGAGAAACATGACATACAAGTCTCTTATTCTTCACCTTACCATCCCCAAGGAAATGGTCAAGTTGAGTCTAGTAATAAGAGCTTGATGAAAATAATTAAGAGAATTATGGAGAAGAGCAAAAAGGCTTGGGATTCAAAATTAAAATTGGCACTTTAGGTAGCTAGAGTGACTATGAAAAAGGCTACTGGTTATTCACCATTTGGTTTAGTAAATGGTTTGGAGGTGAGATTTCCACAAAATAACTTGCTCAAGATGTACAAGTTTGTGCAGGAGTATGATGAAGAAATTTGTGATGATATTCAACACAGGATAAATAATTTGGTGCAGTTGGATGAATCTAGGAGGGAAGCTCAAGACAAAAATTTGAAGATGCAATTACAGGTTAAGCACTTATATGATAGAAAAGCTTCTCCTAGGAAGTTTGAAGTTAACAGCATGGTGTTAGCCTAGAATGCAAAAGTTTAGGATAAAGGAAAATCTGGAAAATTTGAAGCATTATGGATTGGCCCTTACTTGATAGCTAGCACTCACGTAGAAGACTCATATTTTCTTGAGAGCCTGACAGGTGAACTTTTTGAACTGCCAGTACATGAACAATTCTTAAAGCCATACTTCTCCTAAGTATGTTATCTTCCATGTACGTTCTTTTTGTATATTATGTATATAGATGCATTTGCTTTTTTTTTTTTTGGGACTTGCTACCTTGTCTGGGTAGTTCCCCAGTTTGGATCCTTTAGTTTTAATCCACATTTTGGTCTGCTCCAACCTAAGATTCTAGTGATCTCGCCATGCCTACAAGAGGCATACATCCCTAGTCGGGGTCACTGATGGAACCTTAATTCTCATGTCCCATCTTAAACCCTTGTTGCATTTAGGAAGGTTTTAGAATTTATTTCCTTAATATCAATGAAGCATTATATTTGGTTGTTGACCCCCTATAGCCCGCTGCCGGTCACTATTTTAATACTTTCTACTAGGCAGTCAGTTTCCTCATCATGAGTTCTAAAAAAATAAGCTATGTTATGACTTTGGGGTTCTTGAGATTTTATTTTATCCATTGTATTATCCTCAGAAGTCCCCTCTGTGAAAACAACTTATTGAGCACGTGCGTTAAAGTTTTCACTTAAGTTCAACCAACCTTATGTCCTTATCACTCATCGTTGATCAATTTTGGGATATATGTTTTAAACTAGCAATGAGCGATGAAGTGATATCTCTTTGATATCGCTCATCACAAATTGATTATGGAACTCTTGTTTGATATTAGCGATGAGTGAGGTTCTTAAGGGATCGCTTATCGCTAATGATTTTGAGTTGTTAAAATTGTAATAGCGATAAGCGACGAATTCTCACTTTATGATCCCAGTTTCATTTCCCATCACCAATATGTTGTAAAGGGATTGTTTACAATTAGTGATGAGCGAGATGATGAGTTCCCAGTTATGTCGCATCTCGGGGATTATTTTTGAGTGTTAAGATTATGATTAGCGATGAGCAATATGGTCCCTTATGAGGAGTTTTCTCTAAATAATTTGACTACATCCTATTTGCAATGTCTTTTGTGTCATTGATCATTATGCAGGTGTATGTGTCAAACTATGGTGTTTACATCTCTTGTCGCTGATAAAGATGGTAGAGAACGAAGTGAACCAACGATTGGTGACAACTGCTACATGAAGGGGCAACATGTAAGAATCTTAGGGATTTTGAGTTAAAGCAGAAAGAAAAGTAGCGAGGTTGATTATCAACCATTGATACAATTTTAAAGCTAAAGGATCAATGATCAAGATTCAAAATTGAACGACTACTTGTCAGTTCGCTCACGCGAGCTTACTATCAAATATTAATGGTGACATGCTCCCCTCTCAGCCGTAACTGAAAGAAGATATCTAGTTTATTGTGCATCCTAGTTCACTGGCTAGTAGAAGGAATACCAGAGGCTAAAGAAATTGTAAGGAAATCTCTAGAGATTATCTGCAACTAGGGTGACATAGCTTTCATCTAGGTAAGCAAAAATGATACTTTGTATTAATTAAGGTAGTAGGATGAACGCCCATGAAAGTTGATGAGAAAGTTGATGGAAAATGCAATTTAGTCTTTTTCCCAGTGCTTTCAATTTGATAATTGAGCCTTGTCTAAATTGTGAAGAAAGTTGTCCTATTCAACAGTAGAGTTTTATCTTGTCATAATTGTGAAGGGTTTTGTTTAACAGTAAGGAATTGTAAACCCTATTCTCCATTTGTGTTTCAAACATAAGTGACCTGTTAGACACTGGGAACACAAGGAGGGGGGGTGAATCAGTGTTAAATGATTTCTACTTCTAAAACAGATCAAACATTATCAACAACAATAATAGAACTTCATTTATCATTTCCAACAAATAACAAATAAAAACATTCAAAACATGCAGTCTTATTAGTGAACACCATAACACCAGATATTTTTATGTGGAAACCCTGTTAGGGGAAAAACCATGGTGGAGATCAGTCCACAATGTTTACTTTGTTAAAATTAAATAAAAAGAGGAATACACTTGCATTCAGGCACACTTTCTAGAGCTCACTGCTCAAAGAGGGAGGGTCACGAATTGGTAAAAGGCCCACAAGACAAGTTGTTACCACTAGGTTGATTGATAATGCTGGCGAGATTGGTAAGAAACCCCTACCCCAGAGTCGATGGAAATTGTTTAAGTATGCTTTCAACAGGTGAAGTTATAGTAAGACTGCATGCTTCTTGTGGGGATTGAACTTGAGAAAGTTAGTAGTTCCAAATGGGTATGTGTAGGATCATCATGGAGAAAATAGGCCCTTAAGTGGCAAAAAATTCAAAAAAATCAGAGTTAGGAAACTTGACAATAAAATTTGAATACATTATCTATATTTTTTCAAAAATATGTAAGAATATAATCTATAGAAAATTGAATTTAGTTTCTAAACTACTAGGTTTGTTTAAAAATAAATAAATCTATTTGGTGAAAATTTGAAATTTCAATGCAGTGGTACTTAAATTTCAGGGAAAAAATAAGAAGTAGGTGTCTGTCTAACCACCCTAACCAAAATAAAATGATAATATTTTTTTATAACATTTTATATATAAATAGAGGGCTCATGCCCTGATGTGGTGCATATTTTTTTGTAATTTTTCCAAGTAAATAATTAATTATGATTTTTTTATTACAAATTTTTAAAAAATATAAAAAATCGTATGTCTGATCACCTTAATTTGGTGAAAACTTCATGAAATTCAATTTTTCTTTTTTAAATCCTATAGTATGCGAAGCATAGAATGTGACACATGTTTTGGATTAAAAAAATGTGATACCATTTGAAAGCTATAGATATTTTTCAATCAAATTCTAAGATCAATCAGGACTTTAGTCATAATTTTAATAGAAAATGAATAATAATTACTTATTAAATTCAAAGTAAAGAATAATTTATATCGATGGAAAGATGAGAATCTCCTTTAAAAACCCTTTTTGTTTCATCAATTTTGGGTATAAAAATAGTCATTGGCCACATACCCATTATATTGCCACTTTTTGGCCCATCATGATCCTGCACATACTCAAATGTGCTTGTGGAGGTTGATTTAATGATGGAGCTAGCAATGCACTATGACTCTACTGACAGGAAAATCAAGAGTGAGAATGGTAATGTAAGTCTAGAGGTGACTAAGGATAAAATTTTGGATGTGTTTGGGTTGAATCCCAATTACACTACAAAGTTCAATTGTGTTGACTTTTATGCTGAGTATCAAGGGAGAAAATTTGCATATAGAGAAGCAATACTTGTCTGACATAGAAGGAACAGGAAAAAGTTCATTGTTCAAGATGCCCAGCCTTTTGAGTGTGAAGAATTTGAAGATTATTTCAAGAACACTTATTATTGTCTAAACCAAGTGCTAGCTCAGGATTTTGAGGTTAGAATAGCCCCTGATTTGTTGGTGATGGTGGTAGATATACAAGAATATAATCGAAACACTGGTTTTGATTATGCTAAATTTGTTGCCCAAAAAATGCATGAGGATTTTCTTAATTTTAAAAGGGAATCACTCCCTCTATCTTTCCCTCATTATTCCTTACCGATGCACATGCTTTTGTGGGAAGGAGATTATGAGTGGAAAAGGAAATTGAATTTGAGGATTGTGAACAATGAAAATGAGGCTATCCCTATGCAAATTTGGACATACATTTGGGATCAGGATTGCTCCAATTCTAACTACATTTTGTTTGCGAATTTTGTAAGACATGGTATCTTAGAGTCATTGGGTGTGGTATCTAGATTCATACTTTCTCTAGAAGTCAGAAATGTCATGTGCCCAATGGATATACCAGGTTCTACAACCACACATAATTGGGCTAACTGGTTTTTACATTTTGAATATACTTTGATCAGGGTTTATAGAGTTAAAGTAGCACCCCATTGTTTATGTCACGGGGCTGGCGGGCTGGGTCAACTTTTCACTTTTCTGACGCCAAGAAAACCAACCCCCGTGCGGCACTGCAACATCATACTCATGACTCCCTCTTCGGACAAGCCCTTTCTGACTCACAGACTACGCCTTCCACCTGATGCAAGTCCCTCTTTCAGAACTCGACTTAGCTCGTGCACCGCGGAATGGTAACACAAGCGGCTCTTCTCACAAGCCCTGGCTCCAGAGTGTCCCATACCAACTCCTTCAACGCCTCCTCACTCTCAACCTCCGACTCAACCATACTGTCTCCTCGGATTGATTTCCAAACTCTGCCCCTTCATTGGGCTTCCTTGAGAGCGACCCCAAACTCAGCTCGCCGCGCCTAGCTCGGCTCGCCTACACCCCCAGCTCCACGCCCTTGGCGCATCAACGCTACACTGCCTCCGGCTCACCAAACTCAGCTCTTGCCTTCGACACGACTCCGTCCACTTCCTTGGACTATGCTGCACCTTGTACAGACTCTTGTGGGATACCTCAAGCCTTCATCATCTCCGCCTCTTATGACTCCGACTACTAACTCGCCCACCTTGCATATAGCTCAACATTGCTCCAGGCCCCGAGCTCCCCTTGGACTGGCTTCTACACCCAATGTACACATGCCCGTTGGTGACCCCCGCTGACCGCTTAATCTCGCACTCTCAGAGTACTCCTGACCAACCCATGCATACCTCCAAGCCCAGCTCAACTTCTGCATCCTCATCTGCTCCTGGAACACAACTCAACTCCTAAGCCAACTCTCACACTGCACTGCACCCAGACACCACATTGCATCCTACACAGTGACTTGCTCCTACATGAGCTCTCCACTTGGTTCCCACAGCACCCCGATCCGGATTCACCAAACTCATCTCCATTGCTCCCAACCATATGGACGCTGACTTCACATCAACTCGGCTCTGTCTGCATTGACTCCGCCTAAGCAACCCCTGAGACCTCTTGGCTACCTTCCTCGACATAGCTGCAACCAATAATCAATCCCTTGAGGGTGGTGCACCCAACACACCTCTGACTCAGCCACCTGATCACCCAGCCGGATCCGACTCCTCATCGAGCTCTTCTTCTGGACCCTGTCCTCCTTATCTATTCCGACATCCTAGGCAACCCAACTCCAACCTTGGATCCCTGATCCGCTCTTACGTCCCCTGCTCCTCATCCTAGATGAGTCCAGCATCCGACTCCCTCGGCGACATGCCTTAGAATCAACCCATGCTGAGTCCCCAGCTAATCCGCTTCACTGGGTTGGGACTTGTCCACACACTTGCCTCGTCCATTGCGCGACGAGCGCCAGCACTCAACTCTCTCGGCAGCATGCCTTAGAGCCGACCCGTGCTAAACCTGGCTACCTGCATTTCACCAGGTGGCGGGACTCCGAGCTTACCCATGAACCACTCTCCATATACCCATGGCGGAGCGACACTTCGTCACTCCTAAAAACCATGCAGCACACCAGCTCGACCCCATGAGCCTGGTGTCGGGGTTACATCTTCTTCACCCCTCGCAAGGGAAGAGACCCGAGCAGCTCGCCCATTGCGCGACGAGGTAGCATCTACTCGGACTCCCGGTGCGTGCTCTCAACTGCACTCCCAACACCTTATGTCAAGCACGTACGAATGACATACCCTCACTATATAAGCTATTTGTATGAATCCCAGACCACTGTAGGATGACACCGAGAATTCGCCCGATCCCCCACATTCCGTCCTTCCGACTCACACAGCAAGCATCCAACCCTGCACATCCATTGTGACTAACTTGCACACCCACTGTGACTGACTTGCACACCCTGTGTGGCTAACTCGCACGTCCAACGTGGCTCACTTACACAACCATGTGACTGACTCTGTGCATCCTTGATACACTCCCCTGCAGCTTCCTGCAACCCTGTGACGACTTGCATCTTGCAAGATCCGCCACCTCGATTTCGCCTCGGATCGGTCCAGGACCAGATCCTACACCCTGAGCTCTGCCTCGTGCAGGCCCCCCCATTTAACAACAACCTGTCTTAACATTCGACCGCACCAACTCGGAATGAGCCCCTGCACGGACTCGGCTTGGTAGATCCCTGGCTGGACCCTTGAACCAAGAGCACCTCACTCGATACTAGCGCAAGCTCCGTGAGCTCGGCTCCTTCGAATGCAACATCCCCTTACATCCTCCCCCACTCAAAACAGGCGACACCCTCGACGCCGAACCACTGTGGCGCAGAGCATCCTAACCCGCTCCCATCTCCTAGGAGACCTGTTCTGACGAGAACGTAACCACCTCGCTGCAACCTTTCTGAAATCTCCATACTCAGAAGCAACTACCACCTCTGCACCATTTCTGATCCCTCCATACTCTGGCGCGTCCAATGTCCTTGACACTGAACCAAACTCACGTTGCAAGCCAACAACATTGACTTCAACCAACGCGGCGAGTCCCCACTGACTCGACTTCCCTGCTGAGCTGTTCCTCTCCTGAACATACTGAGTTACTGTGTTCTCCGTCCTGGCAAACACATCACTTTACACAACCTTGGCCCAAGCTGCCCTCAGTGCAAGTCCTAGACTCACCAAGGCGATCCCGCAACTCGACAACCAACAACCTGGCTCGCCACATTCCCATGGCACTGAACCCGCATCTGATGCCTTGTTCCACCAAGAAACCACATGAACATTTCACCCACTTCGTCCTCAGCCTGTGGCATCCCCATTGACACCACCCAAATTGACTTCCCAAGATTGCACCTTCCACATTCGGCTTCGCGGCTTCCTTCTGTTGCGCTACTCTGATTTGCATGCTGACCGACCCCACGGCATACTCCTCGAGTACCCTAGCCTCCAACAACCCAAACCAAAGCAACACGACCCAGTGACAAGTCCAAGACTTCCACCCAATCTGGTCTACAACATATGCCCACCGATACACTTCCCGTATTCAGTGCTCTCCCAGTACTTCATCATAGCCCATTTCATATTTTCGCCGACCTCCATTTTGCCGACTCGACTCCGCACGAACCAACACTGTTCTGCATTATCTCCAAACACCCTTGTCTGCCCTTGCCAAGCCCCGCTTGACAACACCCTTCTCTGCTGCAATGTTGGCACGCCATACTTGCTAACCCAACATCACAACACCCTTCTGTGACTTGGCCATCCCAACGAGTTCCCAACTCTCGGCCTCAACTCGCCACACTGCATTGAACAGCATCCTCAACGCTTGGTCTGCCCACATCAATCCGTCGAACCATCTTGTCCACCCTGACGCAGCATCGTGGCACACTCCTTCTGATCGCCCACTCGACTCATGTCTCTCGCCGCCCTGCCAGTACCAGCAGCCCAAAATAGCCAACATCTCTCAGCAAACCTACCTCCTGCATCAAATGCCAAACCATGCAACTCGCCAACATCCAATGCTGACTCGGTTCCGCCAACACACAACTAAACTGGCTTCACCTCTACCTCCAGACATCCAAATGCCTGACCCTCCTGAACCCATGACACTGCCTCCTGGTCTGCACTCGCTGCCCCATATACAACTCGGCCTCCCATATAGACCTCTGCCACCATTCCAGCCTGCCATACTGTTCACCTCACTGCAAAGTACTCCATCTTCCTTCGACTTACACTTGTGACTCGGCCACTTTTTTCATCCGGCCTAAGATCGCCACTTCGATTTCACCTCGGATCTGACCCAGTCAGCATCCTACACCCTGTACTCTGAGTCCAACTCAGGTACCCCATTTAACAACACAATTTCTCAGTTCCAAACTGAGCCCCTGGTCTTACATGCCCAACTGCAATCGCTGCCCACTGCAACTCGGCCCCAACTGACCTCTGCAATCACTGACACTGCCACTGATTACTCCTCGGACACACATCCAATGTGCTCCTACCCCCTGAACTGATCCACCAACAACGTGCAATCAATCCCCCTTTTTTATTCCAACTCCATGGCATTGCACCAACTGATGGCACAACCAGTGCTGACATAAACCCAACACCGACTTACACTCACTTCCTGCTCACCTTCGAACACTGAAGCTGCCTCATGCAAGATTTCCTTGAACACACTGTCAATTTCAACTCCCTAAATTTGCTGCTCTTGAAACTGCGTCCGGCCAAAGACACACCTCCAAACAACACAGCTTTGCGGCCCTGCCGACTTCCACTGACTTTCCAAGGCGATCGGCCAAATCCCCCTGAACCAGCCATTGCGACCACTTTCACTCCTTTTGAGCTCCTCCTGGCCGACTTAACAAGTAATTTGACGCGCACGGATGGGCACACAGGCTCTACATCCACAAACTCCCTGCGCTGATGTCTCCACATAAAACACTCACTACACCGACTTGGTATCCACTAACTTGGCATACCCATTCTCCAGCAATGAACCCAATGAACCCAGCTCAATGCCGACTCACACCTCGCCAACCTTCGCTTAGGCCTGCTACTAATGGCTCCAAACTCGTGTGAGATTCTCCTCCCCTTCGTCCCAATCAGTAGCAAAACAACATTCTGACTGACTCCGGCCGTCCACCACAGCAACTGTGCATAGAAGATGCCCCATCCCATCCTCCATGAGCTTCCAGAAAGCAACCCATACTGCCAACACTGGAACCTACAGACCCAAACAGACTCAGCCAAAACCACTACCACCATGGAACATGAACATGGGCACTGACATTTGCCCTTCTCCCTACACTACGGCGACCACAACGAACTGGCCAACGTGGTCTGCAAGCACCCACTGCTCTCACTGCCGGACTGAAGCACAATAACTAACTTACTACCAGCTACAGACCCCTCGAGCTGTCCACCAACTCTACCACACTGCGCTGAGACCAACTCCTGGCCCCAGGGAATCCTTGATCCCGTGTCGCAAATTTCCAACACCGCACTCCTTTTGGAATCCCAGACTCCTTTCCGCATCACCATGAGCCCACACTTTCGCTACGACACCAACTCCTGGTATCGAGGAAATCCACTTTCCAACGCAAAATAGCTCTGATACCAACTCTTTGGTATCAGGGAAAACCAATCTCCACAGCGAACATTGCTCTGATACCAACTGTCACGGGGCTGGCGGGCTGGGTCAACTTTTCACTTTTCTGACGCCAAGAAAACCAACCCCCGTGCGGCACTGCAACATCATACTCATGACTCCCTCTTCGGACAAGCCCTTTCTGACTCACAGACTACGCCTTCCACCTGATGCAAGTCCCTCTTTCAGAACTCGACTTAGCTCGTGCACCGCGGAATGGTAACACAAGCGGCTCTTCTCACAAGCCCTGGCTCCAGAGTGTCCCATACCAACTCCTTCAACGCCTCCTCACTCTCAACCTCCGACTCAACCATACTGTCTCCTCGGATTGATTTCCAAACTCTGCCCCTTCATTGGGCTTCCTTGAGAGCGACCCCAAACTCAGCTCGCCGCGCCTAGCTCGGCTCGCCTACACCCCCAGCTCCACGCCCTTGGCGCATCAACGCTACACTGCCTCCGGCTCACCAAACTCAGCTCTTGCCTTCGACACGACTCCGTCCACTTCCTTGGACTATGCTGCACCTTGTACAGACTCTTGTGGGATACCTCAAGCCTTCATCATCTCCGCCTCTTATGACTCCGACTACTAACTCGCCCACCTTGCATATAGCTCAACATTGCTCCAGGCCCCGAGCTCCCCTTGGACTGGCTTCTACACCCAATGTACACATGCCCGTTGGTGACCCCCGCTGACCGCTTAATCTCGCACTCCCAGAGTACTCCTGACCAACCCATGCATACCTCCAAGCCCAGCTCAACTTCTGCATCCTCATCTGCTCCTGGAACACAACTCAACTCCTAAGCCAACCCTCACACTGCACTGCACCCAGACACCACATTGCATCCTACACAGTGACTTGCTCCTACATGAGCTCTCCACTTGGTTCCCACAGCACCCCGATCCGGATTCACCAAACTCATCTCCATTGCTCCCAACCATATGGACGCTGACTTCACATCAACTCGGCTCTGTCTGCATTGACTCCGCCTAAGCAACCCCTGAGACCTCTTGGCTACCTTCCTCGACATAGCTGCAACCAATAATCAATCCCTTGAGGGTGGTGCGCCCAGCACACCTCTGACTCAGCCACCTGATCACCCAGCCGGATCCGACTCCTCATCGAGCTCTTCTTCTGGACCCTGTCCTCCTTATCTATTCCGACATCCTAGGCAACCCAACTCCAACCTTGGATCCCTGATCCGCTCTTACGTCCCCTACTCCTCATCCTAGATGAGTCCAGCATCCGACTCCCTCGGCGACATGCCTTAGAATCAACCCATGCTGCGTCCCCAGCTAATCCGCTTCACTGGGTTGGGACTTGTCCACACACTTGCCTCGTCCATTGCGCGATGAGCGCCAGCACTCAACTCTCTCGGCAGCATACCTTAGAGCCGACCCGTGCTAAACCTGGCTACCTGCATTTCACCAGGTGGCGGGACTCCGAGCTTACCCATGAACCACTCTCCATATACCCATGGCGGAGCGACACTTCGTCACTCCTAAAAACCATGCAGCACACCAGCTCGCCCCCATGAGCCTGGTGTCGGGGTTACATCTTCTTCACCCCTCGCAAGGGAAGAGACCCAAGCAGCTCGCCCATTGCGCGGCGAGGTAGCATCTACTCGGACTCCCGGTGCGTGCTCTCAACATCACTCCCAACACCTTATGTCAAGCACGTACGAATGACATACCCTCACTATATAAGCTATTTGTATGAATCCCAGACCACTATAGGATGACACCGATAATTCGCCCGATCCCCCACATTCCGTCCTTCTGACTCACACAGCCAGCATCCAACCCTGCACATCCATTGTGACTAACTTGCACACCCACTGTGACTGACTTGCACACCCTGTGTGGCTAACTCGCACGTCCAACGTGGCTCACTTACACAACCATGTGACTGACTCTGTGCATCCTTGATACACTCCCCTGCAGCTTCCTGCAACCCTGTGACGACTTGCATCTTGCAAGATCCGCCACCTCGATTTCGCCTCGGATCGGTCCAGGACCAGATCCTACACCCTGAGCTCTGCCTCGTGCAGGCCCCCCCATTTAACAACAACCTGTCTTAACATTCGGCCGCACCAACTCGGAATGAGCCCCTGCACGGACTCGGCTTGGTAGATCCCTGGCTGGACCCTTGAACCAAGAGCACCTCACTCGATACTAGCGCAAGCTCCGTGAGCTCGGCTCCTTCGAATGCAACATCCCCTTACAGTTTACCCTTGTATGTCTCAAATAGGTTGGCTTTCATGGAGCTCATGTGGCAAATGGAAGTCATGGATTTTGAAATGTTTAGAAAGAACATAAAGGGCTCTATGGTATACCCCCAATGCTCTTTTGCTTATTTTAAGGTCACTGCCCTTGAAGGATATGAGAAATTGGGCATTATGGTGAATAATCTCATAATTTCGATAGATGTGATTAGTGTTTTTGATCCAGAAGGATTTGTGGCAAGAAAGAGAAGACATAAGAACTTAGGCAACATACATCACGAGTTTTCCTATAAAGATGATGTACTAAGGAATCTGACAAGTGATGAGGTTGTCATGGCTAGGAAAAGGGAATGGAAAGCTATGAAAAACCTTAAGGAGAAGATTATGAAAAAGAATGCCTTCTACATTAGTCCATATAATGAAATTGCAAACCCCTTGGAGAGGGCCTTTACTACATATGATAACAGACTATCAATTTGGTGGGTTTAAAGTAAAAGTAGAGGTTGCAGGTAGAGCCCCGGTCCTCTTGGAACAACAATGACAACAACAGGCTATGGGTATCCCAAAAAGGCTTGAAGATGTTCAGGAGGTCAGGGAGGAGCAAGTGGTAGAACATGTGCCAGGAAATGAAGAAATTGAGCGAAAATTACCCCTTCCCCATATTGAAGAGACTCATAGTTCAGATTTTCCTCGTGATAGGATTGTCCAGTGGAATTATGACAGAGAAAATGATGATGAATCCAGAATTAGGTAGTGTGATAAGTTCTTGGTTGATGATAAATTTGTGCAGACCAAAGAGTTTTAGGAGTTTATGATTCAACAAAGGAATAAGGAAATAAAAGAGAGACTAGAAGCAACTTGATTCAATGTTGAACCTTCTCATTAGGAGGAAGCTGAGAAAGAAGAGGAAGAGAAGATTAAAGCTGAAATTGCAGCCATTACTCCGACTGAAGCCCGAAGAATTGTTAAAGATAGTGGAATCATGCTATTACTAGAATGTACTATCATAGCTGCCATAGCCTATGATGCAATTAGAAGAGATCCTCAAGCTTTGATATCTGAAGATCAATTTGAGAATAAAGTATTTGGTTCTGGGTATAGTCCAAAGCTGCATACTCTTGCAATTTGTTCTATGACACCTAATACTAACAAACATGAGGATGCTAGGCCTATTGAAGAAGTCATGGGTTCACTAGTGGTCGAAAGAGCTACTGAGATAACTCCAATCCAGACAACTGAATTAACTACACATGTTGCAATGCTTAGTGTGGACACTGCACATATTTCTCAAAAGAAATATGAATCTTTGTTCAAGGAATATAATAAGGCTTTGAATGAATTAAGTCAAATGAGTGATACCATTCAAGCTACCCAAAAGGCAGTAACTCAACCTTCTCCCTCTTCCTCATTTGATTTGTCTACACAAGATAGAGAAACTTTGGCCCTCAAAATTGATAATTTGAAAGGAAAGTTGACTGTTGAAGAGGAAAATGTCAAGCAGGCCAAACTAGAGATAGTCAGGGTGGCCAATGAATTTTTTAGAGATGTGCTTAAGCATAGAGTAACCAAGTTGGTTGATAGGAATAATGAAGTATGGGCCACGTATAAAAACATTCATGAGGAAAATACAAAGTATCTGCAAGTACATGAAGCCTTTAGGAATGAGTGGAATAACTGGATTGCTAGGGTAAGTGCTTTGAAAGAGATGATGCCAAAAACAAAGGAGGATCCCAAGGAATCCACAACTATTCCTGACATCTTGAAGACTATTGACTCAATAAATGAGGTGACCACTTTCCATGGAAAATTGGGAATACAACTCGAAAGCAAGTTGAAAATATTCAAGGAAATGGAGAACCATGGCATGCCTCAAATATTGAATTTCAAAGGTGAATTACATCTGTTTGACACCTGGAAGGAAGATTGGGGAGGATTGCTTGAAGCTGCTATGATGCATTTTTCTGTCACTGATTACCTCTTGCTCAATTCATACATTGATATGATGGTAGAGATTGAGTAAAAAATGGATATAGTTGTTAAGGAAGTCATAATTTTAATTGATGCAAGATACTCCCAATATACTACTAAGGTGTAGGATTTATTGAATGTTAAATGTCCCACTAAGGAGGAATAAAATGTTTGGTTGTAGAAGTATACAGAGTGAATAAGGAGAATAATGGACAGCAGAAGAATACTACATAACAAGTTCTAATTCCCAGAGGATTCATCTGTATCGGATGAGGGCACAGACGCATCAGTAACTTCAGGGTTTTCTTCTTTTTTCTTCTTCCATATCTTATTCATCTCTTGCTTCATTTCTTCTTTGTTGACCTTTTTTATTAGAGCATACTTCTTTCCTTTCTTACTTTTGCAAACCTTTGAAACATGTCTTGGTTTATTACAATTATAACAGATGACATTTTTCTTATTACTCTAACCTCCATTTCCTCTCGATCTACAATGATTTGCTCTATGTCCAAATTTGTTACAAGTATAACAATAGCCATTAAATAATTATTCATTTCACCTTCATTAAATCTTTTCCTCATTACTTGACTTATCATTCTCACCTGAGATCTGCATTCAGTAGCTTTATGTCCAACCTTTTTACATTCAAAACATTTCTCGGTGAAGGGACTAGAAAATTAATTATTCCTACTCCTGCATTTTGTTGCCTTGTGACTATATTTAATACAGAAGAAACAAATACCATTCAAAGAGGGATACCTTTGTGCATTAGGCTATCTCATAGGCAGTCTCCTTGTAAAATTTCTTGAATTTCTCTTCTGCTTTCCTTTGTCCTAAATCCCTTCTTCTTTCCTTTGTCCCAAATCCTCTTATTGTCCTTAGAACTTTCACCTGCATCATTCCCTAAACCAGCTTTATCTTTACTTGATCTTTGTCCAACAAGCAATTCTCAGGTATGTGCAGGATCATGATGGGCCAAAAAGTGGTGATATGATGGGTATTTGTAGGGTATGTGGCTGATGACTTTTTTACACCCAAAATTAATGAAATGAAAAGGGTTTTTAAAGGAGATTATTAGCTTTCCACCAATATAAATTATGCTTTACTTTGAATTTAATAAATTTATTATTCATTTTCTATTTGAATTTCGACTAAAGTCTTAATTGATAGGCTGATTGAAAAACATCTATAGCTTACAAACGATATCACATTTTTTGAATCTGAAATATGTGTCACATTCTATGTTTTGTATACTAGAGGATTAAAAAAAAACTTGAATTTTATGAAGTTTTGACCAAGTTAAGGTGGTTAGATGTATGAGTTTTTATATTTTCTAAAAGTTGTAATAAAAAAAGCATAATTAATTATTTATTTTGAAAAAATTACAAAAAAAAATGCATCATATTGAGACACGAGTCCTTTACTTATATCTAAAATCTTATAAAAAAATATTATCATTTTATTGTGGTTAGGGTGGTCAGACAGACACCTACTTATTTTTTCCCTAAAATTTAAGTACTACTACATTGAAATTTCAAATTTTCACCAAATAGATTTTATTTAAAAAAAAAAAACCTAGTAGTTTAGAAACTACATTCAATTTTCTACAAATTCTATTCTTACATATTTTTGAAATAATATAGATAACTTATTCAAATTTTTACGTCAAGTTGCCAAACTCTGATTTTTCTGAATTTTTTGCCACTTAAGGGCCTATTTTTTCTATGATGATCCTACACATACCCTCTCCAAGCTTATCATAAGTTGATTTGAAATTATTCTCACAAAGATTTTCCTTTTCCAGTTCAATCCTCAAGTTTACCACCTCCTATTCAAGTTTAGAGCATTTCCAAGTTTTGTTCTACACCATTGTATTCAAACTCTTCAATTCTCTTCTTCTCTTCTACTATCACTTTCAATCCAATTATCTCTTGTTTCAACTACTCATTCACTTCTTTGTGCCTTTCCTTGTATTTCTTTAATTGTTCTTTTAGCTTCCAGACACATTCATTTGCTTCATCCAAATTCTCCTTCAGATCTATCTTTTCATTTTCAACTCTGTCAAGATCCTTAAGTGTAGTCTAAAGTTCTACTTTATCATCCATTTGATCAACCATTAGGATCCTCCTTAAGTGGTTAATCTCTACACCAAGGAACCAAAGCTTTGATACCAATTGTTAAAAAGATGCATATGACAACTGAGAGGGGGGTGGGTGAATCAGTTGTCACATAATTCAAACTTAAAAACTTCAACACATATCAATTGCACAACCACACTATTTGTTATTAAGTATGAGCATGAAACATAGATAACATAAAGTAATTTAACACAATAAACACCAAATTTTTTACGTGGAAAACCCAAGGAGAGAAAAACCACAGTGAGGATTAACTTACAATATAAAGTAGTTTCAAACTGCAAATAAAAGGCTCATTGCCCTGAAAGGACTCACTATCCAAATACAAAAGTTCACTACTTACAAGAGAGGCTCACTGCCTACAAAAGGATTGACAAAACAAAATTGGTCTTTACAGCCAAAATGAATTGAGAATAATGCACCTAACAAGTGCTTATGTAGTTCCGGTAATGCTTAATAGACTAATTCAACACACTTCATATTTTCACTCACTTCCAACTTTTCCTTCACCATTGCTTCATTGATTTCACATATACAGACACACTTCTATTCATTTGTCTCTATCACACCTAAAAACTGTCTAACATATTCATTTATATACGCAATCTTTTCTGCAGGCATCAATTAGGTCGACCCAATTAAATGCATTTCATATTTACCAAAACTACCAATTGTCAGCTCCAATCATTCACAAAATATTTCCAAGAAATTAATTCAAACCTCAAACACACTATATTATGTCGGCAAAGACCTAAAATAGGTTGCACATATATCCGCATAGAAAAATTAATTCACTGTATCACAATTACCCCAAGAAGTCGACCAGGAATAGATTTCAATGCAAAAAGCAATACACATTCATTTGGTTGCCACAACGTTGTACAAGCACCATAGCACATAATATTCTGAACATGCATGCCTTCAATAATCATAAGCAATTTCTCAAAACCACAAGCATCAATAACTAACTACAGAGGAATGCAGATTAGAATACTGGAGTGCAACTCGAATACCGGTTTAGATACCAAACCAAAATACCAGATCAAGCACTATCTTAAACTTGCAATCACAACATGGTGACATCAATGACAACACAAAAAATGTATAAATAGTCAATCTTCTTTGTTTTTCCAACAAAGTTCAATGCAGTTGATGTTGAAACAGTGTATGGACAGTATTGAGATAGTGTATAGTAGTGCAATGTATGTATCGTGTTATTTATTGTCAAGAAAATCTCCAATTCAGTGAGAAGCCAGTGTATCCCTTGATAGTCAACAATACAGTGATCAATACATCAATAGTAGTATCAATATGCATGGTATAGTGGTACAAGATACTGTTTTTGTGTTGGAGTAGTGGTTTACTATAGTGAAGATGTCAAAAAAAGAATATCTGATGATACAAGGTTGATTATTGTTAAGAATTAGTTTGCATTGTCTTGGTCACTTTGACACAAGGATTTTCTATTTATGATTCAACTTTAGAATAGATGACAGTGAGTAAAATGAGTGCTTAGCAGAAATTCCCTTGTACCATTTGTTAGCATAGCATTTGTCTAGTTGTATATAGTTCTTTCATTAGTATCTAATCCTTCTTTCAACATGTAGTTTCATTGCTTGAGTTTAATTCTACTCTTAGGCAAGGAGAGATTAAAGGTTGTTGCTTGATGAAGTACATGTACTGTGTGGTAGAGATAAGTGATTTTTTTAAACAAGTGGAGTTTCTTTGAGACAATGTGTTTGAACCTGCTGTCTATAATGATTTACAATTATTTATGATAACAATTGCACATGTTGCAATGATATGTGGTAATATTGCTTTAATGTCAAGACAAGATATGGTTTGATATGATGCCAACCGTGATATTTCTTGCTTTAGGAGTATGATATAGGTGCTATTCAATCTCTGGATCAAGTCATTTGATGGTGTTTGTTGACCCCACACATGCCTATATGTGCCTACACACAGTGTTTCTTTGACAAAAGTTAATGATACTAGTATACACTTAATTGATCATTCCATGCTGCCAGGTTTTGGTACTTTGGCCATATAATTGTGCTTTGAGATGATTTTCATTACAAAAGTTGATCATTGACAGTATATTAGATATAGATGGTTTTGTGTTTTATTTACCATATGATTTTATCATCTCACAATATTCATGTTCAGATTATACATGATTCTTTTCTTCCAATGTCTTCAAGATACTTTTTTAGGGGGAGCAATTTGGTGTGTGCTAATCTTTCCTTTGTCTTGGATGTCAAAAACAGGGGGAGAGGTTTGTGTTTTTGTCACTAAGGACAAAGGGGAAGTTTGTTGTTCTTTGTTCCATGGTTTTGGTTGTCCTTGTTGACAAAAAGGCTTGTTAATAATGGAGATACAATTGCCAATGGTGATACAGTGCATCATTTATACATATAGCATCATGATATATGTTTAGTATGGTATTGGTTCTCTTTGATGCACTGTGTTGTGTTGATGCACTTGATGCTTTGTATACTTGGCAAGTGGCATTCACATTGCAGTGATACATTGATCTTTGGTTATTTACACTTTGACATTCTTTTTGCATTAATGCCAAAGGCAATAAGATAGGTGATATTGTCATAACTTGTTTGCTTCATATGATCCTTGAGAAAGACTCCTTAATGCTTAGTGCAAAGGTAAGTCTTGGGCATTAATATTTCCTAAGGCATTGGAAATAAAAAGATAAATATATTCCATTTCGGGGTCATAATATTTGAAAGACATATGACATAAAACAAAGGGTGCCTGAGTTTATTCTATTATTCATTTTGTTGATTTATTTTATTTGAAAGAGCTCTCTCGAGCTAGGGCAAGACATAACAGTTAGGTAAGGATGTATAATGTAGAAAACAAAGGAAACATCAGATATATTGCAAAGTTTAACATTGGTAAATAAGGCAACAGACTTAGGGTTTGAGGAACGATGATAATATTGGAAACACTGTGAAATGATTAAGGATCTACACAGATGTGACCTTTAGGCAATTACTATCTGGCAATAGAAATGGTTTCAAGGGCATATCTCAGTGATGGTAATCTTGTGTTCGAATGCTTTAAGGTGATATCCATTTTTGTTTGATTTGATAATTTAAACAGTGTCTTTGTTAATTCAGAGATTTGTGATTTATTTGATCTAAATGTTGTTAAAGAAAATTAAAGTTTTTCGAGCATTGGTATTATGGGTTAGAGTTTGGTAAAATTTTAACAGTTTGAAGAAACTTCTTTGACTCATATGCAGATATGGTTAACACTTTTCATGGTTGTTTTGTAACTAATTTCAAGGGTGTTCGATAGTTGTTTTCATAGATATTCGAACTCTCTATAATGATAGTTGTCATTTTAGATAGAAATTGCTACTAGCAGTTTAAAAATACAGTAATCCTAGTCTGGGTTAGCATGCATTTAGTTATGGATTATATTGTGGGTTGTGTTAAAGTTTCTTTCACTAGTCCTCAGGTCTATATACCACAGAGCATCATAATAAACTTTGGTTTGGACATGGTGAACAAAACTACAGTATGATTACCATTCTGTTAAATTGTAGAACAATTATGGAGTTGAAAGTTTTTTTCAATTAAAAAACAATAGACATTATATATATGATATTGAAGACATTCAAAAATATTTGATGAGAAAGAAACATCATTTTGATTGTTGATTCATACCTTGCTAAGAGTCATTTTTCTCAGTGATATAAAAGGGCATTGTTGTTAGTTTTATTTCATGAAATGTTTATCTGAGTAAAATTGTATATCCTTCTGTAGTAATACTATATACTACTGTGTATACAAGACATATACACAATAGTATATTGTATTTGGACTTATGCTTCTGAATCTCAAAATGATGTGAGATCAAAAGAAGTTGTGAAAGTGAAACAGGGATGATTGTTTGTATTTGTATTAGAACTATGATGGTATGAGATAGATTGTATTAGCTAGTGAGGCACACTTTTTCCAATGAGGCACTTGTTAGTGAGACACATTGCCAGTGAGGCATTGTAAACATGGAAGTTTTCAGATAAAGCAAGTGAGACAATTTTATGAGTGGTTTTTATTCCCCAAGAGGGTTTTCCACTCAGGACATTATTTGTGTTATGGGTTGTTATTATCACTAATGTGCTTGATTCTCATGTTCATTTGTTTACCATGTGTCATTTAGTTTTAAAGTTGTCCCAAGTTTATTTGATTTGCATGAACACATATCCATCACGTATTATTGTTTTGAAATAGTGTTCTCTGCTCATCTTCATTATGGTTGATCATGTTAAAGGTTTGAGTTGATGAAAGTTCTTGATATTGAGTATGCCTGTCCTCATAGTTGTTATATTTCAAAGTTTTTGAAGGGCTATTTTAAGGTCAGTGGTATTGTACTCCAACAAAGTGTACTTAGGTTGATGAGGTTAGACAGCATCTTGTCTAACTGAATGTGCAACCTTTTAGACCTCTTGAGGTTACCAAGTTATTTGGTTAACCTCATGCACCCGTGTTTTTGAGATTGGAAGTCCTTCCATCTCATCTCAAAAGTCACTCAACACTTGACACATAAGGATGATGCCTTGGTCATAGAGGTTGTCCGTTTGCACACTCCAAGTGTTCCTAAGGTTGACACCTATAGGACACTTGTCTACTCATTTGTGCCATATTATGGGGCACTTGTCAATTCACCCCATAGGTGGATTGCACCTTCCTTACCTATTTATGCAAGACTTTGTACTTATTGTAATTTGGGAAATCTAAGTACAATATTGCATTATGTTCTTTGTGCTTGTTTCTCATCTCCTAGATCTCCTAATTCTTATATGGTATCAAAGCTAGAGCTTGGATTGGAGATTTTTGCGAGCCATAGATTGAACGAATTTGTTGTATTTAATTTGTTTCCATTATTATGTGTTTCCAATCACAGGAAAATGGTTAGATGTCTCCGAGACGTCGTTTGGAGTCAACCTACTCATTAGGTCATAGCAAGAACACAATAGGAGGGGGCTGAATTGATTGTGCCTATTTGTCAAATCCAAGCAGCATTATTGCATGTTCGTTTAAGAGTAGTCTTGATCATTTGGTCGAAGGGGGTGGCACGAAGAGGTTCACGAACCAGCACACTAAGTGTTGACCGCTTAGGTGGCTGCTGTGGGCCCCTCTTCAACCGTCCTGCTTTCCTTTCGTCTTCCGTTGATCCCACACAAAATGTCATCCGTTTCCCATTTTCGTTACCCATTAATCCCGTGCATAAGGTTGCCCGTTCGTTGTTCCCGTTCGCCGCCGTTCCCGCGCAGAAGACCATCGGTAAGTTAAATGTTTTTAAAATTCTCCCGCCCACCCGCGCTACAGAGGTTTTGGTAAAGTTCCCGCGTTGCAATCTCTCCGTTTCAGAAGACATGGGTGTCTCACGACCAGCAACACACAGGTTTCATTTGGTAGCGCACGGGGATTATTCAGGTATTATTGTTTGAAACGCTCTGCTAGACATGTATGCAAAATATGGAAGCATAGAAAAAAAAATTGTGAACTGTTTGATAGGATGCCTCAAACAAAAGTGGTCTCATGGAATACTATGATTACAGGATATGCACAAAAATGCCTTTGGTGAAAAGGATTTAGAAAGTTTCAATCCAATGTGATTTGTAGGTGTAAAGCCAGACTCCATGATCTTTGCCAGAGTCCTCCCTGCCCGTGCCATAATGGGAGCTTTGGAACGGGGTAGGGATATCCATAGCAGGGTAAGGAAAGAGGAATTTTGTTGGATGTTGTAGCTGCAACTGCCCTGGTAGACATGTATGCACGTGAACTGTTTGACAGAATACCCCTAAGAAATGCGCTCTCATGGAATGCCCCGATTGCAGGATATTCACAAAATGGATTTGTTGAAAATGCTTTAAATACTTTCAAGCAAATGCAGTTAGCAGGTATAAAGCCAGATTCTATAACCTTTTCTTGCATCATCGCAGCCTGTGCCAAATGGGAGCTTTGGAACAAGGTATGGACATCCATCAAAGCATAAAAGGATAGAGGAATTTTGTGAGATGTTGTAGTTGCAACCGCTCTGGTGGACATGTATACCAAATGTGCAAGCATGGATAAGGCACACGAACTGTTTGACAATGTGCCTCAAAGAAACTTGGTCTCATGCAATGCCATGATTGCAGGATATTAACAAAATGGATTTGTTGACAAAGGTTTAGAAACTCAAGCAAATGGAATTGGTAGTTGTTAAGCCACCATTCTCCCCGCTTGTGCCAAAACGGGGGCTTTGGAACATGGTATGGACATCCATCAAAGCATAATGGAATGGGAGATTTTGTCAATATTATATTTGGAAATGCTTTGGTAGATATGTATGGAAAATGTGGAAGTAGACAGGGCACATGGGCTATTTAACAAAAAAAAAAAAACCCTCAAAGAAATGTGGTTTCATGGAATGGGATGCTTGCAGGATGTGCACAAAATGGATTTTGCAAGGATGCTCTCAAAATGTTTGAATTAATGAAGCACTTTGGAACATATCTTAATACTATAAGCTTTTCTTGTGTTCTATCTGCATGTAGCCATTCAAGCTTAGTGGATGAGTGTTGTGCACACTTCAATTGCACAAGTGACCCTTATTGTATTACACCTACAATTATTCATTGTGTGCATGGTTGAGCTTCTTGCCTGTATTGAGTATCTTGAGGATAAATTAAACTTTATCATTAAGATGCCAATTATACTCGTGGTAGTTGTATGGATGTGTTTTCTCGGTGCGTGCAGATCACATATGGATATAGCTTTAGGAGTATTTACAATGACACTGCTTTTTTATTTGGATTCTAAAAATGTTGTGATTTATGTTCTTCTCTCAAACATCTATGTAGACATGGGCAAGTGGTGTGAGGTTCAAATGGTAAGGAGATTGATAAATGATAAAGGAATTAAAAAGATCCTTGGATGTCGTTGGATTGAAGGCCATAAAATGGTGTGTTTATTTTGTGTAGGGGATAGATCACATCCACAAACATAGGAGATCTATGCAAAGTTTGGAGAGTTGGCTTAGGAGATGAAGGCAGCAAGGTATTCCCTAGATTCAAGATATTTACTTAGTGATGTGGAAAAGGAGGGAAAACAATTGTTTTTTTGTTACCATAGTGAAAAGTTGACGATTGCTTTTGGTTTGTCAGATGCACCCTTAGAAAACTATTACAATTGTTAAGAACCTTCAATATGTGTTGATTGCCACACTACAATGAAATTTATTCCCAAGATTATTGCAAGATCAATTGTTGTGAGAGATGTGAATTGTTTCCATCACTTTAAATAGGCATAATGTTCTTGTGGAGATTATTGGTTATGCTAATGTAGTGATTTGAAAAATAGACTCACACTATAATAATGTGCACCATGTCACACTTGGACTAATAATGAAGGAACAAGGTTTTATTTTCAATTTCTAGAAAGAAAAATTGGTTTTGTTTTTGTATTGAATATTTGACAATCTAGACTAGAATGTTGCCTTCTTAAAATTATACTGTTGGGGTGTTTGCCAAAGACTTATTTTATAAATAACATAGACATTTAATTGAATTGTTTTCATAAACCTACATATGTTTGAAATAAAAAGTTGGAGGCAGAGAAAGAGAAAAGCAAAAGGTAAGGAACACTTCAAGTAAATCGAAAGATGCTTGACTAAAAAGAAATGGGAGAGGAGGGCTCACAATTACCCTTGTCATTTTTTATAGTTCTCTTGTCTCTAGATTAAGTGTCAAAATGGGACATCACAAATCAATTAAGGGGGCAATCAAGTGCATAAGACATGGGCATGTAATTGATTGACTCACTAACTAGGAGCATCTAATCATACATGATAGTGTCTAAAGGTTGTATGACTATCTTCCTAGTTACTTGGAACATCAAAATTGATACAATATCTCTCTTCTACCCTAGTGGAAGCCCCTTGTTTCTATTTGACAATATTTGGAACAACCCATTATCATCATTATAGTGTAGCTAGGATTTTGATTACAAGTGTGATTAACCTTCAATCTAGTGTGGTTTTTGAAGTTTTTCAATGGTGAAGATTGCCTCCTTGTGTAGGCAATAAGACTTTAAAGATAGGACAACCCTCCTTGATTGTCAAATTCCTTTGATGACACCATTTCTTCCATGACACTTTGACTATAGCAATTGTATTAATGGTCCTTTGGTAGTTAAGACATAATTATTACCCTAAATTAATTGTTAGAATGGGGACATGATAGTGCATGTGGCTTGATGAGAACATTAGGGCATGCATAGGCAATTTTTTACTATAAAAAAATTGGTGGATTATTCTTATGACAATAGTGTAGTAGTCCTTTCAAGACAATTGTTTATAATTACACAATGAAGTTAAGTAATACTATGCGAAAGTGTCATGTTGCAATGATTATCTACTTCCTTGATGACAAGCTACTTTATATCTTTGACAAGATTTTTTATTTAAATATATTCTCCCATCTTTATGGTAGTCTTTATGCATAAAATCTTGAGACCTTGATGACAATGCTTCAATGGTATGGGGTTATTAATGGAGAGACTATTGTCCTATGGATAGCTAGGTGCACAAAACTCATCATGATTATACTTTTCTAAGAGGTAATGATGATTATCAATGTGTCTAGAGGTCAATGTTAAAGCTTGAGGGTAGCAAGGTCCCAAGTGCCATGATTAGCATTGGTATTGATGATGGAAATTTCCCCTTAATGAGGCAAGACATTATAATAATTCCATAATGATTTGTATCTTTCTTGAATATTACTGGTTACCATGATGTTTTTGACTTGATAAGACCCATATGACATAACATACAATAATAATATTTCTAAGATTAATGATAGTCATTACTGTCGTGACCATATGTGTAACTATGTCTATTATGATTATGGCTATGCAATAGTCTTGAGATAATGTATTGTGTAGTTTACATAAGGCTAAGGCATTAAGACTTGTTGAATGAAATCCCTTAATTATCTTTTTAATACCATGTTTGTTATCACTCATGAATTTCCTCCTCATTTATAAGTCTTCAAAACATTATTATGATTTCCTCATAGATTTCAATAATACCACGTGACTTAGGGACTTCCTTAGAAGGATAGGACCATCCATAACTTAGTATTATGATATTTTCTAACAACCCAACTTCCTCCCTTTCTTGTAATATTCTTTAGGGAAATTTAATAGCAATCAATGATAAAATGAGCTACAAGTCTATGCTCTAAGGTACATAAAAATCATGAATATTACTATGTCTTGATATCCTTCATTAGTAAGATGAAGATCTTACCATTGAAGCAAAATAATTAAATTTAGTTTATAACTTCACATTTAATAAAATCAAACAAGGACAATTGTATTTGTTATTCATAGCAATATTTTGACTTAATGACAAGGTAATCTTTCCAACACTAGATGTATTTTGGGACTATCTCCTCTATATGTTTGGTATGGAATTTTTAACTAATATTAAATTACATTGAAATGCCTCTTACATGATATGAGACTAGTCAATTGGTGATTACTATCCTATAAGAGTGAAATGGTAGGGTTTTACATGAAACGATCTTAGTCTTGATACTAGCATTTATGACACTCTTACCCTTGATGAGACAATCCTCTTAGTTTTCATGGTTGAATTTTAATTGAGGCTGAACAACAACGTGGGAACTTGCATAATTCAGTACCTAATGAAATCTTACATAGAACCCATTATCATTATTGTTGTTGATTATGATAACCTTAATAATATTATCTAGGCACATGACCATCCTATAAGATTTATATAGCCTTAATAACCATGACTATCCTAAATTTTTATATCTTTAACAATTTCCTGAGAGTATCCTATAGTTGTTCTCTATGATGGAACAATGATAATACATAGGAAATTAAATGAACATCTAGCCTAATTATGATAATAACCTAGCTTGATTTTTATCTTATGGAAACAATGGTACTCCTAGCTGCTATGAAAGAATCATAACTCATGTTGATAAGAGGCATAAAACCTATAGAAGTGATGCCTAACTATATTTTATGTCTTTCCATGATAAAAACCACTTAATTATAGTCTTCTTTGTTGTCTCTAACTCCATCTTGACAATTCCTAGTGTCACTAATGGCTCTATAAATGCCATAAAAATATTCTAAAGTCATGATATCCCCCATGATGTTATTAGGATAGCTTAAGCAATATTATAGTTTATCAATCATTATATAACATCTTTTGCCTATATTTGATAGTGTTATTGCAGGTGAAGAACTATTTTGGATGATACATTTGTCCAAGCCAAGTAATTAACCTCTATTGTGTTGCATTTTTTTATTAGGTTAATACTATCTTATTCTTGTTATAATAGTCCTGTAATGTCATTCATTTTTGACAACATGGTTGTTCTCAAATGGTGTTGACTATTCCACCTAGTTTTGTGACATACCTTTCTTCTCTCTTAGTAGACTATCACCCTTGTGAGGATATTTTTTTGCACTTCCTTTATAATCATAGAGTTGGTAAGGAAGAGGTAACTCACCATGTACTGTTTGGTGAAAGTATTTGTCATGTTTGTTTTCTATTTTTCACACTCCTTTATGTTTGCTATGCAAGTTGAGTGTTTGGCTTGTGACTCCACCAATGCTACCCGAACTTGGTCATAAATAGTGTAGCACTAACTATGGAAGATTAGGATTTTATCCATAGCCCAATATTCTATCTGTATTTATGTATGTGGTAACTTCTTAGGGCTAACCACTTACTAGTGCATCAGAAGGACCAAACAATCAAAAAATTCCCTAAGATGGGGTTATATGGGTTCAACCAAGTCCTCTATATAGCTAAAGGTACATGAGGACCAAGTCCATGAAATTAGGATTTCTATCTAAGCCATGCCATTAGGTTCAAATCTATCCTTGCTTCACTTTGTTCTCTTGAACACGAGTGTGCCAAAAATGACAAATCAACTATGTATAGTCTTTCAATTCTAATCCCTAAATTTATATACCCCATTATAACACATGGATTCACATTAACAATTGGTGATGGAATTTATGTTGCAAGATGGTGTGTCCCTTGGTCTCCTTGGTGTAGTGCGACGCTTGGGTTTGTGACATGGCTTAATTGCCTCCTGTGGATCTTGTATAAATCTAGCAATTGTATTGAGAATTAACAGGTCGATCTTTTGGTACAAAGGGAACCACCAATGCAACGATTGGTATAAGAGACGAGGTCACGGGTTCAAACCCATCGCTTGCACTGGGGGGGTTGTTGTAAGATGGTGTGTCCCTTGATCTCCTTGGTGTAGCGTGACACTTGGGTTCGTGACATGGTTTAACCACCTCCCGTGCATCTTGTATAAATTTGGCAGTTGTATCGGGCATTAAAAAATTGACCTTTTGGTGCAATGGAAACCACCAATACAATAATCTAATCCAAGATAGCTAAAAATTAAAAAGAGGAAGACGAGTATTTTTTATTCCCAAGATCATGAAATTGTATAAGCATTCAATCTTTAGGCTATGCAAACTTAAGAAAAACTATTTTTGATTCTCAAGAGTGCCTCATAGCACAATAAAAGAGGATAGATGGCTCAATCATGCAAATAAGTTCAAGAAAACAAGATGGATTTTTTTAATTATTTTTTAGCTTGTTTCATTTTCTAGAATCTTCACCCAACATAGTTGCACAACACAAATGCTAGTAGTTATGAAGTTGGAATTCTTAATGCGTGATATCTTCTACAACCAAAAAGGATTAGTAACAATAAATAAGGCTTCCAATAAATCATGCAAAGATCTCAAATTAGGACAAGTAGAAAATACCAAATGATAATTCAATCTTGTAGAGTTGAAGGTAGATATGGCCAATATTTAGAGAATGCAAAACGTGGAAAAATATATAATAAATCTAGTAGAGGGTCTAAAAGTTGGAGATTAGAAGACTTTATCAAGGGACAATGATGTAGCAATTATGGTTGGTTTCTTGAAACATTACTTCATGGGACACAAGATCACTCTCATTCTAAGATGTTGACTCATCAATAAAAAATCTCTAGTGTGCTTGGTAAGAATGACAATCTAAATTAATTTTTAATATATGGTAGTAGAACTTGGTATTTGCACAATTTCAAGACCACCTTTGTACTAATGGCACACAAGGTTGCCACGATTTCATGAAAAGAACTAATGAGATCAAAATAGAACAAGCAATTGTATTACACTACACTTACATAAACTTCAACAACTTAACTTCTAGAAGAGATAATTTTGGCTGCAAACCTATAAAGGAGGATATTAAAAAAAATTATGCTAGAATTCTCAATTTTCCTAATAGTGATGGATGTGGAGATTTAGTTGGAGAATTGATAAGTCCTTTACTCATCGGTAGGCTTACAACTAGTGTAGGATTTAGTGACCAATGATGAGGGAAAGGAATTACAAAATAGCAATAAAATATTGTGTTCAAATTTTGATTATAAATAGATAAGTATGAGTTGTTTCCCACTATTGATTGCATGATAAGAGAATGTGCAAGATATAAATAATGAAAATGGATATTTGTGGGGTTGCACAATATAGACATCAAAAACACATCTTAACACACAGTCTGTTCCAAGGAAAGCATGAGCTTAAGACTACCGTCTTTTGAATTCTCAATCTTTCCAATTAAAGGACTTTCTAGAAATTGTCAACCATAGATGAAGAGGGAAGTGGAAAAAATATTGTAAACACAATTCCACTGCAACTAATAATACAAATACTCCACCCACCCTACTCACACACAAAACCTTTGTATTTTAAACAAACAAATTAATCCTCTCAAATGTTGAACAAAATGATAATTCATAAGATAATTAAATGCTAGTCTCCCTTAATAGAAGATTGACTATTGTTGACTATGGGATTTATTATTAAGGTAAAAAATATACCCATGATTTGTATCCATAGAAAGTGTAGCCAAGAAAACATATATGTAGCTTTAGTCCCCCCATTGACTCGTGGAATGCTCCTCACAAGAGCAACAATTATAAATCAATTCTAAATGATTATCCTTTACTAGTTTACTTGTGCTTTCTTATTTGTAGTCTTCTTTCATTGCTAATTTGCATCACTTCTCATACATGGTGGAGCATACCCTGAAAGCTCTTAACACCTACTACAAGAACTCAATCTATCAATGGATTGTAAAAAACTATAGCTATAAGGGGATGCAGATCTACTCAAGTACAATGGAAAATATGTTGAAGATTTCTCTTTGATAGATGTAGAGTTTCAACAATGGGTCAAATGACATTGAAATTATTAGATACCACAATAAATACAACATTAGATTGAAGGATGAAATCTTAAATAGAGGTATTATAAATTAAGAAAAAGAATAATTAGATAAATATTATGAAAAAATTAAAATTACAGTTTTTTTTTCCTTCTAATTTTCAATACTGTAAAAATAAATTAAATGCTGAAAGGTGCAAGACAACTGAGAGGGGGGGGGTGAATCAGTTGTCACTAGAAACAAAAACTCAAATCTTCAAACACTTATCAATTTCTTATCCACTTAATTCTATTATTAAGTATGAACATGAAATGCAAATAACATAAAGCAATATCAACACAGGAAACACCAGATTTACGTGGAAAACCCAATGATGGAAAAACCATGGTGAGGATTAACTCACAATATAAAGTAATATAAAAAAACCAAATACAAAATGTTCATTGCCAAGGGCTCACTGCCTACAAAAAGAAAAGATAACAAAAGGATCCACCACAACAGATTACACACATCCACAACCTTGATCAAAAGAATTGTAGAAACCACCAGCTCACTACTTTCAAGAATCTAACACATTAAAGTACTACCTCAATTCACTTTCACATACTCTACCCTTCAAACTTGTGACATGCTCCATTTTTTCATTCGCAACATCTCAAATTTTATTTATACCCTCTTCAACCTTAGAAACTTTCACCAAGGTCGGCTACACATGCTTCATTTCATAAATTCAAATTAGGTTGGAAACTCAACATTCCTATAGTGGAAAGGAATGGGAGTGGACCAAACCAACACTTAACCAAGACCCAAAACAATGTCTTAGATCAATCACATGCTTTCTCAATTAATTCTGAATCCTTTGTATGAAGTGTAAACACCATGTTGGCCAAACCTAATGAAAACACAAATAAACTTTGAAGTACACACTTTCCAAACTAGAGAATACCATGAAAATGACACAAAACACTTCACCAGACACCGAAACACATCTTGGAAACCTTCAGATTCATCCACATCAGCTACAACAAACTTCATACTCAAAACACTCTTCACCAATCTATCCAGACTACACAGACACACACAAGAACTCTAGAACTCGCCTTCCAAAGTACCAAAACATGAACACTTTTTCCAAAGCACAAACACCACCTTAACAAGCCTTCTACCAAATATGCAAGACTTGAACCAAACCATCTGTAGAGTAAAAACGTTTCTCTTAGTCCACAAAAAAAACAATTATGCCAACTGGTTCACACAACTTCCACTCTTCAACAAATCATCAGCTACAAACTAGTAGATATGACCAACGGATGCCAATAAACAATATTTTAGATCTGCACAAGCATAGGATCAATACAGAAGAAATGCAAAGCAAAAATTGGAGCACATTATGATCACACAAAACTTTGAATTCTCTATTTATTAATTTTCTCAAAAGCACTTGGTAACCCATCATGTCAGCATATCTGTAACATCATAAAGATAGCTCCATTGTACTCACAACATCTCAACTATACATGCACAGTTTGCAACATCCTATATTGTGTTGACATCAATGACAACATTAATGACAACACCACCAAGCTTACTCATACTTGCAACAATCTCACCCTTTGTCATTGATAGAAACACATGATGTGAAAAACCATCAAAGACAACATCCATTTCATTCTCGCACTCTCCTGCACTCTCAATATTTCTGACAAAGACCTCTTCTTTTATTGTTTTTCACATGATTCTTTCTCCCCCTTTGACATCAATGGTAAGGACCAAAAGCTCTGATCACTCCCCCTTAGGAGTTCACCCATACAACTCATACTACAACAATGAAAAATTTCTACTCCCCCTGCGAAGTAGACCCAATCATTAGTCTAAACAAATGAAGAATCAATAGATTAATTGGAATAATGCACATCCATGTGCACCTAGTTCGAAGAAGGAGGGCCAATGACCCCAACTTCTCCCTGAGATACTCAAAAGTATCCTTCAGAAGGGCCTTAGTAAAGATATCTGCAATTTGATATTTTGTAGGCACATACTCCAACCTGACTTCATTCTCCAACACCTTTTCTCTCAAGAAATGATATCTAATAGATATGTGTTTTGTTCTTGAATTCATTATTGGATTCTTTGATTTTTTTATAACAATTGTATTGTCACAGAAGATAGGTATAGGCCATTAAACCAATCTTCCACCAAGAAAGAATGCACCTCCACTAGTAATCTTCCAATCATCCACATAACTAGCCCAGTTTGCATCAGTGAAAGCACTCAAGGTAAAGTCAGTATCCTTAGGATACCACAAGCCATAATCTAGAGTGCCTTTAAGATATCTGAATATCCTCTTTACAACTGTAACATGTGCTTCTTTCGGTTCTTCTTGAAATATGGAAACTAAACATACTGCATGCATGATATCTAGTTTAGTAGCAGTAAGATACAACAATCCACCAATCGTAGACATTTCAAATTATTTTTGCATCTTCTCTGCAAGCCTCCTAAACATACCTTCATTTCCTCCAAAGATGATATAATCAGCATTTACTACCACTATCAATATTCTGTTTCCTTCCACCTTGAAATAAAGATTCCTGTTTGCGGAGCCCTTATTAAACTTTTGCTGTGTCAAATATCTGTCCAATCTTGCATACCATGCTCTTGGAGCTTGTTTCAGTCCATACAATGTCTTTTTTAACTTGCAAACCATATCCTATTTATTTGATAATTGAAATCCTTCTGGTTGTTCCATGTACACTTCTTCCCGTTCACCATTTAGGAATAAAAAATTGACATCAATATGGTATACCTTGAAATCCTTGTGGGTAGAAAAAGCCAAGAATGTTAGAATTGCCTCCATTCTTTCCATTGGGGAAAATGTCTCCTCAAAGTCAATTCCTTCAACTTGTGAATAACCCTTGTATACAAGTCTTGCTTTGTTTCTCACTTCACCACTCTCATTCAACTTATTCCTGAACACCCACTTTGAACCAATTAAATTTTTGTTCATAGGCCTAGGAACCAGTTCCCATGTCTATAGCACCTTGCCATGCAAACCCCAAAGGACAACTTAAAACTAATAATTTAGCACAATTTTTTTTTAAGTAAAACTAATCATGATAGGTAAGCTAACATACAATACTTGTAATGCAAACTATACATACACATTATCTAGCTACACACCTTTGGGGTAAACATGACTGCATTACTTAACCTAATCCCATTCCATAACTATGATTAATGAATCCCAAGTTTACATTTCAAAACCATTATATAGAATAAGTGTACAATATACATACATCCATTACATTACATCAATGATAAACATCCATAAGAGAACACATGATAAAATCAAAAATATATATATACATCACATTTATAATATGAAGTTACATCGTTTCAGGATTACAAATATACAACAATGCTTCCCAACACATGGTGAGGATAATACATCAATTACATAGAGTAATACAACTGAAATGAACATGATACATATCATCAATGCTATCTTCAAATTTGATGCAACTCTGGATACATTGCAATGATACAAATTCACGCTTCACGAACTTTGACTGGGAACACAATGGGTTTCATAGCATGTTCTACCCAACCATGTGGACCCTAAGGCCCACCCCTTGTGCTAGGAGATGACAAGAAGGATCCATAATGTAAAACAGTTAAGCAGAAACGGCTACAAGACACCACAAGAAAGTACAACAATAAACATAAATATCAACTGCTTCCAAAGGCACACAAAGGCAAAGGAACAACAAGGATACTATAGGAAGAGTGTCATCGCATGGACCTCGCATGGGTTATCTTGGCTTCCTCTCACTAGGAGCCGATCTCCATCTATGGTTATCCTAGCTGCCTCTCACTAGGTACCGACCCCATAGGGTGACACATGCAGGACCACTTACCTTTCGTGAGGACAAGGTAGTGATCCTTTTGACCAGGCCTTCTTAGCCCATCCTTAGCCTGCAAAAGCACTATAGGAATGGGCGATGCATCTTACTTATCTTGTTTGATGTGAACCTACCCAAAACCACTAGTTAATTTATTAGGTTATCGCTTATTAAGAAAACTCTTCCATGGGTTATCCAGGCTACCCCTTTGTGCGCCGACCCCCATGAAGAGCCACTCTCCCTAGTAGCATAAAAAAAAACCACATGACATCAAGGGGTGTACAAAATCGTAAAAAGCACCAAAAATATTACAAAACTCAAAACATACGCGATGCATGAACCTTCTCACACAAAGACCACATAAGAAGGAAAAACCATGGTGCAAGGGAACAACACACATGAGCTCAAAATCAAAAGTGAGACCAAATGATTCACAAAGAACCAACCGTGGAAATCTAAGATAACTTAGCAAGTTTCCCCATTGCCTCTGGAAGCCTAATGAACCAACTACCCATAAAATCCCAGTGGAGAGTAACTCAAACACTATGGGTTCCCAACAATCTCAAAACACATGACTACAAGAAAGTCATCACATAAAGCCCCCCCATTTCAAAAATTAACACAAGAGAGAGACCCGCAACATGGAACCATAAAACAAAGTCAATCTTTTAATTCTCTAACACATTCAAACGTAATAAATTTTAAAAAATATATTAAATACTCACTACATTTATTTACACATCCATGATAATATTATCTATGATGTTATATGTATGTATATATATATATGTATATATATATACATATATACGTATATATGTATATATATACATGTATATATATACACATGTATATATATACATGTATATATATATATATATTTATTTATATTTATATATATAAATATATAAACATAAATTTATATTTAATTAAGAGTACTCTACTATCTACAACAGTATGAAATATCTAAGACATTAAGATATCCTGCTATATTACAGTCTATCGAATACATCACCAAACAACATATACAAAACTAGACACACACACACACATATCCATAAAAGAAGTAACATAAAATTCAGTTGTCATTCAAGGTGCTAGGCGCCATATGAAACTCCTCCTATCAGCAAAATAACTAAAATCAGAAACAATACGTAGAAAGCACTTCGACTATGTTGATTGCATCTACTGTTATCAACAATAAACCCTATTACACGAAGTGATCTCAACTACTTATACTTACATCTATGAGCATGCATATATACTTAACTTAATCCCTTCAAGATGATCAAACCATACAATACACAAGGCAACATAATATGAAAGTAGATGAATACCAAATTCTATGGAATTACTACAAATGGAAGCAAGAATATTCTTGAATGAAATCAAAAACTCAAACAGGACTGCATACATGAACACAATATGCAGAATTAAATAGGAATAAAAACCATGTTGGGATTTGGGATAAGTCAAACTTTTAAATGAATTAAATGGAGATGATGTAGCCCAGTTCACTAGTTACGATTTCTTTGCAAATGAAATGGCAGGTGTAAAGAATGTTCAAGCAGAACCACATGATAGGAACTTGGCATGCGATGAAAAAATGGAAGAATAGCTAAAGTTTTATCAATCCAAAATTTTTCAAGGCTTAATATGTGTTCTTTACATCATTTTGCCTTAAGTCATGTAGCTTTCAAGCAAATCAAGCTCAAGGTGGCAGAACTATAGATAATTTTTTGTTTTTTCTGCATATTGCCCCTATAATGCGGGGCAAATTTTGTATTGGCCTATTGACGTGGGGTAATTTTGTAATCCTTGTATCAATATGAACCAAATTATAAATGCTTTTTAGGCTATAATCAAAGGTTTTCTTCCTGTTTCTTTCCTGCCGATATGCCCTCTGAACCAGGTATATGTAAATATTTATTACATATTAATATATTATAGTGGCTTGCCAATTTTTTTTTAAAAAAAAAACATTAATGCCCTGTTGTAATCTCATCAAATCTAGTAGAGCTATGCAATGAAGAGAGGATGTCGCATAAGCTGATCACAAGTTAAATGAATTAAAATTTTACAGAGATTAACATTAATGCCCTATTGTAATCTCATCGATGATAATTATGAGGCAGCATACATAAATGGATGTAAATATCAAATGCCATGAAAGGCAACAATAATATACAAACTAAAATCGATATGGCTGGAAATCAATACAACAAAATGGGGTGATGTACAAGAAGATATCGAACTCTTAAAAGAAACAATTGAAATCCAAGTAAATGGCTGAGAGAAAGATAAATCAACGCCATACAAAACACTAGGTTGATCTATTGACAACAAAATACATACAAAAGAAAATCAATGACCAACCTGTATTCTACGCTTGAAGATGGAGACTGTGTGTTAAGATGATCTCTCTTTCATAGCCCCCAAATCCATTCTCTGTTCTCCAAAAACTTCTTTTAAAATTCTAAAAGCTGGAATATTTTTTATTTTTGTTTGATCAGAGAATAATTGCAGAGCAACTTCTTGCTAAAACCAAAATAAAATTCTCGTTAAAATCTCTCCAAAAATCCCAATATAAAAAAATCCAAGTAAAAGACAAGTTTCCGAATACAAAAATCAACGAAATAGACAAGTTTCCAATTCAAAAATTAGTTTGGAGTCGTGCATGTGCATGCACTCCTCTTTTTCCATCTTTTATTTGCTTTTACAATCAGTTCGGAAATCTTATTTCTTTTATTTTAATTTAAAAACATATTACTTTTCACATATAATTAATTTCACTATAATGATAATAATATTTATCTTTATTTATTTTCAATTATTAAAACATTTAATTACATCATTTAATTATTAATCAAAATACATATAATATCTTTTCACAACCACCATTTATTTAATTATCATTTTAGTTCTCAATTTATTTAAATTACCTTGTACATCAATTTTAATTTAATTAAATTGATTAATCAAGGATAATCATAATATTAACTTTATCACATAATTTCAAAATAAAATTAAACAATATCATAATGAAATCAACGTGACATCACAAATTGACCAAATAACGATAGACATCAAGCAAGACAACTGACAAGGATTACAAACCAAATAGGTACTCATCCTCATCAAGGATGATGGAAAGGGTTAGGGACCTTTTGTCAACTCCTTTCTCCACTTCATCCCCATTGGGCTTTGTAAGGCATGCTTAGATTTGATAGTGCAAGTGGAGTCAATGCCTGACACCTATATATATATATCAACAAACACAATGTGAGAGGAAATTGTAGCATAGTAGGGCGCTCACGAACGAGTGATGCTACACCGTTCCTCTTAGCAAAACCTCAAACAATAACCACATCATCATGTAACAAAAATTACGTCATCAAGTAACACTAATTACGTCATAATCAACATCATATAACAATCACTAATCAAATCCATAACAAGTGTAATCACATGTACACATGATATACATAGCCAAATTAATCCAATCACACGTTGAACTCCATATATTTATCATAGCATAAACATCAGTAAAGAGTGTCATAATCATCCAAGTCAGATAAAATGTCATCCAAACCAAATCAAAATGATAAAACAAGTACTATCAAGGTCTCAAGGTACATAACATAACATAACATAACATAAAAAGTATCAGTGTAGGGAAAGCAACATGAGAGGCACTACATCCTCCCCCCTAGAACCATGTTTACTCCTGGAAGCCTGTGAACAAATAAGGAAAAAACTCTCTAATACGGGATGCATCCTCCCATGTTGCCGAAGTCTCATCATTAGGGTCCCATTGGACATGCACCTACTCAATTTATTTGCCCTTAAGAGCGAGCCTCTTATGCTGAAGAACGACCATGGGACCTAGTGCTAGCTACTCATCCTCTACCTGTAATGCATTCCAATCAAGGAAATGAGATATATCTGGATAATTGGGACCAAGTATAGAAATGTGAAACACATCATGTATGCATGATAGACTGAGCGACAAAGCTAGGCGATAAGAAACGGGGCCAATTCTCTCGAACACCTAAAACGACCCTACAAAATGAGGTGTGAGCTTAGAGACTTTCCCATAAAGGATCAAACTCTTTCACAGATGCACTCGTAAAAACACCCGATCATCGAATGAGAACTGACAGTCGACCCTATGCACATTTGCATATTTCTTTTGCCTATCTTGTGTTGACACCAAGTGCTCTCTGATGTGAGCAACTCGTTGCTCCATATCTTGAAGCATCTCAGGTCCAAGGTGAACTCTGTCCTCAAGATGGTCCCAACTCAATGAGGTCTGACAAGGACAACCATACAACACTTGAAAGGGAGGCATACCAATCGAACTATGATATCCATTATTGTATGCAAACTCCACCAAATGCAAACAATCCTCCCAACATGATTGCTGATCCATCACGTACATTTGGAGCATGTCCTCAAGAACCTGGTTGACCCTCTCGGTCTATCCATCTATCTCCAGATGGTATGTAAAAATAAAGTTCAGCTAGGTCCCTAAGGCACGTTGCAAGGATGTCCACAATGCAGAAGTGAACACCGGATCTCTATCGGAAATAATCCTTTGAGGAATTTTGTGCAGTCAAAAAGTATCCTCCATGAATACTCTGGCTACTGAAGAAGTAGTATAAGATGACCGAATGGGGGAAAAGTGTGTCACCTTGGTTAACCTGCCAACAATGACCATGATAGCATCGTGTTGATGAGAAGACATAGGAAAACCAACTATGAAGTCCACTGATATGATATCCCATTTCCACTTGGGAATGAGATGGGGATGTAAAAGACATGCATGATGCTGGTGTTCTGCCTTAACTCTCTGACACTCAAAACACCTCACAACAAGGTCTGCAATATCTCTGTTCATTCCCACCCAAAAGTACAGTGAATGAATACTGAATACATCTTCTTGACTCCCAGATGAGCAGAATAGGGAACCTGATATGCCTCAATCATGATTAGGGTACGAAGACCCTCAGTAGGAGGTACATACATGTGATCAAAATGCTACAAAAGGCCATAAGATTCTAGTGAATAACCCACAAATTTTCCCTCCAAAGATTTATCTAACTCAATTTCCGACTTCACTTCTTGATATCAACTATCTGTAGGAAGTGGTGCGAGGATCTAGCTTCTCAAGTCCACACGAAGAGTCACTGTAGATAACTAGTTCCTCTGCTGAATCAGAGCATCCACCACTATGTTTTCCTTGCCCTGGATGTACTTAACCTCAAAATCATATTCATAAAGAAATTCCATCCATCTCCTCTACCTGGCATTTAAGTTTGACTACGTAAATATATACTGTAAGCTATGATGATTGCTATGCAGCTCAAACTGATGCCCCAATAAAAAGTGCATCCATCTCATAAGGGAATGTACAATGACAACTAGCTACAAATCATGCGTGGGGTAATTTAGCTCGTGATCCTTGAGCTTGTGAGACTCATAGGAAATCAAGTGACCTTCTTGCATCAAAACAACTCCTAACCCCTCCAAGGATGCATTCATACACACCACAAAATCCCCAATAGGATCATGGACTGCTAAGATGGGTGTGCTAGTCAACTTCTCCTTAAGGGTTTGGAAAGCTGACTGGAACTGATCTGACCAAATAAAATTCTTCCCTTTCCTCTGAAGAGAATTGATGGGGTGTGCAATCCTCAAAAAGCCTTGAACAAATTGTCGATAGTAGCTAGCCAAACCCATAAAACTATGAATTTCAGGAACATTTGTGGGTGCAAGCCAATCAACTATGGCTTGGATATTTGAAGGATCCATAATGATACCTTCACCAGAGATAACATGGCCCAATTATTTCACTTCCGTCTTAAAGAATTCACACTTTGCCAAATTTTCATATAGCTGATTGTCTCTCAAACACTGCAACACCTGTCTCAAATGTTCCTCATGCTCCTCCATAGTTTTTGAGTAGATTAAGATATCATCAAGGAACATGAGAAAAAATATATCCAAGTAGGTACAAAAGACTCCATTCATCAGACTCATGAAAACTTACGGTGCATTTGTCAACCCAAATGACATAACAATGAATTCATAATGCCCGCAATGAGTGCAAAATACAGTTTTGTGTATATCTGCTTTGACTATCCACAATTGATGGTATCCTGACTTGAGATCAAATTTTGAGAATACCTTAGCTCCCTTTATTTGATCAAACATATCATGAATTCTTGGCAAAGGGTACCGGTTCCTCACTGTTACCTTATTTAGTTGATTAAATAATCAATGCACAAATGAAGGGAACCATCCTTCTTCACAAATATCACTGGTGCTTCCCAAGGGGAAACACTTGGATGAATGAACTCTTTTGATAATATCTCCTCCAATTGTAAATGAAGCTCCTAAAGCTCCTGAGTTGTCATTTGATATGCAACTCAAGATATAGGTTCAGCTCTGGGTACAAGATGAATTTGAAGTTGATGTCATGCTAGGTGGCATCCCTAGAATTTCACTAGGGAAGGCATCTAAAAATTCCTTAAGGAAAGGATAGTCATCAAGAGACACCTCTAGACTCTCCCCCAAATCTAGGTCATTGACCGATACAACAAATAGTTGGCAACCTTGACGAAAAAACCTCTTCAACTGCATAGCAGAAATCATTCGTAAGGAGATGGGTCTCTGTATGCCAACAATATCAACGTCACTACCCAAATCATATACACATTGCACAACCTTATGATGAAAATCTATCATTGCTCAGTGAGAACTCAACCAATCCATACCTAAAACAACATCATAGGATCTAAGAGGTAGGATATAGAGATCCACCGTAGTCACAAGTGACCCAATTCCCAATCTACAACCCTGAACAAGTGATTCTACCTCTACCTTCACCCTAGAGGCCAATTTGACCTGCCACTTAACACCTTTCCTTGCTACCACTAGTCTACAATGCTCTACTACAAAAGGAGAAATAAACAAATTTGAAGCTGCACCAAAATCAAAGAGAATAGAAATACTAGTGCCCTGTAACACACCTGATGCCTCCACCATAGTGCCTTGATGATCAGATTGGCTATTGTCAACCGCTGTGAATACTCGGTGTGATCTACCCACATCGCCCACCATTGGTTTGGAAGTGGTTAGCCTCTGACTAAAACCTATATAGTTCCTCTACAGACATTGTCTAGCAATATGACCTTGTTGACTGCAAGAGAAACAACCTATGCCCTGACCAAAACGTCTGCCACCAGATGGTGCATTAGACTACTGAAAATTGCCCCAACTGGGTGCAGACTGTGTATTCTATGCAGGCTACTAAAAACAGTCATGCTAAGTTTGTTGCCAATTCTGATTCTTTCTGGACTAAGATCTGCCACTTTGTTGAGACTAAGAATTGTTGTATGTAGGCTACGACTGCTACTGCTATTGACCACCCTTTGAGGGTGCATGATGACTCTTGGAAGAGCCTGTAGCTTGAGGATGCCCACCTCGAGAACCAAATCCAGATATAGGTGCACTACCAATCTGAACACCTATCTGGCCTCCTAAAGCTATGGCCAAATTTTCCTCCACAAGATGTGCCTTCTCCACAGCTACCTCCATGGTCTTCATCTCCAAGACCCAGACTCCACTAATTCGGGCATTTAAGCCCTTGACAAAGTGTTGTATTAGCATAGCCTCATTGTTATCGATTCCCACATACTGCTTGAGTTCATAGGACCAACACTCGTACTGATCTACAAACATTGCGATTTGTCTCAGCTCGTGGAATTCATCTGCCTGGTGTTGTCTCTAGTGGTCTAATAGTAATTAGGCCCTAAATCTCTCCATGAATAGCTCCCAAGTCACTCAACTGATGTCTAGGTGCAATTTCTACTCTTCTAGTCACCACCATGTGGATGCAACCTCTAAGGTGCATGATGGCACACCTAGCCTTAGTATTTCTTCCATAAGGATGCATAGAAAATAATTGATCCAAATCAATTAGCCATGTTTCTACGTCTAGTCCTCCATCAGTACCATCAAATGTGGGAGGACATGCTCTCAATACCTGTCTCTCCTGTGACCCACTACTATGGCATCTTGTTCCGCTGCTATGTCTCTCCTCCTCAATGATCTCTCTCTCCCTGACCACCTGCTGCTCCTCTTGCCCAAGGCCCAAGCGACCAAGAACCTCCTCTAGCAATTGTCTCAACAACATTCCCTCTAATCCTAATTGCTCCAAATTTTTGCCTCCACCTCCCAGGTTGTTTTGAGAACCTTATTGCTCCTCAATTTTAGACCTGTGGGAGCTCAGAGACGAAGAGCTCTGGTGGTTGGCTCGGTAGCCGCCATCACAGCCATGACCCCAACCCCTAGGCATGTTTCTGCACAAAATAAGAGGAGAACACATAAGTTCAAGAGTTAAGCACAAGGTTAACATAATGGGCTCAATTAAATTAGAGTTACCCAATGTTTGATAACTTGGCTTTGATACCAAGTTGTAACACCTCACCACGCAAACCACAAAGGACAACTTAAATATAATAAAATTTAGCATATTTATTTTTAAGTAAAACTAATCATGCTAGGTAAGTTAACATATAATACTTGTAATGCAAACTATGCATACACATTATCTAGCTATGTCCTCTAGGGTAAACATGACTGCATTACTTAATCTAATCTCATTCCATAACAATGATTAATGAATCCCAAGTTTACATTTTAAAACCATTATATAGAATAAGTATACAATGTACATACAACCATTACATTACATATATGATAAACATCCATAAGAGAACACGTGATAAAATCAAGAATATATATATACATCACATTTATAATATGAAGTTACATCATTTCATGATTACAAATGTACAATATAGTGCTTCTTGACACAAGGTGGGAATAATACACCAATTACATAGAGTAATACAACTGAAATGAACATGATACATATCATCAATACTATCTTCAAATCTGATGTAGCTTTGGATACATCACAACGATACAACTCCATGCTTCATGAACTTTGATTGGGAACCCAATGAGGTGCATAGCACGTTCCACTCGACCATGTGGACCCTAAGGCCCACCCCCCTGTGCTAGGAGATTACAAGAAGGACCCACAATATAAAACAGTCAAGCAGAAAATGCTATACAACACCACAAGCAAGTACAACAATAAACATAAATATCAACTGCTTCCAAAGGCACACAAATACAAATGAACAACGAGGATACTTTAGGAAGATTGTTATCACAAGGCCCTGGCATGAGTTATCCTGGCGGTCTCTCACTAGGCGTTGGCCCCCATCTATGGTTATCCTGGCTGCCTCTCACTAGGCATCGAACCCATAGGGTGACACATGCAAGACCACTTACCTTTTGTGAGGACAAGGTAGTGATCTTGCCGAACAGGCCTTCTCAGCCCATCCTTAGCCTACAAAAGCACTATAGGCATGGGCGATGCATCTTACTTATCTTGTTTAATGTGAACCTACCCAAAACCACTAGTTAATTTATTAGATTATCACTTATTAAGAAAAATCTTCCATGGGTTATCCAGGCTGCCCCTTTGTGTGCCGACCCCCATGAAGAGCCACTCTCCCTAGTAGCATCAAAACAAACCACATGACATCAAGGGGTATACCAAATCACACAAAGAACCAAAAATATCACAAAACCCAAAACATACGTGAGGCATGAAACTTCTCACACAAAGACCACATAAGAAGGCAAAACCATGGTGCAAGGGAATAACCCACATGAGCTAAAAATAAGAAGTGAGACCAAATGATTCACAAAGAACCAACTATGGAAATCCAAGATAAAACAAGTTTCCCCATTACCTCTGGAAGCCTAATGAACCAACTACCCATAAACTCCCAGTGGAGAGTAACTCAAACACTACGGGTTCCCAACAATCTCAAAACATGACTACAAGAAAGTCATCACATAAAGTCCCCTCATTTCAAAAATTAACACGAGAGAGACCCGCAACATGGAACCATAAAACAAAGTCAATCTTTTAATTCTCTAACACATTCAAACGTAATAAATTTAATAGAACATATTGAATACTCACTACATTTATTTACACATCCATGATGATAATATTATTTAAACGATTAAAGAAATTATGCAATCCTATAGGTATCTATTTACACATATAAACAAATTTCCCTTAATTGTAATTCATGATATATAAATCTTTTTACACATATATACAATATGAAATATTTGAGACATTAACATATCTTGGTATTACAGCTTGTTGAATACATCATGAAACAACATATATATAGAACTAGAAACACACACACATATATCCATAAAATAAGTAACATAAAATTCGGCTAACATGCAAGGTGTTGGGTACCATATGAAACTCCTCGTATCGGCCCAATAACTAAAATAAAAAAAACAATAAGTAGAAAGCACTTCAACTATGCTTATTGCATCTACTGTTATCAACAATAAACCCTAGTACAAGAAGCGATCTCAACTACTTATACACACATCTATGAGCACACATATATGCCAAACTTAATCCCTTCAAGATGGTCAAACCTGTACAATACACAAGGTAGTATTATATGAAAGTAGATGAATACAAAATTCTATGCAATTACTACGAATGGAAGCAAGAATATATTCCTAAATGAAATCAAAAACTCAAACAAACAGTAAACACCATGAAGACGACGACTACATACATGAACAAAATTTGCAGACTTAAACAGGAATAAAAACCACGTTTGGAGTTGGGATAAATTGAACTTTTAAAAGCATAGGCAAAAAATCTAGCACAACTACGCAATGAAGAGAGGATGGTGCACAGTCTGATCACAAGTTAAATGAATTAAAAGTTTACAGAGATTAACATTAATTCCATATTGTAATCTCATCGACGATAACTATGAGGCGACATACATAAATGGATGTAAATATCAAATGCCATGAAAGCAAACAAGAATATACAGAGTAAAATCGATATGGATAGAGATCAATACCACAGAATGGGGTGATGTAAAGGAAGATATCGAACTCTTAAAATAAACAATTGAAATCCAAGTAAATGGCTGAGAGAAAGATAAATCGATGCCATACAAAACACTAGTTGGATCTATCAACAACAAAATACATACAAAAGAAAATCAATGACCAACCTGGATTCTACGCTTGAAGATGGAGATGATGTGCTAAGACGATCTCTGTTTCACAACCCCCAAATCCGTTCTCTGTTCTCCAAAAAAAACTTCTTTTAAAATTCTAAAAGCTAGGTTATTTTTATTTTTGTTTGATCAGAGAATAATTGCAGAGCAACTTCTTGCTAAAACCAAAATAAAACTCTTGTCAAAATCTCTCCAAAAATCTCAATATAAAAAAATCCAAGTAAAAGACAAGTTTCCAAATACAAAAATCAACGAAATAGACAAGTTTCCAATTTGAAAATCAGTTTGGAGTCTTGCATGTGCACACAGTCCTCTTTTTCCATCTTTTATTTTCTTTTACAATTAGTTCGAAAGTCTTCTCTTTTATTTTAATTTAAAAATATATTACTTTCCACATAAAATTAATTTCACTATAATGATAATAATATTTACCTTTATTTATTTTCAATTATTAAAACATTTAATTACATCATTTAATTTAATAATTAATAATCAAAATACATATAATATCTTTTCACAGCCACCATTTATTTAATTATCATTTCAGTTCTAAATTTATTTAAATTATCTTGTAATCAATTTTAATTTAATTAAATTGATTAATTGAATTTAATCATAATATTAACTTTATCACATAATTTCAAAATCAAATTAAACAATATCATCACGAAATCAACATGACATCACACATTGACCAAATAATGAGAGAAATTAAGCAAGACACCTGACAAGGATTACAAACCAGGCATATGGATTACTAGACAGGTACTCATCCTCATTGAGCACGATGGCAAGGGTTAGGGACCTTTTGTCAACTCCCTTTTCCAGTTCATTCCCATTGGCCTTTGTAAGGCATGCTCAAACCTAACAGTGTAGGTGGAGTTGATGCCTGGTACCTGCAACTTGCATCAAACTAGATGCCAAACAACATATATATCTATATATTAACAAACACATCGTGAGAGGAAATTGTAGTGTAACAGGGCGCTCACGAACAAGTGATGCTACACCGTTCCTCTCACCAAAACCTCAAATAGTAACCACATCATCACGTAACAAAAATTACATCATCAAGTAACCCTAATTCCATCATAATCAACATCATTTATCAATGACTTTAATCAAATGCATAACAAGCGTAATCACATGTAGAAATGATATACATGACCAAATTAATACAATCAAATCATGAACTCCATCTATTCATCATAGTATAAACATCAGTAAAGAGTGTCATAATCATCCAAGTTAGATAAAATGTCATCCAAACCAAAGCAAAATGATCAAACAAGTACTATCAAGGTCTCAAGGTGCATAACATAACATAAAAAGTATCAGTTGAGGGAAAGCAACATGAGAGGCACTACAATGTCCGATTCTTCTCTATTTGTTGCAATTCCTCTTTCATTGCTCTTACCCAATTCTCATCTTTGCATGCTTCATTTATAGACTTAGGTTCTATCTTTGAAAGTAAGCACAGATTTATTTCAGCTATTACCTTGCTTCTTGTCTTCACACCTCCACTCTTATGTCAAATTATTTGTTCTTCAGGATGATTTCTCTGTATATCTTAGGAGTCTTAGCAGGTTTCAAAGTTTCTTCTTCTTTCCTCAATCTATTCTTCTTCTTCTTCTTCCTCCTTATTCTCTTCAGGTACTTGTTCACATATAGGATTATCTTGTTCAACTTCACTTATCTCAATAGGTCTGTGCATATTCTCATCAACTTTCACATTAGCACTCTCAACAATCTTCCTCAATCTTTTATTAAAGCATTTATATGCTTTGCTGCTAGTTGAGTATCCAAGGAAAATCCATAGCTCATAAGGAGTCTTTGTGCTGTTACCTTTGATTTGAACTCTGTTAAGAACATAAATAGCAGAGTGTATTGCCTCTCTCTAGTATGCATTAGGTACATTTGATTCTTTCATCATGGTTCTTGCAGCTTCCTATAGATTCTGGTTCTTTAACTCTCAACAACTCTATTCTGCTGCAGAGTTCTAGGAACAAAAAAAATGTCTCTTTATGCCATGCTCTTCACAGAATGCATCAAACTCACTAGAAGTGAATTCTCCACCTTTATCAGATCTTAAAAAACTTGATTCTCAGGTTCACTTCATTCTCTACCCTTGCATTGAATACTTTAAACCTATCTAGAGCCTGAGTCTTCTCTCTAAGAAAAACAACCCATTTTATTCTAGAATAATCATCAATAAGGAGCATGAAATAGCTATCACCATTTAGACTTCCTGTTCTTGTAGGACCACAAAGGTCTGTATGACTTAATTCCAGCATTCCAGTAGTTGAATGATCTTTTCCTTTTAAATTGAATCTTGTTTGTTTCCCCAATTGACAACTTTTGTAAATAGTATTAATAGACTTTGTGATTTTAGGTAGATCTCATACAACCTCTCTTGAACTGATCCTGACCAGATTATCAAAGTTTACATGTTCCATCCTCTGGTGCCATAGCCAACTTTTATTTACTTGAGATACAAGGCATTGACCATCAACACCCTTAAGCTGATAGATGTTTCCATGTGTTCTCCTTCCTACAACAACCATAGTTCCGCACCCTTTTCCGATCTCATAGGTATTATCCTGAAACACAAGCTTGAAAACTTTGCTACACATTTTTCCAACACTCAAAAGATTATGCCTTAAGCCCTTAACATAATAAGCATCATCAGTGTTGTGTATTCCATCAAAGCTAACTATTCCTTTCCCAATGATCTTAGCTCCAGAATCATCTCCAAACATGACTAATCCACCATCATACTTTTCAAGTTTAGTGAACTTACTTTTATCTATAGTCATGTGATTAGAGCAGCCACTGTCAACCACCTAATAGTCTTCATCTTGTCTAGTATGAAATGCAGTAACCAGAGTACCTTCTCATCATTCTTGCTCTCCGCACCACTTTCCCTTGCACATCTTCCAAAGTTAGCAGACGCCGATTTATTCTCTAAGGATAAAAACAAGCATTCACTATCATCACCTTCAAAATCAGATTCATCATTAGAGATTCCTGCATCTTCTTTAACATAAAACAACTTCTTGTACTTCTTATCCTTCTTGTCTTTATGATCCCTGTTCTTTTTATGTGCAACTCTATTTGGACATCTTGAAGCATTATGGCCGATATTTCCACAACTGAAACATTTAAGAGGTAACATACCTTTGTACTTACCATTACCTTTCTTCAAATTCTTGGTAAAATTTGCTTCTAACTCATCTAAATCATCACTATCCAGATCTTCCATCTTTGTAGTTTTAAAGGCTGACTCTATCTTCTCCTCTTTCTTTTGAAACTTCCTCATCTCAAATGCAGCCAAGATGCCAAATAGCTGTTCTTTAGTAAACTTCTTAGGATCATATACTTCTTCAATAACCGAGACCTTATCATTGTAACTCTCCAATAAAGTCATTAGAATCTTCTCAATTATATCTTCATTTGCCAGAGTACCCCCTTGATTCCTAACTTCATTTGTTGCAAGATCAACCCTTTGGAAATAGCTCGCAATATCTTCACCTTCATCCATTTTCAGATTCTCATATCTGTGCTTTGCTGTCAGCTTCTTTATCAATTTCACTCTATCATTTCCTTCATAAAGATCTTCCAAAATTTTCCAAACTTCATAAGCAGTGCCCAAAGAAATGACTTTTGTTTGCTCAATCTTAGATAAAGCACTATAGATCGCATACCTCAATTTTTCATTCTCCTCATAAGTAGAAACCTCATCTGCAGTAGTAGGACCACTTTCCGGTGCAACATACTTTGTGTCAACAACCTTCCAGGTCTTGTAACCAAGAGAAAGTATGTAACCTCTCATCTGCACTTTCCAGTCACTGTAGTCAGATCCATCAAACATAGAGATTGCCAATTTATGCCCCATCAGATCTACCTCAAGTGGTTAAGATCCTCACCAAGGAACCAAAACTCTAATACCAATTGTTGAAAGGCACAAGACAATTGAGAAGGGGGGTGAATCAGTTGTCACCAAATAAAAACTCAAATCTTCAAACACTTATCAATTTCTTATCCACTTAATTCTGTTATTAGGTATGAACATGAAATGCAAGTAACAAAAAACAATATCAACACAGGAAACACCAGATTTACGTGGAAACCCCAATGAGGGAAAAACCACAGTGAGGATTAACTCACAATATAAAGTAATAGCAAATAACGAATACAAGAGGCTCACTGCCCAGATACAAAGACTCACTACCTACAAAAAGGACTCACTATCCAACAAGGAGGCTCATTGCCTATAGAAAGAAAAGATAAAAAAGATCTACCACAACAAATTACACACATCTGCATCCTTGATCAGAAGAATTGTAGACACCGTCAGCTCATTGCTTTCAAGATTCTAACACATTAAAGTACTGCTGGCTCAATTCACTTTCACACACTCTGCTCTTCAAACTCGTGATATGCTTCAGTTTTTCATTCACAACATCTCGACTTGTATTTATACCCTCTTCAACCTTAGAAACTTTCTCCAAGGTCAGCTACACATGTTTAATTTCATAAATTCAAATTAGGTCAGCAACTCAACATTCCGGTGATGGAAAGGAATGGGAGTGGACCAAACCAACTCTTAACCAAGACCCAAAACAATGTCTCAGATCAATCACATGCTTCCTCAATTAATTCTTAATCCTTTGTATGAAGTGTAAACATCAGGTCGGCCAAACCTAATGAAAACACAAATAAACTTTGAAGTACACACTTCCCAAATAACATAATAACATGCAGACGACGCAACACGCTTCACCAGACATTGAAACACATCTTGGAAACCTTGAGATTCATCTGCATCAGTTGCAACAAACTTCATACTCGGAACACTCTTCACCAATCTATCCAGACTGCACAGACACACACAGGAACTCTAGAGTTCTCGCCTTTCAGAGTACCAAAGCATGGAAACTTTTTCCAGAGTATAGACACCACCTTAACAAGCCTTCTACTAGATCCGCAAGACCTGAACCAAACCAGCAGAGGACTATGGAGTAGAAACATTTTTCTTAGTCCACAGACAAACAATTATGCCGACCGGTTCACACACCGGTTCACACAACTTTCATTCTTCAACAAACCAACAGGTACAAACTAGGAGATATCACCAACAGATGCCCATAAACAACATTTCAGATCCACACAAGCATAGGATGAATACAAAAGAAATGTGGAGCACAAACTGGAGCACATTCTGATTACACACAACTTTGACTTCCCTAATTATTAATTTTCTCAAAAGCACTTGGTAAACCATCATGTCAGCATATCTACAACATCATAAAGATAACTTTATTCTACTCACAACATCTCAACTATACATGCACAATCTGCAACATCCTATACTGTGTTGACATCAATGAAAACATTAATGACAAAACCACCAAGCTTACAAATACTTGCAACATAAAAATCATAGAATCTAGATTGGTTGATGTCACATTTTTTTAATTAACATCAATTAATTGATGAATACAATTTTGTTTGATTTTATTGAGTGTGAAGTTATAAACTAATTTTTTTTTTCAATGATAAGATCCTCATTTTGATAATGAAGGATGTGAAGACAGTAATATTTATGATTGTTATGTACCAGAGCAGTTGCAACTACATCTTCTCACAAAATTTCTCTATCCTTTTATGCTTTGATGGATGTCCATGCCCTGTTCCAAAGCTCCCATTCGGCACAGGCTGCGAGTATACAGGAAAAGGTTGTAGAATCTCGCTTTACCCCTGCCAACTGCATTTGCTTGAAAGTTTCTAAAGTATTTTCAAATCCATTTTGTGAATATCCTGCAATGAGGGCATTCCATGAGAACGCATTTCTTGGAGGCATTTTGTCACACAGTTCACGTGCCTTGTCTATGCTTCCACATTTTTCATACATGTCTACCAGGGCAGTTACAGCTACAACATCTGACAAAATTCCTCTTTCCTTGTCATGTGATGGATATCCATAGCCCGTTCCAAAGCTCCCATTGTGGCACAGGCAGGGAGGACTCTGCCAAAGATCGTGGAGTCTGGATGTACACCTACAAATCACATTTGATTTGAAACTTTCTAAATCGTTTTCACCAAACGCATTTTTGTGCATATTCTATTATCATAGCATTCCACGATACCACAGGCATCCTATCAAACAGTTCAAATATTTGTCTATGCTTCCACATTTTGCATATATGTCTAGCAGGGCATTTCAAACAATAATGCCTGAATAATCCACGTTCACTAGCAAATGAAACCTGTGTGTTGCTGATCGTGAGAACCCATGTCTTCTGAAACGGTGTGATTGCAGTGCTATAACTTTACCAAAACTTCTGCAACGGGGTAGCTGGGAGAAACATTTTAAAAATATTTAACTTACGGGTGGTCTTCTGCGCGGGATAATGGCGAACAGAACAGTGAACGAACAACCTTCTGCACGGGATTAACGACGAACGGAAATGGAAAACAGATGAATTTTTGCGTGGGATCACAGAAGGCGAGACTGTTGAAGAGGGGCCCACACCAGTCACCTAAGCGGTCAAAACGCTTAGAGTGTGCTGGTTAAGCCTAATCGTTTGCAAGTGCCGAATTTGTGATGCCAAGCCCGAATAAAGGCCCATAGGCATCGAGGCATACTCAGTCGCCAAGCTCGAACAGAGGCCCACCATCCATTTACTCAAGCCGTGACATGTTCAAAGGTCGTTATTTTCCCTCAATTTCTTGATTGGAGAGGCGTGAATTAAAGATGCATGCCACAATTCAAAGACTCTGTAGGTGGCGTGAAGATCCATCATTGAGGTCTCTATTGTGCAGGTCTGTGTTACACATGGCTTATGTTGCAGGCCAGCTCAGCGCTGGCATGTGGCTTCACTTTGCTCGTGTTCTCCTCTGGCAACTCGTGCAGGTTGGAAGGGTTGTGACCTGCAGCTTGCAACACAACCCGATCACCGATTTGCTACCTATTTGCCTCTGATTCACGCCTATATTTGCCTGATTCGCCCCTTCCAAATCTACCAAAATCTACCTCCTATATCTACCGCAGATTCCCGAAGGAAGTTACCCCAACTCAGTCACCCAAATCGCCCCAATTTAGTCGCCATAATCAGCAAAATAATTTTTTGCAAGGCGTCAAAATTTCATGGACAGAGGGGTTGCACTATTCAACCTTTGACTTGGTCTCCAACTCCCTTTCAACACTCCCTCGTAGCTGCCAGTATTCATCCTCAAGACTAAGTCAATTAAGACTAAGTCTCTCTCATCACATGCAGTCCATTTTTTTCGATGGTAAGAATTGGTTGGGCATCTCATAATTTTTTTTCACGTGACTGGGGATTCTGGGACGACACATCCTCCGGTATCACATGGAGGGTAGGGAGACTAGACCTCGCTCACATGCGTTCCATTCACTTGGATAGTTTTATTTCTTTTTTTTGACATTAATTGTCATTAAACTCAGTTAGTTGTCAAAAGTTTATGAAGGGGAGGGATCTTTTTTCTATTTTGTCATAATTGGCAAAAGGGAGGGGGTTATTTTTTTGCCATAGTTAAAAATTTGTAAAATAAGAGTTTTTTTTTGGCAATGAATGTGGCAAAGGGAAAGTGAATGGGAGGAGGTGTATTTTTTATCTTAGTTAAAAAATTGTAAAAGATGAGTCAATTTTCTTTTTTGCGATGAATTTGGCAAAAAAAGGGGGGTCATCATAATGGGATTTTAATTTTTAATTATTGTCTTTTTTTGAGGTTTGCAAGACATAATTTAATTTTGTCTTCTTAATCAACCTCATGATAATGAACTTGTAAGAACTCATAAAAAGAAAATAAGATTGTAAATGCATTAAAATAAAGTGCCACAAAATTGAATGTGTGTTCCTTAGGGAGGGAATTTGGAAAATTATTATACTTACACTAAATTATAAAGTGTAATAGGGGATTGTGTAGAGCCTCGATTTGACATCACAATTGTGGATCCTTGTGATTTAACATTATAAAAATGTCTCCTCATGATTCTCACCTCATGTGAGTGTGCCTTGGAGCACACCTTGTACATATCTACATTCCATGCACACTCTCAATCTTACTCTGTTTTGCTTTTATTCTCTTAGCATTAAGGAGAGACTATGATGTGTTATGCCAATGCTTCTTTCAATGAAGCAATGGAAGAATCTTCTTTTTGAGAGGTCTCATGAACCTTCTATCTCGATCTCTCGAATGGGTGATTATTTTAGTGGATCTCATTTTGAGATTCTAGTACTCCTTATCACAATACTATGTGTATTATCAACTTCACAGAGTTTGATAAACTTTATGTACATTGGTTGAGTAGTGTTCATGTGTTCACTCATACAATAATTTGTATCTCTCATCTTGATCCACATTTGTCGGAGATTCATTGATTCCAACAAAAACCAGTTCATCATTGGTAGAGTTTACAATTGTTACATGCTTCAAGAGTTCTTCATAATTATATTCCTATAGTCAAGGGACATATTTTCAAAAGGTTTTAAATTCTTCTAATTCTCTTTTTAGGAAAAGAGTTTTGTTCTCATTGGGTTTTCTCCTTTTTATCCTTTTGTGAGAGGATGCATTGTACATAGGTGCCTAGCATGGCCTCTACCCGAGACACATTTCTATCTATTTTCACTTTTGTGATCCCCCTAAGTATCACTTAAGGGGGGGTGTTAGAGTGAATAATTAATCTATTCACTATCCTTAAGTGTACTTAGGTTGATGAGGTTAGACAACATCTTGTCTAACTCAATGTGCGACCTTTTAGACCTCTTAAGGTTACCAAATTATTTGGTTAACCTCATGCACACACCTTTTTGAGGTTGGAAGTCTTTCCTTCTCACCTCAAAGGTCACTCAACACTTGGCAAAAAATGTTGATGACTTGGTCATATAGGTTGTTGGTTTACACACTCCAAGTGTTCCTAAGGTTGACACCTATAGGAAAATTGTCTACTCATTTGTGCCACATTATAGGGCACTTGCCAATTCACCTCATAGGTTGATTGCACCTTCCTTTCCTATAAATGCAAGGCTTTGTACTCATTGTAATTTGGGTAATCTAAATACAATATTGCATTGTGTTCATTGTGCTTGTTTCTCGTCTCCTATATCTCCTAATTCTTATAAGAATAAACTTAGATTATAAAATTGACCCCAAATCAATGTTAAGTCTAGCATGATATCCAAACTAGAACAATGATAAAGGAGTAGCATATTTAAATTAAAGAAAATTCAGAAGCTAGGTCCACATTACAAATCATCAATTCTAAATTCATATAGCTAATTAGCATCATCCTTCTTCACATTTATTTTTCCATGATAACAAGTATAATTATTTTATTAATTATTCCTAACTATGAGTAGTAACTCTTTGTTGGTTTTTATTAAATTGATTGCATTTGCTTAATTAACCTATGTTAATCTTAAGAAAAGTTTTATTTTTCTTTATAATTATATAATTTTATCTCCATGCCATTATTTTTTAGCTAACTATAACATTGCATTTTTTCAAAGATTTTTTTATAAAGAAGAAATATAACTCAAATAATTTACATATAATCTAATAAAATTGATAGATAAATGCAATAATTTTTTTAATACTTTCTTTCTATTTTTAAAAATCATAACAAATTGGACAAACAAAATATTTTAAATCTCAAATATATAGATCAAAATCAAAATTTGGTGAAATACCATCCTTATAAAACTTTATTAATAGTAACAATAGTTATTAAATAATTTAAATACCAAAGTTAATTTCTAAATGTGTGATTGTTATGATGGAAGAGGCTTTCCAGCTAAAAAGAATTTGGTCATGGTTAAGGCTCTGGATGGTTGATAACTAGGTACTTCATGTCCCGCTCCTCTTACAGTTGCAAATGTCAAGCCGTTGTAAATCACACTAAAGCCCCCCACGTCAATATCTCCATTCATCCATGGATACCATTTTTCCTTAATAGGAAGATTTAATGCATTAATGGAATATCTTGTGCCTGTCACTGGAACTATTGAATCCACATCTCCGCTGCAACCAAAGTGTACTTTGTTAACTAACACAATCCAAATTGTATTTATAGTATTATCTTCCAAAATAATATGTTTCTCCCTTACAATACCTATAGACTAGTATCCTTAATCCCGCTGCCATCATTTCTTGATATATTGGAAGCATTGTGGTTGCATAGGTGCCATACGATAGTACATCACTGTTTGGAGAAAAATATGAGCATATTATACTTTAGATTTTAATCTTTTATGTCATAAAACTAAGATCAAACAAGTGTCTTTACTTCAATGAGTCTCATATATAATCATACCTGCATTCATCCCATGGAAAAGGTAAGTTTGTCACATTTGCATGAAGAGCTCTTTGTACTTCATATGTGTTAAGATATACAAGTACATAACCAGGACTACATGGATCAAATCCATCTAATCCACTCGTAGGTACAACGGATTCCTGTAATAATTTTATTTAGCATATATTTATTCTCTATCAAAATTGATAATATGATCTAACATTATTATACTACAAAATAAATTATGCAAAAATATTTTCGAAAAAGCATGTATATACTAAAGGACATTTTTCTTACAGATGTAGTAGAGGACATCCATATGGAATCTGGATGGGATGGACAAAGTGGTGCATATATATTATATGGGTTTATCTCTCCTTTAGTTGATTCTGATTGAGAGTAAAATACATCACTATAAGATACATAGCTTGAATTAGATCCATCACATTTATTGGATGCATAGTCTTCATCTGATATCAAAGCATGGGACCATTGGTAGTCAACCAATCCACATTAGTCTGTATCGTCATTCATTATTCCATTCCCAATCTATATAAACATAACTTTTCAATAAGTATAAGTTTCTAAAGATAGAAAATTAATATATATATATATATATATATATATATATATATATTTTCTAGAAAAAATAATATATTGCATTTCTATCTTTCATATAAACAAAGCTTCAAATGATTACACAATAATTACACATTTTTTTCTCATATAAAGTTGAAAGATAGTATATGATAAATAATAAACTAATATAACATTTTGAAAAGAATTGACATCAAAATCAGATAATATACATCATTAAAATTTTTAAAACTTGTAACTCTCAAATAAAAAAGTACATTAATATTATTAACAGTGGGTTAAAAAAATAGGACTAACGTAAGACATTCAAAATGAAAATGTGTTTATAAAGAAAATGGGTCAATGACTTATAAAAATATTATTGCTTCAATAAATGGTTAATGTTACGGGTAATATGCTATAATGGTGAAATTTATATACCTTGTAATTCTTTCTTATAGTTTAGATTTATTTTAATTAGTTTAATTTTATGTAATAATATACATATAAACAGTGTGATTTTTTTTAAGAGTTGACACATAACTTGATTTATTGTCATCTCTATTTGCACACCCATTCTTAAGAATTAGTTTTGTTCTTTATATGACCCATTTTCTATCTTTGGAAAGATATCCACCTCTATTTTCACTCATTCCTTAGAATCAATTATATTTTCTAATTTGACTCATTTTATATCCCTAAAATGATCTATAATTTGTGGAAGTGGTCTAGATCACTTGTAAAAATGACCTTTGATATTTTAAAACTAAAACTAAAATATCAAACCCACTTGTTTTCCATCCACTTAATTGTCATTGTTGGTTTGAAGTGAAAAATAATTTATTTGCCCCCTTGCAGTTGTATTTAAGGACTATCCTTGATTTATTTAACCATCTAATGAATCTATGGAGTGATCATCACTTGCACACATCAAGGAGCGTAAAAAGAATGATCTTGTGACGTGAATATTGTATTAAAACATTCTACATCATATAAACACGATTTTTTATTTTTCTTTAATTATTGCTCAATGTCATTAACTCAACATCCTTATGAGATTTGAAACAAGGGAATAATTATTCCTATCTTATATGCAAACTCTTAATTGTAGAACCAAGTTTATATGTAGGTTCAAAGGATAAGAAAAAATTCAAGATTGAGAATTGTATAAATTAAATTTGAACACAAATATGTACTAGATCTACAATTGTTAGATTGTTTTCATAGTTAAATATGATGTATCTACATTTATAAATGCAATCCAAATAATGATACAATAGTAGTTATAATTTTTTCCCAGTCCATGAAAGTAGTAAGAGGGCTTCTGGATTAAACTATGTATGCTTTTTTGAATCGCATTCAATGATTGATGATGAAACACAAGGTGTGATGAATCATTGAATGTGATTCAAAACATTGTTTCAAAAAAGCATACATAGTTTAATCCACAAGCACTCTTACAACAATACAATATTTTTATTGATTCCAAAACATTTACCTAACATATCTTATTTTTTGTGTTACAAGAAGAAATAAATTTATTTCTTGACAAAGTCTATTTCTAGATTAAACTAAAAACTAAAAACTTTAAATTATTTAAATTTCAAATATTTAATACAATATATTCAACAATTATTTATTTCTAATATATTTATTTATTCATACTTATTTGATTGAATTACCCAATTTATGTAAGGTACCTAATTATAAATTAGAAAGTTAATTGTAAAACAAATTGAATTCATGAAAAATATTATAATAATAAATATACTTTGAAGAGCTCATAGACCAATTTAAGAATTTGAATATGTAAAGGAAACACACCATAACTCCCTTGAGATTTAGAAAAGATGTACGAGAGTTGTTATTCTTAAGAATTGTATCTGCCAATTGAGGTATATAATAACCTGTCCACAAAACAAAGAAAAAAGAAGAAATATTTATAATTTATTTTTAAAATTGATTTGAAAATTGAAAGTTAGTAGGTTCTTGGATTTTAATGAAGTTGAATTGTTCTAAACGCATAATGAATAAATACTTTTTCAATGTAAGTTCTTAACATCATAAGAGATAAATCTAAAATTGTATCATGGACGACTTTAATATTAAAAATACCACATATCTTACTCTTAATCCAAAAGATTTCAACCTAAAACTTATGAATCAACTAACTAAACCCCTTCCAAGAAAAAAAGAAAGAAAGACAAATTCTGTAAAAAAAACTTTTTCGTATTGGAATACCCGAGAGTTAAAAGGCTTACCAGCATAGCTTTCCCCTGCAATATAGAAATCTCTGTTCTTATATTGCGGAAACCTTTCGAACCAATTCAGTAGAAAAGTGTACGAATCCCGAGCTACAGTAGTTACCCATCACATCAAAATCATAATTTTCGTTAGTAAATTTGGAACAAATTTTCAAGAAGTAAACTGTGATGCATTCCCGCCTATGACAAAATCAAACCAAAATACCAGTGTTCTCGTCAGTGCCATTTCTATAATCAGCGGTGGTATTGGAATATGAAAACCCAACTCCGGCAGGTGATTCCAAAAACAAGGTGTTTGCCACTGCCAAAAGATAGATTGCAATGAAAGTTAATAAGAAACATCAAAGTGAAGAGAAAACATAGAGGTAGCTGGGTATAGAAATGAAGACCTTGGTTCCACGCATACGGATTACTAGTAAGAGTGGCATTATCAGGGTTAACGCGGAAGGGTCCCAGCTCCGTCATTGCTCCAATTCCAAACGATGAGCATCCCGGCCCTGAAATCTCACGTCACACCTTTGTTAGCTTTGGAAAATAAAGGATTAATGATATCAGTTTATTATTGTTGTTTTTAGATTTGATTGTGTGAAAATTTTAGTATCTATCTTTGCAGATATTAATACTTAAATATTTTGATGATGGCTCTAAGAAAATTCATCATCAACAATTCACCGTCAACAATTCATTGCCATGACAAATTCATCTTGTGGAAAATTCACTGCCAACAATTCATTGTCACGACAAATTCATCTTGTAGAAAATTCACAGCCAACAACTCACGACGGTGAATTTTCCACGAGATGAATGTCATGGTGATAAATTATTGGTGAATTTTCTACGAGATGAATTTGTCATGGTGGTGAATTATTGAAAGTGAATTTTTTGACTGTGAATTTACCTGAAACTCTTGATGATGGATCACGAAGACTGTCATCCAAAACGTTGATACTAAAAATTTTACGCAGCCGAATTCAAAAACAGCAGCAATAGAATCTTTAAAGATATGAAGATTGAAGGGTGAAGCAGTAATTACCTCCATTAAGCCAGAGGAGGAGAGGCTTAGTAGAAGAGTCTTGGGCGGCCTTAGAGAAATAGTAGAACAGAGCTCTGCCCGCCTTTGCATCCACCGTCACGTATCCCGAATACTGTGCAAACGTTACATTTGGTGGCTGGCCGGGCAGAGAAGTTATCTTGTCATTCTCTTGCAGGTCGTCTTGAGCGTAAATGTGATCGAAGTTAATGAAGGAGGCGTCCATTCTTGCGTCTGCCTTTCCACCGCGGACCTCCTCTTCTCCACAAATTCTGAGAGAACTCGATGCCGACTGAGCTGGTGAGATGGATCGACCAATAGCGCGAAAACTAACATTAACAACAGGGCTATGAAATTTTTCATTTTGAATGGATGATGAAACTTAGAATGCCTGGACACCAAGGGAGCCTGGAATAAATAGAGTTGATTATGATTATTTGAGATTGAACAGCTGGCTGGCTACGTTGATGCGGAGCAAACAATGCAATTACAGGCAAAAAAACGGCAGCGGCCTTGTTCTATCGTCAAATATAGGGACTAAATATAATCCGACTCTATGTTGATAGCCATTTTCTCCTCCGGAGCTTCCGCCTTCGAGGCTGGTTGTCTTTCACTTTGTACGAGATATTCATGGTTTGTTTTATGTTCTTGCGTGAAAACCCGCATTTTGTTTGTCTTTTTCACTGTTATTTCTTCAGTGATTTGATTGTTTTTTTTATAGCGCCACTTGGTTCTTATTATGAGAATTTTCTTGGTTTGAGTGATCTTTATATGAATGATTAAAAAACTAAAATAAAAATTTGAACTACTAAATGCTATGAAAATGAGAGAGTTATCAAGAAAATTCACATAATGATTTGTATATACTAGCACTTGTATCTAAAAGAGCTTCAAGGATTCCTATATGTATACCACTTGATAAATTTAACAAGGTGCCACAAAAAGAAAATGATGGTTTGAGTTCTATGAGGTAAGCAAAACTTTGTATGCAAGAAACTCATAGGCAATGTTAATGCAAAAAGTGTAAGGATTGTTCAAAGGGATTTTTCTTAGTTCGTGTGCAATTTCTCATCTTAAGGAACATCATGCTCAATGTCTCCAAGGGAGGATAAGTGCAAATGATCTCATCATGTTTCCAAGAGAGGGAAAATGTGCAAGGTCCCATCTTGGGAAACATTGTACCTAATGCTTCCAAGAGAGGGAATCACAAGAAAAATAAAATCACACAATGAAATGTGAGTGGTGATGTATGCCCCCACTTTAAATCAGTTGCAAGCACCCATACTGAGAGAAATTTCTTTAAATTAGAAGAGAAAGAAGACATGAGAGCTTACTCGAAAACCCCTATACTAAGTCATATGTTTCTGAAAAGCTACATCATGAAAGAGGGAAGTATGTCATATGCAAGCCAACTTAAAACATGTCATCCACATCCCAAGCTTGGTCTTATGTATTCATGAAAAGTTAACGAATAGCAAAAGGAGGCAACCACAAGGCTATCTAACCCCTTTCCCCCACTTAGTGAAGGATAAGAGTGAGCCAAAACAATGAATTAAATGCATGCTAAAATGAAAATCAAAAGCAATTAGAGGAATTAGATTACCCCACATTAGGAAGCATACCAAACTCTTGAAAATGTTGGATTTTACAACTCAAAGCATTGCATTCATTAGTGGAGTGACCGTGAACTCTAGTATGAAATTCACAAAAGGAAGTCTTATCATAACATTTCTTGCGAGTTCAAGGAGGGAGGGTGATCAAGTGATATTGGAGGAGTCTCGATAATATACCTTCTTGATCAATGGTAGAAGGTGGTTTTGTGGTGTGTTTCAAAGATGCATCTTGCTTAGTATTATATGTCATACCTTCACAAGTGTTACTATATTGCAAGATTTTATTCTTTCCATTAGAGGAAGGTATAAAGTCTAATGAATTCAAATCATGAACATTTTGTGATATGACATTGACATTAAGTGAAGGTCCAGTCATGTGTTGCATACTAGATGAAAGATGATGGAAAATACCACTAGATGTTAAGGATGAGTTAGAAGAGTGTTGTGTGATATTGTTGATGGAGGGTGGAGGTTTAGCGATCTCGATTACGGGACAATAACCAAGACCATGAGTTGTTTGTTGTGTGAGGGGATCTGTAGGGTTGTGAATACCTTGTTCATTAGCACCACATCCTTTTCAATTATATCCAATTCCTTTCATCAACTCAACATTTTTCATAAATATTTTTCATGGCTTTTGAATTGGGTGGTTGTTCGTTATTGTGTTCATCCAAGGTTGTGTAATTTTATTCTTTGTCTAAAGTGGGTGAGGTGGAAAATTTTGAAAGGTCTTCCAAAGTTGGTGTTGATATGATTGTTGTGTCATTTTTGTATTTTCCCATGAAGTCATGCTCAAAATCCAAGGAACCCCAATCGTCTTCTAATAATATCGTGTGATGTTCAATGTTGTTGTCATTTTGTTGTGTAGAGTCTACTTGTATTGTTGATGTTAATGTGTTCAAGGGGTTCTCTTTGGTCTTGGAAAGTTGTAAGACACTATAAGGTTTAGGGTTAGCGTGAAGGGTGTATGCTTTATTGTTGTAAATGGATTTCATTTTGCGATGAAGATTGGAGGGCACACCATTCATGGCATGAATCCATTGTCTGCCTAAGATAAAATTACCTAAAATTTCATAAGGCATTCAACATAGATTAGTGTATTTAAGGTGACCACTCCAACTATAAGAGGCATAATGATCACCCTGAGCGATTGCTTTGCAACATTGTCCAATCCCTTAATAGATAGAGAGTCAGGTCGAATGGTGGATCTATGAATTTCAAGCCTAAAAGGAGAGAGGTAGGGCCAAAAATGCTAAGGGGTCCATTCAAATTATGTAATGTGAGATGTTATCTAAGCTAAATGAAGTGAAATAAATACAATTAAGTGATTTATATGACTAATTATGAATGCAAAACTAAGATTTATGCTATGTTGGAAAACACGCTGTGATATGCAAAAAATGAACTAGAAGATGAATAAAATGTAGAACAAAAATAAATGTGATGAAACATAGTGCACCTGGGAAAGATTTGAGGAATATGGAATCTGTAGATTTTTTTTTGAAATTACTAAAATCAATAGTGGGACTCTTTCGCCTAGGGTGGAAAATTAGTCCTACTACTAGTGAAAGCTGGTAGAACCATTTTCTAGCTGTCAAGATCCGGAAAGGTACAAGGAAGTGAGATTTTTAGTCTTAAGGTGGGACTCATTCACCAGCGGTGGCGGATCAATCCTCTCCCAAAGTGCAATCGAGGATACAACTCACGAAACACGAGATCGGAAATGTTTGGCAATAGGGTTGTGAAGTTAATTCCTATAGGAAAGGGATAGAAAACCTTCTTCAAGCTTGAAATAGATTTGATTTGACTTGGAAGCACCCTAGTTGACTTGTTGACCAATCTTCAATCATCTAAATGCTTATGGAAATATTCATACAAAGATTACGCAACACACACACATGCAAGAGGAGGAGAAATGGTTTGAGGGTTAGCAAATAGGGGGTTTTCATGAGTCAAACCCCACTTTGTCAATCAAACCCTTAATAAAATGATGAAATGCAAAGAGATAAACTAACAAAATACAAATGCTATCAACTTACCAAACCCTTAATGATGAAAATGGAAATGTAGTACCAATGGATGCTCCAAAGTGCTTGAATAATGCTTGATAAGATGTTGCAAGATGCTTGAATGCTTGAGATTGCTTGAATAGGATATGTGAATGTTGGAGGATGTAAAATGAGGTGAAAATCACTTATTTATACCATCTTGTGCCTTAGTAACCCATTCATACCTCATCACAAGCCGACATCAGTGATTTTGAATAAAAACAGAAAGGAAATTTAAAATATTTTAGTTAGAGCCAAGGGGGACTCATTTGCCACCCATGGTGAATGGGTCCCACCTAGGACCTAAAAATGGGTGTCAAGAATTATCTTGTCTTTAATGTTTTTTGTCGGGCTTACATTCAAAAATACACTTAATTAAAGCATATAAGGGCATAAAGGGGTCAAATAAAACATAAGAAAGGGATAAATAGTGGAGTTATGCCTAGAAAAGCATGAAATCTTGTTACAAGATTTTACAACACTTCAAAATAGGACTTGTTTAGTGATGAGAAGGTGGGTTTTAGGTGAATTGTAATGAATAGAGTCTAGAAGAGTGTAGAAATGTTTTACAACACTTCACAACACCTTCGTAAGACATCATTATTTGAATTTTAGTACCTAAATATGCATGTTCAAGCCATGTTATATCATAAAATCATAGTAGAATAGATCAAATTTGGTAAAAAAATACCTAAAAGGCCATGAAAATGACAAGGGGCCATTTTTCTACGACACAATAACAAAGGTGAATTCTGTTGAAGGATCGTGTGGGGATATAAGAGAGGTTGCACTCACCATTGCATCTGAATGTCAATTTTTTTTCGTGGGATGTTATCAATGGAAAATGATTCAAACTTCTCTAAAAATTTCATTGTAAGATCATTGTATTTTTATAATTTTCATGTTTAGTTTGATATGTCCTATTGATTTGTTTGATTACTAATTGTGAATCACCAAAGATCTTGATATTTTTAGCACCCATGGTTAAAGTGTTGTCATTGATGGCAACTGAACTCATTTCCATGGTCTGTAGATTAGTATCTAGTCATATTGGTAGATAAAGTGAAATACTGTGTGTTACCAATAGAACATTTGAAGAACAGGGTATCTGGTCAGTCAGTTAATCTGTCTACTTCATCGGATCATTGTTTTGAGTTGTGGATCCCTAGAATTGTTTGTTGAGCATGTATGTTATATTATGACTAAATTTTGTGGTGTTGCATTAGTTGTTGTATGAGATTGGAGGTCAGGTAGGATGTTTTCTATCTATTTGCTCATTATAGCCGACTCAGTGAATGTGGCACATTGTGGATGTGTAAAGTGAAATTATTTTAAAAAAAATTATGTTCAAATATTTAATTATGGATCCCAACTATAGTCTAGCTGACTTGTATAGGTGCGCATCAAAAATTTTCATGATTTGGGCCGACAGTTGATAATATTTCCAAGTTTTATTAAGGTTGACCTATAGTGACTTGATTTCTAGATGTAGATATATATAATAGATTCGATATATCATTTGGAATGTGAAGAAATAAGTGTGGTGCTATGTTGTGATCATCAGGAAGAGCAATTAGGTGATTATGCATAGTTTCACTTGTGCATTAAGATTTTTGCAAAGCCAGTTGTGTAGAGCAGAGAAGAATTGTTGAATCAGTCAGAAGGAAAGAAGATTATCTACAGAGCTTAATTAGAACTGTAATTAGGAATTGTAGATGCTATTTCATCAATTCACCTTTTGGATCCATTCCAAATCATTGTATGGAAGTGAGCCCATCCATTTTGAGAAGTGAGCTCTAGGAAGTGAGCCTAAATGCAAGTGCATTCCCATTTTGTACTTTTCATTTTGGCTATACTCATATTCTATTGTGGATTGGCCATCCACTGTGGTTTTTCCCTTAATAGGGTTTCCACGTAAAAATTATGGTGTTAAGGGGTTGTGATTGTTTTCTTTCTATTAATGCATGTTTCTTTTCTTGAATGGTTAAGTTAAATGAAAGTATAATAAAATTGAATTTTTTCACAACATTGATTCACCCCCCTCTCAGTGTTGCTTGTTTCCAACATAAAGAAGCTCGCAAACCCGTGATTAATGCCTCATACTCAACTATGTTGTTTTTACATAGGAAATTTAATTGATAGGAGAAGAGAATAGGCCTTCCATTGGGCGGAATTAATACCACTCTAGCACTAGAACCTATTCTACACTTAGATCCATTGAAATACAATTCCCATGCTTTAACATCAACGGTCAAGACACTATCATCAAGAAAGGAGTCATGATTAGGTAAAGTGAGAGGAGAAGGAGCATCAACTAAGTGATCGGTTAAGGATTTTCTTTAGATTACTTTTTGTGAAACAAACTTAAGGTCAAACTTAGTTAACAACATCACCTAGGTAGCTAAGCGTCTAGAAAGGTCTATTTTGTTAAAAAGATGTTTAAGGGGATCAAATTTTATCATGACTTGTATTTCAGCATTTAGTAAGTAATGTCACAACTTACTAGTAGCAAATACAAGAGCCAAACATTGCCTTTCAATTGGTGAATACCAAGTTTCATAATCAATTAAGGTTTGACTAATGTAATAAAAAGGATGTTCTTTTCCATGATCATCTTGTTGAGCCAACAATGTTGCAAGAGCATGGGCTGATGTGGCTATGTACATGATAAATGGTTTGTTTGGAATGATGGGTTGTAAAATAGGTGGAGTTGCAAGGTATTCCTTTAAACTCTCAAAATCCTTCTACAATCCTCATTCTAATAAAAAGGAACATCCTTTTTGAGAAGATGCATGAAGGGTAATGTGCAATTAGCTAAAGATGCAATGAAACAACAAATAGCTTCAATTCAACCTTGTAACTTACTCAATTGAGAAATTTTCTTAGGAGGTAGCATGTTGATAATGGCATCAATTTTCTTTGTGTCCACCTCAATGCATCTGTGAGATATGAAAAAACCCAAAATTTTACCACAATCTACGCCAAAGACACTTTTTTCAAATTTAATCGCATATTACATTTATGTATTTGTTTAAAGATATTCTGAAGAAAATTTACATTGTCTTGTCTTGTTAAGGATTTAGCAAGGATGTCATCAACATAATCTTCCAAAATTTTATATATGTAATCATGAAAGATCAATGTCATTTCTCATTGATAAGTTGCACCAACATTATTTAAATTGAAGGGCATCATGACCCAAAAAAATGTTCCCCAAATAGTTGTAAATGTAGTTTTGTATTGATCTTGAGGATTAATAAGGATTTGATTATAACCAAAAAATCCATCCATGAATGACAAAAAAGCATGTCCAACAGTGGAATCCACGATCATGTCAATATTAGGGAGTAGACAATCATCTTTTAAAGAAGCTTTATTCAAGTCAAGAAAAATCCATACATACCCTCATACGATTATTGAGTTTAGCAACTTCAACAATATTTGAGATCCAAGGAGAATAATCAATAGGTTGAATGAAACCTGCATCAAGGAGTTTTTCAAGTTTGGATTTAACATACAAGGCTACGTTAGAGTGCATTTTTCATATCTTTTAGCGAACAGGTTTAGCATTTTTAGTGAGAACGATGTTGTGTGTCACAATTTTTGGGTCAATTCCTGGCATATCAGAATATTTCCAAGCAAAATTTTTAGGAAAATCATGAAGTAAAGTTGTAATGTCCTCTTGTTCTTCACCATCAAGGCACTTCCCAATCTTAATAATTGTCTTTATCATCGAGTCCATTGGCACATCAATTGTATCTCCTAAAGGGAGTGCATTATATCTAGGAACTTCATAATCATATGGTTCTTCAGTGATATCCCTATATTTTTTCTTGGTAATTATCACAACACAAGTAACCCATTTCATGGGAGTAATAGAGGATGTGTCATCATAGACTCCTAACATTTGTTTCAAATTTTCATCATTGTCAACATACAACCATGATGGTGATAAATTCATATCAAGAAATTTAGGATGTTTGATTGTGATATTATGTTTTGGTTGACATGTAATAGTGTTGATGTTCAAAGATGGTTGTTGAGTAGCTTTTTTAATCTTAGAAAAGAAATATCAAAATCCAACTTTTGTCTGTTTCGTATTAGGTTCTATAGGAACACGAATACCTTATTCATGCTTTCCACACCCTTTTTCAGTATATTCTAATTGTTTCACAAGTTCATAGCCTTTTTCGTAAATTCTTTCCATTTCTTTCAAATTAGGTGGAGATCGATAATCTATCTCATCAAAAAAAATTATGTATATGTTGTATTTTCTTCCAAAGTAGAGGAGATAGATGTTTGAGAAGATTGTGCAGAATTTTGATTGGACATGATGGTTGGTTATTCTAGTTTCTCACCAAATAATTTAGACACTGGTTCCTCATTTTTTTGTTCAATTTTGAGAGGTTCTATATTGTATGTTGGAATTAATGTTTTCAGAGGACTTGTAGCTCCTTTTTCAAGGTGCAAGCAACTTTCAGGCTCAAGGTCAATTTCAACTTCATAAATGTTGTTTTTATAGACATATTTCTTTATTCGATGAAGGGTTGAAGGCATTGCATTCATCTCATGAATCCATGGTCTGCCTAAAAGAAGATTATACAAAAGATCATAAGGCATGACATGAATAGTATTTTGCAAAGTAGCCACCCCAACTGTAATAGGAAAAGTGATTATACCGAGTAGTTTCTTTGTTGCATTGTCAAATCACTGAATGGATAAGGAATCAGGTTTTATTTCTGACATTTCAACATGCAATCTATCAAGGAGATTCACACTACACACATTAAGGGTAGAACCATTATCAATAAGAGTTCTTTTGATACTTATTTGATTGAATTGATAAATTATCATAAAGGCTTCATTTTTCTTTTCACAACTCTAAAGGAGGGAGCTCATGTTGATGGAAAGTAATGTCTAGATTAACTTTATGCATTCCATGTATTAAAGTTGACATCATTTAGAGTTGTACCAGGAGGAACCATAATTTTTTGTAAGGCTGTTTGAAGAATAGTGTGGTAATTTGGTGAATTCTGAAGTAAATCCCAAAGGGAAATCTTTGCAGGAGTATTCTTTAATTGTTCAACAAGATCATAATCCTTTGTGTGGGAGAGAAAGCGAGAAGCAATAGGAAGATTAGGTAAAGGTAAAGAGGGTGGGGTTGGTTGCGGTTGTTGCAGATTATTTCAGGTGTTATATGTATGAGCAACAATAATATTATTGGATTGCTGCAACAAATCATTTTTAGGTGGGTAAAGAGTGAACTCAGGTTTATTGGAAGGATGAAGTTTATGTGAGGGTGGGTAAAGAATGAGTTGAGGTTGAATCACATTAACACCCTTAGTTTTAGATTGTTCACAACAAAAAATATTGGATGAATTGAGTGAGATGAAGTCTTGAAGGGACTCATTTAACACTTCAAGGTCAACATGACTAAGAGGTGAGTTATCATTAATTGGTTTAGGCTTATTTGGATAAATTCTAGATGTGTTAATGTTCGTTGTTGTAGATTGATCACAATAAGTCTTAGTGGATGACATAGGTGAGATGAAGTCCTAAAGGGATTCGTCTAACAAGTCAAAGTCATCACAACCAAAAGGTTTGAGGGATAAGTTATCATTAATTGGTTTAGGTTTCTCATTGCAAGCTTTAGAGGATGAAGTGAGTGAGACAAAGTCCTGAAGGACTTCATCTAACTTTTCTATATCATCACTACTAAGAGGCTTGGATGAGATGGTGTTTCTAAATTGAATCATTTGTTTGAAAGGTTGACTTAATGTTTATGTTTTTGTGTTTTTATGAATTGATAAATTTGATCTAAAAGAACTAGGAAATAACACTGAAAAGGAAACTTGCAAAAATATAATACTATCCATAAGTTCCATGAAATAAGAAGATGCTAATACAAATGATTGAAATCTAACAGAAAGTAATTGAACTAAATAGAAAAGGAATTGCAGATAACAAAAAAGTGCAAAATAGGAAACTAAATTATGAAAAAAATGATGCAAAAAGTGCACTGGGACTAATTCGCCCAAGGTTGAGAATGAGTCCCAAGATAGGTATTTTAAGTTTTTTCTGATTTTTTTGTCTTTTATGGATGTGTTCAGGTCTGTACAGTGCAAATAAAGACTTAAAATGTAGAATTTTGGAATGATTTGATAAAATGCAATGCAATAATGATCTCTAAATGATAGTTTCACTAATGCAATTTTAAGAAGCCCTAGGATGCAAGAACAATGCAAAATACAATGCAATTGAGTCCTAGAATGTGAATGAAAATGAAAATTAGAAAGATATAATATTCAATATGTAGAATGAACCATCAATTTTAAGGTTTCTATGTGCTTCTCATGCACTATTAGGATCTTTCACCTAAAAGGAGAGAGATAGAACCCCAAAATTAAAGGTGGTTCACTCAGATAAAGGATTGTATGATGTTATTAAGACTAAATGAAATGTTCTAAATTCAACTAAGTGATGAAATTGATTGAATATTAATGGAAAATTAATGAAATATGCAATGTTTTAAAACACAGCGAGGTTTACAAAATGCTTGAAAAGATGAATAAGAATGTAAATGAAACTAAATAGAAAGTTGTGTTTTAGAATGTGTTATCTTGTAAAGCTAAAGATGATTGGAAAACACTCTGGAAATCTGGTAAATCTAACTTTTTAGATGACTGAGACTCATTTGCCACCCTAGGTGAATCAGTCCCAGGTCAGGGTTTTCTACCTGGAATCTAGTTTCTACTCACTAGGTATTTGGATCTGCATCTGACTCTGAAAATAACCCCATGAGGGAATCATTCGCCATCCATGGTGAATTAGTCCACTTTCAATTTTCTACAAATTTAGATCTTTTTTCTACACCTTGTCACCTATAGAACACTTTTTGACATAAACCCAAATTGAGATCTCAAAAATTCCTATAAAACAACTTGAAATTGGTTGTCTAATGGGGGGTTTGCCTTGGTCAAACCCCTAGTTGGGTAATCAAACCTTAAATGGAAAAAAATATGCATAAAACCCTAGTATTAAGTGTGCTAAATACTAGGAAAGTTAGAAGTATGTCAAAACCTTATTCTATGGTGCTAGAATGAGATGTGCAAATGTGATCCAAAAAACCCTAGTTTGCTACCTTAAAACTTCAACTTTGCTAATGAAACTTATTGTGGAAGACTTGACTTTAGAATTTTCTTTGTAAAAATGACTAAGAGATGTGAAAAATGACTTAAAATGAGTATTTATAAGCATCAACACCTAATTTTCCTATTATTTAGACCTAAGAGGCTGAGATCCACCAAAAAATTAAGTTGAATTGATTAAATTCCCACTCAAAATTGAAATTTCCCTCAAAAGGGACTCATTCACCACCCTTGGTGAATAGGTCCCACCAGAGAGGACTCATTTTCCCAAAGTGGTGAATGGGTCCCACTAGTGATTTTTGAAGGTGGGTTTTTAGGATATGAATGAATCGAGTGTTGTTTATCGAGATTTAATTGATTTTTTAAGTGAAATGGGCCTCTAGATCAAGAATAATGCATCTTAGGGGCCTATAAATGTTGTTTTGAAGAATGAATAATGTAGGGGTACTCAAAAGTAGGTCTAAATTGAATGTGAAATTGTCTCTTTTCTCAAGAGTGTCCAATTTTCTATGCCACAAGGAGGACTCATTCGCCATTAGTGGCGAATGGGTCTTGGCACACTTGACAAGGACCAATTTTTGAAATTATGAATTGTCATGTCAAAAGTGGGTCCTAGGACTTAACCAGGACCCATTCACCCAAGGTGGCAAATGGGTCCTAGGTCACAAACCTAGGACACAAGCCTTAAAAATCAAATGTCAACTGTGAAGTATTATTAATTTGATTGTTGGGATTTATCCTTTTGAAATTGCAATAAATAAGGCTTGGATTTTAATTAAAGGGGCCAATTAAGCTTTAATTAACCTCAATTATTTAATAAGGCATAAGATTAATGTGAAAGTGTAATAAAAAACTTTACAACACCCTAAATAAGCCACAATTAACTCCATTTTATCATTAATCATATATTCCCAAACTAAGCATGAAAAAGGGTTACTTTTTCTGACACTACACCTAAGAATGATAACTCCTTTAAGGATATTTTAAAACCCCTAACTAACCTAAAAGGGAAAATGAAACAAGGGAAAATCATCAAAACTCAAGTAAGAGATTTAGTGCAACTATGGTTGTAACAATCTTTTTATCACCAAGATCCCTTAAGAGTGAAGTTAGAGCATATGGTGGAAATCTCTAGAGAAATATCTAAACTAATACTATTTCTTATAGAATGGCCCTAGAGAAAGAGTTTTGGTACTACTTATAATGAACTTGTTTGTAGTACACACAAAATTACATAAAAATTAAAGAAAGAGTGATTTTATTATCTTCATATCACAAAATTTAATGTGCAACATCCTAATAGAGCATAAACCGCGACTATAAATATTTGAGTATACCTTCCACTTGTGAATTAATTACAATATATAGAGTTTTGGTAAAGAAAATTAGTACCATCCCATGTATTTGGGATAAATGCTTTATTCTAACTAACTAGTGGGATGAATTATAAAGTATATACATCCAACTAATACTAGATACTATATAGAAGAATTGGGTTGATAACACTTTAATAATATAATTGTTTCTTTAAGTTGGATTTAATCCTCATAATGATTTATATCAATAGTAATTCTTCTTAAAGTATCTAAAACTTTTAAAATGTGCAGTATGCCTTCCATACATAGTACCAAGAACAAAAATATAATCTTTCAAGACCAAGTATTAGTTATACAATCTATGCACATACATATTTATATATAAATTTCATATGATTAATGGAAAAGTCATGGGGTCAACTATAATAATTCACTATACCATAGCAGTTCATAAAGACTAAAACCAACATAATGAATCTTAACTTATTATATGTAGCTAAGGACTTTTATAGTCACCAACAATGACCATTAGTAGAAAATCATGCTCATGAACAAACACAAACTTGATTTCTTCTAGAGTAGTGTTCTAATATACATTTTTAAACATGAAAAACAATGGAGAGGTTTTGTATCTAAGTTTTAGAGAAAGCGTAAAGTGGGTACAACTAAAGTTGAAAAAATAGTGCTTATGTATTTTAGAATCATTCCTAAGATACGTCTCTTCTTCCCAATGGCTTGATATTTTTAGATTTACATATATCAATGAGAGAGGATGCATATTGAGTGTGGACACAGAAAAACTAACCCTTCTACTTTTTCTCATGGTTAGGCCCTCCTCATTATTTTGGCTTGATTTTGGCTTGATTTAATGTTGTAATGTGGTCAATACATTCACATTATTTCTTGGGTCCTTGTGAATCAATAATAATTATGTGATGTCTTATAAAAGTGTTGTGAAGTGTTGTAACCCACTTTCACACTTTTCTAGGACATTTTTATTATAATTCGCCTATATAATCTCTTTTTATCACTTACCAAGCCTTATTTCAAAGTTTTGTAAAGATTTGTAACAAATTTTCACGCTTTTCTAGGCTTGTCATCAATAATGTAACCCTTTCTTATGTTTAAATGACCCCTTAATACACTTTTTAGCCCTACTTAAGTGTGTTTTAGAGAATAATCTTGTTAAACATCATTAAATACACTTTAACTCCTGACACCCATTAAAATTTCCTTGGTGGGAGGAAGTCTTCACTTGCGGTGACTAAGTCCCATTGGGCACAAAAATCAAAATTATTTTAAATTTCTGGCAGGATATTATTCTCTTAACCTTGAGGTCAGCTTGTGATGTGTTATTTTCAAGAAATTTTGTAAAATCAAGTATAAATAAAGGGTTTTCCTCTCATTTTCACCACCCAATACATTCATTCATACATTAGCAAACATACATTCACTCATTAATCATTCTCAAGCATTCTGGGCATTATCAAGTCTTCATTGGAGCTTCTACTTGTATATCTTCATATTGCTACAGCAAAGGTTTTGTGAGTTGTAGCATTGCATGTTGTTCATTCATCATTCTCTTTCTATTTTATTTCATTTTCAAGGGTTTGATTACCAAGTTGGGGTTTGATCAAGGAAAACCCCTATTCACTAATCCTTAACTTTTTTTTCCCCTTTATGCATGTGTGTTTTGCAGGTCTTGTATGTAGATTTTTTAAAGAGCAAGGTGTTAAAAGCTGTTATTATTTCATAAAAGTCATTCAAAGTCAATAAATCCCTAAGAGAAGCTTGGAGACCTCCTACAAGCCGATTTCTACAAATTCAGAACTAGACACTTGTCAAGAACAAAAATGTAGGCTAAAGGCTACAGATTCTTGCCCCAAATTTTCTTAGATTCATAAGTGGACTAAGTTTCCATCAGTGGCGAATTAGTCCCACTATCAGTGTTTTCTACATTTCTAGATACCCTTTTGGCTAAAACCTATTCTAGCATAATCTCCCTAAAATAGGACTAAGTCACCTAGCTTGGTGTAAGTGTCCCAATTGGCTTCAACAAAAAATTATGTAGGATTCCAAAGCATCTCTACTTCACATTCGAATTTCTAGGTGCACCTCTCTAGTTTCATTCATTTCTATTATTCTTTCTTTGCATTCTTAGGTAATTTTCCATATCACAATGTGTTTTCAAAAAACTTGCATTTCATTAGTTTTGCATTAATAATCAACATATTTTATCAGTTTATTACATTTAGACATATTTCATTCATAATTGCATTATTTTTGAGTGGGGACATTGCACATTTTGGCCTACCTCTCTCCTTTTAGGTGAAAAACCCTAGAAGTGTTAGGGAGTCTTGCAGTGCCAAAATCTTTGTCCATATTTTGGTGAACCTGACTTTAGAACATTTCACTTCTGAATTCAAGTGCATTTACATCCTAGGAATAGCTTGCATCAACATTGAATAGAATTTTTCATTGTTTAAATTGCATCCTATGGCTTTAAAAATTTGCATTCGTGAAAAGCTTATGTAGCTTGCATTTTTGCATTGAATTTCATTAAAAATTCAAAAAAATCTACATTTTCATATTATACCTACATCTGAAAATCTAAAAATCATAAAATTCCATTTAAAATTTCTTAAAATTCTTAAAAAAATCACTAGTGGGACTAATTCACCACACTGGATGACTTAGTCCACTTGCACATTTTGCACTATAATTTCTGTCATTTCCAGATCATCTTCTACATTTCTATTTTTTGTTATTGCATTTATGTTACTATTTCCATATTTTTTGTTTTATGCCACTTCTTGCACTTACTTTCTTTTCATTCCTCTGCATCATGGCTATGTGTTTTAATAATATTTGGATGTCATTAAAATCCTTAGTTGACATGTCAAGTTGTGCCTTTGGAACTGATCCTAATGACATTGAATTTCCTCATGCTCCTTCAACATGTCCTCCTTGTAATGTTGACATCATTGGAGAAGATGATGATAGCATGAATAAGTTCCTAAATGAATGTCTTGATAACCTTGAAGCTAATGCATCCTTTTATCCATCCATGAAATAACATGACCTTTCTACAGTACCACCTCTTGATATGTTTGGTTGTTTACATCCTGAAACAAATGAAGGACCTAAGTTCCCTCCATCAGGTGAACCTAGTTCTTCTAAACAAGCAACCCCTCAACCATTCTATGATAAAAAAAGTCTCTAGTACTCTAATAATCCTTGAAGATACCTATGGAAAAGGTTTTACCATTTTGAGGGAAAAAGGATGTGACGCAACAAGTGAACATGACATTCATCAACTCTTCGAACAAATTCCAAAAGATGATAACACAACAAGGTTATGATATCAAGATCTGCCTCATGACCACAAGCATCCTAGAGAATATTGGAGGCTTTGTGATGATGGCACGATGATCTTTGATTCCCCTCTTGATCTAACTGTCCTCCTGCCTCATGAGCAACCCTTAGCTGCTAACAATAATAAGGATTGAGAGGATCACTTTTGTTCCTCAAATTTGAGAAAAGGGTGAATCTAGTCAATGTAAAAGACCTTACAAGCTAAAAAACTCAAGTTTCCTCTCCGTCCACCACCTAAATGTGAAAGGAAATTGCAAATAATTTTAAAAAAAGAACTCATAATATTACCACCTATGAATAGGTTGGTGATATACCCTAAAGATGCTAATGTTCCACATTGTGCATATCATCGCATTCTTGGAAATCAAAGTGATGAGTGTCACCAATTGAAAGAAATACTGAGCAAGTATCATTTTGATGGCAATAATTTCTATCCGATAATTCCATAAGCTACCATCCAACACCTTATCATGTAATGGTTGTAGAACATTCCCTTCTCACTATTACATGACCTTTCCCATCATTTACCTTGGGTCATTCTTGTCTTGTACTCACTAGGGGAAAGAATTTGCTAGCCTTGTCCTAGTAATTCATTTGTCATTGTCCCTTCAATTGCATTATCCACCTTCAACTTATACCAACTAACACTGGGATGCGGATGACTTGCTCAATGGTTCACTCACATTTTCTTTACTAGTCTTTTGCACTTTATTTTTTTCTTTTTGATGTGTTTTCATGTGCATAATGTGTTCCCCCGTGATGTTTTGTTTGGCGTTCTCTCTCTTTATGACATTCTTCTATTTGTACCTTCATTCTTCTCTATGTCATACATTGCTTTCACCTTTTTTTTTTCCTTTTGGGGATGATGCAAGGCATTGAGACATTCCATGTCTCTTTCATGTTGACCCAAAAGGTCCCTTTTCTTTTCCTTTTTCTTTTGTCTTTTTCTTGTGTTTTCCTTTTGGGGATGATGTAAGGAATTAGACATTCCATGTCTCTTTCATGTTGACCCAAAAGGCCCTTTTATTTTTATTTGTCTTTTCTTTTATCTTTTCTTGTGTTTTCCTTTTGGGGACGATGTAAGGCATTGAGACATTCATGTCTCCTCCATGTTGACCCAAAATATTTTTCATTTTCTTTTGCCTTTTCGTTTTCATTTTCTTGTGTTTTCCTTTTGGGGACGATGCAAAGCATTAGACACCTATGTCTCTTCCATGTTGACCCAAAAAATATTTCTTTTTTTTGTTTTCACTCTCTTTGTGTTCATTCTTCCCATTCTATGTATTTGGGGGATGATGACAGTTTCAAGCTCTTTACACAACATTGTAGAAAAGAACATGCTGACCCCAAAATCCATAGGTCCCTTATGTGTTTGGTGTTTTTTTTTTTTGGGTACAATCCCTTTCTTTTCTTTTTCTCTCGCATGATGCAACTTTACTTGGAAACATATGAATTGGCATAGGGATTTACAAGTTGGCTCTCATGTCTTCTTTCTTGTTTACATTTTCATTTTCTACTTAAAAAGATTGCTCATAGTATGGTGTTTAGCAATTCCTTTATAGTGGGGGCATACATTGCCATTATTTTGCATTTCTTCCTTTTCTTGGTTCTTAGTGCAGCCTTCTTAATTACTTCATACAATGCATTTTTTTGCTTTGTGGATTACATTGGGTGTGATGTATTTCATGAGTCTGATCTATCTTAGCATATTACATTCCTCTTAGTGTCTTGATGTGACGCATTGCATCCCCTAAGTTGTGAATCTTCTATTCTTTGATTGGTCCTCTCTTGGAGACATTAGGCACAATGTTCCCTAGTTATAGACCTCAAATGAACTAAGCAAGACTCATTTGAACATTATTTGAATTTTTTATTTTTGCATTTGTTATATGGCCACCTTGCATAACACAACTTGCATTCCTGTGGTGTCATCACGTTTGTTTGTTCATGAGCTCCAAGCATATGAAGTTTTTATTGTCTCATGAAGCTTGAAATGTCATTTTGTTTTGTGGTGCCTTATTAAAGTTATTAGGAGGTATAACTTTGGTATGGTTGAGCAGGAAGCCCATTCTGAGGCATGACTTTCCCCATAGCCACTTGCATGTGTGTGAGTGCATACCAGCCATGAGTGTATGTTTATCACCTTTTAGGCCTTCTCACCCAATGGACAACCATGAGTTTTGTTGCCTTGGAGTGAGTATTCATTTTATTTCTAAAAAAATATCCTAGATCTGATCCACAATAGGATGGAAAAATTATCGAAGCTTGATCCGACTCTCTTTTTCCTTCTCCTTCTCTCCCTCTTCATTTACATCATTCTCGTGTGTGTTTCTTTGTGCTCATGTTTATTTTTCCATGGGATCTTCATCTTGGGGGCTTGATCATCCCTCTTGATCATTGTTGTCTCATCTTACCTAGCATTAGTTCATTGGAACCCCTCTTGTTGCATGTTCAGATACTTTAGTGTGAGTTTGAAGTAGGTTCATCCTCTCACTAAAGTGGGGGCTAAATGTGGTCAACACATTCACATTAGTTCTTGGGTCCTTATGAATCAATAAGAATTCTATGATGTCTTGTAAAAGCTTTGTGAAGTGTTGTAACCCACTTTCACACTTTTCTAGGACCTTTTTATTATAATTCACCTAAATAACATATTTTTATCACTTACCAAGCCTTATTTCAAATTGTTGTAAAGAGTTGTAACAAACTTTCACACTTTTCTAGGCTTGTCATCAATAATTTAACCCTTTCTTATGTTTAAAATACACTTTCTAGCCCTACTTAAATATTTTTTAGAGAATAATCTTGTTAAACATCAATAAATACACTTTAATTCCCAACACCCATTAAAATTTCCCTAGTGGGACCAAGTCTCCACCTAGGGTGACTTAGTCCCATTAGGCACAAAAATCAAAATTATTTTAAATTTTTGGCAAGATATTATTCTCTTAACCTTGAGGTCGGCCTATGATGTGTTATTTTTGGGAAATAAAGGGTTTTTCTCTCATTCTTTCCCCCTAATACATTCATTCATACATTAGCATACTTAAATTCACTCATTAATCATTCTCAAGCATTCTGGCATTATCAAGTCTTCATTGGAGCTTCTACTTGCATATCTTCATATTTCTACATCAAATGTTTGGTGAGTGTAGAATTGCATGTTGTTCATTTATCATTCTCTTTCTATTTTATTTCATTTTCAGGGGTTTGATTACCAAATTGGGGTTTGACCAAGGCAAACCCCTATTCACTAACCCTTAACCTTTTTTTTCCCTCTTTACATGTGTGTTTTGCAGGTCTTGTATGCAAATTTTTCAAAGAGAAAGGTATTAAAAGGTGTTATCATTTCATCAAAGTCATTTAAAGTCAACAAATCCCTAAGAGAACCTTGGAGACCTCCTACAAGCCAATTTTTGTAGATTCAGAACTAGAAACCTGCCAAGAACAAAAATGTAGACTGAAGGCTACAAATTCTTGCCTCGAATTTCCTGATATTCACAGGTGGAATAAGTCACCATCATTGGTGAATTAGTCCCACTATCATTTTTTCCCGCATTTCTGGATAACCTTTTGGCTGAAACCTATTCCAGCAGAATCTCCTTGAAACGGGACTAAGTCACCCAGCTTAGCGTAAGTGTCCTAGTTGGCTTCAACAACAAATTTTGTAGGATTCCAGAGCCTCTCTATATCCCATTCCAGTTTCCAAGCGCACCTCTCTAGTTTCATTCATTTTTGTTATTGTTTGTTTGTGTTCTTAGGTCATTTTGCATATCACAATGTGTTTTCAAAAAACTTACATTTCATTAGTTTTGCATTAATAATCAACATCTTAAATATCATTTTATTGCATTTATACATTAAATTTAGGCATATTTCATTCATACCTACATTAGTTTTGAGTGGGGACATTGCACATTTTGGCCTACCTCTCTCCTTTTGGGTGAAAAACCCTAGAAGTGTTAGGGAGTCTTGTGGTGCCAAAATATTTTTCCACATTGAGCAACACTATTGAACCCAAAAATAAATGAACCCTCTCCATAATACTTAGAAATTGATATCTCATATAAAACCTAAAACCTAATACCAAATAAAAATATTGCTAAGAAATAGTGAACTTTGAAGAAGCAAGAGAAGATGGAGATGAGATATCAATGCAATTCATATGACTATACTACTCATCCCATGATGATGTGGCCACACAATATGTTTGAATATCAAAAATTATTTTATGATGTCTTCAAGATAGTATTATAAATATATATGAGATTTATTTTAAGCATTCATCCATTTAAAGTGAATCATATAGAAATACATGTGGTCCTACTAAAGTGAGTCAATAGTGTTTGATAAACAAGTTAGGATTTTTTCAAAATATTTAATAAATAACTCATTATAACCCATGTGTGCTTTAGATACTAATAAAGTCTCATGATTATATGTATGATGATTAGAATCTCCAAACAACTGTTACATGATAGTCGAAGTACAATATAAGCATGCATGTAGTTTTCCTAATATGATGTATCAAATATTTAAGAATTGTATGAAAAATTAGTTTTTAAACTATTTCATTATTGCAACACCATTTAGACTTTTTTTTTAAGTCTCTTGGCTCAAGAATTGTGCCATATAGAGTGAGTAAAATATTCATATATAGGAAATGATTATGATCCCTCTAAACTAGGAGTAATAGTTATGTGAGGTAGATTTCACAATTGAAGGGAGAAACCAAACAATTGGAACCATGGTGAAACACAAAAATAGTTAAACATAAGATTATCTTAGAAAAACATAATGTACAACCCACCAAAAATCACAAAATCATGAAACCCCTAGCACGATATGATTTTGGAATAATAGTTGTCATTTTCTAAACTAGAAAAGTGGTCTTGGTCTTAGTTATTATAAAATATAAATTATACAAGGAGACTCCATTGTGGGTATGATTTAATAATATAGGGGTTTTATATAAGAGGTTTGATCTAAAGGGGTCTTATCTAACCCTATTCAACTAAAACACTTTAGATGGAACCCCTTAAATCTTAAATCATTATATTTTCTAAAAAATATGTGATTTCAAGAAAAAAATAGGATGTCCCAAGTTTGGGATCCATTATTGTGGCATGAACCCCCATAAGGATATTATCAATTTAGATAAGGCATTTGAATCCTTCAATAAAAATGGTTATCCTTATGATGTTGAATGGGTGCTCCTCCAAATCACCCTAAAAAATATGTAAGTAGTTGGTTCTTTTCAAATACTATTGATTTTGAAATTTAAATTTTGTTTAAGTGAATAAAAGATAAGACTACTAGATTCATATTTATAACTGAACCAAAGGAAATTGTGTGTGATCCTCCTTTTAGGAGATGGAACACACAATTGGGGAACCTCCTATTTCACTTTTAGTTCATTAAAGGAAACCCTAGAGATCTCAACCTAATGATCCAATTAGGAAAGAGATTGCTACAAGGTCTCCTTAGGTGTGATTAAAGAGGGGTTCTCCACTAAGAAAATTCTTGGAAAGAAGGAAATTATTGCAATATGCAAATCTAGCTATGTAACCTAGAAAATGAATTTGAAATTAGAATAACAAACTAAGGATAAATAGAGAGTACCTAGAAGACTGAAGATGCCTGAAACAAGGTCTACAATCTTGAAATTATGAATTTTAATGTGAACTAGGACTCATACGCTAGACTAGGTGATTTATTCCCAATCTAGGGCTTTATACTAAATCTAGAATCTACATTGATAAACTAGGATCTATAGAAAATTGTTGAAAAAGTGGTACTAGGATTCATATGCACAAGGTGGTGATTTATTCCCAATATTAGGGTTTGACTTAAACCTATATAATCCTCTAGTGATATTTTGTAGCTTCTCTCCCATCCAATCTCCAAGTCTGGAAGTTTGAATTATGGCTTGTAGGTGACTTTCCATGAATATGATAACTTATGGACAACTTTGAAAACTTTCTTCAGTCTTGCAACTTTGTCTTTAAAGGATCTTCAAGTCTCAAATCACCTAGATTTGAAATCACACATGTAGAGGGAGAAAAATGTTGATTTATTAATGGATAGGGGTTTTCCTTGGTCAAACCCTATTTTGGTAATCAAACCTTGAAATAGAATGAAATAGAATGAAAGAATGATGAAAGAACAATATGCAATGTTGCAACTCACCAAACCCTTAGAATATAGGCTACAATCTTATGTGAAATGGCTATCATGAATGTAGATCTTGACTCTTGATTGAATGCTTGAAAATTTATCTTGAATTCTTGCTTGAATCATGAAAACCTACATCACAAATGTTAGCTTAACAACACACATGATGCATGATGACTTTGAAATGATGCTTGAATATTGAATGCTACTCTAACTTAATAATCAGCTCTTGAATGCTCTTGATCTCATAAACTTGCTATAGGAATGCTTGTATAAAACTTATAGGATACTTGAATACTTGAATTTCTAGGAGAAATTATGTGAATTAACCTTGTATTTATACTTTTTTATGCCAAATTTCTCAAAATTACAACACTACAAGCCAACATCATATCTAAGAGAATAAAATCGCTCCAAGCTAAAGTGGGACTCATACACCAATTGAGGCATATGAGTCCCAGTAGCCTAAGCTTGGGACAAAAATTTCAAGAAATGTTAAGTTCTATGTCATATTTAGGATCAGGCCTCGAAACCTAGGTGGGACCCACATGCCCAAGGTGGCATATGAGTCCTAGATCACTAGATCTGGAACACACAATCTAAAAACATGAATTATGATTGATCATTAGTTAAGTGTCATGATTCTCCTCAAAGAAATGCATTAAATAGGGCTCATGGAAGCAAAATAGGACCAAATAAGGCATAAAGAAGCCCAGTTTTAGTAGGGAGGGCCCAAACAAGTGTGAAAATGTCAAGGAATACATTTTTCTACACTACAATAAAAAATATCACCTAAGAGATTAATAGAACTATACAAATTTTCTCTTTATTCACCTTATTTAAGTGAACTGTGGGTACTAGTTCTTTTGGGTTGGGCTACATTTTTTTATAGCATTTTATTTGATTTTGGAGGCTCCAATTTTACTTAATATTCTATAAAAATATTTATAGCTATAAAAGGATTTTAGGATATCGAAAAGGTCAAATTTTCATTAAAAGTAAAAACTATTTTATATTGACCATCAATACTGTGATCAAATCAATGGTTTGCATAATTTTTTACATGTTAGATATACAAGACTAATTTTGTGTCATTGGGTAAAGTTTACATATTGGTGAATAATGGGTCATCACTTCTAAGAAAATATAACATATTTGGAGATCATCTTGAAGCCATCTATCCAATGCATAAAGGAACCATGTGGTATCATATCACAACATATAGATGTTGTCAGTATATAAAAAAATTTATTGTTACACTATTGGCTAGAAAAATATGAGTTGGAAATAATTGTGGATCCCTATTACTTTTACAAATTTTAAACAAAGAAAATTTGGTTGATGTCACAAATACTATGTGGAATCATTACATGCATCATATAGATATTGTTATTTTGACAACTTTATTTCATTGTGCTATTGGTACAAGTAGAATCTAAATGATATTATTAAGTGCACCTACCATGAAGATAATGAATGTGCTTCCCAATTCCATGTGGTGACATCACACGCATTAGGATAATGAACACATTTAACACTTTTTTATGCCATTGGTTATATTTTTCTTAAGGAACCACATGTACACGAACTTCTTTGGAGCCATTTCATTCTCAAAAAATATAATTGTTTGATCTATTAATTATTAGATTGAAAGAGTTTCCTCATAAAATATTATCATTCTACTATTTCTTAGCAATTTCAAAAATCATCTCTAGGAGTTTCAATTCATCAAAGAAAAATAAAGACTTACAACTCTAGTCGAAGAGCATGTGGTGATTAAAAAAATCATTATCTATTTAAATAAGAGGAATAAGCTAGAGAGGGGAAAGGGAGAAAATTATTATAATAGAAATACCATTATAAAACTTAGGCTTGAAGGAGATATTTGTAACCAATATATGAAGGTGTGAGCCATTTTCTATTATTTTTCTTACATCCTTTTATGTAAGTTATTTTGTGGCCATATATTAAATAATATTTTTGCGCTTATTTTTTTATTGAATATTATAATATTTCTCCTAGTTTTTCATCTTATTGATCTAGCCTTGTTATTGTAGCATTGTAAATTGTCACCCATGACAATTTCATACTAGGTTTTTCTTCCCCTATGTTCTTGGCCCTAATTAGACATTTAAACTTGTAATTATTCTTTTAATTGTTCATTTTACTTTATTTATCAAAAATCAAACATGGGAAATCAAATTAGCCATTTAATGTTTTTCCCCTAACACTTTGGATCTCAAAAAAATGTAATCCAATCTTCGGTATAGGGCACCCTAGACTGCCTATTTTGGCTTCAAATTTAAATATTTCAATGTCAATAATTTTTTATTTGAATTTCAAATTCTAATTGTTGACTATTGGGATTTAATTTTCAAGAAATTAGAAGAATTTCATATAAATATAAATAATTTTCACCATTTGAATTAAATAAGAATAGTAAAGCACACCTAAAGAATTCAATTGAAAAAATCAAGTGTCCTAAAAGAATTCAAGAGCATTCAAGAGTATAATTTTGTAGAATTATTGCAACATTTCATCATTCAAGCATCATGTCAAGTTTTATGTGATTTTTATTCATGTTTTTCATGTATTTCATTTTTTAGCACTAACACTTATAGTTATTTAAATCAAATCAATCCAAGCAACAATTGATCCTTGAAGGTGATGAGTGTGACTTTGGTCCATCAAGAAGACCAGATCTAAGTGGTGAGTTACATCAAATTTTTAGTTCATTACTTGTTTATCATTTAGATTCTATCCCTCAAAAGGATACACTCTCTTTTGTTATCAATTTTTCCATTGTGGAGGTAGAAATACCAACATGGGGTTTGATTGAGGAAATCCCCTATATAACAAGCCTTCCCATCCTCTTATGTGTGCAGGTTGAAGATCTGAAGTAAGTTGGAGGAAGACTGAAGGCTATTTGTTCATTCTTGCATTTAAACCATACAACTTTTCAATCCATGTAATCTATATTTTCTCATCAATAGATGAGGTTCTAACCATAAATCCTAGAAAAGATAAGCTACATACCAAGGAACTCGGGATTGTGAAACTAGTTTTCAAAAATCAGGGGTTTACTCTAAGATGTAAGGCTCCCTAGACTGGCTAAACTTAGTTCAAATTCAAATCCTAGGTTCTTCTATGCCCATCTTCTACATTTCTAGATTCCAATTTTTTCCGTATGTATTTAATTTCTTATAATTCATAACAAAACACTACATTTTTTGTAGCTTAGATAATTACATCATTGCATTGAATATGACAATTCCAATCTAAAATTCTAAAATAAATCCAGATCCAAGGTTGATTGATTCACCTTTTTGGCTGTTATTCAATCTCATATCCTTGTTGATTTGGATTCTCATATGTTTGTGGAAAAGTATTGATTTTAGTGATCTAGACATTAGACCAAGGATCCCTTTTCCACCTAAAGATTCTGGTGAACCTGACATCCTACACTTGCAATTTTCTAATTTTTATAGCACAAGAAAATTGAAAATTCATTCAAAACCTAGGTTATTTAAAAATCTTGTTGATAATTGGCATTTATTTTTTAAAAAAATTGTTTATTTTCATTAGTTGTTCAACATAAAAAATTGAAAAATAATTTGAATTAAATTACAAAAAAATCCAAGCTTTCCTTGTTTAAGGCTTAGATCTAAGTTATTTTCATTGAGAAAATTAATTGAAAAATTATCCTATCATGTATATGTGCATATTTTAGTAAAAAAAAAATGAAAAGGTGACAAAATTGCATAGTATTTTTATTTCAAAAGATCAAAAAGAATTTACTTTCTGCATTTTTCTAAAAAAATCAGTTAATTACAATGTTTTAATTTTGAAAATTATCATTTAAACATATTTAATTTCTCTAAAAATATTAAAAATTGCATTCATGTAGAATATTCATATAGAAAAAATAGGTTTTAGTGCATTTTCGGAAATTTGTTCACTTCCAGACCTAAACCTCTAAAACATAGGTCTGTTAGACACTATCAATGATTTTCAAATTTTAGATTTTTCAAAATTACTTGTTTACTATAGGGTGTCGTTTTCACCCTAGAACAACTAGTTTAGGGTGAAATTTTTTGTTCACATCCCTATATGTGGTCTTTGTTCAAATTTGTTTCTTTTTTATGATTGTTTGTTCTGAAACTTTCAAATTTTGTTGTGTGTTTTCATTTTTCCCTTTAAATTTACCTAATTTAGTGCAATACCCCCTAAATAAAAAAATGGCAATACCAAGATGTTTTCTTTTCAAAATTTTGGTTTTGATATAGAAAAATATGGCCAGTTTAAAAAAATTCAGGTGTTGCCTCAAATCCCATTTCATACTTTCAAAAGGGATATACATCGTCCTTCGACTAACGAATAATTTTTCTACCTATGAGAACATTGTGATACAATAGAATAAAATAATTCACACATTTATTATACCACTTTACCTAATTTTCATTATTCTCCCAACATCTCCCCTACTTGTGAGAGTGGTTTGGTGCAAGAGGTTGCAATCATTGACAATCATGACAATCATGTTTGTTCTTCCCTCCATATCTCACCTACTTGTGAAGGTATCTTGGTGTTAGAGGATCCAATCATTGAGAGCCATGATAATTAGGTTTTTTTCTCTCCCAATACCTCTCTTATTTGGGAAGATATTGTAGCATAAGAAGATAAAATCATTGATACACTTATTTCAAAAGACAATAACATGGATTGCATGGATGGAGATGCTAAATTGGCATTAGATCCCCCATTGATATATGATCATAAACATGTAGTTAACACAACTAAGTTTATGAATGGGAATTTGACTAATGGACCTCCTTTAATTATTGGACCTCCCAAAACTCTTCTAATTATTGAACCTCCTAAATCACCTCTCATTATAGGACCTCCTAAACCTCATGGACATATCCTAAACTTTGCAAAATAACTCACTATTAATCATGTGCAACAAGATGTGTTGAAGAAACCAATTTATCATGAAGCTTCTCACATATATAACATTATAAATAATAATAAACCAAAGCTAACACCAATATCCATTCCATTACCTCAACCATATCTTCCATCACCACCTAGCCTTCCTCAGCGTAGTGGTAAAGAATATCATCTTGTTGAGAAACTTCATAATACTCCCTCCAATATTTCCCTTTGGGACTTGATTCAAACATCACCTACATACCATGGGATGCCCCAAGAGGCTTTGTAGAAGATTCATGTCTCATTTTTTTTCAAATTGAATGATATAGCCACCTTGTTTGATTGTATGTAAGTGAAAAATTTAAATATTACATTCCCTTAACATGAACTACACTCACTTGAGATCCAAAAAAAACATGAGGCTTTAATGATAATGATATTCATTAATAAAATAGGTTTAGACACACTCTTATTGATAATGGATCGGGTCTTAATGTTTGTAGTATTGATCTTCTAGATAAAATTGGTGTGGATAAGAATGTTATAGAACCTAATGATCTCTCTATTGGTGGGTTTGATAATGTTAGTAAGCAACCATTAGGGATGATCACACTACCCATTAAGGTAGGACCCGTGACTTTTCCTACCCCTATCCATATCATGCCGGGACCTATTTCATATGGGTATGTGCAGGGTCATCATGGAAAAAATAGGCCCTTAAGTGGCAAAAATTTAGAAAAATCAAAGTTAGGCAACTTGACGTAAAATTTGAATAAGTTATCTATATTATTTCAAAAATATGTAAGAATAGAATCTGTAGAAAATTGAATGTAGTTTCTAAACTACTAGGTTTATTTATTTTAAATCTATCTATTTGGTGAAAATTTGAAATTTCAATGTAGTAGTACTTAAATTTTAGGGAAAAATAAGAAGTAGGTGTTTGTCGACCACCTAACCACAATAAAATTATAATATTTTAGATATAAGTAGATGACTCATGTCGGATGTGATGCATATTTTTTGTAATTTTTTCTAAGTAAATAATTAATATGAATTTTTATTACAACTTTAAAAATATAAAACTTGTATGTCGACCACCTTAACTTGGTCAAAACTTCATGAAATTCAATTTGTTTTAAATCCTATAGTATGTGAAGCATGGAATGTGACACATGTTTTGGATTCAAAAATGTGATCCCATTTGAAAGCTATAAATGTTTTTCAATCAACCTATCAATCAGACTTTAATCGTAATTCAAATAGAAAATTTATAATAATTATTTATTAAATTCAAAGTAAAGTATAATCTATATTGGGGGAAAGTTGAGAATCTCCTTTAAAACCCTTCTTTCATCAATTTTGGGTAAAAAAAAGGTTGTCAGCCACATACCCTACACATACCCATCATATCGCCACTTTTTGGCCCATCATGATCTTGCACATACCCATATAATATTCTCCTAGGTAGATTGTGGATTCATTCCATGAAGAGAGTCCCATGTAATCTTCATCATGAGATAAAGTATGAATATACTAAAAAGATATATATGGTTCAAGAAGATAAAAAAAGTTATAATTGACAAGTCGAAGCCAAACATAACAGTTCCAAATCTCTTAATACTTTGATCACAACTTCAAAGGTAGAACATATACATATTAAAGATAATCATGATTTTATTTCACCTATAAAAAAGCTCTTAGATGATGATTAGGGTTCATTATATTTTACACTCTCCTTTTTATGAGAGTACAAAACTCACAATATCAACCTAAGGAGTCTTATTTTTCATTTGCTCAATCTTGTTCTACCTCAACAAATCCAAAACCATCACCCCATGAAGGTGATGGGGGATCTTTATTTTTCATCCCTCATATTTCAAATATATCTAACATTTAAAAGCTCATAAAGGATTTGAATTCTTGCAAAAGAATCAATTCTTCTCATGAACATTGAAACAAAACTTCTCCATCTGAGTTGGAAAAGTGTTATGGGATTGGAATTAATTTTTTTTATAAACATGGATATAATGAAAATATGAAACAAGGTAATAATGATAATGTAAAGCATATACCATACCTTTCTAAAAATTGTTTAGGTTTTTAATTTTTATAGCATGCCTATCTTCATCTACTATATTTATGACTTTTTGTGCTAAGTAAGATAATTTTTCTTCACAAAAAAGGGATTGTCTTAGGTACTACTTATCCTTTATTAGAGAAAGAGCATATTTTTTCAAGGATTTTAAAATATTGCTTGATTACTCTTCCTCCATATCGTAATAAAATTATAGAAATAACTCTTTTGTCCATATCATCAAGTACATGGTCATTCCACAAATGAATTTTAGACCTTGAATAATAAAATACAACTTAATGATTGTGGTACTCTTCCATGCATTAATGTCCCTAGTCACTCTAAAAAATAACATGATGTTTCTCCTCACTATGTGGAATTCGTAGCTTCATCATGTGTTTGGTCATTATCATTCTTGGTGGTATAATATTAAGTGCAACCATATTTATTTATACAGTAGAAACACAATAGTCTCTAGCGTGGTTGTTCTTTTCATTTACACTTGGGGGGCAATAATAACTAGTTTTGGAGGTGTACATTATTTTCAAGGATCCCTTCTTCTCATTGTTTTCCTTAAAATACCAAAATAGCAAGTATGTTGATATTTTAAGGAGGGGAATATATCACCCTATCCATTTCATAGACATCTTGTGAGATTTAACTTATTGACATACCCCTTTAGTGGTGGTGTTTTTTATAACACTCCTTGAAGTGTGGCTATCATTTTTTCCCCTATGGCATTGATCATTTATTCATCCATTGTGACATTAAACTTTTTTACGCTCACTAAGGCATGATTTGTAAAACAATCCATGGATTTAGCATAACATAGCTTGTTGATTCATGCACTTGAGAACCTTTTTAACATGGCCACCTAGCATAACATAACTTGCTTGTAAGTGGAGTGATGTATTTCATGAGCAAGTTTACATCCTTATGAGAACACCATTTTTTTTAAACAACAAATTTGATGGATTACATTTGGTATTTGAGAAAATTTTAAGACTGAGGTCTCTTTTCCTTATTGACTTGAATCTGTTTAGTACTAACCTTGTGTTTGTGTTTTATTGTTTGTGTCTCTTATGTGTTCTCCTTTTGTTTTTGTTGTGATTTTATCATGTATGCTTCATGTTTTACATGCTACATTACATTTCATACATATGTATCCCATTGTCCTTATGTTGTCTTGCCATGGGAATCTTGGAGGATTGTGTGCTCCCCCTAGATTTAGTTCCATCCTATATTTTCAACATTTATGATAATTGAACCCCTCTTGACATATTCTTACTTTAGTGCAAGTCTGAGCATAAGTTCATCCTCTCAATAAAGTGGGGTCTAAATGTAACAGTTACCCTGGAAAATTTCACACTAGGTTTTTCTCCCCCTATGTACTTGGACCTAATTGTAAATTTAAACTCCTAATTTTACCTTTAATTTCTCTTTTTAAAACATTTATCAAAAAAAAACATGAAAAATCAAAGTAGGAATTTAATATTTTTCCCCAACACTTTGGATCCTGAAAAAATATGAATCCAGTCTTGGGTGTAGGGCACCCTAGACTTCTTATTTGGGCTCCAAATTTAAATATATCAATGCTAGTAATTTATTATTTGAAAAATTCAAATTCTCATTGTCGACTATTGTGATTTATTTTTTGGGAAATTAAAATAATTTCATATAAATAAAAAGTATTTTCACCACTTCAATTAACTAAGAAAAGGGAAGCACACCTAAGGAATTCAATTGAGAAAATAAAGCATCCTAAATGAATTCAAGAGCAATCAAGAGAATAACTTTTAGAATTATTGTAGCATTTCATCATTCAAGCATAATGTCAAGTTTTATGTGATTTTTTTCATGTTTTGCAAGTATTTCATTTTTCAACACTAACACTTGTAGGTATTTAAATCAAATCAAGTCAAGAAATAATTGATCCTTGAAAGTGATGAGTGTGACTTCAGTCCATTGAGGAGATCAGATTTGAGTGACCTAATTTGTAGAAAATTGTTAATTCAAAACTTTTTTTTATCATTTAGCCTCTAGCCCTCAAAAGGATACACTCTCTTTTTTTATCAATTTTTATATTGTGGAGGTAGAAATACCAACATGGGGTTTGACTGAGAAAAGCCCCTATATTGCACAACCCTTCCCCTCCTCTTACGTGTGTAGATTTCAGATCTAAAGTGATTTGGAGGAAGATTAAAGGTTACTTTTCCATTCTTCCACTTAAACCCTACAAGTTGTCAAGCCATGAAATCTGCATTTTCTCATCAATAGATGAAGTTTTGACCACATCTAGGAAGATATAAGCTATAGACTAGGGAACTCATGACTGTGAAATTAGTTTTCAGAAATCAAGGGTTTAGTCTAGGATGTAAGGTTCCCTGGACTAGCTAAATTTAGATCAAATTCAAATCCTAGGTTCTTTTGTGTCTACTTTTACATTTCTAGATTACAATTTTGTCTATATCTATTTTTAATTTCTCAAAATCCATAACAAAATGCTATATTTTTATAGATTAGATAATTACATCATTGTATCATATCAAAACTCCAATCCAATACTCTAAAAAAATCTAGATCCATGGTTGATTGATTCACCTTTTAGGTTGTTATTCAATCTCATATCCTTTCCAATTTGGATTACTAGATATGTTTGTGGAAAAGGATTGATTTTAGTGATCTAGACATTAGACCGAGGATCCCTTTTCCACCTAAATAGTTATATCTATTTAAAATTTAGTAGTTTGTCTATAGAAAGATAACCATACATTTGTGTACCCTTATTCATAGAAGTAAATTTATTGTTAGTTGAATAATTATTAAATCATGAATCTAAAAAAATTTAGTACACAAATTAAGAACTTTATTATGTGATGCATCACCTTAGTTTAGTTTTATCTTTTTCCTTTTCCTTTCATATTCTTTACAAAAAACATATTGACCATCTTACAAAGATAAAACTTCTAGAATATTAGAGGTGATCTCAAAATTATTTTCCCACATCTACAAGATTTCCAATGTTGGTATAAGTAAGGACCCAAATGAAAACTTGACTATCAACACAAACATGAGTCATGGGTTAATTTTACCATCTCAATTGGTGAATACACTTGCTCATCCAAAACCAATGTAAATTAAATGGATTTTAAGACAATGAGATTTACAATTCATTCTTTTGAGATGAATTCTACCTTTGATGACAAAGGATCCATGGAAACAAAATGGGAAGTGTGTACAAGCATATCCCAACTATCGAGGACTACTAGGTGGCGATGATGATGTCACTCATAGCAACAATGTAGATAAATTCCTCACAGGAAAACCATGAAGAACCTATCCTTCTTGAAAGACTTAACTAGAGGCAACCCAGGGGTGTCTGTATAATAGGAAAAAGGTTGGCTCAGTTCAATCCCAAGTCTCTAGTAGTTAGGTCTTCACCATACTAGGTTTACTTCAGGGTATGATGTGATATTGCTATTAATATCAAAGGGAATATGATTGTCTCTAATTTCATTAAGAATCATAAGAATTCTAAACAATATTTCCAATTCAATCATAAAATAACATCATGAAATAAAAATATTTGAAATAATATTTCATGAATATCAACAATTGTGCTATCACTTAAGTAGATTAAGCTTTAATCTCATTCAACAACTTCATGGAAAATGAAATATTTTCAATAAATTTCCATCAATTTGTCTATTTTTTGAAATATTTTGAAGAATTTAAACATCTATTCTAAAATAAAGCATAAAAATATTGAAAATTAAAATTTCTCCTAGTTATTATTCACACATGCCCTAAAGAGTTAATCAAATCAAAGCAAACCACTTTATACTTCACCAGATTGCTTCACAACTACATATAAAACTGTGTGAGCTTTTAAAGAGGGGTTTTAGTTTGGACACCGAGTAGGTTATGCATGCACCCTTAAACAGCGCAACACACAGTCTTATTTAGTTGAACTAACAAAACTAGCTACAATGATTCATGAGATAGGTAGCTATCAAATTGGCTTTGATATTGATTAAATTCTATGTGCATACAACTTCTTAGTTTGGAATGATTCAGAAAATAGGAAAAAAGAACAAGACTTAAAGAAGTTTTGGCTCTTTCGACATCCACAAATTTTGAACTTAAAATAAAAATAAAGTAGTAAACGACCTTTTATAGGAACAAGGCCTCAAAATTTCAAACTTAAAATTTATCTAGAGAATCATAAATAACAAATAAAAATGTAGCACGTAGCATACGCCAATTGTCATCAAAAACTTATAGATCAAGTCAAAGCTTTGACTTCCTCAACAACAACACTTTTCACTTTCAAACTCTGATACACAATACTCTGCATGAATCAGGGCTATCGACATCCTTGAGAATACTAGACAGGAAATATCCATCAAGACTGGGAACAACCTACAAAAATCAATTGTAACAAAATATTTTTGTGACACTTCCGGTATCTGATATCCAGTACTTCCTTTTATCATTTAGGGCTTAGGTTTTGGGATCTTTTCTTCACTTTTCTTCAACTATATTCTCATAAAGCATTCAGTATTTGGTACTTACACTCTTTTGAAATACCTTGTATTTCCAACTGAACTTGAGCCTAGTGTATTCTTCTAATATCTGGAGTATACTAGCATTCCTTTGTACTTTATTTGTTTCATATCTCGCTATAGTTTTCTTGCACCATATGATTCCATCAATGACCTCCCAAGTTAACAACTAAATAGGGTCTTTATTTATCCTTTCAATCCATTCCTTGAAGGCTTTCACTTCTTTACCCTCATGTCCTAGTGTTTGGGGATCACAATCTTGATGTGCTAATATTTCAATGAAAACTTGATCTTTATCAAGCATCTTATTACATTTCTCGATGACCTTTTCAAATCCTTCAATACATTGTGTCAATCCGTCACCTTCCCATTTCAACTGTTTCTTCCATTTTTCAGGAAATGGAACTTCAAGTGTTCTAAAATTATATTTTCTCCTATAAATTCTTGGACATCCATTTGCATGAGTGTTTCAACATTTCTCCTTTCAGCATCAACCTGTTCTTGGTGAAACCTACATTCACCTTCAAATCTTCTAGATTTCTCATACCAACAGTATGCTTCCTTACACTTCCCTATTGCATCTATAATAGATTCTTCTCCTTGCCTCACTCGATACTCAATCCATTCTTTAAATACATTCATTTTATGGTGAATTGCAATTGAATCCACCTGCTCTTGTGACATTAGTACTAGATTTTAGGGAAATTCAATTTGTACTTGACCAGATAGGGTTAATGACTTTATAACATTTTCTAGGCTAGCAACCTGTTCTTTCAACTCTCTTTTCTTCTTTTTATTCTTATGTACCCTGGCAACTGTTTCATCTAGATTCATCTTTATTTCTTCTAGCTCTTGTGTCCAAGATGAGTGTTCAAGATTGATACTTGTTATCTTATACTCCTTGGGAGTTATCTCATGTTTATTTTTATCAAATATTGGAGTAGCTATATGGATTGTTTTGTCTCCATCCACATTCTTCTATATGACATGTTTCGCTTGAGCTCTACACCTAGGCTTAGGAGTGTGTGCTTCTTGTATAAAACTGAACATAAGATCCAAAGGCACTATTTCTACTTCTATTGGAGAAGAAAATTCCCTAATCAACCAATCAGGTCCATCCTCATTACGCTTTACCTCTGTAACATTTCTTTGTTCCTAATTTCCAGTTGATTCAGGAACTTCTTCTCTTATTTCTTCAACTTTATTTGTTGCATCCTCTGAATAAGAATCTCTTCAACAATTTTTGGCATAGATTCTAGATTATTGGGGTTTGACATTGTCTCTTTTTTTTTAGACTTATATTTTCCTGTCTAGCCAATTGTTCAACATTAGCTCCTTGGATGTCACTTTCCTTGTATCCTATCACATCAGGATTTTCTTCATTTTCAACTTTATCACCTGAAACCTGTGTATTATCTTCATTATCAACTTCAACCTAGTCCTCCTCTAATTTTTCAAAGACCTACGACTGTTTATTATCATTTGGATCATTCCCAAGTGAAGGTTGGGAATCAAAGGTATCTTCAATAATTGTAATGGTTTCATCAAGAGGATCTTGCCCTAACGTCTCCCCTGTTTTCATCTCAAGAACATCAGGGTTTCTGACTTCTGAAGAAAGTGTTCCTTGCATGAATTCTTCTTCAAAATTTATAGGAGTGGACCCTATGTCTGGAATTTCTTCTACCATTGGATGTACCATGGGTTTACCCTTAGACTTATTTTCTTTTACCTTCTCCCACATGGCACCCCATTTATCCATTTGTTCCTTAATTTTGGCTTCATTTGCCTCAAAAATTTTATCCAAAACCACAAGATTCCCTCCTAGTGCTTGTTTCATACTAGCCATATTAACGGAAGGGGGAGAAGTAAACAATGTTACAACTCTTTGAGATGTAGACCTTGTCTATGTACCAATATTTCTTGTTGCCCCTACTTCTTCATCAATAGTAGGTTTAGTCCTTGGTTTTGTTGTGGAGGAATATGCACCTTTAGGTTTTACTTTTGGTTTAACTTTTCCTAATTCGGCATTTTTTTGCTTATTGGCTGGCTTTAGTGAAACTCCTTGGCTTGAAGCCTTGAGGGTTTTCTCTTCAATTCTTATACGAGTAGTTTTATTACTAGTCTTCGTCTTCTTCTTAGCAGGTTCCCCACTCTCAAATGCAATTCCATTCCTTTTTTTCCTTCTTTTGTCTTGTGAGTACATGGGTTCAATTCCTTTTTCACTTAAAACTTTGCAAAAATCATTTATCCAATGGGTGATCCCACAATAGTGGTTTGCAATTTTTGGCCAAACTGGACACTGATTTTTTTATTTTTAACTAAATCTTCACATTCGGGCACCTATAGCGGCTAAAGCGTGAGGAATTTGAAGATGATGCAAACTAGAGTCTCGTCACATTTTGTCTATAGACTCTAAAAATATTTTTTTCAATTTTTTTAGAATTAGATTGCACTTCTTTTTCCATCTCCCACAAAAAATAGTTTTTTCAGAAAACAACATTTTTAAAAAGTGACGCACACCGTATAACGCATAAATTTTTCCATGAAGGATAAAATTCCAATTCTTTTGAATTTAAATTTGCAACTCTGATATCTATTGCTTCCACTTGGTTAGATAGTTTTTTATTGAATATTGTTTCTTTAATCAAGTTTCAAAGTCAAACCAATGAAAATTCAGACATAGTGTGACCGTATAACACGTAATTTTTTTGTATATATCGAAATTCAATTTTTTTTTTTGTTAGATCAAGGACTTCAATTCAATATCTGGTACACTCATATTTTTCAATTTTTTTTTTGATAATCTGCTATTTTTCCACATGTGGAGAACAAAGACCTTCATTTTCGATGAAAAACCTATGTTTAATAAAACTAAAAAAACAAATACATAAGAAAACCAAAACATATTAAAATTATATTCATTGGATAGCTCGTTCTGAAGACTACCTGATTCCAAGTTTGGTTTCTAAAGATTCCCCCATTTTCATCCTCAACCGGAGTTTCAAAGCGTAAAAATTAAGGTTTTTTGTGTGAACAAATTAAAAAATTAGGGAAAAGGGGGGTTCGCTAGAACCAGGGGGTTCTAGCGAACCAGGGTTCATTCAAACCCCCTTTAATATGCATTTTTCCTTTATTTTTTGGGTAGGAAATGTGGGCCCAATAATTAATGGGTTCGCTCGAACCCTAGTTCGGTCGAACCCCTTTATAGTTCGGTCGAACTTGTAGGTTCATGAGAAGCCCTAAAACTAATTTTTTTTCCATGGGGTCATTTTTTTCTCAATTTTCCTTCCTCCATCAAATTGTAAACCACTATTGTGGCTTCACCCCAATGTTGAGTATTTAATATAATTGGTGTAGAGAATTCTTCAATTGATGTCATTTCTTAACCCTTGTAGTCCAAGTCTAGGATAGGTTTGTCATGTACACCCTATCTTTATTGTAAGCTTTACTCAACACTTCAACATCATCTTTTTCCAACTGTTCTACAATATCATGAAGCATAAGAATTTGAGCATATTCTAGTGATAATCTTTCATATTTTATTTTCCTTTCTTTGTGCTAATCTTCACAATTTATCCAATAATCCCATAGATGTTGGACATGAGCATGATAATGAGCTATGTTCTTGGCAATATTCCCTTTAGAATCATAATACATCCTCTAAAGTGAGAAATATTCAAAATTATACGTTTTCAATTCTTCTTCACACAAGTCAGCTGCCCTAATTGCACTACATTTATAATTCCTTATCACAGTAGGAAATATGAAGGAATCCTTCTTATGAGCATGGCTATAAAGAGATTGAGATGACTTTAACTATCTCACCAATTCTAATAACACAATTTTTTTTGTAGGATACTTGGGTAGCATGAAAGGATGTTCATCAAACCCTTCCACTCTAATGTATGAGTAAGTGGGGAACTGAATATACCAGCCTCCCATCAGTCTAATAACACTTTGTGCTTCCAAAGAAAATATTTTGGCTTTATCACCTTCCATCATTCTGACCAACTTCATGGAAAACACATCATTAACTCTTTTGTAATGCTCTTTGTATCCATGGATAGTGATTTGGGGTAAATGGGTATATATTAAACTATTGTCTACTTCTCTACCCAAAGTTCCAATCTTTTTCAACCCTTGTTTACTTGCCCTTATGGAGCAAGAATAAATCACATATGAAGACATATAAAAACATCTAGTTTTTAGAAATTCCTTTATCTGTTTGTGCAATCTGACACTAATAAACTTTCCCCTATGCATTTACACGAGACTATCCATCAATCTGGATATTACCACAAACATCCAAGGTTCAAATTTACTGGCATCTCGCAACCCAACTATCTTGCTCAACATGGTTATAACATCTTGAACATCTTGGTTGAACATAGACCTTAAATTTAATTTTGTTTGTTTTGTAATTGGGTCTTGACACCATTGTGTATTCATAATCACTCTATTGTGCTCCTCGACACTCTGATAAGTTTTGGCCTTTTCCATCATATCAATGTTGTACATCTGAGTGAATATAGGGAGCCCAAATGTGTATATAATTCCTTTCTCAAAGAGATCTACATAAATTCTTCCTTCCTCAATAATTCTTTTGTTTGAGTTGTAATGATTTATACACTCCATGACCAATTCAAGGGCCTCCATTGCTGGTGGAAACCCTCCTACTAAAAATAACCCACTTGCTATAACATTTATGGTACATTGAGAAGCATTTTCTTTCCATACCTGAGTGTGAATTTCAACATCAGAAGACCACTCCATATGAGTATTTGTAACTACCACACCAATTGGTATGGTTTGTGAACTAGATTATTTAAATTCATCTTCTTTCTTTGCTTTAGAAGTACTCATTTCTACTAGTGTGTTATGCATTTTCAAATGTTTGTCTTGTGTGCAAGTTAGGATTAAATTTAACCAAATTTTCTTACAAATTTATAAAACTTTTAGTTCACCCTTTGATTAAATTCAAATAAAAAACAATCAACATTTCCATTTTCAAAGTGAAATACCATTTTTTGAGATTTTCATGCATGAAAATGATTAATAGAATTTTGGTTATTCGAAACATACGTGGTTTTGGTTGATGATGACAATCTCTTCAAAATGAAGCCTCAAAACCCTTGGTAGTTTTGTTCTTAGTTTCTCCAAATTTACCTTTCCTTGCGTGCCAATATTATTTCATTCATTCAATGTCCTTTGCAAATTTGCAGCATGACACAAAGTGGAGTGTTATAGAAGCAATTGCATGCTTGAGGTGATGCCAAGTACATGATTAGTTCGCTGCCTTCATTAATTACTTGTTATAATGCATTAATTTCTAGAATAAAGGTGCAATCATTATGAATTAGGGTTCAAATTACGAATGCCTAGGTTTTTGCACGGGCTCGCTACTAGAGGAGAAAGACAACGTGGAGATCTTACGTGGCACTTTGGTGTCACTTTGGTTTTCTTGTGAGGAAAAATCATTTAAGATACATGATCAATTATGATCATCGAGATTTAAACTTTTGGTACCAAATTTTGAAAAGAATGTTGAGGATTGGGGTACTTACCTCCAAGCTTTAAAGAAAACTAAAAAAAAGAAGAGACTAGGAACCGAGTTCAAGAGAGATCAAAAATAATTAAAAAATTTCATAACAGAACCTCTAGTTTCTAGATTTTGACTAAAAGACAACAAAACAACAACCATCAGACTCCTATACAAGAAAAAAAGGTACCATCAAGATTAAAAAATTTCAGCTGACGACTTACCAAGTGGGACTAGGACCAACTAAAGATACAAATTTCTTTGATGCAACCGCAACAAATCTGAGATTCTAGTTTTCGGTAAAATACTAAAACTTCATGAAAAGCCTAAAACATCGAATTCGGGAAAGAATAAAGATAAAAATAAAGACCAGGCATATTGAAATGGAACTTGCATTTTACCAACCCATAGAACCAAGCCAAAGCAAATGGAGGAAAAAGGGAAAAAGGAAAAAAATGGGGTCCACATTTTGTTAAAGGGAAAAATGGGGCGTGTTATGAGACCACACAACAACTAGCAACCAACAAAACTAAACAAAATAATAGAAAATCAATTTTGGATCTAACATCAATGCACCAACTTTTTTTAGTCTTCTAAATCGTTAGATATTCATTCCGACATTCAAATTTCATTTTAGCTAGCATGTAATATTAAGTATTACTAATCTCACGTGTGTGCAATTGATCATTTCCACCACAGTAAACTTAGAACATAGCAATTATTTGCATTGACCTACATAATTTGACAATTCCTTTTAAGCCAACCAAGGATAGAAACTTGATGTGTAGTGTACATCTCCACCACATAAGAAGAGTACAAATAAAATGATACAATTACAATCTACTCAGGTAGATACCTACCCAAGTAATTTTATCTTGTGTATACTACTATAATAAAGTAATTAAATAAATGTAAAAAATGCACCAACATTAAAAGGAGTAACATATTTGTAAACATTATTTTTAGTTTCTTGCATACTATATTTATTATAAATTATTTCAAAAGATTATTGATTCTCATATATAAGAAAATAGTAGAGTAGAAGAAGATTACCCAAGTGAGACACAATAGAATTACACTTTGTGTGAGGTCAAATCTACACATAAAGGATGGATAACAACCACAAAATAAAGTTAATATTATGAAATTGACCAAAAATCAAGTTTAGGTATAACATGATATTCAAACTAATACACTGATAGAGAGGTAGCAATTTTAAATCAAAGAAAATTTAAAATTCAAGTCCACATTAGAGATCATCAATTCTAAATTCATAGAGATAATTAGCATTGTCCATCTTCACATTTAGTTTATTTTTCCTAACTATCAATAATAAATCTTGGTTGTGGAAATAAAACTCACATGATTTTCGTATAATCTAATAAAATTTGATAGATGAATGTAGTAATTTTATTTTATATTTTTTTATAATTTCTTTCCACTTTTTAAAATCATATCAAATCAAACAAATACAATATTTTAAATCTCAAATTTTAGTGAAATGCCATCTTTAACAAACTTTATTAATAGTAACAATAGTTATTGAACAATTTAAATAGCAACATTAATGTCTAAATCTGAGATTGCTATGATGGTAGAGGCTTTCCAGCTAAAAAAGATTTGGTCATGGTTAAAGCTCTAGATGGTTGATAGCTAGGTACTTCATGTCCTGCTCTTCTTATAGTTGCAAATATCAAGCCTTTGTAAATCACACTATAACCACCCACATCAATATCTCCATTCATCCACGGATACCATTCTTTTTCAATCGGAAGCTTTAATGCATTAATGGAATATCGTGTGCCAGTCACAGAGACTATTGAATCCACATCTCCACTGCAACCAAAGTGTATAAATTATTAGCTAACATAATCCAAAATATGTTTCTAATAATATTTTTGAAAATAATGTGTTTCTCCCTTACAATACCTATAGACTAGTATTCTCAATCCTGCCATCATCATTCTTTGATGTATTGGGAGCATAGTGGTTGTAGAGATGTCATAAAATAGATTCACTGTATCACTGTTTGAAGCAAAACATTATCAAATTATAGTTGAGATAATAATTTTCTATGTCATAAACCTAAGATCAAATAAGTATCTTTCATTCAAGAAGTCTCATATATAATCATACCTGCATTCCTCCCATGCATAAGGCAAGCTTGTGACATTTGCATGAAGAGCATTTTGCACTTCATGGGTGTTAAGATATGTAAATACATAACCAGGACTACATGGATCAAATCCATCTAATCCATCTGTAGATATAACATCCTGTAATAGAGATGATTTAGCATATGTTTATTATAATATGACCTAACATTATTACACTACCAGAAAAAAAGCAAAAAGATTCTTTAAAAAACATGTATATACGTAAGCATATTTTTCTTACTGTGGAAGTAGAGGATTTCCATATGGGATTAGGATGGAAAGGACAAAGTGGTGCATATATATTATATGGGTTTATCTCTCCTTTATTTGAATTTGATTGAGAGTGAAATGCCTTGCTATAAGTTAGAAAGCTTGAATTAGATGTAATACAGTGTTCATTTGCATATTCTTCATCTGATATTAATGCATGTGACCATAGATAATCAGTGTTCCCACAATCATCTGTCTCGAAGTTCATTAATCCATTCCCAATCTACACATACAAATTTTCAATAAATAAATATTTTCAATAATTTGCAAAATATATTTCGCTTATGGTATAGAGTAATTTAGTAAAAGCAAGTAGAGGAATCGCACCAGAACTCCCTTGAGATTTATAAACGATGTACGAGAGTTGTTATTCTTAAGAATCGTGTCTGCCAATTCAGGGACATAAAAACCTGCAAAAGGAAACAATTAAATTTATTGTTTTTTTTTTTTTATTCGTATATCAGAGAGTTGAAAGACTTACCAGCATAACTTTCCCCTGCAATATAGAATTCTCTGTTCTTATATTGCGGAAACCTTTCAAACCAATTCAATAGAAACGTGTATGAATCCCGAGCTACAGTTTTTGCCGGCCATCAAATCAAAATCATATTTTTTCGTTAGTAAATTGGAACAAAAAATTCATAACTAAACTGTGATGCATTCACGCCTATAGCAAAATCAAACTAAAATACCAGTTTTGTCATCATTGGCATTCTCATAATCAGAGGTGGTGTTGGAGTATGAAAACCCAACCCCGGCAGGTGATTCCAAAAACAAGGTGTTCGCCACTGTCAAAAATGGATTGAAGTGGAAGTTAATAAAAAACATCAATTGTGAAGAGAAAAAGTAAAGGTGGGGTGGGTATAGAAAAGAAGACCTTGGTTCCACGCATACGGATTACTAGAAAGAGTGGCACCATCAGGCTGAACGCGGAAGGGCCCCAACTCCGTCATTGCTCCCACTCCAAACGATGAGCAACCCGGCCCTGAAAACTCACGCCTTTGTTAGCTTTGCACAATGAAAGATTCTATGATATCAGATTTTCACAGTTTATGAGATTATTGTTGTTGTTTTTGGATTTGATTGTGTGTAATTTTTATTATCAACATTTCAGATCACAATTTTCATGATTCAATCAAGATGATTGCTGTTGGTTTTGGATTTGACTGTGTATCAATATTTCAGATCACAATTTGTGACATTGATACTAAAAAATTCACACAGTTGAATCTAAAAACAAGTAAGAATAGAATGAAAATTTGATGATATGAAGATTAAAGGGTAATGCACTACTTACCTCCATTAAGCCAGAGGAGGAGAGGCTTAGTAGAAGGGTCTTGGGTGGCCTCAGCAAAATAGTAGAACAGAGCTCTACCAGCCAGTGCATCTACCGTCACATATCCCGAATACTGTGCAAACGTTACATTTGATGGCTGGCCGGGCAGAGAAGTTATCTTGTCATTCTCCTGCAGGCTGTCTTGAGCGTAAATGTGATTGATGTTAATGGAAGGAGGCGTCCATTCTTTCGGCTGCCTTTTCACAGCAGACCTCCTTTTCTCCACAAATTCTGAGAGAACTCGACGCCGACTGAGCTGGTGAGAAGGATCAACCAGCAGCGCTAAAACTAACATTAACAACAGGGCTATGAAATTTTTCATCTTGAATGGATGCTTAAGCTCAGATTGCCTGGACACGAATAGAGCCTGCTATAAATAGAGGTGACTATGATTAATTGAGATTGAAAAGCCGGCTAGGCAAGTCTTTATGCGGATCAAACAATGCAATTGTAGGCAAAGAGACGGCAGGGGCCTTGTTCTATCGTCAAATACAGGGACTAAATATAATCTGACTCTAAGTTGACAGCCATTTTCTTCCCCGGAGCTTCCGCCTTGGTGGCTGGTTCTCTATCAGTTTGTGCGGTACATTCAATTTGTTAGTACGGCTTGTTTCATGTGCTTGCTTCAAAGCCCAAATTTTTGTGGTTATTGTTTTTTTTTTTTTCATCATCTTACATTTTTTTTTTTCAGCTAAAATTAAAGAGATTTGATTAAAAAACAAATCAAAATTCAAGAGATTTACTCAAATAAAAATATCAAAATTTAAGACTTTTGAACTAACAAAAAAATTAAAGAGATTTGATGAAAAAATAAATTAAAATCAAAGAGATTTAATGAAACAAAAAAATTAAAATTAAAGAGATTTCATGAAATAAAAAAATTAAAACAAAGAGATTTAATGAAACAAAAAATCAAGTCAAAGAGATTTGTTGAAACAAAAAAATCAAAATGAAAGAGATTTGGTCACAAAAAGAAATCAAAGATAAATCACAAAGATTTGAAATTAGTTATTATAAATTAATTAAAAAATCAAATAAATAAATCAAAGATTAAAAAATAAGTTAATTAAAAGATCAAATAATTAAATCAAAGTTGAAAAATAAATAGGCATAAAGATAACTCTCGGCATATTTTATATACACTAGCATACATATACTAAATATTAATATATATAAAATATCATTATCGAGGGGCCTATTGCATGCAAATCATTTCACATTTTAAAAGTAAACTAAATTCTAATTACAAAAAAGTCATAAAATGCTTTTTTTTAGTATAAAAGCTTTTGATTTATATACTTTTTAATAATTGTTAAGGGAAATAAACTTCTACTTGTAAATTTGAATGATTAACTATTTAAATCAAGAGAATATTTTGAAAAACATGAAAGATAATCTCTTGGAAAGAAATTTTAAAAAAAGATATAGCACCTATTTTTCTCTAATATTGAAAATAATCTCAAATATATAATACAAAATCATTGTTTTTTCTTTATCAATTGCACTAACTCTTTCAAATTGTTATGTGCAATAAATAAAATTAGTTTAGTTGTATTGTCAATCCTTCTTAATATCATGATGTCTAATTAGAAATTTAAATAGAAATAATAATAAATAAATCCTTATTGATGTTGTAGGCCATAATGACCATGATCAAAGTACATGCCCTCTTTAAACCAAGTGTATGAGATAGGATAGGCCTTGGACCTAGATCCCCAATGACATCATAGCTATATTTGATCACAAAAAAAATCTTGATATATAACAAGAGCCTAGACAATATACTTTTATAAAACCTAGTTAACAAGGATGTTATTTCCAATAAATAAGTATGCATATAACTAACTCAAGTAAACTTCTTCCCACTACGACCAATTTAGAGCAGATTAAATAGAAGATAAACCAACAAAAAAATATAACAACAAATCATTTTTTAAATCATGATTTACATAAGTAAAATGGATTTGTGGGATACAAATAAATGCCCTATTAGTCTCCTTTAAAAACTTGGGTAGTGATATGTACTAATAGTTTATACCTCACATAATATTTGGGAAGAAATTTCCTCACTACTTGGGTATTGTGATTTCCATTGACAATAAGATTTTAAGATTTGTAGAATGTAAGAAAGAGCCAATTTAAATCATTAATCGATTCTAAAGACAAAATTAATAGAAAAAATAATACAAAAAATTCTAGAGGGTCTTATCAAACAATATTAAAAGGCTAGAGTGTTGCTCTTTGTGATCCCTAGATATGTACATAAGATACAACCTCCAATTTTCAAGCACTTATAATACCAAGAGCTTGTATTATGAGAATGATCTTCTAATAAACATTTTGCATTAACAAAGTCTATAAATTAATATTAAACTAATAAAATTGATAATTTATTGTTTCTTTGTAATTTATTTAAATATTTAGAAGTTCATACAAGACATTTCTATTTAGAATAAATATGTGACATTTCACAAGGCAAATGTATTTTTCACAATTACATTGTAATATTGTTGATGGTAGAATGAATGGGCACAGCAATGCAAAAACTAATACAAAAATATATCAATTTATTGTTGAGAATGTTGATGATTTACATAAAATATTTTCTAGTATTGTAAATAAAATTTTGAATATTTTAAAGTAAAACTGGTCATAATAGTCATCATTTAATATCTTTGTTGAAGGTTGCTAGTCAATTATTTTTTATCCAAAAAATTATTATATATTGATTTGAGGGTGAAAGTTCAAAGTCATTTTCTCTTTTTTAGAAAATGAAATAATGTAACAAACAATTATACCTCTCAAGTCAAAAAATTGTGATGGTTATCCATTCAGAATTTTTATTTATTGTGAGAACATATTTAATTTCAAAAATACATATCTTATTATAATTTCATAAATATTTGAACATAATATTCAAAAACATGTAATATCATCTTTCTAGCTTTTTTTGATATTGAATAAATGCAAGTTACATAGAATAGAATGCAGTTATAAATTGCAAGGAAAAATTGATCATCAGAACAAAATGATAAAAAAATAGACAATAAATAGGCTCCAACTATAGCAAAATTTACATAGCAGCAATATTTACAAAAACAACAATAATTACATTCTAACAATAGAACAGAGGATGATAAGAGCAACAAAATTTGCATTGTCAAACAAAAATAGTAAAATCAAATCTAGGACTTTAGAACTTGAACAGTATGAAGAAGCTTTTTAATTAATAGTTGATTCACTTAAAGCTTGATTTAAAAAAAAACCACTAAATACAACCATATCAAGTTTAAATATAGAAAGCTATGGGACATGGATTTGGCTTTGGCTTTTCTTTTTTTTCATATGGAGCTTTCGAGATCCACCAGTAGAAACATTGTTTACCAATTCAGAAAATAATTATAAAATTAAAATACAATTTTTCATTTGAAATAATAAGTACCTATTCCTGTGCTTCTCCAGAAAGCTTTGTAGAGAATGTTTTCTCACCAGTGGAATATCAGATAATTAATTTAAAGTATTTATATTATTTAAGCACTAGCAATAGCTTTAACCCAAGAAGAAGAAAAAAATGTGTAGGTTATATTATGATCTCTAAAAACAAATATTATGCGCTGAGAGTTCAACTAGATTTCCTTTGGTTTTGTAAAATCCAACTCTAAACTTATAACAGCCTAAATTTTTTGAATTTATTTGAATTTCAAAGTCAAAAAAACAAAAAAATTGCTACTTACCTAAACCCATTTGATTGGGCTAGTTGTGGATCATTATTGGAAGTGATTTTGTGAGAGGGAATTGTTTATTCCCACTATTGGCAAGTAACATAATGTCTTGTGCCTAAAACCCAATTTACATGTCAAAACCATTTCATAAAATGCAATAAGAAAAGCAATTGACGATGGGAAGGTACATTTGAAGGCTATGTGATAGTGTTGTGTGCAAATAATCCATCTGCTTCACTTCCTCCAACCCAAATGTGCACTCCTCTTTGTTTGCACTCCTCTTGTGGAGGATTCCTTGGAGCTCTACTAATACTGGATTAGGAAAAAAATGGCTATAAATGTAGTAGAAGACAGGAAAGGAAAGTAGATGTAAATCCTCCACCGGCTAGAGAAGGATTAAATGTGTTTTCTTTCAAATGCTAACTCGAATCCTGACCATGCACAATTTTATTTATCTAAGCAATCGTATTGAAAGAAAAAAGAGCTTTACAAAGTGAAATGACTCTAAAAATTAGACTCCATCAAAAGAAACACTTATTCCATTATTACCATTCATAAACTTAAATCCATGTTCACAGGCCATGCAATACAACTTAAAAACACTCAGAACTAAATATTTAGTGTCAGGGGGATTTTATTCAAGCCAATCTTAGAAAAACAAACAATAAAGACAAAAATAGAATGCAGAGCGAAGAAACCATGCCACCACTACCATTGGGATGATCCTTACACCCAGATCCAACATCTCCATATACTTCTCCATTTGAGACCTATAGAAAGCAAAAATAGGCTGAGGCACGGAGAGACAAGACTGCATTTTGTAGAGTAATTTGATAATTTTGAAACTTTGTTGCCATCCAAAATTTAATAAGCATTGTTGTTACAAAGATCAAATGCCAGTGAAGATAACTCTAAAGGAAAGAAGAAGAAAAATCTAAGGAGAAGATGCATAAGCATCGAACCACTTTAAAATCTGATTTAAAAGCATAAATCTATTGATAAATACTTTACTTGGTGAAAATTTAGTAGATGTCAATTTAAATGGGGAGAATAAAAATGTACACAGACTTGTTGATGTGAGTGTAAGAAGCCTCTCAGCTTAATTAATATTTAATATATGTATACTAGTTTTATTTCACAAGTTTATCCATGTTTCATTTAAGTTGGTGGAGAACTTCTATTCTTGAAAGAGAGATCATAAGTTCAATGTCTGTAGGGATAGGATATGTACACCTCATTTCATAGTTAGGTTAGGTTCCTCCTGCATGGAATATAGGGTAACTTCCCATATACTAAAAGTCATCCCAAAAACATATCACCTTGTATTGTGGACTATAAAAGGATCCATTTATATTTTGATTATGAAATTTTTTTTGGTTTGATTTTTTTTAATTTGGATGATAAAAAATTAATATTTTGACTATGAAATATTATCAAAATGGAGTTATCAAGAAAATTTACATAATGTTTTTTTGTTGAAATAAGAGTTTGAATATATTTTCTCTATTGGAAAATAGATGGTCCCAAAGATCTTTAAATAGATATCATGTTTGAAAAGATATGTCTCTTGCATGAGACATGACTCTACATAACAAATATGTTGCATGCATGATTAAACATAGTTTATATTTTTAGCATCGTCCCACACCATAAACTTTATTTCATGTCACACAACTTATCTTGATGATGGGGGTCATCTATAACAAATAGGTTTATTCGCTGCCCATATACAAATGAAGAATATTTAACATTTGTGTCTTCTCAAAAGCATACAAACTTATCATTGTTTTGATCACCTTTGATTACCTTTGTCCATCATTTTCCATTTGAAATAAGATGGTTTTTCTAGTTATATCAATAAGAGAGGTGAAGTCATTTCCAATGATCGTTGTGATCAAAATCTTCACAAATTTAGCAACAATCTATGTGAGCAATATTAAAACAATGAACTTTGCAATCAATGCTACAACTTTCTAGGTTCAACAATGACCTTTGTGATCAACACTATAGTTTTTTAGATTTTGCAACAATCTTGTGATCAATTCTACAAATTTTTAGATTCATCAATGATCTATGTGATCAATGCTACTTATTTCACATTTATAAATGTCCCAACCCCAAATTTCATGCCTCTACATGGATGGAATTCATGCAGCCCTTATAGTGGTTGAAAATTTATAGATTAAATTGAAGCCAATTGATCTTCATACCATAAAATATTACTTCCTACAAACTTACTCCTAGTTTTCAAATTTTCATGATGTACTTCAAGATAATGATTTATGTTTATTGAAAACATCTTTCAACCTATTCAAACATTCAACTTTTTATTATTTCTATCATTTTTGGCATGTAAATATTTATAATTGTACAACCTTTTAAACATATATGTTATCTAAATCGACAATTAGTTCCATCAATCCATCCACAATTCATTTCCATACATTATATCATAGATTTCTTTATTCTAATTTTTATTCCAACACATTTTTTAAATAATCTTTTAATCCAAAAATACTACAAAGATGAAGATCCCAACACACTTTTTTTATGTCCTTTCTTATGACAATGAGATTTCACTAGCCCTTGTGAGTGTGTGTTTGCTTTGCATAGTGGAGATCGTGTTCCACTTGTAAACATTTTTTTTGGACAAATAGCTTAGATCTTATCCACATTATGTTAGACAAATGGTCGAGGCTTGATCCTCCCTTCTTTTTCTTTTTCTTTCTTCTTTATGTCTTTGGAAGTGTATGCTTGTATCTTGTTGTTGCTTCATACATCATTCTCATGTGTGTTCCTTTGTGCTTATGTTAGTTTTCCATAGGATCTCGATCTTGGGGGATTGATCATCCCTCTTGATCGTTGTCATCCAATCTCGCTAACATTGGTAAACTTGGACCCCTCTTGATACAAGTTTTTCTACTTTAGTGTAAGTTTGAAGCAAGTTCATCTTCTCACTAAAGCAGGGGCTAAATGTAGTGTAGAAAAATGTATCCCTTTACATTTTCAGACTTTTTTGGGACCTCCTTGGTAAAATTGGACTTCTTTATGCCTTATTTGGTCTTATTTTGTATCCACAAGTCTTATTTAATGCATCATTTTTAGGACAATCTCAACATAAATAAAAATTGGCAAATCATAATTCAATGTTTGAGGTTGTGTGTTCCAAATTTGGTGATCTGGGACTCATTGCCACCTTGGGTGTATGGGTCACACGTAGATCTCAGGGCTTGATTTTGAACATTGCATTGAACTTAACATTTCTTGGAGTTTGTGTCTCGTATTTAAGACACTGAGACTCATACACCCTAACTAGCATATGAGTTCTTCTTTAACTACAACCTATTTCAAATAAAATTCTTGGTGGGATTTTATTATCCTAGATCTGATGTCATCTTACATGTTAGTGTTGTAATTTTGAGAAATTTGGAATAAACAAGTATAAATACAAGGTTATTTCACTTAATTTTCACCTGGAAATTTTGAGTTCAAGCATCCTAACAAGTTCATGAGATCAAGATTATTCAAGAGAAAATTACCAAGCATTTGGAGTAGCATTCAAGATTCAAGCATCATGTCAAATTCATCTTGAAATATGTGTATTTTTGAGCTAACATTTGTGATGTAGGTTTTCATGATTCAAGCAAGCATTCAGAGAAATTATTTCATATCAAGATCTAGAGTCAAGATCCACATCCTTTGGAGCCATTTCACACAAGATTGCAACCTTTATTTCAATGGTTTGGTGAGTTGCAACATTACATATTGTTCATTCATCATTCCTTTATTCTATTTCATTTCATTTCAAGGTTTAATTACCCAAACAGGGTTTGACCAAGGAAAACCCCATTCCCTAACACAACAACATTTTTCCCCTTTTCATGTGTGATTTTAGATCTATGTGATTTGGACTTTGAAGATCATTTGAAGGAAAATTTGCAAGATTGAAGAAAGTTGTCAAAGTTGTCAAGAAGTTTTCATCTTCACGAAAACTCAACTATAGATCAAAATTCAAACTTTTCAAACTTGGAGATCAGACAAGACGAAAGCTACAGAAGATCACTCGAGAATAGATAAGTTTTATGCAAACCCTAGTACTAGTACTAAATTACCACCTTGGGCATATGAGTCCCAATATACCTCTTTTAAGTAGTTTTTTTGTAGATCCTAATTTGTCAATAGAAGATTCTAGATTCTACCCAAATTCTAGTAGCGGGACTAAATCACCCAGTCTGGCGTATTAGTCCCAATGAGCTTCAAACAATAGATTTTCAAGGTTGCAAACCTTTTTTTACCTCTCCATTCTTCCAAGTTCCTTTATGTCTAATTTTTTTTTCTCAGTTTGATTTCATGTTCTTTAGTTTCTAGGGTTTTGTTCATTATTGTTTGCATTTCTCCTTTGAAGCTTCATTTTAATGGTGAACTCTCCTTTTAATCACACCTAAGGAAACCCCCTTTTATCCTTCCCTAAATTGAATCGTTGGTTTGAAGTCTCTAGGATTTCCTAATGAACTAAGAGTGAAATAGGTCCCCTTAGTTACATCTCTCAAAAGGTGGGAACCTATTTCCCTCAATTCAGGCTTATAAAACCATTGTCTATCCATGGTTAACAAGGTTAACATTCTATTTTTGTATGGGGAACCAGGCCACCCAACCATAGGACCAAGACACACCAACAATGTTAGATAGAATTTTTAACATTTTATCCTACAAACTAGGCCAGCCCACTAATGACTAGGCTACTCCACTAAGAACTAGGTTGTCCAAGTAGTTAGACAATTTTTGGGCACTTCAATTCAGTTATGGGTGAAACAAGGTCATCTAGGTATAGTACCAAGTTTCCCAACTATAAAAGAAAGCATCTAAATTCATTTTAAACACCAATTTAAATTTTCTTAAGTTTATTTTATCATTTGAATATTATAACATTGAAAATCATAAAGTAATCTTATTCAATTTGAGCATTGAAACACACAAATAATCCAATACACTTTTTAATTATCAAATATTACACCTATCTCCAAGAGAGGTTCTTTAATCATCAATTTTACAATTTACATGAAGTTAAAACATCTAAATACATTAAATAAATTGGTATAACAAGGTACCATGATGTTCCTCAATCCATGAACATCTTATCCCTAATAGCTATTATCACGCCACCCAACCTCATGAAATCAAAAGGATCCACTCCCACCATGCTAGGAGATAGTTGAGCATGGGCCACAAGCACAACATTCACACAAAAAAAATGGGGAGAGGGATAACACACAAACCATACATGATGAAAAAACTCCATAAACACATCATATAAACACTCATCCAAACATAAGATGGATCAAATACAATTAGGATAAAAAAGACCTCATTGGGTAAACTCACTAATGTCACATCACAATCCACATTGGACCAACTCACAAATTCCATACAAGAAATAATCCTTGCAAAAATCACCAAGGGAATAACACATGGGATAATTCACTGCTAGGGTACCACGAGGATTGTCATTACTCCAACTCACCAATGGCATATCACACAAACAAGACACTAGGTTAAGATGTTAGAGAGCTAGTAACTAGAGAGTGTCATTACAGTGCTCGAAGGTATGACACCTGTTGAAACTAGTACTCCTCTCATACGAATGAGGATACATGATCTTACAAGACTCAAGATCCCTGAGCTAACATGTCTTCCCAAACATCCTTAGTTTTTACTAGCACTAAAGGCTCAAGAGTGGCATCCATTATCTTATATAATTAATTACTCATATTTTATTAATTATCACTTGGTTAGATGACTCCCCACTCAATATTACTTTCCACTTTGGTTCAAGGACACATTGGGAGCCACTTCCATAACACTCTAGTATTCCTAGACTCTTCACACTCACCAACTATAGCACAAAAAATGCATATAATTAAACTTCATCAAAAATTTCTAATATTAGTCATTCACAACACAGGGATTCTAGAATAACTCCTAAATAGGATCTAAGCTCACATAAATTCAAACATGACACATACTGACTGAATTTGAGTATGATCAAGAAGTGGATAAAGAGGCCCAATGTGACATCTCTAAATTAACCATTTTTAGGAAATAACTCAAACCTTTGTAGCCAGGTGAAGAAATAACCATGTACATGTAACCATTCAACGCATGTCAAGGATACCTACTCAATGTATATATATAGTAGAAGCACAACATAAGCATCCCAATGGGGTCCAATAGCATAAATAATAAATTGCATCCATATTTTTATCATATAAATCATTTCTTACAAACATCAATAATACTCAAGATCATATTTTAAAACATAGCATATATAATGCATATCCCTAAACTGAAGCATAATGATAACCCAAGCATGTAAATATACACAAATTGCCAACAATCGATATATTGAGGAATCTCATCTCAAAAATGTTGTGTTTCATACACCATTTAGATCCATAATTTAATCGCTACAAAAATCATGAGGAAATTGTGAAGCTAAAACACCCATCTCACATTAACAAGATGTGAATAGGAGGTGCACTGCAAGAAATACTTATGTAATACCTAATGGCAATTGATTTTTTTGGATTAACATACCTTCACTCTTCCATGATTTGAAATGATCTACCATTGGTTGTGTATCTCTTCAAATTTATGCTTTAACAAATACTATATACTTCATCAAATGTTGCAAACACTTTAGGAAAAATTGTGATCACCTTTCTTTATCTTATCTACATATTATTTTGAATTTTATCTTACAACTACTCAATATTCTTCTTTGAATTTGTAAATTCCTTCAATACCATGACTTTTTACCAATTATGTTCCTTTCTATACACTATAATATTTTTATAGTTAAATCTCTTCTCTTAATTTCCTTCATTTTGAGCTATGACTCTATCAAAAGCACATCCTTCAAACTTCAATCTAGTGATCCACTTTGTTTTAATTACTAGTAATGTTTCCTTGAACATTTTAGCCTCTTCTTCTAATCATCACTCCCTCTTTTTTCCTTTATGACATTATTAATTCTTTCTCAAAGGGAACATAGGACATTTATTTTCAAATTTAGAGATACATCAAAAATATATTTTTTAGACTTTGATAACTAACATGTACTTGACCACAATAAGCCTAAGATGGAAATGTTAGCAAACTCAATGGTAGGAAAAACTCTCTTTCTGACTAAAAGTATATAAACCTCTCATGTTAGCAATAATTGATATAAAATAGGTGAAAGATGGTGAGTGGAGGTGGTGACCAAAAATTTGTAGAAGAAGGTGAGGCAAGTAAGGATGGGTCTGAAGGTAGCAGGAAGAGGCTCCATTGTTGCAATTCAGTCCACAATGATCATCTGACAATAGATATGTCTCAAGAGGCTAGCATGGACATCAAAATTTTGAACGATCTAGCAATAATTTGTCGCATTATTTGCCCTAAATGTAGTCATGAGTCTATTCACAGGTGGTTGGCTCACACCTGGTGCACTATGGAGATCATGAAATTTCTCCCTAAGGGTTTCTTTGTGGAGATCTTCAAATATTCAGAGAAGGACAAGATCTTGAATTCTGGTCATTGGACAATGGATGGCCATCCAGTTTATATGCAAAAATGGGTTCTAAATTTTGATCCACTGAAACTATATCCTTACAATAAAATGGTTTGGGTTTGTTTCTACAATCTACTGTTGGAGTATTAGGTGGATGAATGTATTGAAAAACTAGGAAGAACCCTTGGGACATTGATCAGTATGGATGAAGAGATAATTGATGGGGACTCCTACCTTTATCTTAGGATTTAGGTTGGTGCAGTTTGCAAGATCTAAAGTAAATTGCTTTTATGTGTTGATGGTGAACATAGGGAGATCCCTGTGGAAATTGATGAGGATAGGTTCTTCTATTTGCGATGTGGAAGTAGATCCCATTCTAAAGCCAACTGTAAATCAAAATTGAAAATAAAGTGTGGAACCAAAGAAATTAGTGGTCATGGATGCTTTGAAGGATGTAGGCTCAGTTGGGATGGAACGAAATTCAATTTCTGTAGATGTGTGCCCAACTATGAGAGGTGCCCTAGTGCTCTCCCAAGAGAATGATAACTTGAATTTCACCCATGTTGTTGCTTCAGTGAGTGAGGAAAAAATGGTTGGGCCCATCTTGGGTGAGGTTGGTGTCATGGTTGAACAAATTTCCCCCAAGGACGATATCCTCCTCGGGAACAATTCGGAAAAGCCTTGGAAGATGGCTTCTAAGGAAAATGCCTCTTATGAGGACACACTGGATATTGTTGAGGGAAGGATAATTTTTCAATTTGAAGAAAGCCTCTTGGGTAGGATTAAAAGAGGCAGAGGCATAAATTCAATGAAGTAGAAACGGGCAGAGGTGGTGGAAGATTTGGGTTACCAAGCATAAAAAAAATTATTTGAATCCAAGGGAGCCAAGGACTCCCATGGGAATCCATGAAACTAATAGCATGGTTTTTCAAGGGAATCATGACCCCTGACAAGCAATGTTTAATTAAGAATCATTTAGATAGAATAGCTCTCAATATCATCATCTTACAAGAGACAAAAATTAGCAAAGTGGAGGGTTGCAAGTTTTTAAAATACTACAAGAAATGATATGTTTCTTTCCTAAGTGCTACTAGTTTGGGTGGAAAACTGGTTTTCTCTAGCTAGAAAACTCCATGGACTTGGTGGTGGAAGCCTGCTCAACTAACTGGATGTAGTGTAAAGTGCATCAATGGAATTCAAACATTTCCTTCCCACTTTTCAATATTTATGGGCCAATAAAATTTGTTGACAAGGTGGTTGTCTAGGAGAAAATTCGCTCATAGGTGGGATCTCTAGGCAAGGTAGCTAATGGAGGGTCAGAGGGTTAGGCTGGTGATAGGTTGGGTTGCAAAATTGGTAGATACTCAAGGCACTTGATAGATGGCGGGAGGAGTAATGACGAATGTTTGGAAAATGGAGAGGGTATGAAGGTCAAAGGTTCCAAGGAGGGAGGGAGGAGATGATTTGAAATGGAGATATCAAGGATGAGGTCCCTTGTATGTGGCCTCACTAGTTCATAGCTTTAGTTAAAAGTGTTGGGTGTTTCACCTTAGCAGTGATTTACTGAACAAAAATAATAATAATTGATATAAAACAAAAGGGTAAGTGCACAAAGATGAGGGGCCAAAAAGGTGTCTTAAGGGGCCACTTCTTTTTGAAATTAGGAAATATTGACCTTGGATGAGAAATTAAGGATAGTTACACTCAAAAAATTTAGATGCAACAAAAACAAGGGTCATAGTGCTTTGAGTCTACTTTCTAAACTACTAATTTAAAAAAAAAAATGGTAGAGAAATTAAGGTGTTCAAAAAAGGAAGCCACATAAATTGGTGTTGTTTTTATCAAAAACCATAACATAGAATTTGTTGTGGCTCCCTTAAAAGCCTTTTTTATTTATTTTTAAAATGGCTTTGGTGAGAAATTAACTAACATGTAGTTTATGCCTCATTTTTTTGATAAATTTTTAATGAATATATAATTTTTTACTAATTTTCAAAGTGCACACATATTAGGACTTAATCATAAGGTTTAGGGTTGGGGTTGTATGGTGTAGTTCTTAGGTTTAAAGGTTGAGGGTTTAGGGTTTATGATTTAAGGATTGATGGTTTAGGGTTTAAGGGTTGGGGGATTATTGTTGAGGGTTGAGGGTTTAAGGGTTAAGGATTTAGGGTTTAAGGGATAAGTTTTTAAGGGTTGAGGGTTGAGGGTTGAGAGTTGAGAGTGTAAGGGTTAAGGGATTAGGGGTTTAGGGTTTAGGGTTTAATGGATTATGGTTGAGGGTTGAGGGATTAGGGTTTCAGATATAGTGTCGAGGGTTGAGGGTTTAGGTATAGGGTTTAGGGTTTACGGTTTAAGGTTTAAGGGTTGAGGGTTGAGGGTTTAGGGTTTAGGGTTTAGGGTTGAGAGTTGATGGATTATGGTTTAATGGTTTAGGTTTTAAGGTTCAAGGGTTTAGGGTTTAAGGTTTGAGGGTTTAAGGGATTAGAGTTTAACATTTGAGGGTTTAGGGGTTGATGTTTAAGGTATAAGGTTGAGGGATTATGGTTGAGGGTTTAATGTATAGGGTAGAGGGGTGAGCTTTGAGAGTTTAAGTTTTGAGGGTTGAGAGTATAATGTGTGGGGTATAGATTTTACAATTGAGGGTTGAGGGTTGAGGGTTGTGGGTTGAGTGTTGAGGGTTGAGGGTTGAGGGTTGAGGGTTGAGGGTTTAGGGTTTAAGGTTTAAGGTTTAAGGGTTGAGAGTTGAGGGTTTAAGAGTTGAGGGTTTAGGTTTTAGGAATAGGGATTAGGGTATAAAGGTTGAGGTTTGATGTTGAAAAATGAAGGTAATAATGTAGCTTAAAACTTGTAAAACTATGAGACTATAGATTTAATTTAAGTGTTCTTTGTCACAATTATTTATGTATGATTAATCTATTTAGGTCAATTTTATCAATTTTTGAAAGAGACAAAAGATTGTACAAGAATGAGACAAGAAGATATAAGTGACACAGCATATACGTGGAGAAACCCTTTTGGAAAAAAACTCCACCACCAAAATCAATAGTGCTTGTATTATTTAACCTTAGAACAAGATTATAATAACACTATATCAATCCTTGATTGATATGCTTCCTTGCCTTCAAAAATCATTCTTCACAACCTACAAATAAACTTTATTATACTTTCTGTAGCACAAGTTATCCATGCATTCCATGTGACCAAGCATGAATACACACATCCAATGCCATGCTTCAAACCCTCACACATGCACAAGCTCAACATACTAACCTGTAACAATCTCTGATTGGAACTCTCTTCAACTTGCTGCAATTAAATAGATAATTATGAACATTTTAAACTCCAAGGAGTTGACAATTGCAAGAGGATAAATCTCCTCACAAACATCTATGCCATTCTTGTGCAAGTAGAGTTCTTCCACGAAAAAAAATTCAAACAAAGTCCTTCATCAATTTGGGCATCCCAAACTGAAGACTTAATTGATTGTTGGTTTTGAAGATATCTTGTAAGCATCTCCTCAAATTTTGCACCCAAGAATGGGCCCACTTAACTAAACCTTGTAAATATCTTCTCATGCAAAAGGTTTTAACTGAAAGATGCCAACTTGGGTGCCCAAGGTGGGTCCAAGTCAATCGTAGTTAACTAAAACATATCTCTCCATCAATTCATGCAAACAATTATGCATGATTGATCATCCCCACTTAACTAAAAGTATCCACCTATTATATGTCATGCAATTGAAGTCATTAGTCATGAAACTCAAACTAACTACATGCAATTGAAGATAACTGAACCATAACTAAACTGAAACTAAAACTGAAACTGAGACTGAAATAAACTAAATTGATAGTGCCACTCCACACATTGTAAATATCAATCCCTACATTCTAGGGACAAGACATGCATTACATAAGAGTTATCAATTCTCCAAATAGTTAATTGAAACAAGGTGGGTCCCACCTTCCATGTGGGCACCCCATGTGCTCCTATTTTTTAGGATCTCTTCTTAGATGTCACCACATGTTCCTATCAATTAGGAATAATTATAAATGTCAATTTACATGTTCACTTCATTCTAATTTAATCTCTTTCTAATCCTAGTGTTGAGGAACACTTTCCAAGAACTTAGGAGATCCATGAAATATGTTTAGGATTGCAATTAAATGGCATCTTATTCCCAACATTAGGGGGATTAGGGTTTAAGGTATAGGATTGATAGTTGAGGGTCGAGGGTCGAGGATTTAAGGGTTGAGGGTTGAGGGTTTAGATTTTAAGGTTTGAGGGTTTAGGGTTTAGGGTTTAAGGGTTGAGGATGTAAGGGTTGAGGGTTTAGGGTTTAAGGGTTGAGGTTGAGGGATTAGGATTGAGGCTTAATTATTTAAGGGTTGAGGGTTTATGGGATTAGGTTTTAAGGTTTGAGGGCTTAAGGGTTGAGGATTAAGAGATTAGGGTTTAAGGTATAGGTTTGAGGGATTAGGGTTGAGGGTTTAATGTATAGGGTAGAGGTTTTAGGGTTTAGGGTTCAGGGTTAAGGGATTAGGGTTGAGGGTTTAGGGTTCAGGATTGAGGGTATAGAGATTATGGTTTAGGGTTGAGGTTTTAATGTATAGGGTAGAGGGTTTAAGTGTTGAGGGTTTAGGGTTTAAGGGTTGAGAGTTGAGAGATTAGGGTTTAAGGTTTTATTGTTTAAGGGTTGAGGATTGAGGGATTAGGGTTGAGGGTATAATGTATAGGGTGGATATTTTATAGTTGATGGATGAGGGTTGAGGGATTAAGGGTTTAATGGTTGAGGGATTAAGGTTTTAAGGTATAGGGTCGAGGGTTTGATGTATAGGGTAGAGGGTTGAGGGTTTAAGGGTTGAAGGGCTTAAGGGTTGGGGGTATAGGGTTGAAGGATTAGGGTTGAGGGTTTAATGTATAGGGTATAGGGTTGAGTGTTTAAGGGTTTAATGGTTGAGGGTATAGGGTTGAGGGTTGAGAGATTAAGGGTTTAATGGTTGAGGGTTGAGGGATTAGGCTTTAGGATCTAGTATATACAGTAGAGGGTTTACAATTGAGGGTTGAGGGATTAAGGGTTTAAGGTATAGGGTCGAGGGATTAGGGTTGATGGTTTAATGTATAAGGTAGAGGGTGGAGGGTTGAGGGTTGATGTTATAGGTTTTAAGGGTTTAAGAGTTGAGGGTATAGGGTTTAAGGGTTGATGATTTAAGGTATAGGGGTTAGAGTTTAAGAGGTTAGGGTTTAGGGTTTAAGGGTTTAAGGGTTGAGGGATGAGGTATTAGGATTTAATTTATTAGGGTTTAATAGTTGAGGGTTGAGGGATTAGGGTCAAGGGTTGAGGGCATAGGGTTTAAGGTTTAAGGGTTTAAGGGTTGAGACTTGAGGGTCTAATGTATAGGGTAGAGGGTTTATAGTTGAGGGTTGAGGGTTGAGGGATTAAGGATTTATGGGTTGAGGGTTGAGATTTTAAGGTATAGGGTTGAGAGATTAGGGTTTATGGTTTAATGTATATGGTTGAGGGTTGATGGATAAGGGTTTAAGGGTTGAGGGATGAGGGATTATGGTTTAAGGGTTTAAGGGTTGAGGGTTGAGGGTTTTGGGTTTAAGGTATAGGGTTGAGGGATTAGGGTTGATGGATTAGGGTTGAGGGTTGATGGTTGAAGAATTCAGGGTTTATGGGTTTATGGGTTGAGGGATTTAGTGTTTAAGGTATAGTGTCTAAATTCTAGTTTTTAGAAGATCTTGTACTTTTTTAGACTTAGTCTCATTTCAGTAATCAACATGTCAAATTTTAGAAATTAGGAGGTCAAATTTTAGTAATAAACAAGTTGTAACATCTTTATCTATATATCTATATCACTCATTATTTATCCCTTACACTATAGAGCTCTCTCTCTCTCTCTCTCTCTCTCTCTCTCTCTCTCTCTCTCTCTCTCCCTCATCTCTCTCTCAATCTCTCCACCTTCCTCCTCCCCCCTCTCTCCCTCTCATTCTCTTTATGCCACTTCTCTCTCCCTTCATCCCTCCATCCCTCCCTCCTTCCCCCTCTACTTAAATCTATATTTATCTCCATCCATCCTCAATATTTCTCTATCTTGCCTCTCCCTCTCTCTCTACTTCTCTCTTCCTCCTTCCCTATATACTTATCTTTATCTCTCTATCTATCTTTACCTCTCCCTTCATCATTCCCTCTCTCTCAATCTCCAATCCTCTCTCTCTACTTATCCCTCCCTCTTCCTTATATACCTCTCTCTATCTCACTCACTCTCCATCTCTACTTCTCCCTTCCTCCTTCCCTCTCTCTCTCCCTCTCTCTCAATCTCTCAACCTTCCTCATTCCCTTTATATTTCAATATCTCTATCTCTCTCTCCATATCTACCTCTCCCTTCATCCTTCCCTCTCTCTCTCCCTCTCTCTCAATCTCCCAACCTTACACTTAACCCTATACCCTCAACCTTAAACACTATCCCTCAAGCATCATCCCTATACCCTAAACCCTATACACTAAACCTTAAACCCTAAACTCTCAACTCTTAACCCTATACCTTATACCCTCAACCCTATAAACTAAACCCTATACCCAATCTCCTAAACTCTAATCCCTATACCTTATACCCTCAACCCTAAACCCTACATTCAACCTTGTACTCTAAACCCTAAACCATACACCCTTAACTCTCATCCCTATACCCTATATCCTTAAACCTCAAACTCAACCCTATACTTAAACCCTAAACCTAATACCCTCAACCCTATACCAAATATCATAAACCCTAATCCATATACCCTATACACTTAACCCTATACCCTCAACCCTATACCTTAAACCCTAAATCCTACACTCTCAAGCCTTATCCACATACCCTATACCCTCAACCTTATACCCTAAAACCTAACCATTATCCCTCAACCCTATACTTAAACCCTAAACCCTACACTCTCAACCCTTAACCCTATACCTTATACCCTAAACCTTACACCATAAACCCTAATCCCTATACCCTATACACTTAACCTTATACCCCAAACCATGAACATTATCCCTATACACTCAACCCTCAACCCTATTCTTAAACCCTAAAACTAATACCATCAACCCTATACCCAATATATCCTAAACCCTAATCTTTATACCCTATACACTTAACCCTATACCCTCAACCCTGAACACTATCCCTCAACCCTCAGCCATATACCTTAACCCCTAAACCCCACACCTTCAATCCTTATCCCTATACACTCTACCCTCAACCTTATACCCTAAACCTTAAACATTATCCATCAACCCTCAACCCTCAACTCTAAACCCAATATCCTAAACCCTTATCCCTATACCCTATATAGTAAACCCTATACCCTAAAACCTGAACACTATCCCTCAACCCTATACCTTAAACCCTAAACCCTACACCCTCAATCCTCATCCCTATACCCTTTTCCCTCAACCTTATACCCAATATCCTAGACCCTAATTCCTATACCCTATACACTTAACCTTATACCCTCAACCTTGAATGCTATCCCTCAACCTTATACCTTAAACCCTATACCCTATACCCTCAACCCTCATAGGGGGAGAGAGAAAAAGGGAGGAGGGAGGGACGTAGGGAGAGATAGAGAGTAGATAAGGAAGGAGAGAGTGAGAGAGAATGAGGGGGAAGGTGGGAGGGAGAGAGAGAGAGAGAGAATGGTGAGATAAAGAGGAGAGAGTGAATGATATAAGAGAATCCCTAGTTGTAAAGAAATTGTGTATTAACCAAAATATTTCTTTTGTTTCAATTCATTCTATAACTATCAAAGTATTTTCTTCCACATTTTACCATTGTATCATTTCTCATCTCATGAAGCAGGATATTGATTCTAAATTATTTCATCTACAACATATCCAAATTTTAGGTGATTTGCATTTGCTTGCATAAATTTATCACTCTTAGAATTTGAATATTGATTCTCATGTTGGCCCCATAGTTGTCATTGCACCAAAAGATCAACCTCTTAATACAACCTCTAGAGTTAATAGATCCATAGGAGGTGGTTAAGCCATGTTACGAATCCTGAGGGGATTTTTGACCATTTGCTAGCAATCTCCTCCATAGCGTTACTCAAGTGGATTTGAATCTAGCACCATTGGATTTGATACCAATGGTTGGCCCCATGGTTGTCATTGCACCAAAATATCAACCTCTTAATTCTTGATACAACTACTAGAGTTAACAGATCCATGGGAGGTGGTTAAGCCATGTCACAAATCCCAAGGGAATTTTTTACTATTTTCCAACATCTCGAGCAAAGCATTTAGGGCCGACCTAGTCCAGGTTTACTATGCAGACCTTTTTTGGAGTATGTTGAGCTAATGGAACATCATATAGGGGCTTTTAAATTTGAGTGGAACTTTCTTGGAGATGCACAATTCATTTCATTTACAAAGGGAATATCTTTTCTTGTTTGAGATTGACCTTCACATTTGATCTTGCACTGGGTTTGTAAACCATTGAGGCTAACATAGATCATAATTGGATCTTGAGATTCATATTTAAGATCACTTGTAAGTCATTGGAAAGTATTTAATCAAGAGATCATTTGTGGTAGTTTTCAAGTCGATCCAAACTTCTAGGATGAAGAATGTAATATGGAATTGAGTTAATTATAATATCTTGAATGCCCTTGTGGCAAGTCTATGAGTCTTATTTATCATGCATATGAGGAAAATGAATACATGTAACTATTGGAATTATGGTGTCTTGCAACATGAGAATGAAGTTTATATGGATTGTGTTGGTTGTTCTTGTATTTTCATTGATGTCAACATGGTGACAACTATACAAGAAGCTTATTCAATATACCAAAAGTTATTCTCTACTGGAAGTGTTCTTTACTAATGAACCAATGTATTGGTTTTTGAGTCTGGAATTCACTACAAGAAAATATGACTCTAATATCTTAACCATGTTATTATGACTCATTTAGACAACTATTTCCAGGATCTTGAGAAGTTTTGTGTTGAGAGCAGAAAGTTATCATTGACAAATTTAACTCTATACACTACAATTGTTTCTCTGCTCTGCATATCACTGTGGGAGACTCCACATTTTCTTAAGAATAACATTCTAATGTTTTGGTTCTAATGGTAGTCTCTATAATGATAATGTGATGAGAAACTAAAGTAATATTGGATCTAGAAGGTGTTTGCTTTGAGAAGTGTATGTTGGTTTGGAGTTCTTGTGTTTAGGTCCTTAACCTAACATATGACATGCATTAAGAAGATTAAATATACTTTGTGAATATTTTCTATAGATATTCACTAACTTGATATGATGCAGTACATGGATAAAGATGTTTTAAATATTATATGGTGCCGAAAAGAGTTTTTTTTATTAGTTTTCTTTCATCTAATTAGGTTGACCTAATTGATGAATGAGATATACTTGCATATATATGTGTAAGACTTTAAAGGAAAAAATTATGAGTGTGGAGTGAACATGTGAAAGTGTGAGCATGGGAAGGAGAATGAAGAGAGGTATGGTGAATTGCGAAGAGAATTGAGGAATGTTTGAATATGTGAGCCTAAATGATTTATCAGTCGAGGATCATAACAGAATTGTTGAGCAACTATCGTGAGAAGTAGTAATTCTTACTTAGAGCTTCATTGGAACTGAACCCTACACACAGAAGGTGTATTCCATTAGTTCATACTTTTGGAAGTGAGCCATAAATTTTGTATTTTGGCAGTTAGCCATCTTTTGTATTCAAGTTGTGATCCTTTCAAGGATAGTGAGTCTTGGAAGTGAGCCATGTAATATATTGTATCTACATATAATATATTGTGAGCTAATCCTCATCGTGGTTTTTCTCATTTTGGGTTTTTCACGTAAAAATCCTAGTGTTCATGTGTGTTGATGCATTGTCTTGTTTCCATGTTCTCTCTTGTTGATTCAGCCAAAGTTGTGGTAATTTTTAGATCAATTTTATGTGAATGGTTTTATAGAATACTGATTCACCCCCCCCCCCTCTCAGTATTTTGGATATTCAACAATTGGTATCATAGTTTGATTCCTTTGAAGAAGCCTAACAATTTGAGGAAGGTCCCAAAATTTGAATATAAGATTTTTTTCCTTTGGAAGTGATCGATGTTGAGCATTCAAAGGAAAAAGAAGATCTAAAGAATAAGATGAAGGAAGTAAATGATTGTATCAAGAATCTGAGAAAATATGAAGAAGCCTATGGTCAATTAATAAGAGAATGTGATGATATCACTATACTACTACAAAAATTGGAAGAAAGAAAATAATTGAAGAATGTCAAATAGTTGAAATTCAAAGGAAGATAGATGAATGTGTTAAGCTTAAGAAAGAAATGGAAATTTTGAGATCAGATCTAGAAAATGAAAGCTCTACAATGCTTAATGATTTGATTATTTCTCAGAGGCCAATAATGGATAAAAGTGGTTTAGGATTTGATGAGGGACAAAGTTCAAAAACAAAGCAACCTCCTGACAAGAAGACTCAGTGCAAAGATGGAAAAATCAAGGACTTAAGAAGAAATACCCGAATGAATCCCATTAGATAACCTAATGCTCAAATGCACTTATATTTTAAGGGTGTTTGTTATTCCTATAATAAATTTGGTTATAGGAAAAAGAATTTCAAAAGTCGAATGAATGATTCTTTATCATTCTCCGGCAAATGTTTTAAGTGCAAAAAGTTTGGACTCAAGGTTAATAAGTGCAAAAATAGTTTGAACAAATGAAAGTATGCAAGGCATATTGTTTTTGATAAGGAGAAAAAATAGGTTTTGAATGGACCCAAAACCTTATACAATATTTTTTGAATGGACTCAAAACCATCAAGTTTTGAAGGGACCCGAAACCCAAACAATGATGGACAAGCTACCTAAAGAGAAGTTAATAAAACCCCGCAGCAAAACAAAGACAAACCAACAGCCAAAACCAGCTGGCCAACACAAAACCAAGATCTTACATGGATCTAGAACCCATTGGTTTTGACGGGACCAATAACCCAAAACAACTAGGTTTTCGTAGTGACCTTAAACCCAAGAGAGAAGCCTACAGCAACTAGGCCATAGCAATCCAGTCACTTAAGTAGATTAGTCTCTTCAAACCATTGGCAGAGACAACTATGTCAAAGGTTTGCAGAAGCAGAGCCCCAAAAGTAGACAAAACCTTTCCCAGCAATAAACCCTCTCCCCCTCTATAGGAGAGGTCATCACAAGAAAGTGAGGCTCTAAATGTTTTCCATAAAATCCAATTGCACTCTCCACCTCTATAGGAGACAAAACCCAGCTCGTCCTACTCACCATAGTCACAACAATTCTACAAACCACCATTCCACCCAAAATAAATGGGAACCCCCTCAATGGGAAAAGCAAGAAGAGACCTTCAATGACAAAACACACCTCAACCCAAGAGGGAGAGGACTCCACCTCCAAAGGAGAGGTCTTCACCTCAAAAGAAGACCTAGTATTCAAAGAAAGGAAGGGACTACAGTGAGAAGGAGAACCAAATCAAGCAATAGCTTCAATAATAGTTGGGTCTTCAAAACTATCTCTGAAAACCACCCAGTCCACAAAACCTTTAGCACAGAACAAAGTTGATCCAGCACCAACTCCATACTCACAACAAGGTCCAACCAAAGCATCAACCCCCAACCACTAATGAAGAACAAGGCACATAGGGGGAAAACCATGTACAATGGATTAAAAAATAAACTTGCTCTCATCATAAAAAACTCCTAGTTATGCCATCACAAGCCCACACAAAACCCAGCAGAGAACAGGGAAGAGAACATCCAAATTTGAGTGGTATAACCACTCCACCAAAAGGGCCAACATCCCAAAATAGTCTCCAAACCAAGAAAATAGGCAATGAAATCCACCTGTCCTTTGGAAACCACAACCGTGTTGGCATAACCCCCAAAGGAGAGCCACCAATCAGAGAAAGCACAGAAGCAAAGAACACCCCAGAAAAAATGAGAAGAAGAAAGGGCCAACAAATAAAGCCCCCAAGCCATCCTACTACACTGAGCAGAACTAGAAATAAGCCTCTTCTTCAACCCAGAAACTCCAAGGAAGCTCATGCAAACCCAGACTCTCATCCAAAAGGAAGTTGCATCCATGCCGACAAGCCACCACACAATGAATGGACGGAAGCAACAAACACCCTAGAAGAAGTGACAAAAAAAAGGGCCAATAAATAAATTACCCAAGCCATCCTACTACACTGAGCATAACCAAAAATAAGCCCCTTCTTCAACCCAAAAACTTCAAGGAAGCCCAAGCAACCCCACACACCCTGCATGGAGCAGTAAAGCAAAAGGGACAACCACCCAACACCAGAAAACACAAAGGGAAACAAACTTGCTCTCCAACCTCCATCAAAAGGCACAACAACACCAGCAATTGTGAAACCCCAACCCAAGGCATCAACAGTCTCCACCTATAGCACCAACAAGGGAGACATAGAGAAGGCATCCAACAACGCAAAATCTAGAGAACTATCTATAGCCACTGTAGGAAAAGAAGAACTGTCTCCAAAGCCAACCTAAGCAGGAGACCAAGAATAGACAAAGTTCCTTGCACCATCAAGGCCAATAGCCCCACCCGCGGGGACCAATCTATAGTATTTCACCCGCATAGATGCCAGAACTACCCCCTCCAGAAGCACATACCAAGAAAGCAGTAGCCAAAGACAACCATTGTCTGGGTTGGTGTCATCATCATCTGTGTCTACTTCATCTAAAATTTCTAAAATAGCACCCTGTTGCTTCCCGCCGAATGCCATTACATTGTTTTGGGCTATAAGATATGGAAGGAATAATGTTATTAAATATGTGATTGCAATAATCCAAAACATTCTGCTAGAGACTACATAAGGATAAAAAATAACTATCCAAAAAAGAGGCATTAAGCAATCATTGACCTGAAAGAAGTAAGAAAAGAGATGAAAGGAATCTAGAGAAAGGAAGGAGAATTCAATCAAACTGAATCTAAATCATCTGTTTTATTTGTGTCATCTTCTAGTGTAGATACGCCCATCAAATTTTGAGTCTAGAAATCACTAAGGAGGAGCAATTATCAAAAAAAATTAATAAACCCCTCATCAATACTTGATGTCACATCATGATAGAAGTGTATTTAATGTGGTAATGAATTCAAGGAATATTCTCAAACACATGTGTGAAGAATGAATTTTGTAGAATTTGAAAGGATGGAAATGTACATGAATTCTGAGGTAATCTACCTATAATTTGAAGGATTTACTGCAAAAGTAGTTGGGATGAAAGAAATAAATTCAGAAGTTTCAAGGAAATCGTATTCAACAAAAGTCATTTGTGAATATGGAGAAGCATGGAGAGGAAGTTTAAAGAAACCAAAGCAATTTGATACATAAGAATTTTGGGATTTGGTGAAGGAAGAATAAATCAAAATGGATTCAAAGCGTTCTCCACAAGCTCAACATTTAATCATATTCTTCATTGGAAATTACAAAGGTATTATGCTTGTACAATCTTTCACTTTTATGCAATGGATAATTCAAAGGTTGTGAATATTTCAAATAGATTGCAAGTCAAATTGAGGAAATATTTGAAAAATATGTCAAAATAATATGTTGGTGCATTCTCTTGTATTCCTCCTAGAGTATTACCCACTCAAAATATCTATGCATACGTCTATAGTAAAATTGAGGAAATGTCACTAATTCAGTTAAGTATCTTATGGAAGAATGAATTGGAACAAAATCATGATGCATAAAAAATATTAGTTGAGAAGAAGTTGGATGTATGGTAGAAAGCCCCTCTATTTGAATTCAACAAGAAGTACATTTGAATAATTTTGAGCAAGATTCATGATGAATCAATGTGGATTGATGAAACACACTTGATAACCAGAGAAGCAATAAGAGATATAACTGGTTTGTGTTCCTCTAAACCAATTCCCAGATAGAAGGCTATGCATGAACAAAAGATAATTGAGATGACTAGTGCAACCCTCGAAGGAAAAGAACTTGTTTTGATAACAATTGGAGATCCAGTCATTAGGTATGTTGTGATGATTGTTGGACACAAATTTTTCTTACCAAGCAATGACCACACAGTCTCTACTGCTATAGTTTACACTACTATTGATATGATTAGAAGAGGTATGGATTATGGCCTATGTGAGCTACTTCAAATGCATCTTTTGAAGAAGTTTAAGGAAATCAAGAAGAGAAAGATAAATACATTCTAGTATGGAACTTTGATTGTCTTATTACTCTTTTACTTCATGAGAGAGTTACCAATAATTAGAAGGATAGAATGGACAAATGTAGAACCTATTGCTCATAGGATTAGATTAGGAATTTAATGATAAACCTTGGTGGTTCAAATTCTCAAGAGACTACTCTTGTTGTATTCTTTGGAGAATTTCAGATGAGGGTGAATAAAAGAACAAGGATTCCAAAAAGTGTGACTAAGAAGTACTTCAAAAATATTAATTTCCTAGTTTCTACAAATTTTTGTTATATGGAAGCAATTGAATCTAGACTGGTGTGGATATCTGAATTGGATTATGAAGTGACTAAGGCTAAGATCAATCATTATGCAAAAATAATTTTAGAGATCTCCAAGAATCCTAATGAAGAAGAACCCTTCAGTAGTGCAACCGGAACAAGAAAGAAGAGAAAAGGTGTTGTTATCAAACAAGAAGTCACAAAAGAAAGTGAATTAGAGAGAGCTCAACATGAGCATGAAAGCATAAATATTCAAGGAGCTTGAAAATAATTACAAAAGGTAATCCTCAATGCTAACTTCAATTCATCTATATCAATTGTGGAAAATATTAGCAGCATGATTAACTCTTTGAAAGTGTATATCTTTGAACTAGAAGTGTAAACTGGAATTAGATCTACAGAAGAAAAATAAAAAATACCAAGATATCAAGAAGAAATGTGTAGATGCACATCACAGAGTGGTGAAGGAATTGAATGGTGTACAGGTTTTTGAGAAAGAAGCTCAAGAATTGCTTTCTTTCTACTTGAATTGGTCTAACAGTACACTAAATATAAGAGATGAGATAAGGAAGAGTGAAACTCACATGAGTACTTATGCATATATGTACAGCCTAGAAGATGATAGAAACAATTAGAGATGGTCCTACATTGTACAGCTTCAAGATAAATTATTTTCCCTCTAGGATCAAAGAACAAAAGTAATTAAGCAGTTTGTGGAACTCAAAGATATGGTAAAACTTAGGCATATCCCTATATCTAGTGCTCTTGACAATATTGGTTATCTATAAGAAGTTAATCTCAATCCCATTACTTTGGCAGATGGTATAGAGTCTTTGACTAAGCTTGAACTACTATACAAGACTCTTTTATGTGTGAAATTAGCATGAGAAGAAGGAAAAACTACATGGAAGGATACCCTAAAGAACATCAAAGGTTCCTCCTCTTCAAGTTAATACATTCCTTGGTTGCATATTATTTTTTATCAATTTTTTTGATGCGCATACATATAGCAGACCCCTATACATCCTTTACCATTGATGTCAAAGGTGGAGAGACAAGACATGAAGATTTAGATAGAGGAATAATATTTTTTCTAAAAAGAACCATTTTGAAAGGAGTATTTAGTTGCATTATATCGAAAAAAATGTTTTTGATATACATGTTGCCATCAATTCCAAAAGGGGAGGTTGTTGGAATTTTGGAGTCTTGCAACATGATAATGAAGTGTAGATGGATTATGTTGGCTATTCCTATGTTTTCATTGATTTTGACATGGTGACAACTATATGGGAAGCTTATTTGGTATACCTGAAGCTATTCTCTATTGGGAGTGTTCTTTACCGATGAACCAATGTGTTGGTTTTTGAGTCTGAAATTCACCACAAGAAAAGATACGACTCTGATATCTTAACCATGTTATTATGACTCATTCAAACAGCTATTTCTAGGATCTTGGGAAGTTTTGTGTTGAGAGTAGCATGTTATCATTGATAGAGTTTAACTTTGTACACTACAATTGTTTCTCTACTCTAGATATCAATGTGGGAGATTCTGCATTTTCTTAAGAAGAACATTCTAATGCTATGGTTATAATGGTAGTATCTATGATGGTAATGTGATGAGAAACTGAAGTAATATCAAATCTAGAAGGTGTTTTATTTGAGAAGTGTATGTTGGTTTGGAGTTCTTGTGTTTAGGTCCTAGTCTTGGTTGACCTAACATATGACATGCATTAAGAATATTAAATATACTTTGTAAATGTTTTCTATAGATCTTCACTGACTTGATATGATGCACTACCTAGATAAAAAAAAATTAAATCTTATATGGTTCCAACAAGAGTGTTTTTTATTAGTTTTCTTGCATCTAATTAGGCTGACCTAATTGATGAATGAGATGTACTTACATATATGTGTGTAAGACTCTTTGAAGGAAAAAATTATGGGTGTCAATTGAACATGTGAAAGTGTGAACATGTGAAGGAGAAAGAAGAGAGGTATGGTGAAATGTGAAGAGAATTGAGGAATGTTTGAATATGCAAACCTAAATGATTTATCAGTTAAGGATCATAAAAAAATTGTCAAGCGACTGTTGTGAGAAGTAGTACTTCTTATTCAAAGTTTCATTGGAACTGAACCCTACACATAAAAGGTGCATTCCATCAGTTCATACTTTTGGTAGTGAGCCATAACTTTTATATCTTGGCGGTTAGCCATCTTTCGTATTTAGGTTGTGAGCCTTTCAAGGATAGTCATTCCTTGTAGAGATCCGTGTAGTATACTATATCTGGATATAATATATTGTGATCTAATCCTCACCATAGTTTTTCCCATTTAGGGTTTCCCACATAAAAATCCTATTGTTCATGTGTGTTGATGCATTGTCTTGTTTCCATGTTCTCTCTTGTTGATTCAATCAAAGTTGTGATAATGTTTAGATGGATTTTATGTGAATGGTTTTATGGAATACTAATTCATGCCACCCTCTCAATATTTTTGATATTCAACAGTAAGACTAGAAGTTATTGAATCAATGATGATTCATGTTTGTTCATCATTTTATTGTGTTAATTTTCCACTATGTTGACTCTAAGTTGCGCAGTGGGGCAGTCTTTTTTGGACCCTCCATTTGTGACTGCACCAAGTGGTATGAGTTTGTGAATCCTGAGAAGGCATTCCTTTTGGTGAATAGTGTAACTAAGGGTAAAATTTTTGGATTAAGGTTATCAATCAATTAAGCATATAAAATAAACCCAAAGACCTATCAAGAACAATGAAAACTAAAAGTGAACTAGTATACATGTTGTTTGTAGGAGTTTCCATGATTCACCTTGATAGTACCTTCTAACTTGTTGATTCATGTTGCCCTCAGATTTTACGTGCGACCAATCCTTGACAAAGACCTACACAAGCTTTGAAGGATTTTCTTCTAAAATGCCTATGCCTATGACAATATTATTAAAATTCCTATGTCTAAAATGTGCCAAAACTAAGTGGAATAATACAATAAATGTTGTGAAGCCTGCAAAATGCCTAAGTGTGTTAGTGTGTAATCCAAAAATGAGAGGAAAATGGCATTTTATAGAAAATGCCATTTTGAATGGATGAATGAGATCGACTTTTGACAAAAGCCTAAAATCAGAGGGCCAAATTAAATTTGACAATCCATAATTAGGGTTAGGGAAAAATCCTTAAGTGAGTGGTCAAGATTTTATCCAAGAAGATCGAATCGGTGGTGGAGAATAAATGAGATAATTAATTTCAAAAATAAAGATTTTCGAAAATCAAGAGGATAAAGACTGCCTGATTTGTGAGATTTGAAAAATCAAAAAGATAAGAGTTAAACTGAAGATCAAATTTGAAAAATCAATAATCTGCCTGATTATTTGATTTTTAGAAGAATATTTGCCATTTTGAATTAAATTAATTTAAAATAATGATTTTGTGAGATAATAAATAATCTTTTTCAAATTATTTACCAAAATGGACTCTCAATTAAGAATGTGATGACATTTTAAATAATTGTATTTATTTAAAATGAGAGGAATATTAATTTGGCAATTAAATAATTAAATATAATTATTTAATTTAGAAGATAATGACCGATAATTAAATAAATTAATCAGTTTATGATTTAATTAATTGTGACAATTAGTGACATATTAAATAAATAAATGAAATTCATTTATTTAATAATTAGGAAGAATAAATGAAGAAGGGTAATTAAATAAATTAAGAAATTTATTTAATTAAGGGAAGACTTAGACAATTAATGACGTATTTAATAAATAAATAAAATTTATTTATTTAATAATCATGAAGAATATCATAGACATGAATTAATTAAATAATTATGAATTATTTAATCAATAGTCGAATGTGGATGAAGGACATAATTAAATGTCGTCATCATGCTAAGACGAAAGTGGTAAAAATGAAGCTTATAGGCCTAGGTCATTTTTATGTGTCTACAAATAGATCACCAACTTGAGGTAGACTGCATGGTTTTTCAACTGAGCATCGAATGTGAAGTAAATGAGACCTTATAGCCATATCATTGAATTGAGACAGTTTCATCAATCCAAGGGGACCCCTATCCTCTTTTGTAATTTTATTGTTTTGTGTGTCAAAATTAGGTTCATAGGGAAAAGAACAAATGCGCCGCGATGCATACATGTTCGCATAAGCCACATTTTCTTTTTTGTTGAATGCATTTGATGCGTTGCAACGCAACTAAATCAGTCAATTAGGAAGTTTTGGTGTTTTGCGCCGCATTTTCCAAAAATTGCAATGCATTCACCATTTTAAGTCGCATTTGAAGATTGTAATGCCACATTTGATACATTGCGACGTAATTGAATGCTTGAGCGACGCATTTGTAGTTTTCCAACGCATTCAAAGGTTTGCAACACATGTGAGAAATTTCATGACACAAACTCAATGGTGTGATGCATTTGAGCATCCAAATGATGCAATTGGAATATTGCAATGCATTTAAAGTATGGAGCGACACATTTGAGTTGACTTTGACTAGGCCTAATGTTGATGTTTGTGAAACCTTAAATGCATTTTATAATACTGACAGTTTGTACAGAGGGTGTTGACAAATTGTTTGGCCATGTGCAGAGGCAGCTTGCCCCAATATACACACGAGAGAGCAGACCGACAACCTTCAGGTTTGCTAACCAGTTGAGCCCGCGCGAGCGATGAAAATTGATGCAGTTGGGTTTGTACTATGTGCCTATATGCCTGCCATTCGGGCTAATAGGGGACTACTAACTACGTTGTGCGAGTGGTGGCATTCTGAGACCTGCTCCTTCCACCTACCGACAGGTGAGGCTACCATCACCTTGGAGGATGTCTACCGGATTGTCTATGACCCATGTCATGGGGAGCAGACATTCTGAGCATATTATTAGGATGAGGGTGTAGGAATCAACATCCAGGGATATGAGATCTATTGGGAGTTCATGGCAAAGCACTATGGTCACTTTGATGCTTTCCTGGCAACCTTGATTGGCGGCATTTTGATTCCTAACCATCGGGGACACGGCTTTCCTATTGTCTAGGGGGATGTTCTCATTGGGATGAGACAGGACAGGACAGTTTATGCCTGGGGCTCGTGTTTATTGGGGACACTCTACCATCAATTGCATGAGGTTGCCTATAGGAGAGCATAGAGTATCTCATATGGCACTACAGTGATGATGATTTGGGCTTGGGAGCATATAGCCATCTTTCCTCCTCCCATTCAGAGATTACAACTGGCCCAGGGGATGCCCTATTCCTTTTATTATGCAAGTGCTTTATAGCAAACCCATATGGGTGAGACAGATTGGTGGTGGCATAGGATTGACATGATAGTGTCCTTTATCTAGCGACCATACTGAGACTGCGAGCAGTGGGATGATGAGGTAGATCATTTGAGCTTATGTAGATAGTATCGATATTTGATTGGGAGGACAATGTAGCTCTCGTTGATTATTGAGATGTACCTATCATAGCATGTCCTTAGGCAGTTTGGAGAGTAGCAGGGTGTACCTATGGGGACAGCCGAGTATGCACGGTCTTCTAGAGAGCATGCTTGGGGGCCAGCCATTCCAATGGCCTTCACAGAGCAGCAGATTGATGGGCTAGGAGCCCAGCCATGGGGATGGAGAGGTGGGATAGCCAATCTTGGGACTACAGCTGATTATGATCTATGGTGGCAAGCTCACAGACTAGTGCCCTTGAAAGATCCAGATGGACCAGTGCCTGTGGATAGATAGTCAGTGATACCTCATGTGTCGAGGGTTAGGCGGGGAGGTAGAGGTGGTTACAAGGGTAGAGGGAGAGGTCGAGATGGAGGCAGAGACAAAGGCAGAGGTCGGGATGGAGGCAGGGGTGGAGATGATGGAGGAGATGGTTGGATACGGAGGAGAGACAGTCAGAGATAGGATCAAAGGGTACAACAATGTGTGGCAAGAGTAGCATAAGATGTTATTCCTGATGTGGCCAAGGAGGGGGAGAGAGAGGGGGAGCATCCCAGATAGGAGGGAGAGGGTGAGGAGAGATGGGAAGAGAAGGTGGAGGTGGAGAGGCAGCAGGAGGAGGATGTGGCGGAGGAGGATAGGCTGAGGTAGGATGATGTGGTGGAGGAGGTCGGTCAAGAGGATGAGGAGGACGATGATGAGGAGGATGCCATGGATGAGGCAGAAAGACTAATTAGATGGCAGATGGTGGAGGGAGATGAGGAGATACCCTCTATCTCAGTTCTACCCCATGATGCCACGACCGACCAAAGAGTAGCAGATCTTCAAAGGTGATTAGATGAGAGTGTTGCCTAGATACGATCACTGCAGTCAGAGCGAGAGATAGCTCAGGTAGAGTAGGATCAAGAAGTGATCTAACAGTAGGAGTCAGCTCGATGGTGCATCGAGTTTGTAGCATTATGCTCAGAGCCTGTAGGGGATATTGTTCATGAGTTGGCGAGGGTGAGTACGAGGCTAGGAAAATATAGGACCTTATATGATTAGGAGGTACCTCCCAAGCGATGAGATCCTACATTGTCACAGTCACAGATGAAGACAGGCAATGGTCACCGATTAGGGAGTGGTAGTGGCAGTCAGAGTCACACTAGTGCAGGAGGGTCTACCTCCTCAAGGCACACATCAGGGTATAGGTCCCACCATTCATGCAGGTATGCCTTGATTCACCACCTTAGCCATAGTCATGGGTCCACTGGGTCAATGTAGAGGTCAGGACAGAGGTAGCCAACAGTGACAAATCTGTCTACTTCTCAGAGGCAGGCCGTAGTGACGTCATAGATGCCACCAGTGTTAGTTCTACTGAGTGCATCGACAGAGGTTCCTACAAGTCTACCCCTCTCTTTAGTGCCAGTTACAAGGCTTCTTTCGACACACTCTTCGCCACGAGGGGATGATGAGAGTCTACCCTAGGGGAATTTTAGTTATTATGACACATTCATGTATATATGATTGAGCCTGCAAGCTCCATTTTTGGGATATCTGTTGACTTTATCCTGTGACATTGTACATTTTCAGATGATAGTATATGATGATGCATTTTTTATGCGGCCTATATGTGTGTTATGTGATGTTCTTTGATTCATGCATTATGATATATGTGATGTGATGCTTTAATGTATATTGTTGATTTATGATGGATGATGTTATTATGTATGTTATATAATGCTTACTTATGATTATGATGCCATGGTGATGCAATGCTCATCTATATGTGAATTTAATGCTATGGATGATGTACATATGGACCTACTACAATGTCGATAATTATGTTAATGCTAATGCACTATGCAATGATATGTGTGTGATTTATTGCTATTGATGATGTACATATGGGCCTACTGCAATGTTTATATGATCATCTATGCACTTATGTTTTTGTATGTCACAAGATATCATCGCGAGATGGATGAGAGAAGATGACCAGATTGGCAAGAGAAGATGACCAAACCAAATGAGATGCATGTTAGTTCCTAGACCAAATCCTTCAAAACTTTACCATAGGACTTGAATATTTATTGCTCTTAATCATCATTGGGCAGACTATTGTAATGGCCAACAAACACCAGGATATGACATAAATCAAGGTGTGCAAGGTTGTACCATCACTTAAGACAAGCAGTCATAGACAAGGATGATCATGACTCGAACTAGAGTGTGATTTCCCCAGTCTTCTTGTCATAATCAACCACAAGCAGAAAAAGACAAGGAAAAATCATAAAATGTTGTTGCTTCTCTCAATCCTACTTCCAGGACATCCTTGAGAAACTAGCAACATGATTTCCAAAATACAAAATAGGGCCATTATCATGATACATCGCTATTTTTCTAAATCCCGGAATTAGGACCTCGCTGAGAAACTAGTAGTCATGCATGTCAATCGTCATGATATGTCGTTGCTTCTCTAAATCCTATTATTGGGATCTCGTTGAAAAAATAATATCATAATAAAAAGCCAAAAGACAAGTGCCTAGTGTTTTCCAAGTGCTTCTGGATATCCATTGTTCTGATGTCAAGATGTCAGGTTTAATGATGTCTAGATGCCAAATTGTCAAATTTTTGATGATGCCCAAATGGCAGATGTCAAAAATTGTGGAATTCAAGAAGGACACATCCTGAATACTGTTGACGTCGAGAGCATTTGATCCCTAAAATTCAAAAAGGATCTCTCGAAAATGATGACGTTTCCTAGGAAGGACACATCCTAAGGCGTAAATGACAGATTTGGTTCTTCAAAAGGACTCATATGAAAAATACTGATGTCAAGAGGAGTGATCCTCAAATGTCAAAAGGATTCCTCCAAAATCGGATGACGGTGAAGGACACATCCTAAGGCCTGAATGATAGAGCTTATCTTTCAGAAGGACACATCTGAAGGCTAACCAAGGGTTAACAGTGTGATAGGTGATGATGTCTTGATGTGTTTTGACTAAGTTTGACTTGTGTTGACCATATGTCGATATTGTCATAATGATATGTTGATGAGATTGTCATGTTGAATGAATTATTGCCATATTTTGCTTTATGAGTTTCATGCGTTTGGGAATGATTTGCTTTGTCCTAAAGACCTTTTGACGTGTGTGCCAGTACGATGCCATGAACCCTAATGGACTAACCTGGTGCGGTCTCGGGGGCTCATCGACAAATGGCCTTGCCTAAGTCATACACTCAGAGACCTCGTAGTTCAACACAACCAATGACTTTGTCTTGTTGACCAAAGTTTAAGTCATGATTTTATCTTGACCAACCTAAAAGGATTGACCTAATGTCTCAAGGACCCATCGATTGATGGCCTTGCCTACATAGCAAATGTGCAGAGACAACGTAGTTCGGACAATGACAAAGACTGATTAATTGACATGACAGACTTTTGACAAGAGATGATTTTTTGTTCCATGTCTTCAGGACAGCTTGACATTTGTTGTGATTTCCTCAAGACGTTTTTTTGATTTTTAGGTCTTTCTTCAGGACATTTTGAGATGTTTTTGTCTCTCCTTTTTTTAGGACTTTTTGCAATTTTTTGTCTTTTTTTAGGACTTTCTATGATGTTTTTTGTCTTTTTTCAGGACTTTTTATGATTTTTTTGGTATTTTTTTAGGACTTTTTGCTAATTTCCGAAACCATGTGTGTCATCCACTGTAGTTACATGATAAAAAAATTTCCCCCAGTCAGGTCCAAGACTTAGCCAATTTTAAGGGATATGAAAGGGATGTGGTCGAGGTATCAGATAGACAGTATAGATGACTTGATGTCAACCGTTATCAACCATGAAAGGAAGGGTAACGATGTGGTGGTGATTTGTGTGATAATGGCAGGAGATACCTTTCATCCTAGGCCCAGACAGACAAAGTGACAGTAGATGGTAGACCAATGATTGATTACACATGGCGCATGTTTGCCAATTTTTCACCATGGTACTTATCCAAAGCACCTATTTGCCAAGTTTTCACTATTGGATGAATTATTTCTCTTTACTATTTTTTTTATTTTTCTTTTTTTTTTGGTGTTGCCAAGAAGCCGTTTGCCAAGTTTTCATCAAAGCAACAATTTTTTAATTTTTTCTCAATTTTTTTTTTTTTTACAGTTTTCGGCCCGATCTCCCAATGCTATACGTAGAACTTTCAGAGATGTAAATTATTGATGGGCTCTGTCAATTGTTCCCCATCTAGAATTACCAGCTGATAGGCTCTAGAACTGAAAGAGGATACTATTATGTAAGGACCCAACCAGTTTGGTTCAAATTTTCCTGGTTTTTCTCTATCAACTTGGTTCTTAGGGTTTTGCATGAGGACTAAGTTGCCAATGTCAAATTTCATAATCATAACTTTCTTGTTCTAACTGCAACAAAGAAAGTTTTGATACACTTGGAGATGGTTCAGAGAATTTTTCCTTCTTTCTTCTAACATTTCTAGCTCATGCAGGCGTGACTGTCTATATTCTTCATCATCTGTTAGACCCTTTAGGGAGACTCATGAAGAAGGAATTTCAACCTCAATGGGCAAGATGGCCTCGGCTCCAAAGACCAAGGCAAATGGAGTATCTCTTGTGGACGTACAAATGCTAGTATGGTAAGCCCACAAAGCAGGGTTGAGTTGTATATGTCAGTCAATCCAGCGTCATTGACAGTCTTTTTGAGGATTTTGACAAGGGTTTTGTTTGACACCTTAGCTTGACCATTTCCTTGTGGGTAATACAGAGATGAAAAATGATGTTGGATATGAAATTGCTAACATAACTCACGAACATCTTGGTTTTTAAATAGACATCCGTTGTTAGTGATGATGGATTGTGGAAGGCCATATCAGCAAATGTAGTTGAGGATGAACTTGGATATTTGTTTGTCGGTTATGTATGTCAGCAGGATGGCTTCAATCCACTTCGTAAAATACTCAATGGCAGTGATGATGAATTTGTGGCCATTGGACGAGGTCGGATGGATCTTACCCACAAGTTCAAGTCCCCATTGAGTGAAGGGTCAAGGAGAAGTGATCAGCCGAAGTTTCTACACTGGAGCATGGATCAAATCACTGTGAATCTAGCATTTACGACAAGTCCTGACATATTCTATTGCATCCTTTTCAACTATCGGCCAATAGTACCCAAGTCTCGTTACTTTCTTGGCTAGAGTAGGACCACTCAAATGAGATCCGCATATACTGTCATGTACTTTGCGTAAGGTTGTATGCGCTTCGTTAGTGTTGAGACATCTAAGGAGGGTATCGTCAAAGCTACGGTGTAAAGGGTGTCATTGATGATGGCATACCTTGCAAATTTTTGAATGAAGGAATTCCTCTAGTTATTAGATAGGATAGGTGGAAGGGTTTGGGATTTAAGGTAATCATAGATATCTTGGTACCAGGGAGAACTAGGACCAACAAGTTTACAGACCATTTTTGACTTTCAGATATCATAAGCAAGGACCAGCAACTATTCAATTAGAAATTCCAGCTGAGGCATATTGCTTGGAATGTCAAGGAGGGATCCTATTGTAGCCATTGCATCTGCTGCCTTGTTTTGTGTTCTGGACACTTGTTCAAAAGTTATCATATGAAAGTATGTTTGGAAACTATCAACCATTCACTTGTAGGGCATCAACTTTTCATCTTTTGTGTCATAATCATCATTAACTTGGTTGATGACGAGCTGAGAATCCCCATAGACATGTAATGTGCTAATTTTCCATTTTATTGCCATCCTTAATCTAGTAACTAGTGCCTCATATTCTGCCACATTGTTTGTGCATGGAAGGCAATGCAAAAAGATTTAGGGATGGAGTCTCCTTGAGGGGTGATGAATAGGATTCCTATCCCCGAGCCATGATTTGTGTGTGATCTGTCAAAGTAGAGTCACCAAGGTGCCTTATGTTCTGTATGGAATATCAATTCATCTGGAAAGTTTGCCACTAATGGGTGATCACTTTGTAGAGGTGCATCTTCCAGTTGATCTGCTATGACTTGTCCTTTTATGGCCTTCCTTTCAACATATTGAGTATCATATTCACTCAGAATCATGACCCATTTTGCTAGGTGTCCTGTTAGTTTTGCCCGACTTAACTGATATTTGAGTGGATCAATCTTTGCTATCAGTTGTGTTTGATGGCTTAACATGTAATGTCTTACTTCTGAGCTGCAAAGACCATGGCTAGACAAGCTCGTTCAATTGATGTATAGTTTAGTTCATACCCGACCAATGTCCAACTGATGTAGTATATGGCTTTTTCTTTTTCTTTGTGGTCATTTTGTGCTAACAATGTCCCCAGTGCTGAATTGGTTGTCGAGATGTATAGAATCAATGGCTTTCCGTGAATGGAAGGCATGAGGACTGGCATTGATAGTAGGTAATCTTTGATTTGCTAGAAGGCTTCTTGACATTTATCTATCCACACAAAGGGGATACCTTTGTGAAACAGATATTGAAACGAGTGACATTTGTCGGCCAATTGGGCTATGAAACGCCGAATGGATTGTAACCTGCCTTGTAGAGTTTTTAGCTCGCTGATTCCTCTAGGCGGAGGCATGTCTATGATGGCTTTGAATTTTTCTAGATCAACCTCAATGCCTCTTCGAGAAACTATGTATCCCAATAGTTTATCTGATGTGACACCGAAGACACATTTCTTAGGATTTAGCCAAACTTTGTATTCTTCCAGTATTTTGAAAATTATGTCTAAAACCCTGAGATGATCTTTTCTAGTTACTAATTTAGCCAATAAGTCATCTACATAATCTTTCATTATCTTATGCATCATGTCATGGAAGATCGTGGTCATAGCCCTTTGATATGTGGCGCCTACATTTTTTAGCCCGAATGGCATGACATTCCAATAGTATGTACCCCAAGGGCAAGTAAATGTCATTTTGTGCTGGTCTTCAGGGGCAATACAAATATGATTATAGCCAGAGAAACCATCGATGAGGGATAGAATCTCATATCTTGCAGTGAGGTCAACTACGATGTCAATGTTGGGTAAAGGAAAGTCATTTTTTGGACATGCTTTATTTAGGTCTCTAAAATCTATGCAGACTCAGATCATTCCATTTGGTTTTGTGATGGGCACCAAGTTAGATATCCATTCAGTGTAATCGATAGACTATATGAATCCAGCATCCAAAAGCTTCTTCAACTCTTCCTTGACCAATAGAGTAACCTGGGGGTGCATTTTGTGTAACTTTTGCTTAACTGGTTTGGCATTTGGCAATAGTGGCAGATGGTGTAGAACCAGTTTTGGGTCCAATCCTGGCATGTCCACATAGGACCATGCGAAGTTGGTTTTACATTCTGCAAAGAATTTATAAAATTTTGGTCTCTCTTCTTCAGTCAATGATGCAGCAAAGAAGACTATTTTAGGATCTTCTGCAGTGGCTATATTGTCTTCTATAGTGTCTTCAATAAGCATAGCTGATTTTTCTTGTTGTACAGGAAGAAAGTTCAATCCTCCATCTTTGGGCACCTCAAAGAGGTTTTCACCCGCAGATAGTCCTTTGTTTTTACTTTTTTGTCATCAAAAGGTGCCTTTCGATTTTCACATAGAGACTTTTCATTTTTTATTTTGTTTTTATTTTTACTTTTGTGACTAGAGGACAGAGTAGTCTCGCCAAAGTATGTTGTGCAATCTAAATCAATAGCGAATCTTGACTTATGATCACCCCTTGGTATGCCCTCACATAATCCCATAAATTTTGCAATTGCCTCATCATTCTGAAATGTATCCAGAACTGGCAGGCCTTGTTGGTCCCAATCGACTAACTGAGGATAAACTAGGGAAATGCCATCATCAGTGTTGGTGAATTGGGGGGAGGATGCGGAAAGAATGTAGACAGATTCAATGATGTTGTAAATAAGATTATCATCGTCCAACTCGACATCAGACTCTATCCAATATTCCTCTTCACTAGTCTCGTATTCATTGGCAAAATAAGGGTTGAAGGACTTAGAGTCCTAGTTGTTAGTGTCATCTGGTACTTCACATGGATTGGAGTGAAGGGATCCAGCTGGTGGGTCTTGTAGGTCATGGGTAGTGGTAATGGGATTTTGGCTATTGGATTCTTGATCAATTTTGAATGTTTTCCAAAAAAATTGTTCAGAGGTCAGTTCCCCTATTTCGACAAACAAATCATCAAGGCAACAATCACTTAAGGATTTCGGAGCCAAATTCCCACTCTTGGGAGTCAGTTTCAGTGAGGGTTTCCTTAGTGGTCTCGACACTTTCTAAAGCGTGTACTCACTCACTCGAAAGTCCACTAGTACGTCAATCATCATTATCGAGCGATTCAAACCCTAATCCAAGATACTTTGGAATTTGGAAAGGTTCTATGTGTTCTCTTCGCCCAGTTTCATTTTTACCTAGGCCAATAGTACCATCATAGCCCTTAGCCTTCATTATGTCATAACTCTTGCCATATTTTTGAACTAGTAATGGGGGTAGTGTGACAGTATCCTTATAGATCCATCCTGTGATATCAGCAAGGTCCTCATTACTCATGTCTCCCCATTTGATAAAAACTATTTTTGGGGGAACCATGAAAGTTTCCTTAGGTTCCATTCTGAAACATGGCCAACCATATACCTTTGGAGACTTGGGTATTGTTGTTATGTTGTATGTCGTATGTAATTTGAACTCTCCACAGCCGAGGTCATGGATTTTGAAAGTGGATTCAACCTTAGGGTTTGCGGGAGGTGTGGCGGAAGATGTGGATGGAGTGGATGTGGAAGATGATGTGAGTGTGGATGGGTCAATGTATTTGGATGATGAGGAGTCAGGTGCTTCTTAGTTAATAGGCACTCAGTTTTTAGAAATACCCCTTAGGTTGGTATAATATTGGAAAGGGTCAGGGTCTCCATATATGGTTATTTTCGTGTCGTCAAATGGAAACTTTAGGCATTGATGATATGTGGATGGAATGGCTTTTAAGGCATGAATCCACAGACAACCAAGCAAGATGTTATATGGTAATTCCAAATCCAAGACCTAGCAGGTTGTGTCTATAATGACTAGTCCCACTCTGATAGGGAGAGATATGACACCTCATGAAGAGTGTTCTTCGTCATCATATGCTTTGATCACTATACTCTTTGTCGGGTCTATGCATGCATCGAAGAATCCTAAAGCCTTAACCAGTTTGAGGGAGCATATATTCAACCCTACTCTGCCATCTACTAAAACCCATCTAACTTTGTGCTTGTGGACAAAAGTTTCTATGTGCAATGCATCATTGTGGTTGGTCTTAGGTGATGAGTAATCTTGATCTGAGAAGGTGACATGGTGAGTAGTGAGGTATCCCACCATGGTCTCAAACTGATTGACATCAATGTCCTTGGGGACTAATGACTCTTGAAGGGTTTTATCTAGTATATCCTTGTGTGTTGGAGAGATACGAAGCAACTCGAGTATAGAAATTTGTGTGGGAGTCTTGCCCAGCTGACCGATGAGGTTGAACTGACTTTGGGTTGCCACTTCTTTGTGGACAGGACGGGCTTTGACTGTTTAGCGGATGGGCCAGGTATTGTGATTTGGGTTGTCTAGCAAGTGGGGGACCAACTATAGTAACGTCAGGTTCACCAATGTAACTAAGGGTAAAATTTTTGGATTAAGGTTATCAATCAATTAAGCATATAAAATAAACCCAAAGGCCTATCAAGAACAATGAAAACTAAAAGTGAGAACCATTATACATGTCATTCGTAGGAGTTTCCATGATTCACCTTGATAGGACCTTCTAACTTGTTGATTTGTGTTGCCCTCAGATTTTATGTGCGACCAATCCTTGATGAAGACCTACGCAAGCTTTGAAGGATTTTCTTCTAAAATGCCTATGCCTATGACAATATTATTAAAACTCCTATGTCTAAAATGTGCCAAAACTAAGTGGAATAAGACAATAAATGTTGTGAAGCCTGTAAAATGCCTAAGTGTGTCAGTGTGTAATCCAAAAATGAGAGGAAAATGGCATTTTATAGAAAATGCCATTTTGAATAGACGAACGAGATCGACTTTCGACAAAAGCCTAAAATCAGAGGCCCAAATTAAATTTGACAATCCATAATCAGGGTTAGGGCAAAATCCTTAAGTGAGCGGTCAAGATTTTATCCAAGAAGATTGAATCGGCGGTGGAGAATAAATGAGATAATTAATTTTGAAAATAAAGATTTTCGAAAATCAAGAGGATAAAGACTACCTAATTTGTGAGATTTGAAAAATCAAGAAGATAAGACTTGAACTGAAGATCAAATTTGAAAAATCAATAATCTGCCCGATTATTTGATTTTTAGACAAATATTTGCCATTTTGAATTAAATTAATTCAAAATAATGATTTTGTGAGCTAATACATAATCTTTTTCAGATTATTTACCAAAATGGACTGTCAGTTAAGAATGTGATGACATTTTAAATAATTTTATTTATTTAAAATGAGAGGAATATTAATTTGGCAATTAAATAATTAAAAAAATTATTTAATTTAGAAGATAATGACCGATAATTAAATAAATTAATCAATTTATTTAATTGTGACAATTAGTGACATATTAAATAAATAAATGAAATTGATTTATTTAATAATTATGAATAATAAATGAAGAAGGGTAATTAAATAAATTAAGAAATTTATTTAATTAAGGGAAGAACTAGACAATTAATGACGTATTTAATAAATAAATAAAATTTATTTATTTAATAATCATGAAGAATATCATAGACGTGAATTAATTAAATAATTGTGAATTATTTAATCAATAGTCGAATGCGGATGAAGGACATAATTAAATGTCGTCATCATGCTAGGACGAAAGTGGTAAAAATGAAGCTTGCAGGCCTAGGTCATTTTTATGTGTCTACAAATAGATCACCAACTTGAGGTAGACTGCATGGTTTTTCAACTGAGCATTGAATGTGAAGTAAATGAGACCTTGTAGCCATATCATTGAATTGAGGCAGTTTCATCAAATCCAAGGGGAGAGATGCCACCAAGAAGAATTCTTGCGATGGCGAATGTTGTTGGATGAATGTATGAAATGTGGGAAATGGTGCAAGCTATGAGAATATGATTAGATGTTATAGAAGATGATAGAAGGAGAGGTCTAAACCCTAGCAATGTGGACAAAAGTGATGATGATGAATTAGATCATGTTGTAAATTAAACTGAAGAAACCTAGAAGATGAAGAAGAAGATTTAGATCAGGTAAAGATTTTGAAAGCTATTTCTAAGATTACCAAGAGACCTAGATTGAAATCCAAATTTACACAAGAAATTTAAACCCTAATGAATTGATTAATTGGATCGATTATATGGAAGAATACTTTGAATATGAAGAAATTGAAGATACAAAAAGAGTAAGATTTTCCAAAGCTAAGTTGAAAGGACATGCTGCTATATGGTGGAAAGAAGTTCAATTGGATTGGAATAGAAGAGGAAAAGAGAAGATCACAAAGTGGGATAGGATGGTGATAAAGTTGAAGAATCACTTCATAACTGTTGATTATGAGCTTGAATTACTAAAAATATTATAGAACCTAAGGAAAAAGGATAAATCTATGAAAGAGTACACTGAAGTGAAGAAATCTATGAAAGGATAAATCTATGAAAGAGTACACTGAATTATACAAGATGATCATCAAGGCTGGACATAGTGAAGAAAGAAAAGAAAAGGTTGTGAGGTACATCAATGGATTGAGAAAAAACATCCAAGAAGAATTGAGCTTAGTAAAGATGGAAATAGTTGAAGAAGCATACCAGTTTATGCTGAAGGTAGAGAAAAAGTTAAATAAGAAGTTTAAACGGATACAAAGAAGTAGAAGAGGAAGACTCCATAGGAGTGTATCATAATTTGGAGAAAGAAGACCATTTGCAGAGCAAAACAAAGATTAAAAACCCTACCACAATGAAGAGAAGGACAATAATTCATACCAAAGAGGAAGAAAGGACAAAAATTTCTATCGTAGTGATAGAGGAGGTCATAATTCCTACCGCAATGATGGATATAGGAGAGATGAAGGAATATCTGAGAAGATACCATTCAAAGGAACTTGTTTCAAGTGTGGAGGTGAAGGATATAGAGCATTTTAATTTCATCAAGAAAGTACCAATAAGAGAACTAAGAACACCAAAAGGGAAACTTATGTGGATGAAGAACCTATTGGATCCCCTAGTTTGGTTGGGAAACTAGAGAGAGGTGAATTATTAGTAATGGGGATAGCTTTGATGCATGAAGAAGTCACTAAGGAACCACCAGAAAGAAAGAATTTTTTCAAGACAAGATGTAAATCCAAAGGAAAAGTATGCAAAGTTATCATTGATTGTGGTAGCACTAATAATTTAATTTTAGAAGAGATGGTGACCAATTTGAATTGAAGAGATTGAAACCTCCAAAGCCCTATAAGATAGCATGGATTCAAGATGGACATAAGATCTTGGTGAGTGGGAAGTGTTTGGTGAAATCTCATATAAGATCATCTAATGATGAAGTGTTGTGTGATATTATTCCTATGGATGCATGTCATTTATTGTTAGGAAGACCATAGCAATATGATAGAAAACCAATTCATGATGGAAGGAAGAATGCCTATACTGTGACTTCAAATGGTAAAGGAACTATATTGATACCTTTGGGAGAAGAGGATAAAAAGGAAGCTTGTAGTACTATGATACTATGTTTGGTAGATGGAATAAATTTCCTAGAAGGATTGAGGCATGAGAACATGTGAAATGTATTGATTCCAAAGAAGTGTGGTAATTTGGAGATAGAGAATTCTATTACAAAGGATGAAGATCCATCAAAGACAAAAGTAGTAGAACTATTGACAGAGTATGAAGACATCATATTAGAAAATGTATCAAATGGTTTGCCACTAATCTAGAGAATCAATTATCATATAGATCTAATATTGGGAGCAATTTTTCCTAACAAAGCAGCACCTAGGATGACACCTATAAAAAATATGGAGTTGAATAGACAAATACAAGAGTTGTTGAAGAAGGGATTGATCAAAGAGAGCTTAAGCATATGTTCAGTACTTGTTGTACTAGCAACAAATAAATATGGGGAGTGGAGAATGTGTACAAACTCAAGAGAAATCAATAGGGTCATATTCAAGTATAGATTCCCATTGCCAATAATGGATGACATTATGGACTATTTGAGTGGAACAAATTATTTTATAAAGATTGACCTAAAGTGTGGATATCATCAAATTAGAATTAGAGAATGAGATGAATGGAAGACTACATTTAAGACTAATAAAGGATTGCATGAGTGGCTAGTAATTCCTTTTGGACTAACCAATGCACCTAACACTTTCATGAGATTGATGAACAAGGTATTGAATCAATTCTTGGGTCAGTTTGTCATTGTTTACTTGGATGATATTCTAATTTTCAGTAAGACTAGAGAAGACCATTTGTGGCACACCAAACAAGTATTGGAGAGGCCGAGAGAAGAGAAGTTGTTGTACTTGTGTTTCATCATTTTTGCTAAAGGATTGAAGATGGACCCTGAGAAAGTTAGAGAAATTTTCAATTGGCCTACACCAGTGAATATTGGAGAGGTAAGATCATTCAATGGATTGGCAAGCTTCTACCATAAATTCATTAGAATATTTAGTATCATTTTCACGCCCATGACAAAAAAAAATGAGAGGAAATAGGAAAGACTTTAAGTGGGTATTAAGATCACAAAGAAGTTTTGAATTGTTGACATGCAAAAGGTGATAGAGAAACCAATGTTAGCATTTCTTGATTTGAAAAAGTGTTTCAAGTTGATTGTGATGCTAGTGGAAATGCAATAGGTTGAGTCAAGAAGGAAGACCCATAGCTTATTTATGTGATAATTTGAATGATTCCAGAAGGAAATATTTAGTTTATGATTAGGAATTCTATGCCTAATTCAAGCCTTGAAGAAGTGGAGATATTATTTGTTGCCTAAGGAGTTTGTGTTGTATACCAATCATCAAGCTTTATAGTATTTGAATAGTTAGGGTAAGTTAAACTAGAGACATATGAGATGGGTTGAGTTCTTGTAGAGTTATACATTTGTATTGGAACATATAGGAATGGTAAGTCAAATAAAATTGTAGATACATTGAGAAAATTAAGGAATTTTTTGACAAGAATGAAGGTAGAAGTATTGGGTTTTGAGGAGCATGAGGATGATCCAAATTATTTTGAAGCATGGAATGCATGTAAGGAACTAGTAGTGACATAAAGGAGTTAGTGGTTGGATTATTTCATTTAGGAAGATATTTTGTTTATGGGAAATCAATTGTAAATTTCACGGAATTCAATGAGGGATAATTTGATCAAGGAGAAACATATTGGAGGAATAGCAAGACATTTTTGGGTAGAAAATACAATAGCTTTGGTGAGTGAACACTATTTTTAGCTATAGATACATAAGGATGTCAAGAAGTATGTTCAAAGTTGCAAAATTTGTCAAGTAGCCAAACGAAGTAGTCAAAATATTGGATTGTATAAACCAAGTTGATAGTACCAAAGAGACCTTGGGAAGATATAAGTATGGATTTCATATTGGGATTACCACGAACATAGAGATTATATGATTCTATAATGGTGGTAGTGGACAGATTTTCTAAGATGGCACATTTCATTCCTTCCAAGAAGACTAATGATGTTGTGCATGTTGCTAACTTATTTTTCAAGGAGATTATTATATTACATGGATTATCAAAGATTAAAGTTTTAGACAAGGACACCAAGTTCATTAGATACTTTTGGAGGACATTGTGGAAGAAGATTAAGAAAGACCCAAAGTTTAGTTCAACATATCACCCACAAACAGATGGATAAACAAAAATGGTAAATAGGAGTTTGGGTAACTTATTGAGATTTTTGGTTGGAGATAAAGTAGTAAATTGGGACATAGTTGTACTACAAGTAGATTTTGCATACAATAATTCAGTAAAGTGAACTACAAGAAAGACACCATTCAAGATTGTGATAGGAATACATCCCAGAGGAGTTGTAGAGTTCATAGACATCAATATGGAGAATAAGGAGTGTAGAAGTAGAAGAGTTTGCAGGATTCATGGAAACATTGCATAGTTGGATCTAGAAGAACTTGGAGGACATGAAGAGTAAGTATAAGAAGAATTCAAATGAGGAAAGGGGACATAAGAAATTTATTGTTCGAGAAGTTATGGTGTATCTAAGGAAATATTTCTAGTAGGAACATGCAATAAGCTAAAGATGAGGAAGTTTGGACCATGCAAGATTCTTAGGAAGTTTGATTGAGGAAATGCATATTCAAAGTGGAGTTACTAAAGGCACTTGGTATATCACCTATTTTCAATGTTGCAAACATCTACGAGTATCATGAAGGATAGTCAAGTGGAAATATTAAGGAAGTTGACATAGAGAAGATGTTACCACATCAACCACCAGAGCAAATCGAGTAGATCTTGCATACTAGAATTGGAAGGAGCACTAGGGACAAGAAGTACAAGGAGTACATGGTAAAGTGGAAAGGTAGACAAGTACATGATTCATCATGGATTTCTCAAGAGAAGGTGAACCACTTTGGTTTTCCTCTAGCCCCTGGAAAGTGAGGGACTCACTTTTCTTCCAACCCCGAATGTCTAACGTAGGAGCATCTATGGTTGTAAAGGAATCCTATATCATCCAAAAAAAAAAATTCTTTTAGTTTTGTCTGTAGTTGTCTCATCATTTTCTTCCACATTTTATCGTTGTATCATTTCTCAACTCATACATAAGGATATTGGTTCTACATGAGGTCATCTACAACATATCCAGATTTTAGGTGATTTTCATTCATTTGTAGAAAGTTAATCGCTCTCATAATTTCACTGTCAATTCTTAGACAAAGCATTTAGGGATGACTTGGTCCAATTTTATTGTGCATACCTTTTCCAGAGTGTGCAGAGCTAATGGAACATCATGCAAGTGCTTCTAGTTTTGAGGGGAACTTTCTTAGAGATATGTAATTCATTTCATTTACCAAGGGGCTACCTTTTCTTGTTTGAGGCTGACCTACATGTTTGATATTGCACTAGGTTTTTAAACCCTTGAGACCAACGCAAATCATAATTGGTGCTTGAGATTCATATTTAAGATCATTTATAATTTATTGGAAAGTAGTTAATCAAGTAGATCATTAGTAGTAGTTCACAAGTTGATCCAACCTTCTAGGGTGAAGAATGTAATAAGGCATTGAGCTAATTATAATATCTTGAATTCCCTTATGGTAGACTTGTGAGTCTTATTTATCTTGCATATGAGGCATATGATGCAAGTAATATTGGAAGCTATTGAATCAATGATAATTCATTTTTTTGGAACATTTTCTTGGGTTACTTTTTTGTCATGTTGACTCTAAGTTGCATGGTGGGATAGTCCTTTCTAGGCCCTCCATTAGTGATTACACTAGTGAAAGAGGGTGGCGATGCATGGAGAGAGAGAGAGAGAGAGAGAGAGAGAGAGAGAGAGAGAGAGAGAGAGAATATATAGAGAGGGAGGGAGGGAGAGAATGCATGGAGAGGAAGATGAGAAAGAGGAGGAGATAGGGAGAGGATGGATAGAGCAGAAGGAAAGAGGAGAGACAACTGATGAGAGAGACCAAGAGAGTGGAGGGAGAGGGTAGAGGGAAGGAGAAAGAGGAGGAGAGAGAGAGGAAAGAGGGGGGAGAGGACAGGAGGGAAGGACAGGAGATAGGAGGAAGGAGAGGGAGGAAGGAAGAGGAAAGGAGAGGAAGGTGGAGCCCAGGAGAGATGTGGAGGAGAATGAGAAAGAGGAGGAAATAGGTGGAGGGAGAGGCAGAGAGTGGTAGGGAGGGACAGGAGAGAGGAGAGGAGAGGGTAGAGAAGGAGATGGAAAGATAGAGAAGGAAGGAAAGAGGGGAAGGAGAGGGATGGAAGGAAGGATAGAGAGAGGAGATAGATAGAAAGGAAGGAATGGAATGGAAGAGAGGGATGGAGGGGAGGGATAGGAGAGAGGAAGGAGAGAGAGAGGAGGGAGAGAGGGAAAGGAAGGTGGACATGGAAGGAGGGAGGGGAGTGGACAATGGAATGGAATGGAATTAATTAAGTAATATCACTATTATTTAATTAATAATTAAGTAATATCACTATTATTTAATTAATATCCTTAATTATGCCAAATCTCCAAGGTATTTAATTAATAAATAAATACCTTATCTATTTAATCCTCTTTTTCATCAAATGAATTAAATAAATATGACATTTATTTAATTCCTCATATGTCACATCCTCCATCATTTTTATCTAATCCTAATCCATCTTCAAATCTCATCATTAATGATGTGCACATGCCTAATCCTTGATTAGGATGTGTCACATCCTCAGCCTTTTTCAAGTTGGCCTCTAATCTATCTTAGCCACCTAACCCTCCTCTAATCCTTCATTAACTAGCCTAATCAACCTCTCAAAGAATTTTTAATTCCTTTTATCCTTCCAAGGAATATCAATTTTTTTTTCTCTTTCCATGTGATCTTTGACTTGTCACATCAAGCCACATGTGAACTCTTCCTAATCTCCCACTTGCCTCTAATATGTCATTAATTTGTCTAATCAAGTACTTGCACAACCTTAATTACTTAATTGTGTCAACCTAATCCCCATGTAATTTATGGAATGTGTCATAAGCCAACCTTATTAAAGGCTTTCTCCTTTTGGAGAAGGCACTCCATTCAAATTTTAATTCACATTTAATCCCACAATGCATTTCAAAGAATTTTAAATTCCTTCTCTCATCCCCATGTGGATATTTGAATAATTTTTAATTCCTCATGTGTCCTTTCACCCACATGGGGACAAGGATCTCCTTTATGATATTTTGTCCCAATCCCAAGGTACTATGTAGTATCTCTATATCATGTACTCTCCTTCCACCTCATTCACACATCATCTTTTTCAAGCCACTTCACATGCCACATGTCAAGATGTGAGGGCTTTTGAATTTTCAGCTCACCATAGCCCTACATCTTGGCTTTGTTGGCTTAATCCCAACCATCCATTTCCCTAGAGAATTCAAAATTCTCTATAAATACCCCTTTTTTTTCTCTCATTTTATGGAGAGATCATTATGCTAGCCAAACTCTTGCAAAATTTTCTCTTGAGCCATACTTCACCAAGTTCTTGCATTTGTATCCACTTTTACCCATTTTCCATCTATCTCACAATCCACACTTACATCTTATGCCATCAAGTGAGCATACAATACATCAAAGACTGAAGGGCCAACCGAAAGGACAACTCAACAAGGTAAAAGGTTCCATTTTGTTTTGTTAAGTTTAGCATTTGCCCAATATTGAGGTGTAGGATGTTTATAGTTGTTGTTTGCACTCTTTTGTTTGATGCTCGTTTTCTAACAAGTATATTCGCTCGTTCACATTTCTGTCACGCCCGATGGGACCCACAAACGGGTTTGTATCTTTCATGTTTGCTTTTTTTTTTTCACTTTTTGCAGGTGCAAGTTGTAGAGAGGTGGACCCAACCTACAGAGGGGCAGACCTGACCATCAATGGGTAGACCTAACCTAACAGAAAAGTGGACTTGATCTCCAGGGGCAGACCCAGCCTTGCCTAGGGGCGGACTTGCCCTCCAAATAGGTGGGCCTGACCTGGACAGTTTTTTCCAGAAGGTGAAATTTCAATTTTTAACATTCCTTTTGGCTATTTTAAGTGTTTCTCACCCCTAACATGTCTTTTTTGAGTTTTTTCAAGCATCTAATAGACATTTGGTGAGGAACAAGGACATGATTCACTAACAATTTTTCTTGCAGGGTTAGTTACTTATCAGCCACTACTTGTTTTGAATAACTTAGGCACATAGTCTAACTAGGGGTGTCAATGAATCTTGTTTGTCATGCTTGTTGGTAAGCTATTTGATGTGTCCAATCCCTTTGTGCTATTTGGTGATCTTGGGTGACGAGAAATCGTAGCTTACTACGTAATTTTGAGTCACCCTCTCTTTCTCTTTCTTAGCGGGACTTGCTTAGGGATTTCAACACCCCAAGGGACAATTCCAACCATGCATACCGACGGGGTATATAAAGGAGGAAGAACGAAAGTTGTACCACAATCCAACCACGTTGTAATTGGAAAAGCATCGAGATGACGTGAAGAGTTGATCTGAGCCTCTAATATCTCGCTAAGGTTCCCGACTCAGGCTTGTAATGGGTTGGTGTTAACAATTTGGGCCTCACGTACCGGGTGTATATCAAGGACTCCTTAGCAACCATGTTCATCCTAGAATAGAAGACTTTGTTGGCCATCCCCCTTTCTACTAATCTTAGGATTGTGTTGTCTAAATTGTCTTCTTTGTGCAAAACTAGTAATTTTTTATTCAACCATATCCTTTTGATTGATGTTTGTTGTGTTTTGAGTCCTTTGCCTTAATCATCTTTTCAAAAGTCAAGTTTAAATTTGTCGATAGGTGGACCTACCCTCCAGGGGCAGACTTGACCTATAAACCAGTCCTTTGGAGCTTTTTTTAGCCAAATTTGACCAACTTTTGCTCCATAGGAAAACTTTCCCTCCAAGGGCTGACCTAACCCATCCCAGGGGCTGAACCTAACCATTGACCAGTCAGTTTTATCATTTGTTTCATCGTTTCACGTGCTCGTTTCGTCATTTTGATCACTTGTTTCGCCATTCTGAGTAAATGCTGACACATTTCAAACCTTCGTCTATTGTCTTGAACTCTTGTTCTCCCATTTCGATCATTCATTTACTCGTTCCGAGTGAACATTCATCTATTTCACGTCTTGTTTCATCATTCCAAACTCCCATTCAATCGTTCTGATCATTCATTTACTCGTTCCAAGTAAACATTCATCCATTCTAAACCTCTTATCTTTTCATTCTGAGAGTCCTTTGTCCATTCCGAGTCACCGTTTACTCGTTCCAATTACTCATTCATCCATTATGAACCTTTATCTTCTCATTTTGAGAGTCTTTTGTCCATTTTGGGTCATCGTTTACTCATTCCAAGTAAACATCCCTCCATTTTGAACCTTCCTCTCTTCATTTTGAGAGTCCTTCGTTCGTTTTGAGTCACCGTTTACTCATTTCGAGTAAACACTCATCCATTCTGAACCTCTATCTCCTCATTCTAAGAGTCCTTCATCCATTTTGAATCACCATTTACTCGTTTTGATTACTCATTTGCCCATTTCGAGCACTCGTTCACTCGTTTTGAGTCTTCCCCTCCTCATTCTGAGAGTCATTCATTCTTTTCGAGCACTTATCCATCCATTTTGAGCATCCATCTCATTTTGTGTGCTTGAGTAGCTTTTTCTAACCCTTTTCACCCAGGGGTGGACCTACCCAGCCAAGGGTGGACCTAACCTTTTCTAGGGGCGGACCTACCCAGCTAGGAGCGAACATAACCTTTTCCAGGGGTGGACCTACCCAGCCAAGGGCAAACCTGACCTTTTTTAGGGCCAGACCTGCCCAACCAGGAGCCAACCTAACCTTTTCCAAGGACGAACCTGCCTAGCCAAGGGCGGACCTAACCTTTGAACAAGCACTTTTCACCCTGTTTTGACCCATTTTGACCAACATTTTACCAATAGGCAGACTTGCCCTCTAGACAGGTGAACCTGCCCTCCCGACAGGTGGACTTGCCCTCTAGGGGCGGACTTGACCCATCTAGGGGTAGACTTGACCTTTGAACCAACACTTTTCAACTTGTTTTGACCAATTTTTTACCGACAAGCGGACTTGCCCTCCAGGGGCAGACCTGACCCATCCTAGGGCAGACTTGACCTTTAAACTAGCACTTTTTAGCCTATTTTGAGCAATTTTGACCAAATTTTTACCTACAGGCGAACCTGCCCTCCTAACAGATGGACCTGACCCATCTAGAGGTGGACTTAACCTTTGAACTAGCACTTTTCAACCTAGTTTGACCAATTTTGACCAACTTTTGCCTGACAGGTGGACCTTCCCTCTCAACAGGCGAACCCTCCCTCCATAGGTGGACCTAACCTCTAGACAGGCGAACCTACCCTTTAGGGGTGGACCTGACCCATCCCAGGGGCAAACCCGCCCTTCGAACAACATTTTCCACCCTTCATTTAGTCATTTCGAGCACCCGTTTGCCTGCCATCAGCATTGTTTTGTAAGTCATCATTTCATCACCATAATCATATAATTGCTACTTAGAACATCATTATAGTCCATATCCAACATCAAGTCATCCATCCCAATCACCTAGACTTCATTTCGAGAATTTTGATTTTTATGCTGAAACTTTCAAAGGCCATAACTTTTGACTCGAGTGTCTATTTGAGTTGAAATTTATGAGTGGTTGCGTTATGAGGTCACATGTGGATTCCCAACTAACCTTGAGTTGATTGGACCCCATTTCACCACATTTTTTAGGCCTTAAACTTTCATCTTGACCCTCAAAATTAAAATTTAGTATTTTTTTCAGTTTTTGAAAAATCATTTTCAGTAATAACTCAGAATGCATGTATCAAATTCGGGATGTTAGTTTTAAATTCATCCTATCTTATTTTTGGATATTTTTTTGGCAAAAACTGGACTCTCAAAAGTATGCCTATGAAGTTTCCTAAGATGGAAAAATTTGACAATTTTTGAAAATTGCCAAATCTAGAAAAATCTAATTGTCAACACCTTACATCCTTTAAACCCCTGAATTTGGTGTAGAATCAACCCCATCACATCCTCCCATCATTCTAGGCTTCAATCCAATCCTAATTTGAGCCTTAATCTAATCCCAATCTAAGTTTAACCAAAACCCTAATTTGAGCTTTAATTCATCTACAGTCAAGATCTCTGGATATTGAAACAAATCTTAAGATCCCTCCCTCCATATTCTTCAATTTCATCCTATTCAACCTTTTAACCATTCCACAAGTCATCCTCCTAATCCGAGCAATCGTTCATTCATTCAAATCATTCGTTTACTCATTTCAACCTTTCATCCATCCATTCTAAACATTCGTTCCCTCCTTTTCGATCATTTGTTTACTCATTCCATGTAAACATTCATCTATTTCAAACCTTCATCTATCATCTCAAACTCTCATTTAGCCATTCTGATCATCTGTTTACTCGTTCTAAGTAAACATTCATCCATTTCACACCTATCATTTCAAACTTTTGTTCAATCATTTTGATCATTTGTTTACTCGTTCTGAGTAAACATTCATCCATTTCAAACCTCTTATCTTTTCAAACTTTCATTCAATCATTCCAATCATTCATTTACTCATTCTGAGTAAACATTCATCCATTTACAATCCTGATCAATCATTTACTTGTTCCAAGTGATCTTTCATCTATTCCAAACCTTCATCTTCTCATTATGAGAATCATTCATTCGTTATGAGAAGTTGTTTACTCATTTTGAGTAGTCATTCATCCCTCTTGATCATCTGTTTACTCATTCTGAGTAATCTTTCATCTATTTTGAACTTCCTCTCATTTTGATTAGTCATTTGTCCATTTCTATCATCCATTTCTCCAATCAAATCATCGTTTTCCCCATCCAAATCCTTTGAACTTTGTTTCAGGTTATTATCCAAATTGACCTAAGTGTTTGATCTAATTTTCATCATCAACATCCGCTTGGGATTGTCATCTATCCTAAGTTTATCATTAGCATTAGCCCAATCAATCCATTTTCAATCTCAAAGTGGATTCAGTGCCGCAATTGTCCATTTATCCTTTAATTTGATCAATTAGTATCCTACATCACCTAAGGTAATCTCTGAATGGGGTTTACAGTCTCTTTCATCATCTTATCCAATCCATCAGTCAATCTTATCAATCATCGATCAATCTTATCCAATCCAAGCCAATCACATCCCTATCCAATCACCTTCAACCCAATCAATCTACTTCCATCTCGAAGAAAATTTGGTGTCATAACCATCCTTTGATAATCAAATCTGATCGTCAAAATCAATCCCATCGCATCATCCAATCATCCTAATCTAAGCTTTAATCCAATCATGATCCGAGCTTAACCTAAATCATGATTTGAGCTTTAGTCAGTTCCCATCCAAAATCTCTAAACCATCCTCTTTATCCTTTCATCATCATGACTCCTTATCCTCCATCAATCGTAGTCAAGGGAAACCCTAATTACATCAACAACAATAACAAAAGTCTTGTCGATCAAGAAGAATGACATAGATCCCCTTAACACTATCATTGCTAGTAAGCTTTCTCCGCCCGCTTTCCAAAATCCAATCACCCCTTCGAGTTATTCCGTTATGTCTTCATCCATGCCTAATCATGTTGCTTATGCTACCTTCGACAAGGGATATCCATCATATCCTTCATCTACATCATCCTCTTATCTAACACCTGCATCCTCTTATCTTAATCCCCCATCCACATCCTCCTATCTCAATCCTTCATCTGCATATACCCCCTACCCTAATCTCCCATACCAATCTGCTCACCCTAATCCTACATTTACACCAACCTATCATAACCCTAATCCGACATCCACATTTCCCTATATCAATCCACCACCTCAATCTTCCCATCTTAATCCACCATCCCCATACCCTTACTACAATCCACCACCAGCATCCTCGTGTCCTAATTCTCCATTCCAATACCCCTATCTTAACCCTTCATCTAATCTTAATCTCCCATCTATTCTCAGTCCTACATCCAATCCCATTCCCCCATCTAATCCTCATCCACCAATCCCTAGTCCTAATCCCCCACCAATCCATAATCCCTAATCCACTCCTACCACGCCATCTCAGCCTAGAGTATTCAAGATTCTCACTCCAGAAGTTCTCCAAGGACTTATACCAAAGAAGACATCTCCCACTCCACACCTTGAAATTGTGGGATCATGCCCTCCCAACCCATCATCCATAGTCATTAGTGATGAGACTCTCCTCCACCCAACACCTATCATTGATGATACCACCCCTAACACCACTCAATCCATCGAAACCATCACATCCTTTGAATCCACTGAGCCCCCATCTCCTACCATCACATCTACTAAATCCATTGAACACTCACTTCCTACTTCAAGAGTCGTCGAACCCATAGATGACATCCAAATCCAATCCACTAAAATCCATTCCCATGAATGTTTTGAATCCTCCATCCCTCCATCTTCCCAACTTGAAGAGTCCCCCCAACACTCTGTCATCCTGCCATCCACACAAGATGATTCATGCCAAGCATTTGATCCAAAGCATGCCAACATATCCCCTTCTCCAGATCAACATCCTACTATCCCATCTAGTCCACCACAAGATCACAATCCCCCATCCATTCCATTCCATGATCCCCTTGTCATTCAAGATTCCACCGCTCCATCTCCATCTCCATCGCATGAACTTGCTACCACAAATCCAGATCCTATCATATCCCCTAATCCCCCTCCTGATACCACGCATCCAAATGTTGCTATCCCATCATCTCCTTTTCATGATCCCCCATCATCGCCTAAACCTACTATCCCCACACCACTTGCATATCCCCTTGGTACTCTCACATTCTTCCATGGTGGCCTCCTTGCAGAAGAAAAACATAGTGTATATACCACCCATCATCCTCCACCTAATAATGGACACGCATCATGTTTTCAGAATAACACAAATCCTATCATGGATCGCATGCTCAAGAAAATGAACTATCAAGGAAAAGGTCTAGGTCTTCATGAGCAAGATATTTTAGAGCCCATCCAAGTCAAAGAACAAATCTGCATGCAAGGTCTTGGACCTATTTCCTAAGACTCACAATCTAAAGATGTTGGTAGAACCTCTAGACGTCCTCAATGAGCCTTTTCCAAAAGAAATGTCAGCTCTTCCCATTGCTCCACCAGATCATATGTTTCCATCCCTCCTCTATTGTATCACCTCAAAACAACCATCCATACTCCTCCTTTATCTGCTCCATCCATTTTGGGTCCTTACATCCCTGCATCCACCATCTCCCATCCTTCATCTACTCCATCCATCTTGGGTTCTTATGTCCCTCCACCCACTCCGTCTGCTTTGGGTTCGTATATCCCAAGATCACCTCCTCCATCTCATCCTTTCATCCATCCAACACCTATCCATTCCATCCATCATAAACATCCTAATCAGGATCAACAAAGGCACATACCTACACATATTCCATCTACACGTAATCCTCATAATTTTACCTCCATTGCTCTACATCATCCATATCCTCACACCCATCCCATTGCTACTAAAATCACTTTGGATGATAAAGTAAAAATACATAAATCCAAACATCCACATGAATCTAAAGCTCCCCATGCCCCCTCTAAAAGACATGGTGAAGAGAAGAAAAATCTAAATCCAAATCAAAGTCATAGGCCACAAATTCCCACCAAAGCAAAGATCAAAACCATGTGGATCCCACAGAATAAAGATGCAATGCCTTCAAATGAAAAATTTGTAACAACATCCAACATTGCTCATCCAAAGGCTAATCATTTTTATCTACCCTCTCCTAAATTTTTTTTGGGTCCCTATGTCCTGAAATTCACTATTCCATCTCCTTCATTATCCCCACATTCTCCATCCATTAATCCCCTTATCTTTCCACATCCACCACCACATGTGCCAATGTTGGTCTTGAACACATCTCCCCATCACATATCCACCCCATCATTCCATCCATACACTTTCCAACATCCCACCTATTATCCCTTGTATCTCCCCTCGAATTCATCCTCTTGCATAATCAATTTCTCCTAATAAAGTTGTACCAACATCTAACAATGGCTTCACATATGGGTTCTTAATACCTCATATGGAACTTGATGCTTGAGTCCATCCATATCCTTATCACATGTCTTCTAAATCCACTTATTTGTCTCCCTATCCTTGTCCATCTCCTTTTGCATGCTATCCAAAAAGTCAAAAAAATCAAAAAAGTCAAAAAATCCCAAAAAGTAAAAAAAAAATCCAAAAAGTCAAAAAAATCCAAAAAAGTCAAAAATTCAAGTCAAAATCCAAAAGTTTAAAAAAATCAAAAAAAACAAAAACAAAAATAATTTTTTCCAATGGTGAAAACTTAGCAAACAAGCGCCTTGGATAAGTACCATGATGAAAACCTGCAAATAGGCGTCACGCGTAAATCCCCATCTGCACTGGGGGGCAACTTCCTGATATGTATTCCCTCCATCCACTATGCTTCCAACTATGCACCCATCTTCTTGCTATATGTGATTTTCATTCATCCCCTCCATCCTACCATCCTATCTCATTTGTCCCAATCCTTCCATCCTCCTTGTGATCTTGATAACGACAGGGGAAAACATATAAACATGTTTTGGACACCTCTTAGCATGCATTCCCCTCATCTGCACACTATCCTAATCCTCATTCGCATTCGTCTACCTTCCTTATCCACCCATCATGCTACCTTCAATCTCCCTTATCCATGCATCCTATCTTCATCCATGTCACTCCTTTATTTTCCTATCCTTCTCTATTGCATCTTTTATGCCTCCTCGCACATGACATATCTAGAGTGGGGGCATCTATCTTCCTTTGTGATATAGTCCTTGGAGACATCATTCATTCCATTAGAGCAATCCCTTCCATTTCCCTATCCTCATCTCCTTATCATCCTTATCTTTTATCCCTCCAAAAAATCCTTATATCCATCTCCCCATCCTTATCTTCATATCCTTCCATCATAGCATCCCTTTTCATTTATCCATCTGGTAACCTTTTCCTCATCCAAATCCTTACCCCTCTATCCAATCCATCCAAACAATCCTTTCCCCCCCATCCTATATCCTCATCCTATCTCATAATCCCTAGTCATTGGTCCCTAACTATGGGCTACTCCCCATGTAACCCAATGCCATCTACCTCATCATCATCATGTATGCTTCCTTTTTCATCATTCATCTCTCCATCATATCATCCTCCTGATTCATCTTTTGATGATTTGGATAACTATCCCATCCCTGAGCTTTGTGTAGTCACCATCCTCTGACCGAATCTAACAGGGCTATCCTATCCCATCATGTCAGTCCAATCATTTTATCCCCTTATCTAGGGTTATCTCATCATCCTTTATCCATCATTTGTCTTCGGTCCTTTTGTTGAACTATATTACCCCTGCACTTTCACGTAGGAAAAGTCAAGCATTTGATCCACCCCTGAGGATCCTTTATCATCTATCATCGGTCTTCATTGTCCACTTCACTCCTTTTCTCCATCCATCGAAGTCCCCATCATGGTTAGTCGCCAGCCTTTTATCGAACTATGAGAGCTCTGTGCTTTCACTTAGGCAAGGCTAATCTTTGATCGGCCCCTGAGCCCCTAAGTCCTTAGGGTGTGTCAGTCTTTTGTCTTGTGTCTCATCGATTGTGTCATGTCGTCAACCTATGCCCTATTCTTGCTAGTTCTTCACAAATGAGATCCACTAGCATCATTAGATACAATTGATTTTGAATATCTTGCGTCATATCAATCTTTTAGTCTTGTATCCATCATTGGTCTCAACATGATGCATCCTTCCTAATAGACCTCATCAATCCAATCCATCCCCTTGATCCTATGGCAAAGGACATTTGAAATTGATTGTGATCTTTTGATGCTTTTGGATTTTATTTATCATTTGATCTCCCTATCATCACTCGTCAAGGCCGCCATGATCCATCATATTATGGTGTGTTTTGATTGGTCAACATAGGGGCATATCTTGATCTTTTTATGTCTATTTTTGTCTTCTTAGTTGTCCCACGTAGTACCCACCAGGATCCCCGATCTTATGTTATGTTGGGCATCCTTTTTGTGCTTGTAGTTATCTCAATACCTAGCCCAACCAAGGTCTTCGTGACTTTGGGGTGTGGGGATAGCCTTCTTGTTTGTTGTGTGTGTTTTATGCATTTAACACGAATCGGCCTTGGTTCTTTATACCTTGGCATCTTATGCTGTAGCAAAAATCAGTGCTCCAAAGATGGCAAATTGCATTAGGATTGCATCTCATTTTTTCATTCCATCGTCTTGCATATATCCCCCATCCTCTTATCTATCACAATTCCCCCCATCCCTTCATCCTTCCTTACTCTCCCTCCCCTATCCATCCAATCTCTTATCATCATTTCTTCAATCTTCTTAGAATAATATAGATTGGTTATTCTAAGCATCTTGTCCATCATCATTTTTATTCCTTTCATCTATCTCACATCCCAATCCAATTCTCCCCCATTCAATCTAGCACAAATCATTTGATCATATCCTTGGTCTTGTTCCCAATCTTGTTACAAGCCTTGATCCAATCATCTTCATCATCATCATCATCATCATCCAGATGTATTCTTCCATATCCCTTCGGTATTGTTTTGGGATATATCCTTTCCTCATCAACAACACTTTCCTCATCATCATCGGGAGGTATTCTTCCCTATCCTTTAGTGGTGTTTTGGGATGTATCCTTCCCTCATCAGTACTACTCATTGGGATGTATCCTTCCCTATCCTGATGTTGTTTCAGAATCTCTCATTCCCTCATTGACAACACTCCATTCATCATCAACCCCTTTTGGCTTGTACCTTGACTAAGACAACATCATATTTGTCCTCAAATCTATTTGTGCTTCATCCATCTCCTATCGCTTATCCTCGTATCTTGTCCATCACTTTGCATCATCTTTTTCATATTCCCTTGCATTATCTCATCCATTTCAAGAGCACACCCGTGTTCTCTTAAACCTGTATGTCCTCTCGAGGGGGCATCCTCAATCCCTAACTTTCAACTTCACCCCCATCATCTTCCCTTCCTAGTCACTCATTTGAATGACTGGGGCATCTTTCCCAATCTAACCATCTTCTTCTAAGTTCTATGTTTTAATATTCTTTTAAATGATGCTACTTCGTAACACCATCTTAAAGAGGGGACAATGTAGACACCTAAATTTGGACACTTAATTTATCCAAATTTATCCCTTTTCATCTAAGCATCCCCTTATTTGCATTAATTAAGTAATATCACTATTATTTAATTAATATCATTAATTCTATCAAATCCCTAAGGTATTTAATAAATAAATAAATACCTTATCTCTTTAATCCTCCTTTGCATCAAATGAATTTCCTCCATCATTTTTATCTAATCCTAATCCATTTTCTGATCTCATCATTAGGGATGTACACATGCCTAATCATTAATTAGGATGTGTCACATCCTCTAACTTTTGCAAATTGGCCTCTAATCTTTCTTAGCCACCTAACCGTCCTCTAATCTTTCATTAACTAGCCTAATCAACATCTTAAGGAATTTTTAATTCCTTTTATCTTTCTGCGTAATAGTAAATTCATTTTTCTCTTCCCCATGTGATCTTTGACTTATCACATCAAGCCACATGTGAACTCTTCCTAATCTCCCACTTGCCTCTAATATGTCATTAATTTTTCTAATCAAGTACTTGCACAACTTTAATCACTTAATTAGGTCAACCTAATCCCCATGTCATTTATGGAATGTGTCCTAAGTCAACCCTTATTACTAAAGGCTTTCTCCTTTTGGAGAAGGCACTCCATTCCCCATGTGAATTTTTAATTCACATTTAATCCCCCAATGCATTTCAAATAATTTTAAATTCCCTCTCTCATCCCCATGTGGATATTTGAAGAATTTTTAATTTCTCACATGTCCTTTCACCACGTGGGGACAAGGACCTCATTTATAAGGAAATCTTGTTCCAATCCCAAGGTACTATGTAGTACCTACATATCATGTACTCTCCTTCCACCTCATTTACACATCATCTTTTTCAATCCATTTCACATGCCACATGTTAAGATGTGAGGGCTTTTGAATTTTCAACTCACCATAGCCCTACATCTTGGCTTTGTTGGCTTAATCCCAATCGTCCATTTCCCTTAAATTCTCTATAAATACCCCCTATTTTCTTTCATTTTATGAAGAAATCATTATGCTAGCCAAACTCTTGCAAAATTTTCTTTTGAGCCATACTTAGCCAAATTTTTGCATTTGCATCCACTTTTACCCATTTTCCACCCATCTCACAATCCACACTTACATCTTTTGCCATCAAAGGAGCATACACTACATCAAAGATCAAAGGGTCAACCAAAAGAACAACTCAACAAGGTAAAAGGTTCCATTTTTTTTTTGTTAAGTTTAGCATTTGCCCAATCTTGAGGTGTAGGGTGTTTATAGTTGTTTGCATTCTTTTGTTTGTTGCTTGTTTTCTAACAAATATATTCACTCATTCACAAATACGTAAAAAGAGAATGAGTGGTAAAGAGAGGAGAGATAGAAAGAAGTAGAAAGAGGAGGGAGGTACAGAGCATTAGGGAGGAGATAGAGGGGTGTGTGTGTGTATGAGAGAGAGAAGGGAAGAGGGGGGAGAGGAGAGATAGAGAGTATAGAGAGAGAGAGAGAGAGATGATAAAACTTGTTGACTACTAAAATCAGACCTCCTAATTATTGAAATTTGGCATGTTGACTACTTAAATTTGACTATAAAATTTGAAAAATTATAAGATCTTCCAAAAACTAGAATTTGCATTATAACTCATAGAGATTTGAAACCACTTTCAAACATCTTGAAACTATATACATGAAATATAACTTATAGTATAAAAAAGTAAATGTTCATATGTAAATGTCAACTTATACTTAAATGTTTATTTCATGTATATAGTTTCCCTGAAACATAAAGACAAGAAAGAAAGAAAAAAAAGAAGGAAAATTCTTCAATACAAACCATAACGTGAGTGCATTATAACACGCTCGCATTTTCCCAATGCACTCACAAAACGTGAGTGTTATAAAGTGCTCGCGTTTTGTCAATACATTCAAATAGCATGAGCATGTTATAACACACTCATGTTTTGTCCTGTTTTAGGAATCCTCAAGCCTTTGGCTTGGATTTGTTTTGGATTTCCAACCCAAAGGTTTGGACTACCTTTTCAATGCCCAAAACTATGTTTTTGCATATTCTACAAAATTTCATATAGTCTTGTTTGTGCTAACCATTAGGTTTGCATGTGTTTCAAGGTTGAGTAAAATAAACACTTAGGTAATGTTAAGCTCTCTCTTAGCTAATTAACAATGTAATTTTTTTCATGTTTTGACTATGTTAAGGCTTTCATTTTTTTCATATTTTGACTATGTTAAGGCTTGCAGGCACCTTGAGGATACCTCTCTTTACACAAATGTACCATGACCTTTTCTCCTTAATGACGGATTTTTTTTCTCATCCTCCAGAAGCACCTGATTTTAATTGGTTGAAAGAAATTCTTAATCACAATTCCAAAGTAAACATGATAGAATTGGAAGTTTGTCAACCATCTCTCAATAATTTGCCTTGTGATGTGATGCACATCTAACATTGCCTTTAAGTGAATGACATGTTTAGGTTTGAGGATCAACAAAACTATATTTACCCTTTATGTACTGGTGTTTGTTAACAATGACTATCTAATTGATTGGGCTAGGAAGTTGTCTTGTTCTATACTATGCCCCATAAATTACAAAGAGGGGATTATGATTAAGTCACAATTATCCAAATGATGTCACTATAAGTGTCTTGTCCCTTCCCTCTTGAAGTTGGCTTCCAAGCACACTTCTAAATAAGGGTGTTTCTTAACACCACTTAAATAAATATATTCATTAATTTATATTTAAATAGAAAATATAAATAATAAAATAAAGTTAAATTTTCAAATTTTAAATATGGTGCCCAGATTTGGGCCCTGGGGACCTATTTTCCTTCCAGGTATAAGGGTGATTGTAAGGGCATTATGAAGGCATGTTTTTGATGATTGTTATCTTGCTATTGCCACTTTTTACTCAAACGGGGATGAAAACCTCTATGACTGAGTGTAGTGAGGTGAGTTTGAAACCCCTCTACTCATGATTACTATTAACACATGATTTCAGACTTGAAGGTCAACTTAATTCCCATTGTTTTATTTACCACAAGCCTGATTTCATCAGTAGATCTGATTACCAGTAGATAGTACTTGAAGACAGTCCAGGGATCACTCCAACAGTTGGGTGGTACACTTTAACAAGTCAGTGCGGGGTTTCTTATGGCAGACTGCCAGATCCAAACACTTGGAGCAAGCCACATAGGAGATCATTGAAGAGTACCCACTAGATCTAGACATCCAACCTATCAATTGAGGGATATCTACTCAATCTCAATCCTAACCCACGAACCTGGGAAGTATACCACTTATTTTCTAGTCATAGAAGGTGCTTCTAAACCCTAAGGTCAAACCAATGCACAAGAAGGCAAGATGAGCATCGCCCTTTAAGGGTTTCATGCCTCAGTCTTGATCACAAAAGAGAAAGTGGGAGTGACTAAAGGTTTGGCAGGCAACAACCCCCTTGTTTATCTAGGTCGCCACCACAAATCTAGCCATATACCAGATCATATGGCAAACCTAGAAATATTATATTTCAAATCCTTAAAGACAAAGATCCACATCATCATCAAGTTGCTCCACCAACAGGTTACGAATGCTTTCACAACTTTTGCTGATTGAGGAGGCAAGACATTGCAAGGAAAACTATCAAACATATCCAGTCATATGTAATTGCCTTGCAATAGCAGTTTGTGTAAGATTTGTAATAGATTCAAATCTATTGTTTATTTCATAAATTTAAATTAGTAGTTCTGTAAATTTTGAAACCTTTCTGTGCATTCTTTCTATGATAAAATTATATTTTTGGGTTTTATGTAAGCTATGAGTGAACTGAGGTATTGTTGTTGAACTAATTGATGGTGGTCTAAGGGATTAACTTGAGTCAATGATCTGAATCTGAGTTAAGACAGGTTATAAACCTTAGGTATTTTACATTGGTTCAGAGTAGGCAGTCCTAATATCCTACAGAGATAATTTATTTTATGCAGTTGAGTCAAAGAGATTAGAGGGCTTTAGAGAGAGAAGAATAGAGACATCCAGAAAAGAGGTTAGCAATGGAATTGGAGGCAAAGATAAAAGGAGGCGGCAAATCAAGAGGATGAATGGAAAGCTTTTAGGCATAGACAACAACAAATGGCACACACTGGAACAAATGCACACCTTATTTTTGGAACAATTAATGAAAACATATTTCAATTATTTAAATATGGTAATGAGATGATATTATGGAGACACTTTATATATATATATATATATATATATATATATATATATATATATATATATATATATATATATATATATATATATATATATATATATATATATATATATATATATTTCAAATATGAATGATTATAAGTAATGATTGTTCTTTCATGCACTTATGTGAATGTAGAATTTAATAACAAATCTAAATGTCAGAATGATTGTGAAATTTAAACTTTGATTATTATTATTTTTTTTTATTAGAGGTAAAAAATGGGTTTTGAAGGGGCCTGGAACCCTTTACATTAGAAAGAAGCTAAAAGAAAAGATAAGAACATTAAGCCAAAAAATAGCCCCAGCCAAAAGGAGGATTGACCAACAACACTACATGCTTTTCAGAATATTTTTCGCCTCCACATCACATCTATAGCTTTTGTGCATCATCAAAAACATCAAAACTATCCTTCCCAGATACCCCGCCCTGAGCTTTAGTTTTGTTCCTAGTCCTAGCTCCAGGACCATTCGTCTTTACCTCAGAAATCAAAACTATACCTTTCTCACCATCCTTCCCAACATCAACATCCTCCCCCATCTGCTTACCAGCAGCAATAACCTCAACATCATGGGAACTATCTTTGCGCTTCTTAACACACACCACAAGGGAAGTAATCGTAGTGGAATCATAAATTCCAGCACTTTTATGACCTTCCCCTCCTCTCATCACAGAATCCCAAATTTTCCCCATTTGTTCCTCAAGAATGAGGATTCCTCTTTCCATATTTTGCTTCATTTTGAGGGTTTCCTTCCCCACAGTATTTAAGGAGTCAAATAACTCATCTATCTGATTCTGAACAAATGACCCCTCAGCCTTGTTAACCATACCCCTAACTTTGACATTTGTTTTGTTGATCTCATGGAAAAACCATTTAAAAAGCTTAAATAGAACAATGGACCCCTCACGTGCGGTCCCAAGCACATCAGACAAATCATCTCTATCAATATTAAAAACCCCTTTTCCTAGGGCATCCTCCTACTCAAACGAGTTGATCCTATCCTTATCAGCAGGGGAGTTCTTACCTCTTTCCACAGCAACTGGAGACTTAAGCTTGCAGATGGAGCTTGCAATTCCTTCAGCCACTGCCCTTCTCTTCATGATCCTCTCCAAGTTGACACCCTGGGTATCCAAAGTAGCAACAGCATCCCCATGCTTATCTTTCACCTGCAAAACTGACTTGACACTCGGGGAATCATCAGCAAAGAGGCTGCTCACAATTCTAAGAGGATGACCCTGCTCTAGAATTTGGCTCGCAGACCTCAAAACCCTTTTCTTCCCACTCACTTTCCCCAAACTCTTCTTCATGGCAGTCGAGGGCAGCGATGGCGCCTCCCCATACAGGTCATTCTTCTCCTTCGGACCCCCACACGGCACAACTGTAGTAGCTTCATCACTACAAGTAATATACCCTCCAGTAGCACAAGCTTCCCTTTTTTTCTTCTTTCCCATGGTAGGGCCAAGAGTACCCCCTTCCAGAGAAGCAAGAGAATCAAGAACAAATTCCACATCCTCCTTCGACTCATCCTCTTTTTCCAAAATCAACCTTTGTTTCTTAACCTTTTTGCTAACAAGTTCATCTTCGAAGATTGTATCATACCCAACAATAGGATTAGGTTGTTTACCTTTTGGGGTAACCAAGGGTTTAGGAACCTCAAAAGTCTTTGCATAATCAAAGATAAGGAGAATTAACCCAGCATGCAATACTGGATTTTTCATATTCTTCTTATGGTCCTTGATACCCGAGTCAAGCGACATAAAAAGATAAAAATGGAAAGAAACCCTCTTCTTATGCTGGAAGTGGTTAAGCACAATGAAATGATACATATTCATCGCCAAGAAACGACCTTCCATGGTGATGTAGCACATTATTTCCTCCGCAACATCACCCCATAAAGCCTTACGGGAACTTCACTAATAACCACCACTCTTAGCAGTCTTTAAATCTTTCTCCTCATTATCTTTGAAAAAATCTTTATTGCAGTCTGCGCCTCCTTTTTGTCCCTAAAGACTTTCATACCATCCATAGCCAAGCCAGTAATACCAGCAATGAATTCTTCATTTACCTCAAACTCAATCCCATAAAGCTTAAGCACTTTGTCATTCCAACCCTTAACAAAGAGTTCTATCACCTGAGGATTATTGCCATGAAGTTTCTCCAAATAGGGAGTTAACCCTCCCTTCTCTAGAACTTGCCAAACCTCCTTCCTTTGCCTCGCAGCCTCACAAGATTTAGGTTCAACACGATTTCTATCACCACCCAACTCGCCACTAGCAATAGAAACCAGCTTACAGACACCAAACACAAAACAAAGAAGGCTCTGGAAAGCAATGCCAAAACAACCTAGAATCTATGTGAAGCCAGAGAAGTGACAAGGATAATAAAGACCACAGTTTTCCAAATCCTACAACACCCTACTCCCATACGAATTGCTTGATTCAAATCTTGTCCACCATACTTTCTCATAACAATCTGCCATGTGATGAAGGGCATGCACGCCATCAACCATAATGAAACATTAAACCAATTGAGATCAGTATTCATGATTCATATTATTAATAGCCTCTAAAGGTAGAGGGTCATTTATACGCCATTCCCTAAAATCTTTAACACCAATGTTAGTGAAAAAATCTGCCAACCCATTACCTTCTCTTAAGATGTGTGAAATATAAAACTCATCAAAAGACTTCAAAATATCTATCAAGTCCCTAACCAAGGACTCAATAGTCCAAGAGGTTGGAGTGCAATTTTTCAAATTATTTATAATATTCAAAGAATCCCCCTCTAGCCAAACTTTTCTATAACCATTGGTTTGTACCAATTTGAGACCATGATAGGCTGTAGCCACTTCCGCATAGTGGTTTGTCTGGGTTCCCAAAGGGAGTGCCACAATAGAGATGAGCCTACCATTAGAGTTTCTAATCACTCCCCCACAACCGGCAGGTCTCGGATTTCCTTTAGCAGCCCCATCAAAGTTAATCTCCACCCAACCATCTAGAGGAGCTTTCTAAACTACATCTTCTCTACAAGTTTTTCCTTTAGTAACTGAGAGGGGAATATCACAAGACAGCTTCCACTTATGAGAAATAGAAATATCATAAGGGCTAAGATTTAATTTCGAACCATTGTGAAAAATTATCCTAGCCTGAAAGTTTTCTTTAATGGCAGCACAGATCTTGTAAGCCATAGAGTTGGCAGGGAGGGGAGAATTCCTGAAGATTTTGTTATTTCGCTCAAGCCAAACTCCCCAAGCAATATGAGGTAGAAAAAGAGACCAAAAAAACTGAAGAGCAAGATTGGATGAAGGGCCAATCCATTGGGACCACAGCTCCTTAATAGACCCAGGGAACACCCAACTTCAGTTCCAAAGAGAAAGCACATGGGCCCAAACCAATCTAACAAAACTACAACCAAACAGCAAATGACAAGCATTTTCAGCCTCCACTTCACAAAGAAAACACCTGTTAGGCATCACAAAACCTCTTTTGACCAAATTGTCAGTAGTTAATATTTTATTTTGGAAAAAGAGCCAAAAGAAAATATCGACCATAGGAATCAATTTAAAAGACCACACAAAAGCTCAAAATAGAGCTGGGCCAGCAAAGGAATCATTAGAATGAAAAGTCGAAGCCACAGAGTACATGAGACTAGAGGAGGGCTTCTAAACAAACCTATTAGGAGAAGGGGAGGAGGGAATATGTACCAAAGATATAGCCTTATACACAATCTCCAAAGCAGGGTCAACCTCATGTAGCTTCTTCCAACAACCTCCCTCAATATAGTCAGCAACCCATCTGCCAAACTGTCGCACACAAGGATCCATAAAAGGTTGAGCCCATCACTCATCTTTGAGGGGCCTATTACCAAACCAATTATTATCCCAGAACAAGATATCTCTACCATCCCCCAGTTGCCAAAAGAGACCCTTAGCCACAAGCCTACGAGCCTTAACAATGCAGTTCCAAAGAGCAGAACCATTGATTATTATTATTGTTAGAAACACTTGATAGATAGATAAATGATATACATAAACGAATATAAATGATTAATGAGACTTTATGTTTTATATTATGATATTGATTTATACGAGATAGTCATCAATTCTATATACAAATGTGCTTATATGTGACTTGAATAACTACCTCGATGTTGTAATGAGGTGAATGTAGGATAAAGCAGTGTTCCACGAAGATGCGTCCCCCCCCAAATTTCAGTCATCCACCCTACCCGGACATTTTCGGAGACTTGGGGACAGTTGAAAGACGTCCCCCACCATTGTCGGGACGTGAGAGACTTCAGGGAGATGTCAGGGATGGTTAGACGTCTTTGAGACGTCTCGGGGACTCCCAGACATCCCTCGAGCGTCCCGAAGATGCCTAGGCATCCCCCACCCTAGGACATGATAAAAAGCGACTTTTTAAAGAATTTCTTTTAATTTACTTGATTTTTGTGCCTGGGGCCGAACCCTAAAGGCTTGTGGGACCCATCTAAAAGCTTCTAAACTCAATAAAACACTCTAATTGTTCATTTTTTAGCTCACATATGCATTTGATGTTTTGCAACAGCTAGGTGAAGAAGAGGAAAACCAGTGAGAAGAGTGATTCTAAGAGTGAGTTTGAGGTGCTACAAGTGCAAGAGGGGTGAGAAGGAGAAAGAAGAAGAGGAGGAGGAGCATTCTACACCAAGTTTGAAGGATTTTTCAAGCACAAGGTAGGTTTTTATGATTTTTTTTTAAGTTTTTTCTTTTTCTTTTTTTTTTCCAAGTTTTTAGATTCATTTTGAAAATGTAGATTGATGTTGAATCTTACAATGGGAATTGAAATGAAAACATAAATATGCATTTGCAACCATGTCTATGAAATTATGAATAAAAAATTAATCATATTTTCATATACATGGCTACAAATGCATATTCATATTTTCACTTCAAGGCTCATTGTTTTTTTTTTCATCTTTTCATCAAGATTCATCATAAAATTTTCAAATTTTATTTTCAAATTTTTAAAACTAGGCTGAAACTAGGAACTTATAGAATTTATTTGTTTACTGCAGTGTCACAATGAGCTCTCATGACATGAGTGAGAATGAGGTTCATTCACATAGTGATATTGATCTTAAATATGCACCTGAGGCTAAGGGGGCTGACCATGGGGCTGAGCATGAAGCCCAAACTAGTTCCATGACAAGTGAAGCAAGTACTTTACAGTGCCCTTCTACAGTATTGGCAAAGTATGATAAGGATCCTTTTGATCCCAAATCCCCTCTCAAACAATTTGCAACAAAAGGACTAAGCAGGCAAGGGGCAACATCTAGTGGCACAAGGAGGTGGAAGTGCGACTTTTGTGGTGAGGGGTGGTCTGGGAGCATCACTAGAGTTAATGCACACCTTCTTTTCATTAGAGGAAAAGGTGTGGAGATATGTGAATTTTTGGCAAAACCAGAAAACATCAAATACAAAGTTGAAATAAATAAGTTATGACTTATGGGGTGTTCCTGATGATACTCCAATTGCACCTTGTGCCTACTACTTTGCTTCATAAGACACATCTTCAGCATAGCCAGCCATAGAGATCCAACCATACTTTGCAGACGAGAGTAGGAGGGACACTAGGCTCTTTTTCTAGTGCCTATGCAGAAGAGGGGAGGGGGAAACGGAAATTGCAAAGTCAAACTCAAAGTAACCCCATAGCAAATTTGTTTAATGCACAGCTCAAGGATGACAGATGATGCCATTGGCAAGTTCTTCTTTTCCAATGGCATCCCATTTCATGTTGCCCGATCTCCTTAAGGAGATGATATTGATGGTGGCAAGGGGAGGACCATCATATGTGCCACTAGGTGAGACGAAATTGAGGACCACGATCTTGATAAGAACTATTCCAAGATCAATTTGTTGATGGAGAAGATGAAGGAGTGTTGGGCTAAGACAGGATTCAACATAGTCATGGATGGGTGGATAGACATTAGCCATCATCCACTCATTAACATCATGGTTACATGCATAATTGGAAAACTCGCCCCAACAAAAAACTCGCCAAGGGAAAAATAGGAGAGTTTTTTAAAACTTTCCAAAAACTTAGAAAAACTCGCGAACTTAAAAAATTGCTTAATAAACATAAAAAAAAAGATATTTTCAACTTTAAGTTCTGCATAGCGAAGTTTTTCGAAAAACTTGGAAAAAACTCAGAGAAACTCGTCAGAGAAAAAACTCGGAAGTTAAACTCAAAAAAACTCATTTAAAAAAAAAACTCACGAGTATTTTGTGAGTCTGCCAACTATAGTTACATGTACTGAGGGCCCATATTTTTTGGTCCAAGTTGTGACAGATGTTGCACATGTGTGCAAAGCTGGAGGGAGACTTGTTGAGGCTTCTTATAGGCATATTTGGTGGACCCATGTTGTGTGCATGTCGTGAACAATGCACTCAAGGACATGGGAAAGATTGATTGGATTAGAGCAATGGTTAATGATGCGAGAGATGTGTAGATTTTTATTTGCAACCACCACACATCACATGCACTCTTCAAGACCTTTGCTAAGGAGTTCCTAAAACCTACTAATACGAGATATGCTTCCTATTTCATTATCTTGGAGAGAATGATTGAGTTGCAAGAGGCATTGCAACTCATGGTCATGACAACAGATTGGAATAGGTGGGTTGAGTCTAAGATAGAGCAGAGGAGGAGGGTGAAGGATACAGTGAAGAGTGATGTGTTCTAGGGTGATACAAAATATATTGTTGCCATCATTAAACTAGTTTTCTAGGTTATCAGGTATGGGGATGCAGATGCACCTAGCCTTGGAGAGGTGTATGAGTTCATCAATTCTATGCTTGATCAGATGAGGGTTGTTGTGCGAGAGAGGGACCCCACATTAGCATTCTACCATTAGCACAATCAGCCAATCATTCATAGGAGATGGGAGAAGCTCAACACCCCCTTGCACATGGCAGCCTATGCACTTAATCCTAAGTGGTACTTGACTAGGCCCAGTAGAGTGACACCAATAGAGGATGCAGTGGTGAAGGCAGGGTTCTTTAGGTGCATTGAGAGGATGTATGATGTTGTAGATGCCAGCATGATTTGCACTGAGTGGACCAAATTTGTCACTCTTAGGGGTTATTCAGATGAAGCCAAGATGGCACAAGAGGACCCAATTTTGTAGTGGAATTGCCATGGATCGGGATCTTTGACTACCACTCTAGCCATCTGATTGTTATCTTAGGTTTCTAGTTCTTCAACTATTGAGAGGAACTGGTCTACTATAGCTTCATCCGCTCTCTTAAGAGGAACAGACTTACCTCTAGGAGAGCAGAGAAGCTTATGGTTGTACATAGTGTTTTGCATCTCATTGGCCACAAAACACTTTTGTACAAAAAGAGTCCAGCAGCACGATGGGATGTAGAGCCAAAGGAGCCCGGACAAATTAATGAGGATGCTTCAGATGCAGGACTAGTTGGTGTTAGTTTGGCAGAGCTTGAGCGCAAGGATTCTAGTAGTTTGAGTGTTTGGGGATGATTAGAGGCCTCCCTTCACTACATTTTTGCATTTTGTACTTATTTTGATATCAATGTATCATGCTACTCATTGTAATGATCTTTATGATGTGATATTATGATGTGACACGTCATATTTTCGATATTCATATAATAGAAATCTCAAATTCGACAATTTCATTTGTCAAATTTTAATATTTTATTTACTTTTTGTCTTTTAGTAAATAGTATTTGAGTATTTAAAATGATAGTATTTGCAATTTTATTGATTTTCCAAAGTTTAATTTGAAATGTTATTCTTAAACATCTTTTTATAACTAGTTATTCAAGTACCATATGTATATCAGCATTGCTCCCCCGCCGTCGTCCCCCCACCATCCCCAAACTTAGACCCCTTGTCCCCCCATCCCTGAGACGCGTCCCCGACAAGGAACACGTCCCCTTTAGGAAATTTCATGGAACACTGGGATAAAGTATAATTTTCCCTCCTAGTTGAGGAAGGAGAGCTTCATGAGCGAAATGGTAGCAAATCAAGCAGACTCAATGTTATATGCCATGTGTTGAGAACTTGTTATGCATACGCCACTAGTTTGAATGTTATGTCCTTTGCTGGTTAGTCATGTACAACATTTTCGTTGGAATTTGGATTAGTTGTGTTGCCTACTATAAGTGTATTGGTATGCATAAATGACAAGGTGGTTATTCTTTTCACCTTGATTATAAATAGCTTTGACCAAATACTAATCTTCTTTTCAAATTCCTTAGCATCAAATTGAGATAGGAATGTCTCTCTATGTCATGCATTTAGAAGTCTTTCCTTCATTTGTGCCTATTGAGCATTTTTTGTTGTGAAGTTAGAATTTCCATAAACTAGCAATTGCACATTGGTGTGCAATGGGTACGTTGAATAATTGTATGACAATTTTGAATTTGTGTAAGTAGGTTGGTTGAAATTGAAAAATGTGTCATAAATAGAAAAAATTGTAAACTATAATAGTTTTTTTCATAAATTAGATAATAATTAGATGCTTAAATGTCTAAAATATTTATAGCTTTGTAAAATACACATGAAATTAATTTAGAGAAAATCATTGAATAAATGATAGGGAACTTCATTTTTTTCGATAAAAAAATGTAAATGTGTATAATCATACATTTTGGATATATATAGAATGCTGAAAATATAGATTTATTTTTGAATGGTTATTTGTAATTATAACAATGTATGCAATTGAACACAATACTATAGATATAAATATTTTTTTTTGCAAAAATGTCACATGATCACTTCAAACTCCAATATGTTTGTATCAAACAATAGACTTGATTACTATTTGATAAACAACCAATATAAAACAATACTCACCTTTGATAGAGTAGACTTTTAGCTGTTCAATAATGAAAACGGAGTGTAAGCAAACACTTATGTTCCTTGTGTATGCTTGGAAAATTTGCATACATGTCTTTCAAGACATGTATAGCTGTAATATCTAACAAAAGCCCACTTTCGAAAATTCTTTGATGGAACACCATATCCTCTTCCAAAGCTTCCATTTTGGTAATGGCAGGGAGGATGTTTGGAAAGGTTGTGAGAGTTTGGTTACACCTGCCAAATACATTTGCTTAAAATGTCCTAAGCAGTTTCGACAAACCCAAATTGTGCAAACCCTCCAATCATCATGGTCCATGTACCCACATTTTTGGAAGGCATTTCTTTGAAAAGTCTTCGAGTCTCATCAAGAATTCCATTCTATGCATATCCTGAAATTATCACAATCCATGAAACCAAATTTCTCCAAGGCATTTTGTCAAACAGATACCTACCATGCCTTTTGTGCACATTTCTAGCAAGGCACTCACGACAACGACATCTAATAAGAATACATTTTAGGACACAACAAAGACAAGGGCAAATCTGCGTGAAAGTGAAGGCACGGCGAAGGCTCGGGCAAAATTTGGGCACAGTTTTGGAACCCAAACGTCCCTTGTATCGTGCACGGAAAATCTCGTTGTGCTGGAAGACTCTTCTAGCATGGAGCCATCAGTATATGCGGACCCTAGGGCCCACCCTGCATTGAAAACCAGACACAAAAACCAAGAGACCATAGCGCCTCAAAACCAAACAATATGAAAAATGACAACCCCATGGTCCCTGTGAGCGATGTGGAGAACACTACCTCTGTTGTCTCCCAAGCTGCAAGCTTACACACCGACAATCCAACCCAGGCCCAAAACGATGTTGAGAAAGAAGGCTCTTGTCCTCAACGCCAGCTGAATGCAGAACCACGCAACGACAACTCAGAAGGTAAGGTAATCTCTTTCAAATTGCCTGATGATATTATTGAGGTCATCTCAAATTGTAGAGCAAAAACAATTATCATGTTCTTCCTCAAGGGAATCCCGTCTGAACAAGACCTCTTTAAATGGACCCGCAATAACTGGGAGTTAAAGGGGTGGACCATAGAATCAATTAGGAGCCTTTGTAGGGGATATGTTTCCTGCACCTTTGTTGACCTAGACCATGCCCGTGTTGCTCTGCAATATGGCTCTTGGATCATTTGTGGCCAAACATTGTATGTTCAAGCCTGGGACATTGATTTTTATCCAAAAGGAATAACAAAATCAAAATAGCCCATGTGGTTGAATTCCCCTTTCTCAATCTTGCCTTCTACCCTTTCTTACAAGACATTGCCTGTCAATTGGGAAAGGTACTCTGGTGTAAGTAGCATTCTGAGAAATGGGTCAGCCTTCGTACACACCCTAGAGTTTGCATTGAGATGGACTTGACTCAGACTCTCCCTAATTCCATCAAGATTGTCGGTCCTGGCCTCGAGTTTGATCAGTGAATCATTTATCTTAACAAACCCAATGCCTTTTTTTACTGTCGCAGGGAAGGACACCTCATTCGTGATTGTCCCTTCCGTAAACCCATATTAACACAGTCTCCTCCAGCCATCTCACACCCTGCCTCTATTGTTCCTAATAGTGAAGCCTCTAATGATCCTGCAACCAAGTCCCCCCCACTCTTAATAATAACCCCAAGAAAGAACATTAATATCTATAGTATTGTGTTCAATTGCATACAGTGTTATAATTACAAATAACCATTCAAAAATAAATCTATATTTTCAGCATTCTAAATATATCCAAAATGTAAGTTTATATTTTCAGCATTCTATATATATCCAAAATGTATGTTTATAACCCATCCTCTTCCAACTCTCCACGTCCTCCCTCCATTCCTTCGTCTCCTCGGTAATCACGCTCTCCCATTAGACCCAAATCTTTCAAGGATGTTGTAACTAATTCTGATTTTAGACCATCTAAAAGGAAGAAAGAGGCTTCCATCCCCAATAAAAATCAGCCCCACATTCCCTTCCCAGCCTCCCAACCCACTAGTCCAGTTACTTCTCATACTCAAGTGCTATCCAAAGAATGCCTTAACCAAGACCACTCTATGATCTTAGAATCTCGCCCTATGTGAAATCAGTTCAATGTGTTACTTGCAGATGAGGAAACCCTCCCTAACTCATCCCAATGAAGTGCCATATTCAATCCTAGAACATGCGGGGCTTGACTATCCCTGCTCATAAATACCAAGTCAAACAGTCTATCCAATCAAACCAAACAAATGTCCTCATGCTACAAGAAGTAAAAGCTAGTGGTGTCCGTTTAGATGCTACCCTTGCTGCCATTTGGCAGGGGGCTCTTTCCTCCATACCAACCATGATGATGGTGGAGGAGGCGTTGTTTTGGATCTCGCCCCTTGGCTAGCAAATAAGATAGTGGCTATTGACCTGTTGATACCAATAATCATTGTGTTTGGGCCACACTGTTATCATTAATGATGCCCTTATTGGATTTTGCTCCATTTATGCTCCAAATACTCCCTCTAAAAGAATCCTTTTGTGGGATTGGATTCGTTTACACATACCTAATGCTCAATGGATCCGGGGGATGACTTTAACATGGTTGAACACCCCTCTGATTGCAGCTGGAATAATTCTTCATGCCTATCCCAATCTGAATTTGAAGCTTGGACCTTGACTTGAAATTCCCTTAGAGTTCATGACCCACTTTTGGGAAAATCCAACATTCATATGCCGCATTGGTACACTTGGAACAATTGTCGGGAAGGCCTTTTGCGAAAAATGAGTAAGCTGGATCATTTTTATATCTCCCATAATTGCACTATCTTACCTCGTGATGGTCGCCTTGTATGCCTAGACCTCTCAGCTACTCTTTCTGGTCACCTTCCAATTTTTACCACCCTTGAGCTCTCCAACCATAGCCCCTTCTCCAAAGATTTGCCATTCAAATTGAATGTCTCTCATCTCAAAAATCAGAATTGCATTGATGGCTTAATTGCTACTTGGAACTCTGAGCCAAAACCTCAGCATGATAGATGGATCAGCTGGTGGGAGAGAACCGTTGCAAGATGCACTTCCTTTCTTCATGGCTATTATGATTTGATGGATGTTACCCTCTTCCAGAGTTCCATTATGGTAATAAAACGTATGATGTTGGTAAATGTTGTGGAGTCTGGCTGTACACCTGCTAATTAGATGTGTTATAAAGTCTCCAGAGATTTTTCAACAAGCCCGTCTTGTGCATACTCTGCCATCATTTTATTCCATGTCATTGCATACCGTAGAGACATTTTTTCAGACAGTTGGCACGCTTTCTACATGCTTTCCTATTTTGCATCTAACGGGATGTTTACAAGTACAACATCTGACAAATATCTGATTTGAATTATTAGTCCCTGCCTATCTATAGGCGGAGACTTAATGTTTTCAGTCGATCAAATTGGTATTAATCTTCATCAAAAACTGTGCAATTAAAAATATTTCACAGTTTCCTCATGTTTGGACTATATTTGTAAATTTGCATCTTATTTATTCGAAATTTTTTTTGGCACGCAGAATTTAGCCAGGTGATTTTATAAATTTTTATTTGAGAAATAGAAGGAGAATCATCTTCCAAGTTGGGCTGGACAAAAATTAAAACAAAGTTTATAATCATTTTGCATTTTATTTCGGCTGTGAAATTTTACCTATTGCTTGTATTGTTGTTTCCTTGACAGATGGTCGGGGTATGAACTGTAGGGCACGTGTTCATTGCAGACAGGGTTGCATTTGGAGGTGGAATTCTTTAAGACAGTTCACATGCCTTGTCTATGCTTCCACATTTTACATACGTGCCAAGGAGGGGAATTGATGATGGGAATGGAAGGGATGTAGCTGCCTCCTCTTTCTAGCACTTGACTGGCATCGAAGAACAGATCTATACATCATTTAAGGCTTTACAGATTGCTTCCATTAAGTAGAAAGTAAAAGAAATTGAAATTGATGTTGTTGGATATAATGCTTAAATGGACAATCCCCCACAGTCAGGTACCCTCTTTTTTCTTTTTCAGTAATGGTTTGTTACATATATCTCAAACAACGTGAATTGTCAAGGTTAAAACCCTCTACACTTCTCTCATTCAGACAATTCTACTCTTCACCATATTGCATGTAATAAAACATGAAGAGTGTGCAGCTCGAATTATGGTATTAATGCAGTGATAAATATATTGATGGTTTTCATAGGCTTATTACATTTAGAATGTGTTACTATAAACCCAAATTTCTTAAATTAGATGTGGGCAATACATTCATTGCATTTCTGGGTATGATTTGATTTGAAGGTGAGAAGATAAAGTGTGCTCAACACTATTCACTACAAATAGTAGGGAAGGAGCAGAGTGGTGCTAAGCTAGAGCCATTATGAAACCCAAAATGGGGCATCATCTTCCTGAGGCATAAGTGTGTTAGTCCCTATCAGTAACTTCATTGAAAGATTGGATACAATAGTGTCCACCAGCTTCAATATTTTGAAGTTTCATTAGTGTTTAAACCTATGGAGCATTTCGCTGTCATGGAAATCTGTGCAGGCTATCTAATGCTACTATTTTTATTAATATTTTATTTGTTGTTTTCGTGAAATGTAAGTGGTGGATTGATTTTTGTAGGTAGGATTTTAATTTTTGAATTGGCTGAAATTATTTTAACTGCTCGGGCAAGAAATTAAATCCAATGTTTATCCCTCTGTTTCTGGCAAACAACTCACACATGGAGTGCAACAGAGAGCATCTTAGCAGGGTTCCAAGCTCTCTTTCAAGGCTCGATTGTAGGGCACGTGTGGATACAGGTGGTCACTGCTTAAACGTTGTGTGGGCCATGGGTATGTGTTGCTTACTTGCCCTTTGGGCTACCAATGGAACACAGGCAGCTCAGGACGTCTTTCTGCAATAGAATTTGGTAACCATCCTACCTAATCTACCAAAATAGGTTCTTTGGAACAAGACATTAACATCTAACAAAGGATAGAGGAAAGTGGATTTTTGTCAAATGTTATAGTTGCAATCACCCTGCTGGGCATGTGTGCGAAATGTAGAAGCATATATAAGGGACATGAATTATTTGGCAGAATGCCTCACACTTGCACTACAATGGTTGCAGGGTATACACATAATGAAATTGTTTAAAAGGTTTTAGAAACTTCCAAACAACCTCTTCTGCTTCGTTTATATTTAATTTAACGATCGACCTATGTTTTAGCCATATGTTTTAGCCATAGATAGCACTCTTTCTCATCTTGCCTCGCAAACGCCCATGAGAACTTGTACCTATCATCTTAGAAAATAGTGGCTCTCAAATGCCTCATGATCTTATGTCATCTTGAATTTGTTGGATTTAGTGAAACAGTTTCAACGCCTCCTGAGGATAGCACTACTTTTGGTAAGCAAAAATTATGACATTTCATGAAAAAACGTCCGGTTCTGCCATGTCATAAAAAACTTGACCAGCACCCATCATATTACCACAGTTTGCATAAATATTGATCAACTGATTGCGAAAGAGGGTAAATACCGTGAGTGATGAGAGATTAGATTTGCTCGCCCTGTGAAAGATGAATGTGCAACGCTTGCTGCAACCCACAAAAATATGCAGTAGATGATCATAATGATGATGATATCTGCCATGGAAATGTTTCCTGTGATGCATTCCACCATTATCAGTAAAACATACATTTGATACGTCGAAAAAATCTAACACGGGGAAAAAAGATAGGCGGGAAAATGAACAGCCACAATCACTTTTACCACGGGCTTATGGGAAATAGTGGGTCATTGATGAGTAATTTTAGGTTGCTCATCTTTATATTGGATACGCGTTTGGGTAAATAATCAAGTCTTTTGGTTTCAAAAGAAATAGATCTTTTATTATCAAAAATATTAATAATAAATAAACAAAAATAAAAATAAACCTTTGGAGAATTTCAAAAAAAGAGCATGAGAAATTAGAATAGGTTTAGTTTTTGAAGCGTGGGGAGTAAAACAACATTGGAGTAGCTCAAAATTGTGGCTACTCTGCCTCATTCTCTTCCTGAATATCTTTGTCACTCCAATGAATTGGAGGGGGAAATGGGAGTAAATTTGCATGTGGAGTTGTGGGGAAAGAAGAGAAAATGAAGGGGTCGTGGAACTATTAAGAAAAGGAAGTTACAAGGGAAGAGAATAGACTATATTTTTATTTTGTTTTGGTAGGAGAAAGGGCATGAGTAGCGGAGAAGAGGAATGGAGAAAATGAATAGAATAAAAGCAAAAAGTTCCAAGTCAGTTAGATAATAAATGCTTAATTATTTTTGTGTGTTTGAGAATAAGTTCATGTATTCAAAAAGAAAAAACCTAATATCCTTTGTGGACATTTTCCCTCAACAGAAGACTTCATTTTAGTCCATATTTGTTAAAGGTTCTTGGAATTGAATCAAACATTTTTCCCTTGGGTATTTGTGTTAAAAAGTATTTTTGTGTTTTTGTTTAGGTAAATTTTATATAATATACCTATAAATGTATACAAATTCTTAGGGTGATTATCAAGCCATTGGAAATGCCCTTGTTAGCAATAATATATGATTGTGTTGGAAGTATTGGATCAATGTAATCTAGCCATATAATGTGTGATATTGTTGAGTATACAAATGAGTATTGGGTCCATACTTATGAGATTGAAGGTGAATTTTAAACTACATTTAATAATTATATATTCATTGGTCAACTTGGATCAATAAGTAATTGAATATAATAACTCTTTAACAATAGTCAAAATGGATCCTTAGCCACCACATAAATTAAATAACTATAACATGTAGAATAAGATCTAGATTATTTTTGATACCTAGGTATACCTTGCTTTTACAATACCTGCAAAAACAAACAAAAACATTAGAAATCTACTTCACAATGGTCATTAATAGTGTATATGCTTCAAAAGAGAAATTGAGAAATTAAACTTTGTACAATATTACTGAAAGATAGTACATGAATGGTTAAATTCTTATTTAGAAACTATGTGGAAAATAGAGGTTGGAAAATGGAAAGTAAAACTTAGTCTTTGTTTGTACATTATCAGATGCTCAAACAATAGTAGACTAACTTGGAATGGAATGCATACTCATAAGTATGATTGAGTTGAATATCTAGTGAATTCTCGAAAAAATTGCAAGTTTAGTATAATCAGAATTTTAAAACAATATAGAATAGAATTAGTATATGTTGATATGGATAGTTTTATAAGTCAATATGAGATATTATTAATATTGTATCATATCATTTCTTAAAGAGAACTCAAACACAATCAAATATAGGTTACAACAATAATTAATTTAGTTTGAATGCTTTTTGTTATAAATATAAATACATATGTGTGTATAGAATAAATTTCAAGTACACACCTATGTAGGTATATTTATAATACATATATTTATTTTGTATAGACTTGATAAAGTGTAAAACAATAGTCAAATATGTGTTTTGTTCTTTGATGATTCTACAAAAAAGGATGAATTACTTGAGTTGAACTATGTTTGGTGGTGTAAGAGATAAGAGGGTGATTTATTGTCCAATTATGGATTTTATTCTGATTTCAATTTTCATCATCACTCAAGTTTAATAAGTTTTTGTGTGAATTGAGTACTTTTTCTCTATATTGTGTGAAGAAAATATGAGATAGTAGTGGTGGAAAAACAATCCATAATTTTTCATTTAAGGATGTGTTTATGCTATAAAATTATTTGGCCAAAGTGATGCATAAGTTGCACATGCATAGTTGGTCCATAATACTTGATAAGTTGCATGATAACCAAATGTCATATTTAGCTAGAAGATGTCTAGGATTTTGTGATAGGTTGTAAGCAACAAAGTTGATACCTCACACTCAATTCTTGGTTGGCATGGTATGTTCACAGATCTCTTTATCTACTACTCTAACAAAGGGAGGGGTCACTTGCAATTGGAATGTATGTAGGGGACCATGATGGAGATAAAGCACCTAGATAATTTTCTACTTCCATGCAATAGTTCAATACACCATAGACTTATTACTCAAAGACACGTTATATATTGAGACAATAATATTTTATTTGTACACTAATTATTGTATATTATACTTATATGTAAATGAAAAATTGGTTCAGTCATTTTATTAGAATAAATATGTGAATATGTTATGTTGAGTATACATGTAGTTGATATGAAAATTAAAAATAAAGTATTTTATCCCTAATGGGAAATTGAAATATCTTGAAAAATAATATTAGAATTAAGATAAAATTTGTTTGCGTGTTTCTATTTTTCATAAAATGTTGTTCAATATATTTATATTGCTTATATTGAAATGATGTACTCTTGCTACATTTATGATTTTTTTTTAAAAGTAATTTTTGGTTGAAGTTTTATGATACGAATGTAAGTTTCATTACATGTGGTATCAAAGCAAAGTTTAAACACTAGGGGCTATGAGCCTACTTTGTAGAGAGTAAATTCTAGTAGATTTATGTTTGTTGATCTAACCTTAGTGATTCTATTTCTCTAAACATGGAGATGAAGGGTTGTAAGTCAAATAAGCAAGATGGAAAGAAATCCAAACTATCTAAATCAAAAGGGAAACCCATAAAACGAACCAACCTCAGAGAATAAGTATGGATCTCTAATATTGAGACTATTGCAATGACTTTAGGTTGAATAAAGCTAGAAAAATAGAAGTGTGTGAAACCTACTATCCCTAGCATATCCAAATAAAATAAATCCTCGTTGGTCATATGAGATATACCTTTTGGTTGTAGTTGTGATACACTGATCATGCATAGGGAGGTTATAGGGGAGTACCTACATGTACACCCTGACTTAAGCAGTGTAATAATAGATTCAAATGGAGAAGAAGAAACTAAGGAGGTTCCTTTGTTTGAATAGTATCAGTCAAACTTAAATAAATTTGAAGGGATCCTGATTAAATAAGGATACTTTATGTCCATTATTATATCAATAAAAAGTATTGTTTTTCTTACATTCAACAATGTGTGATGTTCAATTGTAATAAAAATTTAAATGCAGAACCTTATGTATAAAAAAGATGTATTAATTACTATAAATTCTACAAATCTGGTAACTCCACACCAAACCATAGGCTAACTATAAATTCTATAATATGGTGTTTCAAATCCAACCATGGATAGAACGAAGACAAACATAGGAGGTAGTCAGGATGGAATGGGTCAAGCCGTGGGGGATTCTACAACTGAATTGGACCTAATTATTGTGGCCCTAAATGAGATCGAGGAAAGATTGGTGTTTTAGAAAAAGAACTTAGAAGGCCTCAAGATCAAGAAGAAGGCAATGAACAAAACCAAGGTCATAATGAGCATGAAGGACATAGTGATTCCTAGAAAAAATAACTAAGTCAAGAAGAGGCAATGAGGCAAACAGATGCAAGGACACAACTAGCTAATGAGCTTGCTTGAGATATGAGAAAGATCAATCCACCCAACTTTTATGGAGACTATATTACGAGATGGAGTAGAGACATCGCTCAATTATATGGAGAAATCTTTTGAATTCCAAAACCACTTCAAGATAACCAAGGAAATATGGGGAGAATATCAAATTTTCAAAGAAGTGGATGAATAAGATGGAGCTCTAGGACCAGATTTCATAAATTTGGCATGAGACTAATTTGTAGTAATTTTCAAGAAAATGTGGCTAACCTAGTTATATTTTGACTAGAAGGTGGTCAATTTTCAAAATTTTCAACAAGGAGATATGTCAGTGACCAATTTTTTTTTAAAATTCACACAACTCTTGAAATATGTACCCCAATACCAATGAGATGAATGGTTCCATATATAGAAGTTCATTATGGGATTAAATCCTTAAATTGGGGGTGAGGTACATATTTCTATTGTCTGTCAATGATGGACCGTATGTTTGAAAAAACTATCAAACAAGAGGAAAAGCTTTTAAATCTATATCACCTTTCAGAGACAATTTTTGTAAGAAGTATGATTGGCCAAATTCTACACATTCTTTCCAAAAGAAGAATTGAAGTCATAAAACCAAACATAAATTAATGGAAAAAGGATCCAAGAATAATAAAAATAAGTTCTAGGATGGGAAAAGGGACAATGGTTTTAATAAAATAAATGGTAACAAAGGTGATCAAGTATTTAAGGAAGAAAGGACCTCTAAGTGGTTGCTTCACTTGTGGAGGTGACCACTATGCAAACCAATGTCCAAATAAAATTCAAGGAATTAATTCAAGAATCCTTCCTTTTCCCTTCCTAGCAGACAACCTTTCAACAAGAATTCATGTAGCTATGGGTAACCATCAAGCAGAGTACCAGACTACCCCTATCAAAACTTTAAGTAATTTATTTGGTATCCCAATCTCCATTGTCATTGACACTAGTGCCACATAAAAAATAAACACATATCTTGTTAAGATTCTTAGGAGAGTTGGCTATATGTCCAACTTATAGTCAACTGAGTGAGATAAGCAAGAGCTTAGGTGGAGTAGTGTCTATTTGAGGAAAAGGTTAAGTTAAATTATCCTTTTCAACTAAAGTAAATTTGTATGTAGCACTATTGGGATCCTATGACATCATTTTAGGAATGAAATAGTTGTGGAATCATAGGGAAAAAATGGAAATTGTTTTTCTAAAATTGTCTAAGTACCTAGACAACTTAGGAAATCAAGTTTGAATCCAAGGAGTCAAGAGAGATGTCAATATTAGGCAAGTATTAGCTATGTAGCTCAAATGAGCTAGAAGAAATGGTTGTTAGTTGTTCACTATGAAAATAGATCGGGTTAAGGAATCCAAGGAACTACCAATTCAAAATTATCCCTTCCTTTATGAATTTCAAGATGTTTTTCCACAAGAGTTATTAGGTCTACCTCCCAAGAGAGCATTCAACTTCATCATATACATTGTACCAATTTTTGAACCTATGTCAAAGCCTCCTTACTGCATGACAACCACAAATTTGGTTGAACTAAAAGCACAATTACAAGAGTTGATATCCAAAGGTTTGATTCATCCTAGTGTGTCACTATGGGGAGTGCCAGTGATCTTCATCAAGAAGAAGGGTGGGGCACTGTGTTTAAGCATTGATTATTGCATGTTTTTTATAAGGAAAATGTAAGGAAAGCTAAGGTGCAGAAACAACTCTCCTAACATCAAAACCTCAGGGAAGAATGTAGAGATACCTTTTTAAATTCACAATTACAGTTTAATTAAGATGCACTTGAAACAGATAACAGAAACAGAGAATTAACATACACATATGAACACCAAATTTTACGTGGGAAAACCCTTACGGGAGAAAAACCCACCACACCAAGAAAAACCCCTTTGTATTACAATAATGGAATTACATACAGAGTACGGGCTTGACTATCTAATGTTAAATTACAGTAGCTTTCACAATGACCAACCTTGTACAAAACATTCACGTTACAATGCTCTTAGAATTGAATTCACACTGATCACTCCTTGACTCGTTCACCACATTGTCCGTCCTCCTGTTGATCCAATAATCCAACCGAACACCATCAATGATCACAAAGTATATCCATGTCGTTATTTTCTGTCGAACTTCCTCATAGAACTACCACAACAGACTAACTTCCAACGGTTCACATTCGACTTTTTTGATTGGTTGAAGACACACCACGTAGGATGGTCTCCCAAACGGTCAAAGTCATTTGCAATGTATCTGCATGTCGATGAGACACTAACCATGTCTCCACAATGCCACAAAGCATGACTATAGTTGTCACCAAGAGTCTTGACCATCGACAAGACATTATACCAAGTTCACAAGTAGTCGTTCAGACTTCCCCTCATCGCCAAGACCTCATACCGATAATCATCACTTGTATTGCTATCGCCAAGACTATCGCTTTCGATGAGACATCATACCAAAGTTCCAAAGTCGCATAGACAAGAGTATTCCCATCGGCAAGACTATCATCCTTCGCTAAGAGATCATATCGAGCGGTGCTGTCATAATAGTGGTTTACAATTCCTGAGAAGAACGAATTTTAGCTGAAATCACATATTTTTAGAAAATATAATAATTTAAGCCTTAAAAAGTTCCATTTTAAGGATTCCAATTGAAGAGGGTTTGATCAAATCACCTTAGATCAAAACCCCTTGGATAGAACCTCGCTAGTTTTAAACCATACCTATAAATCGTCTCCTTTACACCTATCAAAATGTTGATAAAAAATCACTTTTGATTTAGCTTTTGGGGATCAAATGAATTCATTTAAAATTTATTTCAAATGATTATGGTATTCCTCAGAACAAGCTATCCAATGAATATAATTTTAATATGTTTTGGTTTTGTTATGTATTTATTTTTTAAGTTTTATTAAACATAGGTTTTTCATCGAAAATAAATTTCTTTGTTCTTCACATGTGGAAAAATAGAAGATTATCAAAAAAAATTAAAAAATATGAGTGCACCAGATATTGAAGTCCTTGATCCAACAAAAAAAAATTAAATTTTGACATATACAAAAAGTTACGCGTTATACGGTCATGTTATGTCTGAATTGTAATTAGTTTGACTTTGAAACTTGATTAAGGAAAAAATATTCATCAAAAACTATCTAACCAAGTGGAAGCACTAGATATCAGAGTTACAAATCTAAATTTGAAAGAATTATAATTTTTCTCCTTCATGGAAAAAAAGTTATCGTTATACGATTATCGTCACTTTTTTAAAAATGTTGTTTTGAAAAAAATCAATTTTCATGGGAGATGGAAAAGAAGTGAAATTTGATTCCAAAATTTTGAAAAAATATTTTAGAATCTGGACAAAATTTGATGAGACTCTAGTTTGCACCATCTTCAAATTCCCCACATTTTAGCCACTATAGGTGCCTGAATGTGAAGATTTAGTTAAAAATAATAATTTTAGTGTCCAGTTTGGCCAAAAATTGTAAACCACTAATATGGGATCACCTCGAGCCTTTATGTTATTCTGAAATGTCCAATAGTCAGCAAGGCTTACCGCTATCGCTAAGAGGTAATACCAAATGCTCACACCTTTCACCAAAGACTTCAATCACTAGGAGTCTCACCGAAGACATCCGTTAACAAACATCAATTTCGCCAGGACTTATTACTTTTGAAACCAAGAGTTCTTATCAAAGTCACATGTTACACTGATGACACAAGTGTATAACCATTCGGTGAGACTTAAGCTATCATTGAAACATCACATCGAAGCGAACCTTTCAACCAAGGGTCTCCCTGAAGACTTCGAGTGTAACACTGTCGGCAAGACAATCCTCCATGTTACCCCGATACCACAAGTATATAACTATCAGCGCGACACCACACATCGATAAGACTTCATACCGAAACATATGAGTTACTCTGATGACTCCAGTTGCTATGAGTCTCCCCGACATCCACTAGACACCACCCCGTCAGCCAGAGATCTGCTCAGGCGGTAAGAGATATAAATATCACAGCGACCAACATGTCACAGTGATAGACCATTTGGCATGACTGTAACAAGGTCTCAGCGACCTGAGAACTTCACAAGGTTGCTAAACTGTCAGTCGGCCAGACAGAAGTAAAGTCACACTGACTTGGCTCTTCCAGAGGTTTTAGCCTATGAGATTAAGGCACATCATTCCAACAATCTCCCACTTGACAAAGATCACACAAACACCTCCAGAGCACAACAAAACTACTCAAAAATATGGGCACTAAAGCCCATCAAATAGGCACACCACCTGAACTTGTCTATGCTCAATGGCTTCATCAGTGCATCTTCAGAGCACAACAAAACTACTGAAAAACATGGGCATTAAGGCCCATCAAATAGGCACACCACCTGAACTTGTTTGTGCTCACTGGCTTCGTCGGTGCATCTGCAACATTCTTCAGAGTATCATTTTTTTCAAAATGACTTTTCCATCCTCCACCATATCTCGTACAAAATGGTACTGTACATCTATATGTTTCATCCTGGCATGGAAAGTAGGATTCTTTACCAGACAAATTGCACTCTGACTGTCACAAAAAATAGTTATTTGCCTTGCATCAAAACCAATGTTAGAACACAAACGTTTTAACCAAACTATTTTTTTACAAGCATGTGTAGTTGCCATGTATTCTACCTCTGTAGTGGAAAAAGCAACTACAGCCTATCGCTTACTCATCCAACTCACTGCACCACCATTCATCATGAAAATGTATCCACTAGTGGATCTTCTATTGTCAATGTCCCCTGCCCAATCAAAATCTACATAACCTCGAATGTTGAGAGTCCTTTGTGATTCAACCAAGTTCCCATGGTAAAACAAAGCATATTCTGAAGTCCCCTTCAAATATCTAAACACTCTCTTCACAACATCCCAATGTGCTCTTCCAGGATTAGCCATAAACCGACTAAGAACTCTCACTGCTTGAGCAATGTCTGGCCTTGTACAAACCATTGCATACATAAGACTACCAACCACACCAGCATAGGGTACACTGGTCATGTCCTCCATCTCAGTAGGAGATTTTGGACATTCTTCAACAGATAGCTTTGTTCCCTACAAAACTAAAACAACTAGCTGCTTGCAGTCATTCATACAAAATCTCTCTAGAACAGTCTTGATATATTTACTCTAACTGAGCCAAAGTTTTCTATTCTTCCTGTCCCTTGTTATCTACATTCCCAGAATATACCTAGTTGCACCAAGATCTTTCATTTCAAACTTTGCAGACAACTGAGACTTAAGATCAAAAATCATTAGCTTACTATTGCCTATGAACAACATATCATCAACATATAGAGCAATAATAAGAACTCGATCACTTTCAACTTTGTAATACACACAATGATCAGATTTTGATCTAAAAAATCTCAAAGATAATACAAAAGTATCAAACTTTTGGTACCACATTTTAGGAGACTGCTTTAACCCATACAGAGACTTTTTCAACTTGCAAACCAGTTTTTCTTTACCTTTCTCCACAAATTGCTCAGGCTGGGACATATAGATTTCTTCTTCAAAATCGCTATGAAGAAATGTTGTCTTCACATCCATCTGTTTGATCTCTAAGTCATACACTGTTGCAAGTGACAAAAGAAATCTGATAGATGCCAGCTTAGCTACAGGAGAAATTTTTTTTCCATAATCAATTCCTTCTACCTGGGAATAACCCTTCACAACCAACTTCGCCTTGTACTTTTCCACACTGCCATCCAGAGCTATTTTCTTCTTAAATACCCATTTGCAGCCCACAACTTTTCTACCTTCAGGAAAGGGCACCAAACTCCAAGTATTATTCTTTTCTAATGATGCCATTTCTTCATTCATGGCTTCCAACCAAGAGTTTGAATCAAACATTTTAAATTCCTAGGCTCATCAGTGCTAGAAATCAAAGCATAGGCACAAGTAGAATCTATCAAAGAGAACCCTTACCTATTAAGCTGCTTTCTTTCATGAGTTGACCTCCTCACTTGCTAAGGCTGAGGTTGTTGTTCTTCAGAACTTTTAGAACTACTTGAGCTCTCCTCAGTTTCAGGTACATTTTGAATTTTCAATTCTTCTTTCTCTAGTGTAGGAGGAATTACAACTACATCCTTATTTTTTTTTTACTTTGTCTCTGGCTACAAATCCAAGGTAGAAGGCTTCAGCTCACGAAAGATAACACTTTTGTTGTATAGAACCTTCTTTGTATCAAGATTCCAAAGCTTGTATCCTTTTATACCAACATTATAGCCAATAAAAATATATTTGACAACCTTGTTCTCCAACTTAGATATTTTCTCATTCGATACATATCCATATGCCTCACAACCAAAAACACAAATGTGTCTCAGAGAGGGATTCTTATCAAACCACGCTTCCAAAGGTGTTTTCTCAACAAGAGCAAAATTTGGAGAACTATTTATCAAGTAACATGTAGTAGCAACAGCCTCAACCCAAAACTTCTTCTCCAAGCTAGTACTACTCAGTATACTTCATGCTCTCTCCATCACTGTCCTATTGAACCTTTCTGTAACTCCATTTTTTTGTGGAATATAAGGTGTAGTCTTATGTCTTTTAATCCCATGGTCTTTACAGTACCTCTTGAATTCATCAGAACAAAATTCACCGCCATTATCAGTCCTTAAACATTTTATTTTTCTTCTAGTTTAATTTTCTACAAATTTTTTAAATACCTTAAACCGACTGAACACTTTGGATTTACTTTTTAAAAAATAGACAAATGCTCTTCTTGAATAATCATCAATAAACGATACATAGTACCTTGACTTAGACAAAGAAGGAACATTCACTAGACCAAATACATCAGAATGAATATAATCTAGCAAACTAGAAGATTTATGAGGATTGGAATAAAAAGGAGCACGGTGTTGTTTTCCATATATACAATGTTCATAGAATTCAAATTCAAGGTTACAATCATTAAGCCCTTCAACCAGGTTTTTAAACCTTTCTCTCCAATGTGGCCTAGCCTACGATGCTAGAGCATAGTCTTTTCTGCTGGAAGTTTAACTTCCATAGAGTTTACACAATTAGGAACATTTTCCTCTTTTCCTCCATGAGTAGCTTTTTGTGACTTTACAGAGACACTATTGCATTGAACAACATGTGCATCCAACTTGTACAAGGTTCCAATATGAGCACCCCTCGCTAGCACCATTGAGCCTCTAGTCATCTTGCAGCCATTTCTAGATAACGTGACTTGCACTTCAATATCATTCAGCTTATTGATAAAAACTAGATTTTGAGCTAGACCTGGTATATGCATCACATCCTTAATTCCCTTCACTCTTCCATCAAGGAATTGGATTCTGACTCTTCCATGGCCAACAATCTCCAAAGATGAATCACTAGCCAAGTACACCTTTCCACCATCGTATTCTTCATACTTTGTGAACCAGTCTCTATGAGATGTCATGTGGAAAGATGCTCTAGAATCAATCAGCTAGACATCATCTGATGCCTGTGTAGCCAAGGTTGCAATGAAGGTGTCTGCATCACTCTGAGAAGAATCATTGTCGGAAGAGCTCTTCTTCTTCTTTTTCTCCTCTTTGCAATCCTTTCGGACATGACCAGGTTGCCCATAATTCCAACACTTCACCTTGGACTTCTTGCTAGGAGACTTTGATCTCCCTTCTTATTTGGATTTTGATTTCTTGTCCTTCTTGCCCTTTTCTTTCGATCTTCCTCTAACAAAAAGGGTCTCCTTCGCCATCTCAGAAGATTTCCTTCTCATCTCTTCTGATAACAAAGAAGCAACAACATCTTCCATCTTGAAACTGGATGTTGTACTCCTAATTGCCATCACTAAGTGATCCCAGGAATCTGGCAAAGAACACAACAAAAGCATACAACGATCCTCTTCTTCGATTTTCACACCAATAGATGTTAACTATGCAATCAGCATGTTGAATGTGTTCAAATGATCAGCAACATACCCTCCTTCTTGCATTCTCAAAGTGTACAGCTTCTTCTTCAGGAACAATTTATTCACCAAGGACTTCCCCTAATAAATAGATTCCAATCTTTTCCACAAGGAAGATGCAGTCTTCTCTTCATGAACATTCAGAAGAACGGAGTCTACCAAACAAATCCTTATCAACCCCTTAAACTTTCTATCTATAAGGTCCCAATCCTCTTGCTTCATGCCTGTAGGCTTCGTTCTAGACACAACAAGCCACAAATCACGATCCACTAACAGATCTTCCATTTTGAGTTTCCACAACTCAAAATTGCTGCCATTGAATTTCTCTATTTCAATCTTTCCTAACATGCTAGCCATCTCAATCTGTAATTTGAATTACCAAACTTCTACAAGACTCCCATTGAATAGAATTGACACAAAAAATCCAACGTACCCACAAGGATAACAAAACTAGCTAGGCTCTAATACCACTTGTAAGGAAAGCTAAGGTGCGGAAACAACTCTCCTAACATCAAAACCTTAGGGAAGAATGCAAAGATACCTTTTTAAATTCACAATTACAGTCCAATTAAGATGCACTTAAAAAAGATAACAAAAACAAAGAATTAACATACACATATGAACACCAAATTTTACATGGGAAAACCCTTACGGGAGAAAAACCCACCACACCAAGAAAAACCCCTTTGTATTATAGTAATGGAATTACATACAGAGTACGAGCTTGACTATCTGATGTCAAATTATAGTAGCTTTCATAATGACCAACCTTGTACAGAAAATTCACGTTACAATGATCTTAGAATTGAATTCACACTAATCACTCCTCGACCCATTCACCACACTGTTCGTCCTCCTGTTGATCCAATAATCCAACCGAACACCATCACTGATCACAGAGTATATCCATGTTGTTCCTGTCTGTCGAACTTCCTCACAGAACTACCACAATAGACTAACTTCCAACGGTTCACATTGGCTTCTTTGATTGGTCGAAGACACACCACGTAGGATGGTCTCCCAAATGGTCAAATTCATTCACAATGTATCTGCATATCGGTGAGACACTAACCGTGTTTCCACGATGCCATAAAGCATGACTATAGTTGTTGCCAAGAGTCCTAACCATCAACAAGACATTATACCAAGTTCACAAGTAGTCACTCAGACTTCCCCTCATCTCTAAGACCTCATATTGATGATCATCACTTGTATTGCTATCACCAATACTATCACTTTCGATGAGACATCATACCAAAGTTCCAAAGTCACATAGATAAGAGTATTCCCATCGGCAAAACTATCGTCCTTCGCTAAGAGAACATACCGAGCCTTTATGTTATTCTAAATTGTCCAACAGTCAACAAGACTTACCACTATCGCTGAGAGGTAATGCCGAATGCTCACACCTTTCACTGAAGACTTCAGTCGCTAGGAGTCACATCGAAGACATCTGTTAACAAACATCAATGTCTGCAGGACTTATCACTTTCGCCAAGATTTCTTATCAAAGTCAAATGTTACACTAATGACACAAGTGTATAACCATTTGGCGAGACTTAAGCTTTCGCTGAAACATCACACCGAAGTGAACCTTTTGGCCAAGGATCTCTTTGAAGACTTCGAGTGTAACACCGTCGGCAAGACAATCCTCCATGTTACCCCGAGACCACAAGTATATAACTATTGGCGAGACATCACACATCGGTAAGACTTCATATCGAAACATATGAGTTACTCCAATGACTCTAGTCGCTATGAGTCTCCCCGACATCCGCTAGACACCACCTGTTGGCTAGAGATTTGCTTGGGCGGTAAGAGATAGAAATATCATAGGGACCAACATGTCACAATGATAGACCATTCAGCATGACTGTAACAAGGTCTTAGTGACATGAGAACTTCACAAGGTTGCTAAACTGCCAGTCAGCCAAACAGAAGTAAAGTCACATCGACTTGGCTATTCCAAAGGTTTCAACCTGTGAGATTGAGGCACATCATTCCAACAGAAAAGTAGGTTTTCAAGGGGCCCCAAAACCTTTTGCAATGGAAAAAAGATCCAAGAAATATGAAACCAATAAAGCTAGCAGTCTAAAAAAACCAAAATGCTAACAAAAATTACTAAGAAACCTGTCAACAACCTTATAGTAAAACATCAGCAACAAGGCTGACCAAGCAAAAGAAAAAAAAATCTATAGAATTTTTTCAAGAACATTGGCTAAGGCCATATTTTCCTTAATGACCCCCTTGTGTATCTTCATCACATCCTTGAGCTCCTCAAACAAAATAGCAGCCCTTTTCTTGGTCTTGCTCCTCATTCTCAAACACGGGCCAACATCCACATTCTTCTCTACAGCAAGACCAATATCCTCAATCTTCTCCACTAGATTTGTGCAATTGACCTCCTCCATGGCCTTCTCTAGATCACCCAGATCCAGAGACTTACCAGTCCATTTTATGGCTTTCTCATTTAAAACAAAGAGGCCCTTAGTAGTCAATTCCAAGGAATTATTGTTGATGTTAACCACAGTCTTCAAATCATCAGACATCTTACTAATTTTCTCCTCAATATTAACAAACCTCTCCTCAAAATTCTTATGGACAACTAATTCCAAAGAAGAAATCCTCTCCTCATGAGTTTTACCAAGACGATCAACATCAATAACAAGTCTATCAAGCATAACATTCATGGTCTTAACCTTGACTTTGATTGACCATTCTTTCTACTTGCTATGCACCAACACCACACAAACATCTTGCCAATTTTTAAGCTGAACATTGATCTCCTTAAATTCTAAGAAAATCCACTTCACCAATGAGATCAAGTTGCAAGTTCCATCCTCAGCCATCCTACAAAACATGCCCATGTTAACCTCGTCCCAATTGACTTGTGGCACAGTTTGAGAAAGAACATTCTCGATGGGATCCTCTTGAGCCTCCTCTTTATTCTCCATTTCCTCCTCAATAGGGGAATCCTCCACTTCAATCACCTCGACTTTAATCTGGTGCTTGTTTGGCATGTTCGCCAATTCCACTAGAATTTCCAACCACTCCACCTTCATATCACTCCCCTTAACCTACTCAATTCCAATAGGAGAGACTAAATTATCTTGGTTAGGATCAACCCCTTTTAAACACACCAAACCCTCATTCCCTTACTCATTATCCTCTATAGGATGCTCAAACCACAAGAGGCCTTTACCCACACCATGACTACCCTCCAGAACAGGGGAAATCTCCATATCACCCAACTTGCTAGCACCTAGGGTGTGTTTGACATAATAAATAGGGGGCTCCTTCACATCTTTAGATACCTCCACCTTCTACTTGACAACACGCTTCTCTTTCCTAAGGATTTTTTTCTTGCCCTTTGCATTCTTCTTTACTGAAGGCACCACAACTTCCTTCAATTCATTATCAATTTCATAACCCTTAGACCAGGATTCAAAAGCCTCAGAACCCTCAACAGAATCACTAACCTCCTCCAACATCTCCTCAAAATTCCCTTCCCATTCCATCTGTAACACCCCTCCTTTTTGTGCTCTGTTAATCAGGCAATGTTTTCCTATGTTATGCTTCGATCATGTTAACATGTGAATTAATGATGCTTTATGCTTTGATTATGTTAATAATGTTAGCTTTGTCAGTTAGTGATATTTTATTGGTGAAGGGGACGGGGTTGTATCACTCGCTTGCGAGTGCCCTACGATTCTGAGATTTCCTCTTCACAGTGTGTCTGATCATATTATGTATATATGCACGTTCGACATGCTCCTTGTTGCAGGTTGGCAGGTACATGACATCGACTCCACCTGGTTTCCAGGTTTGAGCGTGTCCATTGACCAACGAAAATTAATTGGGAGATAGTAGCTAGGTTTTCCGAACCAAGTCGTCACCCTAGTCGTAGCATGTTGTTGGGTCGTCATTGGGGTCAGTTGTTTTATCTTTGGCAGTTCCCTTTGAGTGTTTATTTAATTTCAAGTTAAAGTTTATTTAATGGCTTGCGTAGTCTAATTAATGACTAAATGTGTTTAGTTGCAAGCTAAAAGTGATTAAATAGCTTTTGGAAATTATAAATAATGAATGTTTTGTCTTTTGGAGATGTTGGAAAATTAGTGTTTAGTTAATTAATTTAATTGAATTAATAAAATAATCTAATTTCGAATTAGACTTATTTTATTGATAATTTGAATTAATTGTGTGAATTAATTAAATTATCCTTTTTGAATTAAAAGTGTAAAAGATTTAATTCTTTTGTTGAATATTAAGTGCTAAAATAATTTTGAATTCAAATTGGAAATAGAAAATGGGTTAAAGTTATTAAAAATTCAAATATTTCTTATGCAAGACTTTGGGGTAGAAAAGATATTTTCTGAATTAGTTGACTATTTTGGAAAGATATTTGTGTTTGAAATTGAAATTGGAATTTGAATTTGTGTTCAATTTAATTTGATATTGAGTTTGAATTTGGAAGGGAATTTGCATTTTGGATTGGAATTTAATGAGAATTTGAATTAGAATTAGAATTAGAATTAGAATGTGAATTTGGGGATTTTGGAGAAAAAGGGTATATTTTATTTTAGGGTTTTCTTTTCAATCTCCATGGATTCTTGGTTTGGAAAATCTTGGGTGGAAAGGCTTGGAGGAGGCTAGGATGGTGGAGTTGAAAGGGTGCTTGAAATCTCCATGGCTAAAGCTTGCAATTTTGGAGGAAACACAAGGTTCCATCATTCCTTCCTCCATCTCTTTTGCTCATTTTGAATGTTTGAAAATATAGTGATTAGATTCAATGGAGACTCATGGAAAAGCTTTTAAAATTGGTTAATGGTAGATAGTATTGGTTTTGAAACCTAGCAAGAAATTAAAACCATGTCATGAAAAGGAAATCCAAGAAAACTCAATGTTTAATCTAGTTTTGAAAACCCATTTGCTTATTTTGAAATAAGTTTTATTTTGAATTGGGGGTTTAGATTATTGTTTCAATTTGAATATGAAATCAAATTTTGGGGTATGGGTATTGTGAATACAACCATATATTTTGGTATATGAAAATACCCACAAATAGATATTCATATATTTGTTATTTTTTTTAAGAAATTTTAATTTCTGGTAAAAACCTTTTAAAGTTTTTTTGTTTTTCGTTCTGGTAAAATGCAGGAAATAAAATTTATTAAAAAATTGTTTTTTTTGTTTTTGAGGTGGATGGGGAGGTCAACCCCCACCACCGCCGCCAGCTGCATCGCCGCTAGGCGTCGGCTGGTGTAAACACACAGCCACCGTCACCGCGGGGGGGGGCGGGCTGTGTGTAAACACACAGCACACACAGCCACCGCCGCCCACGAGAGGTGGCGCTGTGTGCCCTGCACACGGCCACCGCCGCCCGGCGGGAGGCAGGGCTGCGTGCCTAGGGCCGACCCTCTTCCCTTTGAATATTTTAAATTCGAAAATTACTTTTTAGTTTATTTATTATTTCAAATTAATTTTTTTTAATGAAAATTATTTTATATTATATTTTATATAATATTTATAATATTTAATATTATATATTATATAAAATATAATATATTTAATATATATTAAATTAAATGAAATTTGCTGTAAGTTAAAATATATTTTAATCTATTTGATAATTCATAAGGTTTATAGAAATGTTTAAATTGAAAATATAAGTTATTTGATATGTTTTTAATTAAAGGAATTTTAATGAGTTCAAAATGTATGTTATGTTAATCATGGGGTTTTGGAAATATAGATTAATTGGAAAATCTATGTATTGGTTATGTGTTATAGTTTACTCATTGAGAGTTATATTTAAAGTTATTTAAATGATTCAGTTGCAAATAAAACATAATCTTATTTGGTATATTTAAATAATGTTAAATGTCAAACTGGCACTTTTAAATGACCATGTGATTATTATGACTGCGGAACTGAGAGTAAAGGATGAACTCATTAGTGAACCTAAATGATTTATTAATCTAGTGATTTATCTTTTGTATGTGAACATGAAACTTAGAGAGAACGATTGATTTAAGTTTTAACCAGATAACTGCGTTATTAACATGCTTTAAGGTTACAAAATTTAGAGTAAAAGATATGTTTCTTTATATAATGCAATGTCGTGAAAAGAAATGGGATCAATTGATTGGATAGATGCAAGTTAGAAAATTGTGTTTGAATGGATTTAAGAAATTCGAACATTAGCTTACTTCTTTGTCTAAAATGTTTGCAATGTTTAATTGTACGCTTTCGATATTGTGAAATGAGAGTGAATGTTTTGTGAATCTTCCTGATATGGGTTCATTTATTGTTATGGGTGGTTTACGTGAGTTTATATGATTGTTGGCTTTAAGTCGTATCTTGTTGATCATGTAAGTCTTCCAGCAGTGTTTTCTTGAGACGATGCTGTGTCTCTTATGTTTTGCTTTGGCTTTATTGGATTATGTGTGAGTAAGCTCAAGTGGTTACCTGGTTCTTTGAACGGGTTGTGTGAACTTGTGATTCATGGTTGAGTCGAGTTTCAGTTGTTTTGTGGGTTGTTGTTATGTAGTCAACCTTGTGTTAGCCTTGGGTAGTGCACGTTTTGGTTTCAGTTTTGGACATCCGTAGTGATGTGATGCCTGTTGAGGTGCTTGATTATTTGTGGTAAGTGTTAGTGCATTGTCTACCCTTGGTATGTGGTTGAGTTTCGTGTTGTCGATAGGGGAGTGGCTTTCAAATGAGCGTCGGGCCCAAAGTGGTCCCAGGATAACTCGTTTGAGAGTTAGTTAATTAAGTGAAAATTAAAATAACTTACTAGGGAGAGAGTAGCTTTGAACATTAATAAGATAATTTAGCCTCGCTCATTGGCTCAAGGGCTTGTACGAGACTTGAGATGAGTCGGGAAGGCCTGGAATGGCAAAATCGTTATCTTGTCTTCTCGAAAGATAATCGATTCCGCTTTGGTGGGCATATGGCGCCGGGTTCGTGAGAGGTTACCAAGATATCCCTAGAGGGGAGCCGGGACCTAGGAAGAACACCATTGGATAACCAATGCAGCCTTTGCGATGACACTCCTCCTATGACAGCAGTCGGTATGGTGTTGTACTGTGAGTTTATTTTGTACAGTGATGGTACTCGATTTTGTACTCTGGAAGCATTGTAACCATTGTGTTAAGTAATGTGGGTTTTGTTCTTGTTTCAGTTCAGTGTGCTTGCTTGTGTCTTGTGGTAGATGGTCTTGGGTAGGAATTCCTGGTTACTATCTCCTAGCACGGAGTGAGTGGGGCCTTTGGGTTCCACGTGGTCAGGTGGCGTGCATCTTTGTCCGTTGGTTCTTCTTCATGTTCGTGTGTTCGTGATTTCCAGCTGGAGAGCTCGTGGGAATCAGTTTCTTCTCTTGCCTTGTTCTTTTAGTTCTTGTTGTATTTTATTACCCCTCAGTTGTTATCGAGGTGGAATTTGTAATTTGTAATCATGTTTATCGGACTTACCTCATTCGGGGAATGAGTGATGTAACCTTATTGTTAAATGTTAAATTGGAATCTTGAGGTATTTAATTATCCTTGTTGTAATTTATCTTGAATGGAATGTATGTTGTTTCTTTCCTTAAGTGGTTAATGTTTTAGTTTATGTTAATGTTAGTTGATGTTGGGTTTTTAAGTAATCTTTGTCTCGTGGCCTTAGAGGTTGTTGGCAATATGTATTCACCTTGCATGTTATGGGTACTTAAACAAAAAAAAAATTGGTACGTTTAAGTAGTGAATTGCAACTTCCTCTAGGGTTGCGTGGCGGGGCATTACACCATCGTTGAATCACCAATATCATACTCATAATTTTTTCCACCCTTTTTATGGGTCAGAGTCTTAGGAGAAATAGGAACCAACTTCAACTTTATGTGCTTAAAAATGAGATTCATATGGTCTTCATAGAGAATAGCCTTCTTGGGGTTCTTCCAATGATCCTCAATACTAGTCTCTATCAAAAGCAGAAGGTAAAAAGGAAACGAAACCAAAGCATTATGGCGAAAATGATTCAAAGGCATGAAGTGATAACCATAGATTATAGAAAACCTACCCTCCAAGGTGAAATAATGCATAATAGGTAGAGCAATATCCCTCTAAAGTGGCTTGAGAGATTTCTGTGCATACCCACCACTACCAACCGACTTGAGCTTCTTCTTCTCATCAAATTTGAAGAAATTTGTAAGAGCTTTCTTCATTGCACCTCTATCTTTGTAAAATTTCCTTCCATTGGAGGAAAGACCAACCACCTTGACCATGAAATCCTCATTAATGTTAAATTCCACACCTTTGTATCATAGAATCTTGTTGATCCACCCTTTAACAAAAACCTTTGTTGCTTTAGGGTTTGGACCTTGGAGTTTTAACATATAGGGGATGACCCCACCCTTTTCCAGGTGCTCCCAAACAACTTCATTACTCCTAAAATCCTCACAAGAGCTCAGCTCCACTCTGCAACAAGCTCCTCCCATGGCGGCATGCAGTGAACAACACTTCACCAACACCTTAATTTTTTGCAAAAGCAAGATTAGGAAAAAAATCCACAAAGCAATGCAAAAGAGACCCACAAAAAGTGTGAGCTTGCCACACCAAGTACAACAAAACCTAATCTCCCAGTCCATAATTTCACATATATCTAAAATACAATTATTAGAAGATTAGGTAAGGACTCGATGTGCAAAAACCAACTCAGGAAGAAATGAAAGAGCCTTTCTGCCATCTAAACCACCTTAATGACATGACAACTGGTCATTATTGGAAATTTTCTTAAGGTTAAGTGGCAAGGCTTCATAACCATCCCAATTATTTTGAGCCGCCACTCCCAAGTTAGCTAACCCATCAGCTAACGAATTAGCTTCCTTGAACACGTGAGAAATTCTAACTTCATCAAATGAATTAATGATGGATAAAGAATCATTAATCATATGGGGTATTGACCATGACAGCGGGCTATTCAACATAAGACACTTAATAATGTTAAAAGAATCCCTTCAAGCCAAAGTTTGGAGACCCCATAATTTTTAGCCAATAGGAGGCCATGATAGGTTGCTACTGACATTGATTATTGCATGTTGAATAAGGCCATAATTAATAATAATTACCCTTTCCTCACATTGATGATCTTTTCAATCAAATGTGTGGTGTCACAGTATTCTCAATGATCAAGTTGAGGGCTAATTCTCACCAATTAAGGATAAAAAATAAAGATATATCAATAAGACAACATTCAAAACAAGATATGGGAACTACAGGTTCATTATCTTACCTTTTGGGTTGACCAATAGCCCTACAAGTATATGAATTTGATTAACAACATCTTCAAATATTGTGTGGAAATTTTTTTCCTTGTCTTCATAGATGATATATTGATGTACTCTAGGGATGAAGAGGAACATTCTCATTGTTTGAGACTAGTTCTACAATATCTAACATAACAAAAATTGCATGGCTAGTTGTCTAAATACACTTTTCCCAAATAGACGTGCATTATTTAGGACACAAACTCTTTGTAGAGGGAATTATAGTTGATCCCACAAAGATCCTGGTAATCATGAATTGGCTAACACCCAATAAATGCATGAGATATACAATTTTATGGGATTAGTTGAGTATTAAAAGAAATTTTAAATATTTTTTTCTAGAATTGAAAATCCTATTACCTCACTTCAAAGTAAAGGTGTTTGAGTGGACAAAAAGTGTAAGGAATATTTTCAAATTATAAAGGACAAATTAACATTTTCTCTAATTCTTATATATTTTAATCTAGAGAGCCATTTTGTGGTCATTACCAATGCATCAAGAGAAGGATTGGGAGTGTGCTCATTTAGGGCTAGTAAGTTATGATTTATGTGTTGGGAAAATGTGTCTCAACCTTGCAATTACATAAGGTACTATTGATACATCAGCAACATGGGGCATAAGGGGTTCAACCCCCCCTGCACCATCCCCTCGACAAGGAGTCCAGGGGTCACGCATTGTGGTGGGGGTTTGGGGGAAGCTCCCCAAAAGGAAAATTTAATTTATATTTTATTATTGTAAATCTAGACTATTCATCATCAGGTCTGAGATTTGGTGATCAATATTTTGTTGGCTTGACTTACCCTAGAATGTAACCCTATTTTATGAGGGCATTGTATTAAGACTATTTATTGTGATGTATTCTAAGAGTCTGACAATGGTCATGTAGCCTTTGGATCTCTGGTTGGTGATACTCCTATGAGAGGCCTGCTCTGCAAGCATATTGTAATATTTGTGATTTTTGAATAATATATTGGGAAAATTTTGGAGTGTGGGGTTTTTCTCTCAATAGGGTTTTCCCCATATAAATCACGATGTTGTGGTATGCATGATATTTATGTTTATTATGCTTAATTTTTTGTAACTATTGTAAAGATCTATAAATTTTTGCATAATCCTCCTCTCAAGATTAGTGTAGAAAGTTGTTTCGCTACTGTATCTTCCTTACATTATGAACTAAGAAAAATATAACAATATGAATTGAATTATACCCCACATGACTTAGAATTGGTAACAATTGTGCATGCCTTGCAAGTTTGGAAGCATTCTTGTTGAGGAACCACTTTGAACTTAAGTTGAGCAATCAAGGACTTAAGTATATATTCACTTAGCCAAACTTGAATGCACATCTAAGGTGTTGGCTAGAACTATTGTTTGACTATGACTTCCACATCAATTTCATAAAAGGGAAACAAAATTGAGTAGTTGGTGCTCTTAGTTGTAGGAGGCATATTGTAGAAATAACAACTATTCAAACAATCTTCCAAGAGCAAGTCTTAAGGAATTCTCCAAGTGATGAGTTTTTATAACAAGTCAAAAATGCACTCTTGAAAATTCCCAAGATCCCAAGAATGATGGATATCAATTTGAGTTTGATGAGTTAAGATACAAATATAGAATGATCATACCCAATCAAAGTGACTTGAAAAACCTTGTTTTAAAGGAATCTCATTGTGCCCCTTATTAAGGACACCCTGGAGAAACCCCTTATTAAGGACACCCTGGAGAAACTAAGTTGTTAGCTAACCTAAAAACACTATTTCTAGAATAGAGTAAATCAAGATTCCACAAATTTTGTTGCTAAATGTTTAAAGTGTCAATGAGTCAAGGTTGAACACTAGCACCTAATAGGATTGTTTAATCCTCATAAAGTCCCTAAGTGGAAATGACAAGCCATTAGCACATTTTATTGAGGAATTCCTAAATCAAGGAATTATCATGATATAATTTTGGTGGTGGTGAATAAAATCACCAATATTTCTCACTTCATTATGGGTAACTTAACTATTGGAGCTCCATTATTGGCTAGGAGATATGTTCAAGAATTTCTCATTTGTATGAAGTTCATTAAAAGATCATCTTGATTAAAGATGTGTAGATGACCTTAAGGTTTTATCAAACCTTACTTTTAGTGTTGGGGACTAAGATGAATATTATGTTAGCTTTATCATCCTAAGACTAATGGTCATGCTAAGATAGTTAACTAGGTTTTAGAGGATTTATTATGTATATATTGCATGGATCAACATTTTAACTAGTAACAATATTTTCCTCTTGTTGAATTTGCCTATAACAATTCTTACCAATATGTTATTAAAATGGCTCCCTTCAAGGAGCTATATGGTTGAAGATGCAAAAAACCTATAATTTGAGATAGACTTAAGAATAGAACGTGCATAAGACCAAATATTTTGATATAGATATAAAAAAAGTTAAGCTAATTTAAATGAAGGTTGACTTAGGCCAACAATAGGCATAAGAGTTATAAATTGGTGCAAAAAAACTCCATGATGGTTTTCTATCAAAGACAAAGATCTTTTGAGTCAAAACCCATAAGAGTTCAATCAAGTTAGGGAAGTCAACCAAGCTTGCTTCTAAATATATAGACCCATTTAAAGTCCTAGAAGTGGTCAACCCAATTGCATATGGACTTGCTTTATCACCTCTTCTTTCTCATTTGCACATAATTTTTTTCATGTTTCATATCTAAACAAATTTTTTTTGGTTTTCTCATGTGCTTGACTGGAATCCTCTTCAAGTTCTAGAACTAGAAGTAGTTATGATCGAGCCTCTTAGAGTGCTCAAGGTTCACAAACTATGATATTGTAATAGGAAAGCCACTTAATGCAAAGTCCAGTGGGACCAATAATTGAAGGACAATGTAACCTAAGAGGAATTAAGTAATTTCCCTAAGATTTTCCTCATTTTCTTGTTTAATTTTAATTCTTTTTTTGTTAATATTAGGGTTTTTGATACTTGTTTGAATTAAGCTATATTGGAAGTTTGGAAGCTTGAGATGAGTTGTTAGTGAGTTACTTGGGTGTTGTCATTAATGTCAACCCCTTATATGAATAAATTATGGGAATGTTGTGGATGTTGATAATTTCAACCCTTAGAATTAGAGTTGTGGAAGTTTGGAGTTGTTGGTATTAATGTCAACACAATGCTAGTGTGTCATTGATGTCCTACTTCAGTACAATTGCAGAGGTTGCGACCCTGACTTATGTTTGGGGAAAATTTTGTAGTTGGGAAGTGTTGTAGATGTTGTAGATGTGTTGCAGAGGTGTAAGTAATGTTGCTAATGAAGTTGGTTCACTTGGGTTCCAAGTGATTTTGAGAAAAAATGAATATAAGAGAGTTAAGTGTGATAAAATGGTGTATAGTGTTTTTCTCTACATTTCTTCATGCTTGAAGATATGACCATGTGGTTTGGACTTGATGATCAGAGGAATTCAAAGGTGTTATATCCAATTTTTTAGGTTTTAGATCATTCTGCAGTGGAAGAGGTGTTTGATAGTATGTTTATATGGAAAAACAAGGTGTTAGGGAGAAATGAGATTGCTCTACATTTCTCAACAGTGAATTTTTTGGTGTTGTAGATCTAGAAACGTGATTATAATTTTTTTTTGCATCTTCCCTTGAAGTTTTAGGTGCTAATTTGTTTCACAAGGTTTTTTTGTGTGTTGGATGTCTATGCTAGTATGTATGGTTGAATATAATAAAGGTGTTCTTGAGTTTTAGGTGGTTGTAATGGTTTTGTAGTATATTCTGATGGTGTTGGAGTATTCTAAGATGTTGTATGAATAGCATGGAGTGTTTCTATGTGGTCTGTGAGATGTTTTTGAACCTTGAGAAGTGTTTTTGGAGTCATTTGTTAGTGTTAGTGTAATTTTGGATGACTTGGCGTGCTAGTGCTAATTGTGGAGGATAATTATTGATTGGGGAAGTGTTGAGAAGTGTGTTTATGTATATTTGGGTCCCAATTAAGTAGTGGTATGGTTTGGATTCACTTCTTTATATTGTGGGAGTGTTTTGTGCTGACCTATTTGGTGATACATGATTGAGATGTATACGTTTCATTAAGGTTTACAAAATTGAGATTGTTTTAGGTCATAGAGGGTATAAATGAAAGGAGAGTTGTTGTATGGAGAGTGTGTGAAGTGTGTGATGAAAAAGATGTGAAGGTGATAAAGTGTGCTGATCTGAGTGCAATACTTAATGCCTATGACTTCCTAATGTAGTGAGTAGAAGGTGTCTACATTTTAGTTAGTTTGATGTGTTGTTTGTGCTTTAGTGGACTATACCTTCAACATATGAGAGATGCATTTTTATCAGTTCAAATTGGTAGTGAGCCGCCCCTTCTTTCTTCTTTCTTCTAGATAGCGAGTCCTTTGGCAATGAGCCCTTGGTAGTAAGTCTTATTGTATTCTATGTTGCAATTCATATATTAGTGCGCTAACCCTCACCATTGTTTTTCCCTTCTTGGGTTTTCCATATAAATTTGCTGTTCTTATGTGTTTGATGTGTTTGCATTATTGCTTTACATGGTTACATTTTTTTAATTCATGTTAAGGGTTTAATGGTGAATAAGAATTTAAGAACTAATGCAGATCTAAATTGTAATGAGAGTTTCTGATGTTTTAAAAGTATACAACTGATTCAACCCCCTCTTAGTTGTCCTATACATCTAACGATTGGTATTAGATCCATGTTTCCTAGGAAGAATCTTAATTGCTTGAGGTAGATCCATATGGCACACATGAAAGGTGTTAAAGCTCCTTTGTTTGATGGAATAAATTTTACCTACTAGAAAGCTAGGATGGATTCTTTCTTAGTCTCCCTTGGATTTGGTGTTTTTAGTCTATTGAAAGAGGTTATACTATGCATGCAAATGGACCATCAACTGATGATGAGATCAAGGCATATGATAATAATGGAAAAGTAAGGAATGCAATCCTAAGTGGTCTTACTGATTCATAACTTGTGAAGGTTATAAGCTACAAGTCTGCTAAAGATGTCCAAAAAAAGCTAGAAGGAATCTATGAAGGAGATGACAAGGTCAAACAAGTGAAGATGTAGATCTACAAAGAAAAAATTGAAACCATAAGGATGTTTGAAGATGAAGATATTATAGCCTACATGCTCAGAGTTGGTGAAGTTGTCAATGCCATCAATGGTCTTGGTGGAAAGATGGATGAAAGTGAAGTTGTGAAAAAGGTATCAAGAACTCCACCTAAAGCTTATAGTCGTAAAATTTTTTCTATTAAGGAAGCTCAGAATTTGGATAATTATTCTAGAAATTAGATGTTTTGTTCCTTGACTTATTTTGAAATGAGATACTTTGGTCAAGATACTACACATAAAGAAACTACTTTCAAAGTCTGCAGATTGGAAAAGGATGATGGATTAGATCCAGATGATCTTGATGAGATGGAGACAAACTTTGTGAGGAGATTGAAAAAGGATACTGGAAAATAAAGAGGTAAGATACTTTTCAAATATTTCAATTTTGGAAAGATAGATCATTATGCATCTAAATGTCCAATCAAAGTTACTAATGATAAACAAAAGGATCATAAGGGTAAATTTGTCAAGATGATATATTATGTTGAAAAGGATATTGGTGTATTTGATAATGAAGAATCAGATTATCTAGATGAAGGAAGTGATGAATGCTTGTTCATGGATTTAAATATCGGAACTAATTCTACTTATCTTGAAAGATGTGTGAAGGAGAGCACTTCAGAAATAGGTCATAATATTGAAGGAACTATGTTGACTGCTTTTCATGCTAGAGAGGAAAAGAATTATTGTATCATTGACAATGGATGCTTGAATCATATGAAAAGTGATAAGAGTAAGTTTTCTAATCTTGAAAAGTATGATGGTGGTATTTTTAAGTTTGGTGGCGATGCATATGCTAAGATATGTGGAAAAGGTTCAATTAGTTTTGATGGAAATCATAATACAAATGATGTTCTTTATTTCAAAGATCTTCAACATAATCTTCTAAGTGTAGGACAAATTTCTAGCAAAGGATGTGATCTTGTATTTTAGAATGGTGGTTTTGAAATTAGAGAAGGAAGCTCTGGTATTCTAGTTGTTGTTGGAACAAGGACATGAGGTAATTTCTATCAACTCAATGGTAATGGTGCAAAGTGCTTTATTCTCAAACTAATGAAAGTTGGCTATGGCATAGAAGAATGGGTCACATCAATTTTGATAGCCTAGCAAGGATAAGTTCTACTGATGTTGTGAGATATTTTCTAAAGATTACAAAGCCTACCAATGCAACCTACAAAGAATGTCAAGTTGGAAAGAAAACAAAGGAAAGATTCAAGACACAAGAATATTCTACCACAAGTCCCTCAAAGTGAGTGCATACAAATCTGGGTGGACCTACTAGAATTAGAAGTTCATGTGGTGATATGTATTTCATGTTATTAATTGGTAATTATTCTATAATGGCTTGGGTTACATTTTTCAAAGAAAGATCAAAAGCTCTAGACAAGTTGAGAATGAAATGAATTTAAAAGTCAAATGCTTGAGATTTGATAGAGGTGGTTAGTTTAATTCAAATGAGTTTAAATTTTTTTGTGAAGATCATGGAATAAAGAGGCATTTTTCAACCCCTAGAACTCCTCAGCAAAATGGAGTTGTGGAAAGGAAAAACATAATAGTTCAAGAAGCAACTAGGAAAATGGTGAAGGAAGCTAATCTTTTGGATGTCTATTGGAGAGAAGCAATTCATACTATAATATACATTCTTAACAAGGGTCAAGCAATAACAAATAGTTCAAAGACTCCCTATGAGCCATGGTATGGTAAACCCCCTATTGTGAAATATTTTAGAGTTTTTGGAAGAAAATGTTATATCAAAAGAGGTGAAGAAAACTTAGGTAAGTTTGATGCAACATATGATGAATGAATATTTCTTGGATAATCTACACAAAGCAAGGCCTACCAGTGTTACAACAAGAGATTGAAGAAGATGATAAGAGTGCAAGTGTCAAGGTGGATGAAGAACCACGTCAAATTTTAGTATTGATAAAAGGATATGAATTTGATGAATCCCCTTGCAATGAAGAAAAAAAGGCTGAAGATAAAGGAAAATATTTGACACTTGGAGATGAAGAAGCTCTAGAAAAGAATCCTAAGACTCTTAAGTATGTGTAGAAGAAGCATTCAGAAGATCAAATCATTGGAGATAAGAGAAAAGGTGTGCTAACAAGAAGAAAATTTTCTATGATAGAGAAACAAGTAAATTTTTGCTTACTTTCTGAGGTGGAACAAAAATCAATGATTGAGGCATGCAAAGATGAAAATTGGGTCAAATCCATGAAGGAATAGTTAGAAAAGATGGAGAAGAATCTAACTTGGGAATTGGTTCTGAGATCAGAAAATAAAAATGTGATTGGCACTAAGTGGGTATTTCGAAACAAGTTGAATGGATATGGAAAAGTTGTCAAGAATAAGGCTAGATTTGTGTGTAAGGGTTACTCACAAGTTGAAGGTATAGACTTTGAGGAAAATTTTTCTCTGGTTACAAGAATGGAAGCTATTAGGATGATTCTAGCTTTTGTAGCACATAAATTTTTAAGGTAAATCATATGGATGTGAAATATGCATTCTTGAATGGTGAGTTGGAAGAAGAGGTATGCATTGAACAACTAGAAGGTTTTCAGTTGTTAGAAGATGTAAATATGGTATGCAATTTGAAGAAAGCATTATATGGACTAAAGCAAGGCCCTAAAGCTTGGTATGCAAGGATAGATAAGTACTTGTTGCAACAAGGATTCAAAAAAGGTACTACAGATAGCAATCTATATTTCAAAGTTGAAGGAGAAAAAATATTAATTGTGGTGGTATATGTTGATGACACAATCTCTAGAGGAAATGAAGATATGTGCAAGAAGTTTGCAAAGGAAATGCAAAAATAATTTGAAATATCAATGTGTGGGGAGATGAATTTCTTCCTTGGTTTTTAGATCAATCAATCTGAGAAAGGTATATTCATATCACAGTTTAAGTGTATTAAGGAATTTTTGAACAAGTTTGGAATGGATGACTCTATACTGGTATGTACTCCTATGGTTACTAGTTGTAAGTTGAGCAAGAATGATGAATCTCATAAGTCAAATCAAAGAAAGTATAGATCAATAATTGGTATACTATTATATCTTACTGCTACTAAACTGAATATCATGCATCCAAGGTGTCTTGTGGCTAGATTTCAAGAAGATCCAAAGAATCTCATGTTGCAGTAGTGAAGAGGATATTTAGATATTTGAAAGGCACTTTGGATTATGGTTTGTGGTATCATAGGGATACTGACTTCATAAGTGCATATACAGATGTAGATTGGGTTGGATGTGTAGATGATAGGAAAAGTACAAGTGGTGGTACTTTCTTTCTTGGAAGCAGTTTCATTTCATGGCTAAGTAAGAAGCAAGATTTAGTGTCATTATCTACTGTATAAGGAGAATACATTGCAAAAGCATCATGCTACACACATGTGTTGTGGATAAAGCAACCATTGGAAGATGTCAAAGTTTCATATGATGAACCTATTCCTATCATGTGTGACAATACAAGTGCAATCAATATTTCAAAGAATCTAGTAATGCATTCAAGAACAGAACATATCTCAATTCAGTATCACTTATTGAGAGATAAATTTGTAGAGGATAAGGTTAAGTTGGAGTATGTGCCTACTAAGGATCAGGTTGTTGATATTTTCACATCTTAGGATCTTCCAAAAGATACTTTTGAGTATCTCTAAGAGAAGTTAGGGGTTATTTCCCCTCATTTCAACTAGATGCATAATTGTCTAAATCTTTCCATGAAGCACTTCAAGATATATCTCTTGGTCTTGGACTGATGTTGAAGGATACCTCTCAGGGGAGTAAGTAGTAGTAGTTACTGAATAATGTAGTCAGTTGGATCATACTATGTGCTCCTAAGGGTGAGTATATATAAAAGAGTATGTAGAAGAATGAGTGTAGTTGCACAGGTGTTTCCCTATGTATGTTGTCAAAGGGGGAGAATAAGAGAATTGGATGTGTCTATGGCCCTTTGTCATTGATTTCAAAGGGGGAGAGAGAATCTGGAAAACATTGAGAGAGTTAAAATGGTTGGAGAGAGAATCTGAAAAACTTGGAGAGTGTTGCAAAAGTGAATATGGTCTAAAGACCATAGGGGGAGAGAGTATAGAGAAGTATTATCTAAGGAGAAAAGGATGAGAGTGAAATTGAATGCAAGAGTTGAAGAAAGACAATGAAGTGTAAGAGTTTTCTCTATTAGGGGAGTACTATTTATTGCAATATTTTTTTTGGTTGCTTTTGTTATTGATGGTTTTTTAGAAAGCAGGTGTTGCCATCAATACCAAAGGGGGAAATTGTTAGAAGTTTGGAAGCTTGAGATGAGTTGTTTGTGAGTTACTTGGGTGTTACCATTGATTTCAAACCCTTGTATGAAGAAATTATGCGAATATTTTTGATGTTGATAATGTCAAACCTTAGAATTGGAGTTGTGGAAGTTTAGAATTGTTGCTATTAATGTCAACACAATGCTGGTGTTTTCACCAATTGATGTCCTACTTCAGTACAGTTGCAGAGGTTGCTGCCCTGACTTGTGTTTGGGGAAATTTTCATATTTGGAAAGTGTTGTAGATGTTGTAGATGTGTTGTAGAGGTGTTAGTAATGTTGTTGATGAAGTTGGTTCACTTGGGTTCCAAGTGTTTTTGAGAAAAAATGAATAAAAGGAGTTCAGTATGATAGAGTGGTGTTTAGTGTTTTGCTTCACATTTCTTCATGCTTGAATATATTCCCATGTGGTTTGGAATTGATTATCAAAGGTGTTCTATATAGAGTTTTAGATTCTGGACCATTTTGTAGTGGAAGAGGTGTTTGATAGTATGTTTGTATGGTAAAACATGGTGTCTAGGAGAAATGAGATTGCTCCACATTTCTCCATAGTGAATTTTTTGGTGTTCTGGATTTGGGAACATTATTATAATGTCTGTATCTACATTCCCTTGAATTTTTAGGTGTTAAGTTGTTTTGCAAGGTTGTTTGGTGTGTTGGATGTATGTGCTAGTATGTCGAGTTGCACAAAATAAAAGTGTTCTTGAGTTTCAGGTGGTTGCGGTGGTTTTGCAATATATTTTGATGGTGCTGGAGTATTTTGAGATGTATGAATAATATGGAGTGTTTTTTGTGGTTTTCAAGATGTTTTTAGACCTTGACAAGTGTGTTTGGAGTTGTTTGTTAGTGTTAGTGCAAGTTTGGCCGACCTGGCATGCTAGCGCTAATTGTGAAGGATAATTGTTGATTGAGGAAATGTTGAGAAGCATGCTTATGTAGATTTGGATCCCAATTACTTAGTGCAATGGTTTTGCTTCACTTTATTATATTGTGGAAGTGTTTTATGTTGACCTATTTGGTGTTACACGATTGAGATATATATATGTTTGATTAAGGCGAACCTAATTGAGATTGTTTTAGGTTGCAAAGGGTATAAATGCAAGGGGAGTTGTTGTATGGAGTGTGTGTGAATTGTGGGATGTGAAATATGTGAAGGTGATCAAGTGTGTTGATTTGAGTGTGGCCCTTAATGCCTATGACTTCCTAACACAATGAGAAAAAGGTGTCTACATTTCAATTTGTTTGATGTGTTGTTTGTGCTTCAATGAAACTGTACTTTCAGCATATGAGAGATGCATTGTTAGCAATTCAAATTGGTAGTGAGCAACCCCTTCTTTCTTCTTTCTTCTAGATAGTGAGTCCTTTGACAGTGAGTCTTGCTTTATCTTTCTGGGTAGTGAGCCCTTTGTAGTGAGCCTTATTGTATTTGGTGTTGCAATTCATATATTAGTGAGCTAATCCTCATTGTGTTTTTTCCCTTCTTTATTTTTCCACATAAATATGGTGTTCTTATGTCTTTTATGTGTTTGCATTACTACTTTACATGTTTACATTTTTTTAATGCATGTTAAGGGTTTAATGGTGAAAAAGGGCTTAAGAACTAATGTAGATTTGAATGTTAATGAGAGTTTATGATGTTTTAAAAGTATACAACTAATTCACCCCCTCCTCTCATTTGTCATGTGCATCTAACAAGTTATGGGGGATGACAAATTTTCTAAGGGGGGAAATGTTACACCCCATTTCTAGAACAATTATTGAAGACATATTTCAATTATTTAAGTTATGGTAGTTAGATCAAGCTATGAAAATACATAGTTTTTTTATATATTTTGAATATAAATGATTTATAAGGTGATGATTTTTATTTCATGCACTCATGTGAATATCAAATTTAATATCAAATTTGAATGTCAGAACATGATTGTAAAATTAAACTTTGACTTGTTATTATTGTTAGAAATATTGGCTAGATAAATGACATACATAAACAAATATAACTGATTAATGAGACTAGATGTTTTATATTATGATATTGTTGATTTATATGAGATGGCCATCAATTTTATATAATAATGTGTCTGTATCTAACTAGACTAACTACCTTGATTTTGTAATGAGGTGAATGCAAAATTAAGTACAACTCCCTATCTCACTTGAGGGAGAGAATCACTAGGAGAGGATAGCAAATTGAGCAGAGCCAATGCTCTATACCATGTGCTAAGAACTTGTTACACACACACAACACCACTAATTTGAATGTTACTTCATTTGTTGGTTTAATATGTACAACATTTTCATTGAAGTCTAGACTAGTCGTGTTGCCTATTGGAGTTGAATTGGTCTAGAGTTGCATAAATAGCAAGGTCATTATTTTTTTCATCTTGATTACAAATAGATTTAACCAAATATTAATTGTTTTTATGAATTCCTTAGCACTCAATGCAATTTAAATATTTATGTCATGCATTTAGAACTATTTCCTTTGTTTGTGCTTGCTGAGAATTTTTTTTGTGAAGATAGAACTTTCATAAATAATCAAGTGTTTTGGTTTCAAAAGTGTTAGTGTAAGTTTTTATTTTCCTAGTGGGATATTTATTTTAGATCTTTATTATAGGTTTTTCCTACACATTTATTAAGATTTCTTAGGATAATAAAGTGAGTTAATCATTTAATAATTAGGAGATAAAGTGATGAGTTGTATCCACCTTTTAAGGGAGGAGTATTTACTTTTTCATCACTTTATTTAATGTTGGTGGTTAATGATGGTCAATTTTGATTGGTTAATTTTCCAACTTCATCCTCTCCTTAAAGTTTTATATAAAATCACTACTTATTTTTTATTTTTTATATCTTGGAATCTCTTAATAAAATTCTATCATCCTAATATTGCACAATCTCTTGAAGTTCTAGTTTGCATCATTTATGTTTTTCTAGTTTATGTAACTTTTGATTTTCTCTTAAGAAGTTCCTTGGGTTATTCAATCTATTTCATTTTTCTAACAAAAATAAATAGACTAGCTTATATATCTTAATGTTAATCTATATAATATATGTCAAGAGATATCATTTTTGAGGTATTTTTTTTGCTTTTGTGCTTTTTTAAAATTAAAAAAACATGCCTTGAAAATGATATCTCTCGATGTATATTAAATAGATTAATATTAAGATATATAAGCTAGTTTATAGTGTCAGTACAACCGTCAATAATATTTTATTCAATATTAAATGAGATTTAATATATATATATAGGGGGAAATGGACCCCTAAGTCTAGTCTAAATAATGAGAAATAACATTGAGTACTAAGTGGTAAGAAAACTATTTGTTCCTTCATTAATATAATTTTGAGTACAACTTATTAGGCATTTTAAATAATTTTAAATAAATAAATATTACAAATTATCTGTTGTTTTTTGATACATAACTAGAGGAGAACTGTTGGATTTAAAACTGATTTATTTAGTTAAAATAGAAACTTAACAAATATTACTATTATCATTTAATATTTATATTATCATTTATTACAAATATTACTATTATCATAATGGAAACTTGCTTCACAAAAGATTTAATATTGTCATTTAATAATATTATAAATATTACTATATTAATCTGGAAACTTTCTTCACATTTCTAATTCAAACTGTTTGAAATATATAGGTGACATGTGTTTTTCTTTCACAGATTGTGTTGAGGTGCAATAGGGTGTGCTCCCATTGTAGTGTTACACCTCTAGTGTAACTAGTTTATTTAGTATATTTTATGTTTGTATTTAAAAAATAAATAAATAATATTTTAAACTAGTTTTTAATAAATTAACACTATAATTTAGTTGTTGATAAAATGCTAAAAAATGAAGTTGCATGAGACGTCAAACTTTTTATGGTAAATTTATTTTTTTTCTTTTAATTTTTTGTGTGTATTTATAACTTGAAATTTTAGTGCATGGATTTTTTTTTTTTCAATTTTGATAAATATATATTTTAAAAAAAATATTAAAATGTGTGTGAATCAAAAAATAGTTGTTTCCATGAGATGTCAACTTTCATATTAAATATTTATCTAAAATGGAAAAAAATTATACCATCTTGAAATAGATTCTTTTATCTAGTCCATCATATTTTTTTCAATTTTTTTTAATAAGTTTTAGTATTTTTCCTTGGCATGGTAATCAACCTAATATTTTTGTTGATAACCTACTTTTAGTAAAAATAAAATATAAAATATAAATAATAATTAAACTATTAAAATAAATATATTTTTGAAAACTACACTTATGGATCTACAAAAAAGTATTTTAATATTTTTAAAAAATGTTGTTTACATTAGTAGGAGTTATTGAAACTTAAGTTTTCAAATAATTTTATTTTTTTGGTAAATTGGATTCAAAGTGGTGCTCCATATTTTTTAGCCAATAATTTTAGTTAAAAAAGTTATGGAAATATCTAACTTAGCTAGAATGAATCTTACTAGATTATATGTTTGACCAAAATTGATTTTTAGTTAGAAATACTTAAATTCAGTTGTGTTGATAAATTGACTAAAAGTATGACACAACTTTGTGCTTTTACCCTACTACCTTATTCAACAATCTTGTCAAAGCAAAGAAAAATAGTAATGTATTTTTTCCAATTACATCTTCTCAAGGAATTGATCTTTATTCTTTTGAAGACATTTATAAGGAAACCAGCATTCATTTTATTCCTTGTTTGAGGAAAATGGTCCTATCACTATGGAAGAGGATATTTTTATTCTAGACTATATTCTTGATTTGGTTTCTAAAGATTTGAAAGCTTTTATTATAGAATATATTTTTTATTGAATATTTAAAGGAAGGTTGTATTTCAAATGAAGAAAGGTAAATCGCTTGGACTTGTTGACTTCCCTATTGAATTTAATTACTAATTTTAGGATCTAAAAATTGATTTTTTTTTGAGATTGTTAGAGAATCTCATGGAAATAAGAAGATGCTTCAAGATATTAATTCTAAATTTTTGGCTTTGATCTTCCAAAAAGAGGAGGCTAAATATTTTTATTGTTTCATCTTATTTCCCTTTGCAGGGTTACTTATAAGATTATTGTAATAAATATTATTGATAGATAGAAGAGGATGTTTCATTCCATTATTTATATTTGAACATGGTGGCTTTGAGGAAGTATGTCAAATCTTCGATGACATTATTAGTGTTGCAAAGGTTATTCATTATATATCTAAATTTAGAGATAAAGTTATATTTATTAAATTAGATATGTCAATAGGAATTTATGGTATTTCTTACAAGATATTTTATTTGCATTTGCATTTGAAAGGGTTGATAGATTGCATGTTATGAGTTGTGTGAATTATTCTTTCTTATTAATGGCATTCCAACTCTTTTGCATCAAGAGATCTTCATCTATTTCTCCTTGTATTTTCATTTTAATGGAAAATGGTTTAGGTAGACTATTCAAGCACCAAAGGTTGTATCCAAGTTTGGTCTTGGAATTAGACTCTAGATATGCAATGGCACCTTTAATTTTTGGATGATACTAATTTGATGGGGGTTGCTAAAATTTATGAACAAATTAATTTTGAAAAATATTTGGATATTTATTTGGCTACTTTAGGACAAAAAATCTCACTTTAGTATAGGGTCTCTTCGTTTGGATGATTTGGAGATTCTATTAGCTATTTGTACATCCAGTAGAGAGTAGTGGAAGAGGATTTTGGATATATTTTGTATGAGAGTTTTCCATTGGACTTTCAAGTGGTTATTTTTTGCTAGTTGTTTGATATTGTTAAATATATTTTACAAGCTCTTCTTGTTTATAGATGTTTGGTGCTCTTATCTTTGAAACTTTAATTTGACTCTCACTTTAGGAAATTTCTTTGGGCAAGTAATTACATTCCCATAAATAGATTTTAGTTAATTGGGAGTAGATTTATAGACCTATAAAAATGGTGGTCTTGATCTTTGACAAATGGAGCTTAATAGTCAAGATTTGGTGGGTAAGTTATACTAGCATTGACGCAAGTCTATTGATAAATTTTAGGCTATAATGATCAATGGAAAGCATCTAGGTGTTGTTTCCAAAGATAATGTTACATAGATGTAATTGAATATGAAAGGTTCATTGTTTTGGGTACTATTAGGGCATGTGTAAGAAGTTGGGTCCACAAAATGTTCAAAAATTGGAAGTGTTTTTCTTGATTTTCAAAATGTCACAATTAGACAGAATATTTGAAGCACTTACACATTGAATCTTTAAAATGTCTAGCAATATAAAATTTAGTATTTTCAGTTTAGTTTTCAAATATGTAATTTATTCTAATACTCAGATGATACAAATTAATTTTTAGTAGGCATGCATAAAAATCACTTTTTAGAATCCAATTTTTTAGGACCATACCATGCATGTGTACAAACACCATAATTTGACCTAAATAAAAGTATTTTTCTAATTCCTTTTGGAAAAATGTGTAAAAAATTGAATATTGGTGAGGATATTTATTATTATTTTTTAAAAATATTTTTTAAAAATATTTTTTAATAATTTTTTACTGGCCCTAATTGCTATTATTGAAAAATCTTGTGTACAAACACCATAATTTGACCTAAAATGTTTTTTTTTTGAATTTTTTCTCATTGTGTAGAGAATTGTTTTTTTATTAAGGAACAAACAGGTTTTGAGGGGACCTCGAAACCCCTTAACATAAAACAAGAGAAAGATAAAGCATCATAAGGACCACGATGAAAAATAGACAACTGCCATCAAAGAAGGGAAATAAGGAAAAACCCATGGCAACATAGCAAAAAGCCATAAAAAAACCACCAAAAGTCTAGCCACTAGGCCAGATTCCTGAGGATCTCCACAACCTCCTGCTCAAGTTTATTCATATTTAACACAACTTTCTTGATCTCTTGAATATTCACAAGTGCTTGGTTAGCCTTCCTCTTCAGGTGTGCTATGGTTTTGTTGCTCGGCCCCCCACCTTCCACATGGCTTTCCTCTCTATTAGCATCCACGTACACCGCCGTCTTGACCTGATAGGCATTTTCTAAATTTTCAACCATCGTGTTCATGGTCTTTGCCGTTGATTTTATAATTTTATGGCTCATTTCCAACACCTTGAGGATAGAATCTTTTATATTCTTCATTTTCTCCTCTATGTCAGAAAGCTTACCATCATGGTTATTCTTAAAATGTTGCAACTCCTCAACAGTTTTCTTCAGGCACTCCACCATATAATTCTTTTCATCCTCAATCCAAAGATCAGTGACCTTATCTCTATCTCTGTTAATGCCATCATTCTTATCAACCTTATCCATTTTACTATTAATAGCCCTCTGATTCAGCTTAAGTTCCATAATTTAAAAAAAACCCATCTGAATAAACAACAAAAATCCATAGAACCATTACCGGAAATCACAAGGATGTCCTTAGGGAATTCACATTCAACTTTAAAATAGTGGTCCTCCTCCTTAAGATCCCTGGGAAAATGAGGCCTATCCTCTCTGTTTGTGGCAAGGTAACTAGAATAATCAGAGGAAGGGGTCAACTGCAAATCCTCCTCATTAGCATCATAAGAGGGGTCCTCCAAGATCTTTCTTTAACCCTTCTTCTAGGGAGAGACGCTAGAATTACCTTTCCCCTTAATAGCATCCTTTCCCCTAAAAGAAGGGGTCTAGTGGGACAAAGCCAGCATGGCTTTAAAATGATCATGGATTAAAACAAGAAGATCCTCGTGGAGGATAGAATGCCTAATGGGGTTCAAACTATAGTTCTACAAACTGGCATTCAAAGAAGAAGCAAGGTAGAAAGGGAAATAAACCCTAACCTGATGTCGAAAATGGTTAAGGAGCACAAAATGGTACCCAAAGACCCTAGTGTAAAGACCGTCCAAAGTAATGTATTCCATAAGCACATTCAAAACATTCCTCTAATGTGAAACAATCTTCACAGAGTCGTAATAGTTGTTGGTTGTCCTTCACAAGTCCTCATTTTCCTTCTCAGTCTTTGGAAATTACTGCACAACCTGGTCAAAGAGTTTCCTATCCTTGTAAAACTTGATGCCCTCAATGGAAAGCCCCATGACCTCAATAATTAACTGCTCATTAATAACAACCTTTCTCCCAAACAAATTGATCTCGTCGTCCTTCCAATCCTTAGCAAACAACCTACTGACATGAGGATCCCAGCCATGGATTTTTTCAATGAAAACGGTTATCTCGTCATTCTCCAACATCTCCCAAACCTTAGTATTTACTCTAAGCTCCTCATAGTTCGTCAGTTCCACTCTTAAACTCTCACCACCCATGATTGACGAATTGCAAAACTGTTCATAAAAATTAGGAATACCAAAAGAGGGTAAGTGCACAAAGTTGAGCTCACAAAACATGGAAGTTTTTGCCTTAGACAAAAAATTGAAATCAGCTTTAAAAAAATGGGATCCTGAATTTAATAAACGAGATCCTGATTTTTAAAAATCGGGATCCTGTTCAGGTTTAGGATCCCGAGCTTGGCACAAAACGGGATCCCGCTTTTAAAAAATTGGGATCATGTTTCCCATAAGATCCCAAACCAATGGCAAAGGAACAGGATCCCGATTGTTATGAGATGGGATCCTGATTTCTACAAAATGGGATCCCGATTTACATTAATCGGGATCCCGTTTTGTAGAAATCAGGATCCCGTTTTGTATTGCTATTTATTTTTTAAAAAATAAATAGAGTTCACTGCGCAACGGATGGGACCCCGAGTACTGGCGACAGTGACCCCCACAAGTAGCCACAGGTACCCACCTACGTCCCATTTTTTTGCATTTTTTAATTTTTAATTGAAATTATGAAGAAAATAAGTGAATTTAACATGTTTTTTTAAATTTATTTCACATTTTAAGCATTTTTTTAACTATTATAGTAGAAATGAATAATTGTAAAAAATAGACGAAAAAATGCAATGAAAATTGAAGGGTTTTTAATAAAAATGAAAAAATCAACCTTGAATTGTGTTTTACAAACAAAATTTAACTTTTGAAATCTAAATTGTTCGATTAAACCAAAAAAAATTGAATTTGAAAACCATTGAAACAAAAAAAAATTGCATTTCAAAACCCTAGAAATTGAAATGAAATAAAACAATTGCATTTAGAAACCCTAATCAAGCTTTTTGAAATTTGAAAACCCTAGTTTGAATTGAAACGAAAAAATAGCCTTAAAAAGCCTAATTGCTTAGAAATTGAAACCCTAAATTGAAATCAAACAAATCATTTTGATTTTGAAAACTAGGTAATTTCGAGCTCAAAAAAATTTATTTGCATTGCTTAAATGTTTTAAATTTTATTTGCATTGTATGGAAAAAATGATATGTTAAAATTTAGTTTCAATGTTAAATTATAATTAGATTAGAAAATAATATGTTAAAGAATAGTTAAAATTCATAAAGTTTATCTTGATGTTTGTTTGCAAATTTAGTTAGAAAATTCGTAAATCTAGCACGTACAATCAATTCCAATTGGCACTAACTTGAAAGTCTAAATTATGCCAAGGGCCACCCAAACTTCACCCTAAGTTTGCTAAACCCTAGACCCTAAATTGTAAAATCTAAACCCTCAACACTAAAGCATTTGAATTTTGTCTTAGGACCTTAAAAAAAAATTCGGTTGCCTTAAAAAACCCTTTGTTGTCACCATTTAGTAGAGCTTTTTTTAATGTTTGAATCACTTATTTGAACACATAATATTAAACCTTTTGGTTTCTACAAGTTTATGAACAGTGGATGATCACTGTCTATGACACTTAGACATGATCATTAGAGATCTAAATCATTGGAAGAAAACTTTATTCTATTATATCCACAAGATAGGAGAGCGTGAGTGAGAGTGCTATGTGTAAAGTTTCTTTCAAATTGGACATACCTAAAATTATGTAGGTTCAATGTCAAGAATGGGTCTATTTGGTAGATTTAAGAAAACTATTATGAATATCTAGAATGCCATAAAAGTATACTTATAGCAATTCCAATTGGAAACACTTGGGTACATATATATCATATGAAATTTAAATCTAGTAAGGTGTCTATTATATAGGAGAGTTGATAATACATCGAAAGAGGTTTGTATGGGAATATATGTATTAAGAAACACATACCAAATGAACTCTATAGGATTTTTAAGATGTGATCCTAGATAATAATCCACCCATCCTCAATCATAATGGATTCTTTAGCAATTAAGAGAGATTCAATAATCATAAAATTACCTATATTTTGATACTATATAGATTTATGTGGAAGGATAGAAATGCATCAATAAGGAGACCAAGATGGAACCATTTAACACCTAGAAGGTACACCTATTACATGGGAAAGGGAGGAGGTACATGTGATGATAGGTTGGAGGAACTACATGCTATTATTACAATTTAGAGATAGGAGGATGATTCATATAAAAGAAATATAATTAAATATTTATATTATTTAATATATTATATTTGATAAAGATTAATATAATATAATATATTAAATAATATAAATATTTAATATCATAAAATATAATATAAGATTACAATTAAGGATAGGTAATGTTACGATTTACTTGGGGTTTTAATGAGGATTAGGCTTAAAAGATTCAATTAGGTTTGTAGTAAATAGTTAGATTACAATTAGGAATATATAATAAATATTAATATAATTATAATACAAATATACATTAATTTAAATATAATATAAAATATAATATAATATAGGAATACATTTAAGATTAGGTAAAGGTTATAATTTAATTAAGTTTCAATTAGGTTTACAATTCAATTAGGATATGGTTAGGGGTGGGGATCATTTAGCATTCTATTATGGTTAGAGTATGGGTTACATTTAAGATTATTGTTATTTTTGTGCTATGTATAGATTGATTCATTTTAACATGATATTCTTTTTATTAGAGGGGTAAACACTTTTGACCCAGAGCTAGATGGAACCAATGAGGCTATAGTATGACTAAATTTGGACCTCACTAGACATCTAGATCCCCTTAAGCCATCCTATCACCCTAAATCATAAATCAATTTCTTAAGGGGTCCCAATATGACAAATTTCTTAAGGGGATGAAAGAAGTTCTTAAAATTTGGTGAAGTTGCCCAAGGCAACCAAATTTAACAATAATAAGATTATGCAAGATTATAATATGAATGAAATTTCATGATCTAGGTTGGTCAGTTGAAACAAGAGTAGATCTCAATAAACTATTCCACAAGAAAATGTTCTTCACTAACTTGCAAGTTCATTAAATATTCCAAGGGGCGCCAAAACTTTACCCTAAGTTTTGTAAACCCTAAACCTTGAACTCTAAAATCTAAACCCTAAACACTAAACCATTCATTTTGTCCTACCCAGCACCTTAAAGTGAAATTTGGTTGTCTTAGGAAATCCACCATATTTCATTCCCTTATGCCATGTAATTTTGTCCTAGGATCTTACTACATGTACATCCCCTTAAGTTATCCTATTACCCTAAACCCTAAACTCTAAAGTCTAAACCCTAAACCCTAAAGCCATCATTTTTTTCTTTAAAGGTCTTAATGAAATTTGGTTGCCTTGGGAAACTTCACCAAATTTTATTCACTTGAGCCATGTCATTTTCTCCTAGGACCTCACTAGACGTAGATCCCCTTAAGCCATCTTGTCACCCTAAATCGTAATTCGATTTCTTAAGGGGTCCCAATATGACATTTCTTAAGGGGATCAAAGAAGTTCTTAAAATTTGGTGATCAAAGTTTCCCAAGGCAACCAAATTTAACAATAATAAGATCCTGCAAGATTATAATATGAATGAGATATCATGATCTAGGTTGGTCAGTTGAAACAAGAGTAGATCTCAATCAACTATTCCACAAGAAAATGTTCTTCACTAACTTGCAAGTTCATTAAATATTCCAAGGGGCACCAAAACTTTACCCTAAGTTTTGTAAACCCTAAACCCTGAACTCTAAATTCTAAACCCTAAACACTAAACCATTCATTTTGTCCTACCCAGGATGTTAAAGTGAAATTTGCTTGTCTTAGGAAAATCCACCAAATTTCATTCCTTATGCCATGTAATTTTGTCCTAGGATCTTACTACACATGTCCCTTAAGTTATCCTATTACCTAAACCCTAAACTCAAAGTCTAAACCCTAAACCCTAAAGCCATATTTTTTCTTAGGCTCTCAATGAATTTGGTTTGCCTTAGGCAACTCCCACCAAATTTCAAATTCCCTTATGCCATGTAATTTTGTCCTAGGATCTTACTACATGTAGATCCCCTTAAGCTATCCTATTACCCTAAACCCTAAACTCTAAAGTCTAAACCCTAAACCCTAAAGCCATCATTTTTTTTTAGGCTCTTAATGAAATTTGGTTGCCTTAGGCAACTCCACCAAATTACATTCCCTTATGCCATGTAATTTTGTCCTAGGATTTTACTACATGTAGATCCCCTTAAGCTATCCTATTACCCTAAACCCTAAAATCTAAAGTCTAAACCCTAAACCCTAAAGCCATCATTTTTTCTTTAAAGGATCTTAATGAAATTTGGTTGCCTTGGGAAACTTCACCAAATTTTATTCATTTGAGCCATGTCATTTTCTCCTAGGACCTCACAAGACGTAGATCCCCTTAAGCCATCCTATCACCCTAAATCGTAATTCAATTTATTAAGGGGATCAAAGAAGTTCTTAAAATTTGGTGATCAAAGTTGCCCAAGGCAACCAAATTTAACAATAATAAGATTCTGCAAGATTAAACAATATTAATAGTTAATTGTATTTACATTCAAGTAACATGTGCCTTAGACATATAAATGAGGCTTACATATAATTTTATCATTTGTATTCAATTATTTAAGGACATTCATATTGAATGGTTTAAAGGTATATTTCCTAAACATGTATCTTACATCTTGAAATTACAAATCCAATGCAGGTTCACTCATATCTTAAAGATCGCATGGATCCATTCAATAATATTCACAATCCACCTCCATGCCATCCATCTCCAGCACCTTCACCTCCACGTCCACCCACTCCACCTCGTAACCCCCCACCTCCACCACCTAAAATCAATGAACATGCTCATTTGCAAGCACAAATCAATGCTAATGTTAGAACCATCCAAGATCAAATCAACATTATTCAAAATGAATAATGTGTCACACCTCCCGTGAGGATGTTTGCATCTAGGATGTAAACCCTTGTTGATGTTGTCAGAGCTATGGATGGGATCGTAGATGAGCATCAACAATGGCTAGAGGAGAGGAGAACTCCCGATTTTGAAAAGGAAAACACACAGAAATGAAGATCTATGCAGTAGAGAGCCACAATAGTTTATAAATTAAAACAATGATCTTAAATAGTTATGAATTTATAAATTTGGTGAACGATGGATAAATTTTGTGTGATGAATTTATAAATTTGGTTCCAATTGGATTTTTTAGTGACATGAATTTATGATTTTGGTTCTAGATGGATATTTTTTAGTGACATGGATTTATGAATTTGGTGGAATTTATGAACTTATAATGAATAATTTATATAATAGTATATATTTTATATTACTATATTTCAAGTTTATTGTTTAGTATGTATGCGCATGTATCAAAAATTTGCATATATATAGTTCTTAAATTTTGAAATTTGTATGTATGTACATAGTTTAGTTTAATGATTTGTACGCATGCAAATTATGCATCATATTTTTTATTTTATTAAATGTACATATACATACATTTAATATTGAATTTTGTATGGACATGCTCTTGAGTTGAACAATCAATGTATATATATGTGCACTTCAATTAAATATATGATCTTAATATATATGTTGCTCATCCTCTTTCAATTAAATATATGATCTTGATATATGTATGCACATAGACTATTTTGTATTATTTAATGCAGGTGCACATTTATATTGAGCATATCATGGATGATTTTAACATTGATGATATCATCAATCCACCACCTTAGCCACATCCACATCCACCTCCCCCTCCCCCTTCCCCTCCACCCCCCCTCCACCTAATATGCCACATCTAACACCTATCGCATCTGACGAGGCTTGCTTGAGAGCACAAATAAATGATCAAGTTGCATCCTTACAAAATCAAATCAATGCTATGCAGAGTCAAGCATTGATTCCTCCACATGTGAGATGTTTTGTGTCTGCGATGCAAAACATTGTTGATGCCATCAGGATGATCGATTCTGATCTTGATAGGCATCAACGAGACAAAGAACAAATGAGACAATTTTATTTTGATGTTCTCTCTTACAAACAAATATTAGACCTTAAAATAACGAAAGCCCATCTAGCCCCCTACTTTCTTGACCCCGTTACTTGACAACCCATTCCACCCAACAAATCTAGAATATCCATGAGGTGGTGCATACATCCGCAGATGAGTGCACATTTTTGGGATCGATGGTATATAGTTTTTGATAGTCCCCCACATGATAATTGGGAGTGCCCATTGTATTTTTTGAGAAAATTGTATGTAGAGTTTGTTTTAGGGCAAAAGCCCAATTATTTTGATTTTAGATCATTTCAGGGTGTTGGTGGTGGCATGCCACAATAAATATTAGGGGCAAGGGTTGATCCTCAATGCCCCGTGCATGCGCAACCCCTTGTTGTTGCTCTTGGTCCTCCCATTCCTGCACCTGTACATCATCAAGCTATGGTATCAACATTAGGTTCCCTTAGTACACTCGCAGGAGACCTTGATCAGCATGCTTCTACGATAGCGAGTGGGGAGCATAGAGATGATGATGATGGAGGAGTTTTTTATGGAGCTGGTCTGAGTACCACTCTAGGAGTGTTGAGGCTTGTCCCCCATATATGTACTAGTTGTCATCAAGTATGTTATGGACCTGATCAGGCCACACCTACTTCAAGTGGATGGGGAGATTCTAGTGGTTCATCTGGTCACATCAGTTCATTTGTAGAGTTCCTCACAGCAGACCATCACCCTGAGGACATTGCGACACAGGTATAAATATGCATCTAGATGTACGCTCATTTTATAATAATTTTGATGGAACTTGTATATATCAAAGAAAAGTTTGCAATACATTTTAACAATCAAATTGTTTAGTGTACATATGACACTAACGATGTAAGGGCAATCATCTGTTCCACGAGTACATACATCAACACCGGACGTACTCGGAAACCCTTATGGGGTATTTTGATTTCAATTTTTAAAATTATATATGAAATCATAAATTATTTAACTTGAGTTTTAAATTTATAATTGAATCACATATATGTTTGAAATATTTATGTTGGTTTACGCGAGTCAATCAGCATCCACGTCGATTCCTCCTGAGGGATTGTCAAGCACTCCTCCACTATTGGGCATCATAGACCAGGAGCAGGTACATTCATATTGTAAATTTGTTTAAAGTTTACATTAGCATAGTTACAATTTTATGAGCTTTGAATTCACTAGATATATGAAACACATGCATGTACACTTGTAAATATTATTTAAGCATTAAATGTCTATGTACACATGTATGTCTAGGTTGATACCACAATAAGAATGGGCATTGGGAAAACATTTGATGTTGCAGTTACTTGTGAGGCCACTGATTTCTAGGTTGTTTACAAAACTTTCTACACAAAATGTGCAAACTTGAATATATATATATATATATATATATATATATATATATATATATATATATATATATATATATATATATATATATATATATATATATATATATATATATATATTAACCTAATTCAATTGTACATGCTTTAATTTTGATCTTCTAGGACTTTGTTAGTTCAACTTTCAACCCTGACCCAGACATAGTTACACCACCAGGAGGACATGTAGAGCAGGTTCCAAATCAAATGGTAATTTAATTTTTTTATTATATTTAAAGTCAATTATAAATTTTAAATTGAATATATACATAATATGAGATTTTTACATATTCTTTTTCTTTTATAGCATGAGACACATCTTGTAGTTGAGCATGTACAAACAGGTCCTGGAGAAGAGCCTAGTGCACAACCTCGGAATATGGTACAATTAAAATATGATAATTTATTTAAATTAAATTGAATTAAAAAAAATTAATTGTATAGTTGTACATCTAATTTTGAATTTCTTTGTCTTGTTTATGTAGATTGATTTAGATAATTTAGAGGTTGCTTCAGGTGCACCAGAGCATCCAGATGTAGATATGATGGTAATTTAATTTTATGATGGATTATAAATTAAATTGTCATTAAATCATTTTGTATTGTCTTACATATGATTTCATCTTTCTCTTATATAGAGTGTTTCAAGTCATCCACATAGTCTGCATGGTGTGAAGAGGTCTCTTGATTATAGAGACAATACATGACCTAGAAACATGTGATTTTATGTGTTATATTTGTTTATTTCATGGACTATAATTCTTGTTTCTCATGTACTCTGTTGTACTTTATTTCATGTGCTTAATATATTGGTTCCATGCACTTAATATGTTACATAAATTATGGACTTTATTATTGTTTGAAATTTTAATTTACACATGTACATTTGTGCATTTGATGTTCATAGTCAAGACATTAATGTGAAATTTAGTGATCTCATACATGGATTAATATAGGAAATTTTAATATTTATACTTTGCAAATTTAGTGATTTCATACATGATATACATGCTATGTACATTCAATAAATAGTGATAATTACTCAATGAACTTATTCAATTCACGTCAATCAATAATCAGTCAATAAATCATAATTTACAAACAAAAGCAATCTATTTATATACCAGAAAGGATAAAATTTTGAGAAATAAATAATACCATAGAATATTAGAGAACAAAAGCATTAATAAATACTATAAATAATAACATCTAACACTAATTTATAAGTTGTCAAAACAAATAATGACGTCTTAAGGGGGTGTCTACAGGGGTCATAATAGAATGTCTTAAGGGGATGTCTGAAGGGGTTATAATACATCTTAAGGGGATGTCTAAAGGGGTCATAATAGAACATGTTAATTAAGGGGATGTCTTAAGGGGTCTTAAGGGGATGTCTAAAGGGGTCATAATAGAATGTATTAAGGGGATGTTTTAAGGGGTCTTAATAGGATGTCTAAAGGGGTCATAATAGAACATGTTAATTAAGGGGATGTCTTAAGGGGTCTTAAGAGGATGTCTAAAGGGGTCATAATAGAATGTCTTAAGGGGATGTTTTAAGTGGTCTTAAGGGGATGTCTTAAGGGGTCATAATAGAACATCTTAAGGGGATGTCTTAAGGGGTCTTAAAGGGGTGTCTTAAGGGGTCATAATAGAATTTCTTAAGGGGATGTATTAAGGGGTCATAATACGTCTTAAGGATATAATTGATTTAACAATAATGTATGCATGATATTTAGTGATTATACACTTAGACATAAAGTTTCAAAGTAGGAAAACATGCACATTTAAGAAACAAAATATATATAATATTGATTTGATACATAGAAGTACATAGAGTATGTTTAATTCTGTAAGTATGTATGCACATAAATGTCATCTCAAAACAATGTTTACAAAATTTGGATATGCCATCTCAAGAACATCTCAAACTCATGGCTAGAATGTAGTAGGTCTTCACACCATCTGATATCAAAAAGGTACAAGCAATATCAATGAAATCATCAAAACATACATATTTTAATTTATATTAAACTATCTATATGTACAAAACTCAAGTACCTGCATTTAAAAGTATTCCACACATGTTTGTAGGTTGAATCCAGGCATCCTCTCCTTTTTGTTTCAAAGTATGCGATCAATGCAATGATGGCTTTAGGATACAAAAAATGACAATAAATAAATTTTAACTATTAATGTCCAAGCAATATCAATATGTAATCAAAACATGTATTTATATATAATTTAACTAATAATTACCTGTTTTTACCAAGTATTCCATGTTGTCTAGGTTGAATTTGTATGGACTAGATCCTTTTTGTGATTATGCCTTAAGGATGTATAAAAGGACAATTTAAATCAATTTCAACTAATAACACACTTGACCAATGTCAAAACATGTATTTAATGTATTTAAGGACAAAATAAAACTAAAACTATATTTACCTGTATTTACTTATTCCATTGTACCATCTACATCCTCTCTTTTTTGCAATGCATCTATGATTGCCTCATGCTCTTCCATAGAAATTGACCATAGCACTTTTTTTGGAGGTCTTCCACGATACCGCTCTAGTTTTATATTTGTTGCCACCACCAAATGTGAATAAAGCATAATCTTTTTATGTGTTTCATAGTCTTCAAATGTAGGTAGACCATTCTTTCTTCTCAAATATTTTCGTAGCCAAGTGCCAACAACCACCACCGATCCTATTGGAAAAAATGTTCAAAAAACATCATCAAATAAGTTCTCAAAATTTTCTTAAGGGGATCAAAGACTTGTTCTAAAAAATTGCTTAAGGGGATCTAAAACTTGTTATCAAAATTTTCTTAAGGAGGCGTCTTAAGGGGATCACTGTACCTGTTGGATAATGAAAGCCATCATCATCTTCTCGAGGTGTTATCAACTTATGTTTAGTTTCCACACAATGAGCCAACCAATATTCTGTTTGCTCTTCATTCCCCTCAGGTGCAATAACAACATACACATGTCCTACCAACAAAATTTGATTTAATAACTTGTGCATATCCATATAAATAATTTAGTATTACAAAATAACTTAATAAAGTGAAATAAAATAAAATAAATTGAATGAAAATTACCTTCTTGTACAAGGTCTGAAACACGGTCATAATCTTCAGATGCAAACAATTGATCAATTTCTTCAATAGTTCTTTCATATTGATTATGTGCTTCTGCAGGTGTCAACGATCTTTCCTCCCACTATTCAACCCATTCTGTATTTTCACAAGCTTCCCAATGTCCTGAAATACAAAACTAGAAAAAACATGCAAGCTCCCTTGTCCAAATAGTCCATGTGCTTGCTGTCACACTCCTAAATGAATGCCATTTAGTAGATCCACTGATTGTCTCACAATCAACTCTAGATACAATGTCCTCTTCTTCCACCAACCAAAAGAATCGATGAACTGTAGAGTAATCACTCGCTCCAAGTGCAAATAATCTTCTATTACACCAATTCACAATCTCACGTGCATCTTTAAATTTTACTGAATCCTCAAATTTTAATTGTTCTCTAGCAAGAATTTTTTTGACACATGCACCAGCTCCATCATGTTCTCCTTTACCATGCCCAACTTCAAAAAAACTCCATATATGTTGGACATTAAGTTCCTTGTGAACCCTACTTAACCAATAAAACATTCTAGCATTTTTGAACCGCCCCATACAATTATCTGACCATATGAGGTGTTCTTTCATATGGATTCCTCTTTCTCTTAAATTTCTATAAAATATTCTAAAACAATATTGAACAAACTCTGATGAGTGTAACCGATTGTCACTCAAATAAAAATGATACTCCCTCAAAACTTTTCTATCATCCTCAGTGCTATCATCTGCATGTCTATAAATAATATGGACAAACATAGCTATTTGCATTGAATTATAATATTGAGATTGAATTTCCTCTTGCAGAGCGAGAGTATAATTCTCCACAAAATCAACCACTGAAAGTATAGTACCAATTGGAAATGTGTTTCTACATGCGCAAAATTGGCCATCAAGCCATCGAGCATGTTCAGAGTGCATGACATATTTTGGTACAATTTTATTCTTAAATTCACTCATAAATGCAACACTAACTTTTTTTGTAACTAAATCACAACACTTTCCTATTTTTCCATCTTTTAAAGAATAGTGAACATTCCTAAATCTTTTGACATCTACTAATTGTTGTCCAAAATCATGATCAACACTTTCATGCAAACAAATTCTTAAAAATGAAAGATTTCCACAGTTAATGCATTGTCCAGAAATACAAGAACTTAAATAAAATAATTTATCATTAGATTTTTCACAAAACAAACCTGAAATAAACTCTCTTATTGCTTTAGGTGGCATATAAATACTACAATCATGTATAATCATGTTAGTATGCAAGGTACAACGTATATATTGAAAAACATCATAAAAATAACGAAATTGAACATGTATTTTACAACAAGAAGATATTCGTTGCTTATTAATTTTTACATACCAGGGTTTACATTTTTCAAAAGACATTTGACTTATTTTAATATTACCAGGTAACACTGAATCGCTACAAAATTTTCTATAAAATTTAGTTTTTGTTGTATCTAATAGGTGTTTTGGGTGAGGATCGCGAACTTTGGACCCCACCCTTAATTTTAAAACATCTCTAGCATTAGATGAAACCCTAGTATTATCATGCCAATATTTTTCGATCAAAGATTTAATTTCAACATTCAATTTTATATCAGACCTCGGTAGTCGTCCACTGAAACTCCAACATTGATTGATAGGATCATTTTTTATACTTTCTCTTCTTGTTGTGTTTTTATCTTTAGATCAACTATTTTTCCCAATAGATTGTATGGCACTAGCAACAATAGACATAACATGTTTTAATGATTGATCTTTTCTTTTTGGTTTAACATAAAAGCCTAACCTTTTCATTACTTTCCTCATTTTTTGCATTCTTATCAATTGCATCATTAGTTGACATTGAAATGCAAATTTTTTATGATAAAAGAATTTGGTGTATATTCTATTCGCATGTGTTCTTATTTTCCTCCAAGAAATTTGACCAGGAAGATTATCGAAAACACCACTCCAATTTAAAAAGTATTTTCATTAAATTCAACATCACATTCTAGATTTTCATCTTCATTTTATCTACATTTTCATCTTCATTTTCATCAACAAAACGGTTTTCATCTTCATTTTCATCAACAAAATGGTTTTCATTTTCATCTTCATTTTCATCAACAAAATGGTTTTCATTTTCATTTTCATTTTCAAAAAAACAAGTTTTGTTTTCATTTTCAAGAAAATGATCATTTTGATTTTCATTTGCAACAAAAGATTTTTCTTTTTTGTTTTCAACAAATTCTATACAAGTTTCATCTCTCTGAATATAGTCAATGTCAACATCATTAAGTCCAGCATCTTGTAAAACTTCTACATACAAATTTACCATTTCACTAACATGTGGATTTGAAGACATACCTGGATTTGTGCATATTGAAACATTCTCCATAGCATTCAAAGAGGGATTTGAAGACATAGTAGGGCTTGTTTGTATAATCATATTCTTCTCCAAATTGACTCCTTGAATATTAACTTCATCTACAACCATGGTATCCTCAATGTTTTCATCTTCAATAGTTGTTGAATTGGTTGCTCCACCATCATTCATTGATTTCATTCTCATTCTTCTTTGTCTTTGTCTTTGTCTCTCTTTTTCTCTATTTGCTTCAACTTCTTGAGGAGTCAATGTCTTCCTTCTCTTATTATGAGCTTTATCTCCCATAATTATAAAATTCTCAAGCACACATGAATGTTAATAGTGAAATACTTCAAAATATCCAATCCAAATTGGAAGTTGAATACCTATTAGGACAAAATTCTTTCTCTTGTGTTCCTCAAAACAAGTAGAAAACTACCACAATTCCACTTTAAAAATTGTTTTCTTCATGCCCCCTTTGAAAAATCCAATCCATATTGCAAATTGAAAACCTTTTGTTCCTCCAAACAAGCACAAAAATAACACAATTCCACTTCAAAAATGGTGTAGATGATGCCTCGTTTGATAAAATCAAGTTCACCACCTGTAAATAAAATAGCTTATGAAAAAAATTTACTTTTACTACTCTCGGCCGTACATGTGAAGTTGCAGACTTCACAGTAATTTTTTGCAGAATATTTAAATAAAGGAAACGTGATCCCATTTATAAAACAGGATCCTGCTTATTAAAAACGGGATTCTGTCTATAAAAAGCTGGACCCCGTTTTATAATTGAGATCCCATTCCCCGGTATTGAATGTGGGAACCATTGCAAAGGAAACGAGATCCCATTTATGGAATGGGATCCCGTTTCTCTTACAACGGTTCGATTATCATAGTGTGGGGAATGGGATCCTGATTATAAGATAGGATCCCGATTATTAATAAACAGGATCCCGTTTTATAATTGGGATCCTGTTTTTTAAAATTTGATTTTTTTTTTGCTTTACGGTCGGGCTTTTGCCCAGGTTTTTGGTTCGGGAAAAGCATTGGAAGTCCAAACCTAGGCCTTCAACCTAGTTTGACCTACAAGTTGAAGGTCCTAACAATGTCAAAGAAAAATATTGACTTTGGACATATGGCTGACGACCTTTTTTGTAGAATTTTTTGACGAAATTAAAACCCATTTTAGATGAAACAATGCAAATTCTGAATATGTAATTTGTTTTGTAATTGAATTATTTTTTCTATTTTTCAATTAATTTATAATAAAATTGGTCCATAAACTTTAAATATCAGGGTTTTTTACTATTTTAATAACTTTTGATCAACATAACATTTTGACAAACGGATTGCATGAGAACAAACTTCAAACAATTATTTTCAATTTAAAAAAAAATCAAAAATGATAAGTTTAGGTCATCTTATGCATGTAGTACACCGATTTTTTAAAACGACAAATCTGCCTAATAAAAAATTAACCAAAAAAAAATTCAATAAAAAATTACAAAAAAATATCAAGAACAAGCTTCAATGAGTCACAAAACTTTTCCCAAAAGGATTTAGAAAAATACAATAATTTAAGTCAAAATATGGATGTCGTACACGTGCATGGTATGGCAAAAAAAATGACTTATAAACAGTGGTTTTTACAAATTCTTATTAAACTTCATTTGTACAATCTGGGTATTGAAATAAATTATATATTTGGAAACTAGACTCTGAGCACTACATTTTATGATTAGTGACTTTTTTAAAGATTTCATCTCTAAGTTCTTCAAATTTTAAGGTCAAATGTGTCAAATTCTGAAAATCAGGAAAAACACTTCCACTTTTTGGCCAAAAAGTGGACTCAACTTCTTGCACACACCCAAGAGCTCGCTGTCAAAATGCTTAGAAAACGTGTGAAGCTCAAAAAAATAGAATTGGATTTGATATTGAAATGCTTTGACCAACAATGAATAATAATTACACAGTAGTCCCAAGATTGCATGACAAGACACTCAGTTATCATTCAATGGTAGGGGGAATTTGAACCTTCCCTCAAATTCGGTCATGCATGAGTAAGGAAATGAAATCAGCCTCTAGCTCATTGCTCCTTTGCCACATCATCCTGTTTTCCACCTAAACACCTTTGTTGGAAAAAAAATCAGCCATGGTGTTAATTTCCCTATAAGCATGGGAAATGTAGCAATTCTCAAAATTACTAATAATCCCCTTAGAAATATTAATCCAATTTTATATAATCCAAGAGGGTTTTTGAAGGCCCTTTATGCATTGAATGAAATTGTTTGAGTCCCCTTCAAGCCGCACATTTTTAAAATTAATATGTTTAGCAAGATTTGAAACTTGAAATGCCCCTATAGCTTCAACAATGTGGTTGGTTTGTGTACCCAAGGGGATAGCCACAACAACAATAAAGAAACCATTATCATCCCTTATAACTCCTCCACACCTAGCAGGCCCTGGGTTGCCCTTGGTTGCCCCATCAAAGTTGATTTTTACCCAGCCAGGACAAGGAAGGTTCTAGAAGATACCCTCTCTAGGCTCCTTAGTGGGCTTAAGAGAGGAGGAAATATCAACATTAATTTTCCAAGCATTAACAACTTTTAGCTCATACTCTTGGTAGTTGACCTTTCCCTTAGCCTTGGATTTACTATTAAGCACATTAAAATTCTCACTCACAACTCTGATAATTTTACTAAAAACAATATCCCCTGAAAGAGCAGAATCTTGGAAAATTCTATTATTACGCTCTTTCTAGATGCCCCAAGTGAGGTGAGGGAAAATATATCTCCAAAGTAGATTCAAAACTTGATTGTTTGAAGGATCCTTCCACTAGCTATAAAAATACAGTATAGTTCTAGGGAAAACCCAATTGAGATCCCACAATTGCAAAACCCTGCACTAGATATCATAGGTAAAAGGATAGAGCAAAAAAAGATGTGAAACAGTCTCAGCCTCCGCACAACAAAGATAACATCTATTAGGGAAAGAGAAGCCACACTTGCAAAGATTGTCTTTGATCAAAAAATTATTTTGAAGAAGGATCCAAACAAAGATGTTCACTTTGGGTATAAGATTGTGCACCCAAGCCTTCACCCACATAGGGGAGGGAGAGGACTGATAATAAGAGGCCACCACCGAAGAAACAAAATAGGTCCTTGAAGAAGACAACTTCTAGACCAAAGAATCCTCTTGGCCCTATGACCTGAGCACAATAGAGTTGAGGAGAGACTACAGGGGCCAAAGATCCAAACTTAAAGAAGATATACCAACCCATTGATCATTCCTCCAATAATCCCTAACCAAAGAACCATGTCTAGCTTTTCACTCCTCCATATAATTCCTAAAGATAGGTATATTGCAAAAAGGTTCATTCCCTATCCACTGGTCTTCCCAAAACAAGATTTTTCTACCATCTCCAAGTTTCCAAAATGCACCTTTTCTAGTAAGATCCCCAACTTTAATAATATTATTCCAAAGGGTTGAACCAAGAGGGAGAGTTTGAGAACTTACAAAATATCTGAGAGGCAACTCCCCACAAATATTTACTGTGCCAGATAGCATTCCATTCACGGTCATCAACAAAGGTTCTCCAAACCTATTTCATCAAGAGGGCTTTATTAAAAACTTTGATGCCCCTCAACCCAAGACCTCCATACTTTTTGGGTTTGCACACATGCTCCCAAGCGACTAGCAAAATCCTCTTCTTCTCCTCAACCCCAGACCATAGGAAGTGTTTTTGGATCTTTTCAATAATTTCAACAAACTTGGAAGGGATCTTGAACAAACTTAGAGCATAAACAGGAAAATTATGAAGAGAAGCCTTTAGCAACATAATCTTACCTGCTTGACACAAAAGAGCCCCTTTCCAACCAGCTAGTTTCCAGTTAATCCTATCCACAAGAGAAATCTAAAAGGAATCTAGAGGTTTAGTGCCCAACAGAAGCCCCAAGTAAATAGAAGGAAGAAAATTAATAGCACAACCTAATATGTTTGCAATCTTCCTTTGCCTAGGTTTAGGGGTGTTGAAGAAGAAGAGAGAGATTTTTTCCCTATTATTTTTTTTCCTAAAGCTTCCTCATAAAGCACAAGGGAGCTCTTCAAAGTTCTAGCCTCTCTAATGGAAGAACTTCCCAAAAGAATTGTGTCATCCATGAATTGCTGGTGCAAACATGCAAGATTCATCGAAGATGGTTTTAACCCTTTCAGACTCCCTTCCATCACTTTTTTGTGCAAAATACTACCCAAACATTCTGCCATCAGAGTAAAGAGAATAGGAGATACATGATCTCCTTGTCTCACACCTCTAGAAGCTTTGAAGAACTGGGAAGGAGATCCATTGATAATGACAGAGGTGCTGGTAGTTGATATCATCTCCCAAATTAGTTGCAAAAATCTCTCAAAAATTCCAAAAGCTTTAAAGACTTTTATCAAAAACTTCCAATCCACCCTATCATAGGCCTTAGACATATCCAACTTAAGTAAAAAACCTTGGTTTTTCGAGGCATCTAAAGAATGGATATTCTCTTGAACCGTAATTGTGATACCTTGATATCTATCCTACTCTAACGTGCAAAATAACTTGGAAATATGAATGACAAAATACCAAGGACACCTCAAGATTAGCCAAAAGAGTGATACAACGAGAAGGAATGTAAATAAAATGAAACACAAACAATTTTACCTCCCTTGTTGTTGATATCTCTTTGATTGGCCCTTGCTTGGAATGGTTTGTGTGCTCCTTAGATGATTGTTTGAGTGACTAGATGCAAGATTAGATGTGCAAATGATTAAAAAGATGGCTAGATGATAGTAAAGGATTGTGGATTCAAATTGGCAGCATGTAGTTATGAGAATTCAAAGTGTTTGGGAAAGCAAATGGGCAGCATGTAGTTGCTCAAATTAAAAGTGTTGAAAATGCCCTTTGAGGAGGGGGTATTTATAGGAGAATTTGAATTCTCTAGAGAATTCAATGGTCAAGATTGCTCCAACAAGGCCAAGATGAAGGGCTATGGTGGGTTGAGAACCCACAAGCCCTCACATCTTGACATGTGGAGGGTGAAGTGGACAAGGGGATATGAGGTGGAGATGAGTTGTCAAGAAGGTACATGAGGTGGAAAAGGACATGCACCTTGGGGAGTGAGGAGATTTCCACAAAAGGATTTCTTGTCCCCAAGTGGGAGTGAAAGACATTTGAGGAATTTTGGAATTCCTCAAAAATCTACATGGGAAAAGGAAAGGTGGTTGGGAAAATAAGTGTGAATTAAAAATTCACATTCTTAGGAAAGTCTAAAAGATAAAAGATGGGCTCCAAAGGTGGGACTTGGTCACATGTGAGATTGTGACAAGTCCAAGGTTGGTCACATGTGGAGATTGTGACAAGTCCAAGGTTCTAGAAGCCTTGGAAGGATGGAATGTGAATTAAAATTCACATATAAAGAGGGGAATCTAGGAAGAATAAAAAGGAATTAAAAATTCCTTGGAGAATGATTAGGCTTAATTTATCAGAATTAGAAGATAATTAGGGGCTAATTAGGATTAAAAGCCAACTTGCAAAAGTAGGAGGATGTGACACATCCTAATCAAGGATTAGGCATGTGCACATCCTTAATGAAGAGATTAGGAAATGGATTAGGATTAGATGAAAATGACATGTGAGGAATTAAATAAATGTAATATTTATTTAATTTATTTGATGAAAAGAGGATTAAGGAGGGGTAAGGTATTTAATTATTAATTAAATACCTTAGGGATTTAGCAGAATTAAATATATTAATTAAATAATAGTAATATTACTTAATTAACTCGGATAAGAGGATGTTTAGATGAAAAGTGATAAATTTGGATAAATTAAGTGTCCAAATTTGGATGTCTACAGTAATGATGGAATCCAAAATATGTTTGCCCAGAACAAAACCATTCTACTACGGAGAAATCAACATCAGGAGAACCCCAAGTAGCCCAGTGGTCACCACTTTAGAGATGATTTTGTAAAAGAAATTGCATAAGCTAATCAGGCGAAAGAAATCAAAAGCATCAACACCAGGGAAATTGGGAATCAAAACAATAAAAGTAGCATTAAGCTTTTTCAACAAATTCCTGGATCCAAAAAGATTTTTGACAGCATTAACATCTTCAACAACAATTTCCCAAAAGAATTGGAAAAAGAACATAGGGAATCCATCTGGGCCAGGGGCCTTATTCCCTTCAAAAGAAAAAAACAACCTTTCTAACCTCTTCTGGTAATGGAATAGCAGCCAAAAGTCTATTTTGATGCTCATTCAAAATGTTAGGGATAGTCCCAATGAGGGTTTCTTGAGCATTCTCATCCAGCCTCTCTTTCACAGAAAGAAGGTTAGCAAAGAATTGGATGGCCCCATTCCTAATCTCATCCTCCTCAATTTTAACACCATTCTTCAGGATATGAGTGATGCAATTAGATGCCCTGTGTTTCATGGTAGTCATGTGGAAGAACCTAGTGCTCTTGTCCCTAGATGATAGCCAAATTGATCTGGATCTCTATTTCCAATACTCCTCTTCTTTTGAAATAATATCATGGTATTTAGTAAGGATTTCATTTTCTCTTTATAAAAAGTCTCCCACATAACCATCTTTCTAAATTTTATCTTGAATATCCTTTAAATCATACTGAATGGCAGACTTAGTAGCAAAACTATCCCCAAACACTTCCTTATTCCAAATTTGGACCTTGGTTTTGACCTCACTTAGTTTTTTAGCCACCTAAAACATAGCAGTACCATTGACCTTTATATTCCACCATTTATGAATGCAGTTAAAAAAATTAGGATGGGACAACCACATTCTTTCAAATCTAAAAGGAAATTTTATCTTACCCAACATAGAGTCAGCCACAAAACTTATAGGGAAATGATATTAGCCAATTCTGGAAAGAGCATTTAAAGAACAAAAATAGTTCTTCATCCAATTGTTCAAAATTAAAGCCCTATCAAGCCAAACTTGGATAAGTTCATTCCCAACCCTCTTGTTAGACCAAGTGTAAGTAGCCCCCTTCAGGTCCACATCATACAGACATTGGGATTGATAAAATCCATCAGGTCTAGTTTACTATCCATTTCAATTTGAGAATCCACATTTTTTTCTGACACAAGCAATGGAGTGTTGAAATCCCCCATAATGATCCAATTCTCATTAGGAAAGCATGATCTAAAAGACTCAAGTCTTTTCCAGAAATTCCTCCTCAAATTTATTATTAGGGGCATAAATGTTAGACAAAATCTAGCTAAAATCATCTCTAATATGCTTAAATCTAGTAGCCACACGATTGGCATCTTCCCAAAGTGGAGTACCCTAAAGATGATCTTGATTCCAAAAAGTCACTAATCCTTCAGAAGCCCCCTTCGAACTCCTGCCCTGGACCCCACCATTCTTGAAGATCTTAATCTTTTCCACTCTATCTTTAGGCATCTTGGACTCCTGAACAAGTAAAATATTAGGTTTATGGTCCTAGCAAAATTGTGCAAAATATCTTGTTTATGGGAACTATTTAGCCCCTGAACATTCTAAGACATGAACTTCATTTCTTTAATGGGGTATTGCTTCAACATATATCTAGGATGGTTCTTTGAACCTCATCCACAATATTTTGGATGCATTCATACTCTCTATGCCACTTTGTAGATTTTCTACCTGAGCTTCTCTGGGCTCCACAATCTGCTTTTGATTTGTTTCTTGTAGAAACCCCCACCGTATTGTTTCCTTTTATTATCTTCTTCTTCTTCTTCTCAACTTTTGTATATGAAATATCCTCATCAAGGTCTAGGTCCTCAAGTCCCATGAAATATTTCCCATCCATGAAGACATCTTCAACAACTTTATTCAACAGAGAAAGCCCCACATCATTCTTCACCTTATTGGTGTCCTCAGAGATTCCAAAAGTGGATTTCACAACCTTTGGAGAACTGTGAGAACTCTCTTGGGTAGAAGAATGAAAGATATTCTCCCCAGCCTCCTCTGAGCCCTCCTTACCACTTTCCTTACCTTGACCAAAATAGGATGTTTCCTCTGAACCCTCTACAATAGAGTCTGGAACCCACTTTTCTAAATTCAAGCTTTCATCCTACTTTTCAATATTCCCTCCCTCTGCATTTTCATCCTCCCCCTAGGATCCTGTAGATCTCGAGTCCAAAACTGCTCTGTTATGAACATTACCATCTCCTTCTAGAGCAACAAGGTTATCATTACCATTCAAAGGCTCCTCATCCATGTTAGCTTCCAAACTGGGGGTTCGACACTCCCTCCTATTTTCCATACCACCCTCTGGTATTTTCTTGTCCCCTCTATTCTCATCTTCTAGGGGTTTCTCCACCAGTTTAGCCCTCCATATCATGGTCTCCTTGGAAGCCGTCTTAGCTTCAAGCTTGGACCCATTGTTTGGGAATTTCTTTGCACAATGCCTAGATTTTTTACAAGTAAAACACACAAAAGGAAGAGACTCAAACTCCACAACCTGAACCCACTTTCCAAGTTTTGACACAATTTCTATCAATGATGGAAGGTCAATAGATTGAGTGATACCCACACAGATTCAGGAAAAAACCAACCTTTTTCTAGACAAAGTCATGGCATCTATGGATAAAAACTCCCCAAAGGAGATGGCAATACCCCTAAAAACATTCTCATTCCAATACTCCAATGGTAAGCCTGGTAAATGAACCCACACAGGCACTGCTTCAAAAGAGGCATCCAAGAAATCCATTTTTGGGGACCACTTCTTAATAGCCAGAGATGACTTGCCAATGACCCAAGGGCCACCACACAGAACTGCTAGTTTGTCCTCTTCACAAGAAAAAGTGAAAGAGAGGAAACCCTTTGGTAGAGCCGCTACCTCAACTTTCCCTTTAACTCTCCACTTCTTCCTTACAAAATCCTCGACCACTTCAATATTTGGTCTTGGACCCATAAATTTTCCCACCAATGATGAAGCCATTAAGGAAATGTTATGATCAATCACTGGATTAGGTACAAGAATAACAAACGTCCCACTTGAAGGGGAAGAAATATTGCTAACCAGAGGGAAGGTTGACTTACCAACAGGCTTGGTTCCAAATAGCGAAACCCACTTCCTCTTTGGGTCCTCCCGTGATTGATCTTTCGAGAATTTATCCATGCCTTGGTTTCCCAGAGACTTGGACCCACAAACCCCATCCTTTGGAGAAGAGCTAAAGGAGAACTTACCTTCTGAAGATTCCTTTCCACCTAGGTCCCCTCGTTTCTTTGAGCCCTAGTCCTTGGAAGTCGCTCCCTCCTGCTCATTTCCTCCATTCTCTCATGTCGCATCCCCAAAAAAACCACCTCCCGATACGCACCCAGTTGCCTTCGAACTAGACATCCATTGCCGACCAGAAAATTCAAAACCTCGTTCCTGCTCACCCATCCCACCTTAGCTTTTTGTGTAGAGAATTTTTTGTAGATTGATATGATATAATTTTTTTATAAAAAAATAACAAATTAAAAGCTATTAAAAAAAAAGCTTGACATTTCAAGTTTATGGACCAACTTCCTTAGAAATTAAATAAAAAATAGAAATCATAATCCAATCATAAAAAAATTACATATTTGAAAACTAGACATCATGATCTATAATGGCTTTAATTTCATAAACAAATTCTAAAAAAACTCATTAGCTATATTGCTAAAGTTGGTTATTTCTCTTGACATTGACTTAGTCTTTTAGTTGTAGGTCCAAGGCTAAGGGTTGGGTTACCAAACCTTTCTCAAGCCTAAGACCAAATCAAAAAGTGCATTGGGATTTCAATTCTTTTTATAATGGGTACCCACTGTAAAACAAGCACTTGTTCTATTTTTAGAACATGAACCCATTTTAAAATGGGTATTTGTTCTATTCTTAGAATGGGTACCCATTTTAAAATGGTTACACGTTCTATTTTTAGAACAAGTAAATGTTTTTAAGTAGGTACACGCATTCTATTTTTTAAATGGGTACCCATTTAGGAACGCGATCCAAATCTAAGGCTCAAGTTCCCATTCCTAAATGGGTACTCGTTCCTGTCGGTATTTTTTTGGTAAAATTTCCCCTCTTTATGGACCTACCTTCTTGCACTTACCCATTAAGAATGAGTTACAACTGTCAAGGATGGAATCTTTTGGATTATTGAGATGACTTTTGGGATATCCATCCACCAATTTTATCTCTCTTCCCTCCACTTCAACCCTTGAGTGAAATATTTCAAGAAATAGGATTGTCAATTGTGGTTGACTTTAAATCTTTTTATTTATTTATGGAAATTTGAAAATATGTTGTTGGAAGGATCTTAGTAGCTAGCCTAAGAGTGGTTCATTTGAAGCCTGAGCCATTCTCTAGAGGCTAATGATGTCCTTTCTTGGGCGATTATTCTAATGGGGCTTATTTGATGTCTCTTAGTTATCAACTTTTAAATAATAAAATAGATGGGATTGGAGATTTTGCCTAGTGGAGTAAAATATGGAATAAATTTTGTTGGCCTAAATGCAATTTTTTGTTTGGGTACTCTTTTAGAATAAGTGTCTTATTTTGGGATAATATCAAAAAAAGAGGATTTTTTAGTCCTTCAAAATGTGTTTTGTGTGGCAATAATGAAGATCTGTGACACATATTTTCTTTCATTGTCCCTATAGTTGATTATTTGAAGGTAATGGTGGTAGTGTTGGAATCAACCTATTATTCATGTTTCTTTCATAATTAGATTTTGGGAATGTTTAGGACATCCTCTTGCATCATCATTTTTCTTTGTGGTTGATTGAGATATTGGTCCTATTTTTATCCTATGGGAGGTATAGTTAGAGTGAAATCATATACTTTTTTAGGGCCAACAACATCTCCTTGAATGGGTTTAAATAAATATTTTGGCAGTAATTTAAGAAACTATTATAAATCAATGTTATTTTGAGGAGTTCTTATCATATTCTAACTCTTTTCTTTCATTATATTTGGATCTTTCAAATCTTTAATTTTTGTGTGGCTTTGAATATCTGTAATGGAAGAAGGTGAATAAGTATAGAAAGTGGTGTCTGTTAGGGTTAGAAGGAAAATATCTAACAATTAAATGCAGATTTAATTAATAAATAGAGAAACTAAAACACACATAGAATAAATTATATCACAAATAATTTAATGTGGTTCACCCAATCTGGGCTACATCCACCAAACCGCAACCATCCAATGATTTTATTTTCCAATACAAAACCTATTACAATCTTGCGAATAATTGCATTTTTTATCATACTGTAACCCCCATCTGAACCCCTTGGAGATTGATCAGGCTCCACACCAACACAATCTCCCACTTGGAGACTAATCCTAGATGACACTGATGTACTTATAGCTCCCAATGGAAATAAGTACCTTGGACCCTACTACTTTGTTATACTTGAATTCAACCTTGAAGGCCAATCAAAGCTGAAGAGGAGCTCAACTTCTCCCTTGTCACCGCCTTCGTAAACATATCCATTGGATTGGCATCTGTATGTATCTTGTCCAGCTTGACCTGTCCATCCTCCAACACTGACCGAATGAAATGATATCTCAATTGTATGTGTTTTGCTTTAGAATACAAGGCATAATTATTTGCAAGATGTATAACACTTTGGCTATCTGTAAACAAGTAATTTATAGCCTGTTGTTTTCCCAACTCTTCCATGAAAAGTTGTAGTCATATCATCTCCTTTGTTGCCTCTATTGTTGCAACATAATTTTCCTCTGTGGTGGAAAAAGCAGCCACCTTTTGCAATTGAGAAATCCAACTCACTATTGTCCCACCAAATATAAATACATAACCTATGGTACTCTGCCTGGTATCTATATCCCTTGCCAAATCTGAGTCAACATAGCCTTTTAAATCAGTATTAGAGCCCCCAAAACATAAACATTTATTGGATGTACCTCTCAAGTGCCTAAGAATCCATTTTACTGCATTCCAATGCTCAACTCTAGGATGACTCAAATACCTGCTAACAACTCCTATGACATGTGCAATATTTGGTCTCGTGCATACCATGGCATACATTAAACTACCTACAGTTGAAGCATATGGTACCTTGAACATTTTTTCTTCCTCCTCTTGTGTCTTTGGACACATACCCTTAGTCAATTTGACATGACTGGGCAAAGGTGTGCTATCAACTTTTGCATTCTCCATATGAAATCTCTACAACACCTGTTCAACATAATCAACTTGAGATAAAATAAATTTTCTATTTTTCCTATCTCTACAAATTTTCATACCAAGGATTTGTTTTGCTGCCCCCAAATCCTTTATAGCAAAATATTTTGCTAACTGTTGTTTTAGCTCACTAATGTGATCCATGTTAGATCCAGCTACAAGCATGTCATCAACATATAAACATAAAATAATGTAGCTATCATTATCCAACCTCTTAAAATAAACACAATGGTCAGAATTACACCTGCTATAGCCTTGCTCAACCATAAAACTATCAAATTTCAAGTACCATTGTCGAGGTGCTTACTTCAAGCCATATAAACTTTTCTTCAATTTGCACTCTAGTTTCTCCTTACCTTTGACCTCAAATCCTTGTGGTTGTTCCATATATATTTCCTCTTCCAAATCACCATAGAGAAAGACTATTTTAACATCAAGCTCTATTCTAAATGCAAATCTTCAGCAGCCACAATACTTAAAACAGTACGAATAGAAGTCATTTTAACAACTGGAGAAAAAATCTCATCAAAATCAATACCCTTTTTCTGTGCAAATCCCTTTACAATTAATTCGGCTTTAAATCTCTTCTTACCTCCATCCTCCTCTTTTAGCCTATAAACCCATTTTTTTGGTAAATCCTTTTTACCTGTAGGCAATTTGCATAATTCCCAAGTTTGATTTTTCAGCAAGGAGTCCATTTCTTCTTCCATTCCATGCTCCCACTAAACCTTGGTATCCACCTACACAGCTTCATCATAATATTCTAGTTCACCAGCATCAATTAACAAAATAGTATACAAAGAGGGAGAGAATCATTATGGAGGTCTACTTATCCTTGAAGATTGTCTAACATTCACTGGAGTTTGTGGTATTTGTTGTTGTTGTTGTTACGAAGCATGAGGAACCACTGAAACATTATTGTTTGGAATATCATCCAACACTCCATAATCATTTTCTTTCTTCTCATACTACAACAACTGATCTTTGTACAACACTTTCTCATTAAAGATAACATCCCTAGTTCTCACAATTTTTTGATTTTCAAAATCCCAAAGCCTATAACCAAATTCATCAATGCCATATCCAACAAATATACATTTCTTTGATTTTGCATTAAGATTGGTTCTATTTTCAAAATCTACATATGCAAATGCTTCACAACTAAAGGTTTTGAGAAAAGAATAACTCACTTTCTTACCTTTCCATGCTTCCTCTGGAATACCACAAACCAAAGGATTAGAGGGACCTCTATTAATCAAATAAACAATAGTGTTTATAGTCTCTGCCTACATTTTTAAAGGCAACCCAACATGCAATCTCATAGTCCATGCACACTTCATTTTTGTTCTATTCATGTGCCAACTACTCCATTTTTTTATGGAGTCCTTGGAACTATTTTTTTCCTATGAATACCATTAGAGGAACAATAATCTTCAAACTCTTTGCTGCAATACTTCCACCATTATCAAATTTGAGACACCCATCTCATTCTCAACCAAGCTTCTCCATTTTAAAAAAGTTTCAAATACATTAGATTTCTACCTAAGGAAATAAATCCGTACCTTCCTAGTTGCATCATCAATGAATGTAACATAATACTAAGAGCCACCGAGAGAAGATACCTGAGTTGGTTCCCATACATTCGTATGCACAAGCTCCAATTTCTTATCTTTCTTTTGCTTCCCATCCTTGAGAAAACTTACTCTCTTTTATTTTCCATACACACAACTTTCACAGAAATCCATATTAACACATTTTAGACTTGGTAAAACATTCTTTGAATGAAGTAATTTCATACCTTTTGCACTCATATGCCCAAGTCTATTATGCCATAGTGTTGATTTAGAGTCCATGGCAACTGTATGATCTTCTACTTGTTGAACTGTAGCAACTGTTCCTGAAAATTGACCTTTTTCCATAACAATTAAAGTAGAAGGAACAATATGACCTATACAAAGATATAAGGTTCCTAATTTCACACCCTTTGTGTCATTCCAATTTTTATCACTAAATGTAACAACACAACCTTCATCATCTAGTTGCCCTATTGAAATTGAATTTCTTCTTAACTTTGGAACGTGCCTTACCTCATGTAGTAGCCAATGATTCCCATTCTGCAACTTAATCTTGATTCTTCCCTTTCCAACAATTTGATAGGGTTCATTATCTCCTAAATAAACCAACCCAAAATCCTCTTGGACATAATAAAGAAAATAACTTCTATGGGGGGTAGCATGAAATGAATCCCCTAAATCTAACACCCAAGAATCATCAACATTATTAAGGGAAAGAATCAAAACATTCTCATCAGATTTATTACTTACCACATTTTCCTCTTTACTTCCTTTCTTTTTGTCTCTTTTATTTTTTCGAGACCAACAATCTTTCTTTAAGTGACCCAACTTACCACAGTAACAACAATCCCTCTTGTCTCTAGATTGGGACCTTCTGTCCTTTGATTGTCCTCATGACTTCCCACGATTTCCATAATTGTTTCCCCTCTCCTTTGTTCTGCCCCTACTTTCTGCATTTAAAACAGCATGATGTGGATGTTCCACCTGAGCTTTTCCTACGAATTTCCTCACTCAAAATAACACCAACAACATCATCAAATTTCAATGTATTTGAACCAGAAACATAATTGCTAATAGCCATTACCAAGCTATTACAACTTTTAGGCAAAGAACACAGAATCAAAAGAGATCTAACTTCTTCATCAAAGTTTACTTTTACAAAAGTTAATTGACTGGTGACCATATTATTAAACTCATTTAAATGATCAGTAGCCTTTTTGGAAATATGTCTCAATCAATATAGGCTGAAACTCTTTAGAAGCCAAGTCGGTGTGATATTCTAAATGTCTGGCCGGCAAGCAGTTTGGAACACCATGTTTTGTATAGGTCGCTGTGACCGAGCTTATGTCTTGCCGAATGCTTTCACTTTGGAGCCTTCGCTGTGACATGGTGTATTCACTATGACCTCTTATCAAGTGGAGTTCTTTGGCCGACATGGACTCATGACGACCACGGGCTTCAGGATAACCTATGTCAGTTCGGTGAGAAGTCTCAGTGAATAGCCAATGTCTCACCGACAGTGTAACACTTGGGTTCATCAGAGTAACATGTTTGTTTCGTTATGATGTCTCGGCGAAGTGAAAATGTCTTACCGACAGGAATACATATGATGTCTTCACCGTAACAGAAAGATCCTAGTGTGAGGTCTTAACGAACAGTGAAGGTCACGTTGACGGGGACACATCCAAACGTTCATCGGTGTAACACAAAGGATCTCAAGGAGATCTCTTAGTGACTGATGGATGTCTTGTCAATAGCCGAAGGCTATCGGGGTAACCCAAATGGTTCAGGAAGAAGTCCTGGCAAACAATGTAAGTCTCGCCAATGATGAGGGTTCTTCGACATAGGTCTTGGCGAACGGTGGCAATTGGTGTAACAAATATGTGTTCGATAAGAACTCTTGGCAAAGGTGTTAAGTCTTCCCGACTATTATTTGGAGCTCATTATAATATGTGACTTCGATATAACCTTTGGTGACTCGCTATGATCTCCTGGCAAAAACAATAGGTCTTGTCGACTGCTTGGTGTTTCGGTGTGACACATGAAGCTCAATGGAACGTCTTGGCGATATCGGTAACTCTTGGTGACATCAATATGGAGTTTTGGGCATCGAGGAGACACTTCTTGTGTCTCACCGACATGCCGATACAATGTGAGCTCTGTTGACCGAGTGAGACCATCTGATGTGGCTCGTTGTCGACCAATGGGAGAAGCCATATCTGAATAGTTGGAAGATTGTTCGTTGTGACGGTTCTATGAGGAAGCTCGATAGATAGAGATCGACACGGATATACTCAGTGATTGCAGATTGTGATCGGTTGGTTCAAAGGTTGATTTGACAGATTGTTGTATGGTCAGTAAATGTATTCTAATCTGTAAAGGCTGTAACTTGAAAGTTTTTGTTTGAAGATTGTTCATGGTGAATGTTGTAAACAGACATCAGAAAGATAAGTCTAAAACTTGTATGTAATCTTTATTACTATAATACAAAGTGACTTCTCTTGGTGTGGTAGGTTTTTCTCCTGTAAGGGTTTTCCCACGTATATCTGGTGTTCATGTGTGATTGTCAAATACTCTGTTTCTGATATTTACTTCATAGTGCATCTTAATTGGACTGTAATTGTAAAATTTAAAAGTATATTTGCATTCTTCCCTATGGTATTGACGTTAGGAGAGTTGTTTTCCGCATCTAGCTTTCCTTACAGGTGGTATCAGAGCTTGGCTAGTTGTGTTATCCTTGTGGGTAGGTTGGGTTTTTTGTGTCAATTTTGTTTAGTGGGATTCTTGTAGAGTTTGTTATTTCTGATTACAGGTTGAGATGGCTAGTACATCTGGTAAGATTGAAATAGAAAAATTCAATGGCAGTAACTTTGAGTTGTGGAAACTCAAGATGGAGGATCTTTTAGTGGATCGTGATCTATGGATTGCTGTGGCTGGAGTGAAACCTACAGGAATGAAGCAAGAAGATTGGGACCTTGCAGATAGAAAGTCTAAGGGGTTGATAAGGCTCTGTTTGGTAGACTTAGTTCTTCTAAATGTGCATGAGGAGAAGACTGCCTCTTCTTTGTGGAAGAGACTGGCGTCTATTTATTAGGGGAAGTCCTTGGTGAATAAACTATTCCTGAGGAAGAAGCTGTACTCGTTGAGAATGAAGGAAGGAGGGTCTGTTGCTGATCATTTGAATGCATTTAATATGTTGATTTCTCAATTGACATTTGTTGGTGTGAAGATTGAAGAAGAGGATCGCTGTATGCTATTGTTGTGTTCTTTGCCAGACTCATGGGATCATCTGGTGATGGCTATTGGGAGTACAACATTGAATTTCAAGATGGAAGATGTTGTTGCATCTTTGTTGTCAGAAGAGATGAGAAGGAAATCTTCTGAGATGGTGAAGGAAGCTCTTGCTATCAGAGGAAGACCAAAAGAGAAAGGCAAGAAGAAGGACAAGAAGTCCAAATCAAAATCAGAGGAGAGATCAAAGTCTCCAAGCAAGAAGTCCAAGGTGAAGTGCTAGAACTGTGGGCAACCTGGTCATGTCTGAAAGGATTGTAAAGAGGATAAAAAGAAGAAGAAGGGCTCTTTCGATAATGGTTCTTCTCATAGTGATGGTGACGCTTTCATTGCAGCCTTGGCTACTCGGCATCAAATGATGTCTTGGCTGATTGATTCTGGAGCATCTTTCCACATGACATCTCATAGAGAATGGTTCACAAAGTATGAAGAATACAATGGTGGAAAGGTGTACTTGGAAAGTGATTCAACTTTAGAGATTGTTGGCCATGGAAGAGTTAGAATACAATTCCCCGATGGCAGAGTGAAGGGAATCAATAATGTAATGCATATACCAGGTCTAGCTCGAAACTTACCTTTTGTAAGTATGTTGAATGATATTGGAGTACAAGTCACGTTCTCTGGAAATGGCTGCAAGATGACTAGAGGTTCAATGGTGCTGGCTAGAGGTGCTCAAATTGGTACCCTGTACAAGCTGGATGCACATGATGTTCAATGTAACAGTGTCTCTGGAAAGTCACTGAAAGCTGCTCGTAGAGGTAAAGAGGGAAATATCCCTAATTATGTAAACTCTATGGAAGTAAAACTTCATGCAGAGAAGACTATGCTTTGGCATCATAGGTTAGGCCACATAGGAGAAAAAGGTTTAAAAACCTTGAAGAACAAAAACCTGGTTGAGGGGATTGAAGATTGTAATCTCGAATTTGAATTCTGTGAGCATTGTATATATGGAAGGTAGCACCATGTTTCTTTTTATTCTAGTCATCATAAATCTTCTGGTTTGCTAGATTATATTCATTTGGATGTGTTTGGTCCAGTGAATGTTCCTTCTTTTTCTAAATCAAGATACTATGTGTCATTCATTGATGATTATTCAAAAAGAGCATTTGTATATTTTCTGAAAAGTAAGTCAGAAGTATTCAGTTGGTTTAAAGAATTTAAAAATCTTGTTGAAAATTAGACTGGTAGAAAAATAAAATGCTTAAGGACAGATAATGGCGGTGAATTCTGTTCTGATGAATTCGAGAGGTATTGCAAAGACCATGGAATCAAAAGACACAAGAATACACCCTATACTCCACAACAGAATGGAGTTGCATAAAGGTTCAATAGGACAGTGATGGAGAGAGCACGAAGTATGCTCAGTAGTGCTGGCTTGAAGGAGAAATTCTGGGCTGAGGCTGTATCTACTGCATGTTATCTAATAAATCGTTCTCCAAATTCTGCTCTTGTTGAGAAAACACCTTTAGAAGCGTGGTCTGGTAAGAAGCCCTCTCTTAGACATATTCAAGTCTTTGGCTGTGAGGCATATGCATATGTGTCGGATATGAAAAGATCTAAATTGGAGAACAAGGCTGTCAAATGTATTTTTATTGGCTATAGTGCTGTCATAAAGGGATACAAGCTTTGGAATCCTGATATGGAGAAGGTTCTGTATAATAGAAGTGTAATCTTTCGTGAGCTAAAACCTTCTACCTTGGATCTGCAGTCAGAGACAAAGTCTGAAAACAATAAGGATGTAGCATTAATTCCTCCTACACCAGAGAAAGAGGAATTAGAAATTCAAAATGTACCTAGAACTGAGGAGAGCTTGAGCAACTTTGAAAGTTTGGAAAAAGAAGAACAACCTCAGACTTAGCCACTAAGGAGGTCAACCCGAGAAAGAAAACAAATAGATAGGTATGGGTTCTCATTGATTGATTCTACTTGTGCCTATGCTTTGATTTCTAGCACTGATAAGCCTAGGACTGTAAAAGAGGCAATTAAAATGTCTGATTCAAACTCTTGGTTGGAAGCCATGAACGAAGAGATGGCATCATTAGAGAAAAATGAAACTTGGAGTTTGGTGCCCTTGCCTGAAAGAAAAAAATATGTGGGCTACAAATGGGTATTTAAGAAAAATATTGGTCTAGATGGCAGTGTAGAAAAGTACAAGGCAAGACTGGTTGCAAAGGGTTATTCCCAGGTCGAGGGAATTGATTATGGGGAGATTTTTTCTCCTGTAGCAAAGCTGACATCTATCGGATTTCTTTTGTCACTTGCAGTAGCATATGACTTAAAGGTAGAACAGATGGATGTGAAGACAACATTTCTTCATGGTGATCTTGAAGAAGAAATCTATATGTCCCAGCTTGAGCACTTTGTTGAAAAAGGTAAAAAAAAACTAGTATGCAAATTAAAGAAGTCTTTGTATGGGTTATAGCAGTCACCTAGAATGTGGTACCAGAAATTTGATACTTTTGTATTGTCTTTGCGATTTGTGAGATCAAAATCTGATCACTGTGTATATTATAAAGCTGAAAGTGATCGAGTACTTATTATTGGTCTCTATGTTGATGATATGCTTCTCATAGGCAATAGTAAGCTAATGATTTCTAATCTTAAGTCTCAGTTGTCTACTAAGTTCAAAATGAAGGATCTTGGTGCAGCAAGGTATAATTTGGGGATGGAGATAACCAGGGATAGGAAGAATAGAAAACTATGGCTCAGTCAGAGTAACTATATCAGGACTATTCTTGAGAGATTTTGTATGAATGATTGCAAACAGCTAGTGGTTCCAGTCTTGCAGGGAATGAAACTATCTGTTGAGGACTGTCCAAAGTCTCCTACTGAGATGGAGGACATGACCAGTGTGCCCTATGCTAGTGCGGTTGGTAGTCTCATGTATGTAATGGTCTGTACAAGGCCAGACATTGCCCAAGCAGTGGGAGTTCTTAGTCGATTTATGGCTAATCCAGGAAGAACACATTGGGATGCTGTGAAAAGAGTTTTCAAATATTTGAAGGGCACTTCAGATTTTGCTTTGTGTTACCATGGGAATTCAATTGAATCACATAGGACTCTCAACATTCGTGGATATGTAGATTCTAATTAGGCAAGGGACATTAACAGCAGGAGGTCCACCAGTGGATAAATTTTCATGATGAATGGTGATGCAGTGAGTTGGATGAGCAAGCGGCAGGCTGTAGTCGCTTTGTCCACTACGGAGGCTGAATACATGGCAGCTACTCATGCTTGTAAAGAGGCAGTTTGGTTGAAATGTTTGTGTTCTAACATTGGTTTTGATGCAAGGGAAATAACTATTTTATGTGATAGTCAGAGTGCAATTTGTCTGGCTAAGAATCCAACTTTCCATGCCAGGACGAAACATATTGATGTACAGTATCACTTTGTACGAGATATGGTGGAGGATGGAAAGGTTAGTTTGGAAAAGGTTGATACTCTGGAGAATGTTGCAGATTCATTGACGAAGCCAGTGAGCACATACAAGTTCAGGTGGTGTGCCAATTCAATGGGCCTTAGTGCCCATGTTTTTTAGTAAGTTGTTTATTGTGCTCTGGAGGTGCCTATGTGATCTTCATCAAGTGGGAGAGTGTTGAAAATATGCCTCAATCAATACAGGTTGAAACCTCTTTAGAAGCCAAGTCGGTGTGATATTCTAAATGTCTAGCTGACAAGTAGTTTGGAACACCATGTTTTGTACAGGTCGCTGTGACCTAGCTTTTGTCTTGCTGAATGCTTTCACTTTGGAGCCTTCGCTGTGACATAGTGTATTCACTATGACCTCTTATCACGTGGAGTTCTTTGGCCAACAAGCCATTCAATCATAAATCAAGGAGACTCATGATGACCACGGGCTTCAGGATAACCTATGTCAGTTCGGTGAGAAGTCTTAGCGAATAGCCAATGTCTCACCAACAGTGTAACACTTGGGTTCATCGAAGTAACATGTTTGTTTCGTTATGATGTCTTGACGAAGTGAAAATGTCTCGCCGATAGGAATACATATGATGTCTTCGCCGTAACATAAAGATCATGGTGTGAGATCTTAGTGAATAGTGAAGGTCACGCCGACGGGGACACATCCAAACGTTCATCGGTGTAACATAAAGGATCTCGAGGAGATCTCTTAGTGACTGATGGATGTCTTGCCGATAGCCGAAGGCTATCGGGGTAACCCAAATGGTTCGGGAAGAAGTCTCAGCGAACGATGTAAGTCTCGCCAATGATGAGGGTTCTTCGGCATAGGTCTTGGCGAACGGTGGTCATCGATGTAACAAATATGTGTTCGATAAGAACTCTCGGTGAAGGTGTTAAGTCTTGCCGACTATTCTTTGGAGCTTGTTATAATATGTGACTTCGGTATAACCTTTGGTGACTTGCTATGATCTCCTGGCAAAAACGATAGGTCTTGTCGACTGCTTGGTGTTTCGGTGTGACACATGAAGCTCAATGGAACGTCTTGGCGATATCGGTAACTCTTGGTGACATCAATATGGAGTTTTGGGCATCGAGGAGACACTTCTTGTGTCTCACCGACATGCCGATACAATGTGAGCTCTGTTGATCGAGTGAGACCATCTGATGTGGCTCGTTGTCGACCAATGGGAGAAGTCGTATCTGAATAGTTGGAAGATTGTTCATTGCGACGGTTCTATGAGGAAGCTCGATAGATAGAGATCGACATGGATATACTCAGTGATTGCAGATTGTGATCGGTTGGTTCAAAGGTTGATTCGACAGATTGTTGTATGGTCAGTAAATGTATTCTAATCTATAAAGGCTGTAACTTGAAAGTTTTTGTTCGAAGATTGTTCATGGTGAATGCTGCTGTAAACAGACATCAGAAAGATAAGTTTGAAACTTGTATGTAATCTTTATTACTGTAATACAAAGTGACTTCTCTTGGTGTGGTGGGCTTTTCTCCCGTAAGGTTTTTCCCACATATAGCTGGTGTTCATGTGTAATTGTCAAATACTCTGTTTCTGATATTTACTTCATAGTGCATCTTAATTGGACTGTCATTGTAAAATTTAAAAGTATATCTGCATTCTTCCCTGTGCTATTGACGTTAGGAGAGTTGTTTTTCGACATCTAGCTTTCCTTACAAACTTACCCACCTTCTACCATTTTCATATTAAATAAACACTTCATAAGAAATACTTTATTCGAAGCAGAAGGCTTTTCATATAACTTCGCCAGGGTTTCCATCAACTCTTGAGTTGTCTTTGTTGTTGTAATATTGAACGTGATTGATTGTGCTAGGCATAAACAAATACTACGAAGAGCCTTTCTATCCAAAATATCCCAATCCTCATTAGACATTACTGATGGTTTCTTTGTTTTCCCTTACAATGGCTGCCATAAATCCTTCTGATAGAGGTAGTCCTCCATTTGCATCTTCCATAATTGATAGTTCTACCCATTAAACTTCTCAACCTTCTTACCCTTGTCTACCATTACTCCCACTCAACTATAAGACCTTCCTATAGATGATAATTGAAACACAACCCACTTTGATACCACTTGTTAGGGTTAGAAGGTAGATATCTAACAATTAAATGTAAATTTAATTAATAAATAGAAAAACTAAAACACACATAGAAGAAATTATAACACAGATAATTTAGCGCGGTTCACCCAATCTGGGCTACATCCACCAAACTGCAACCATCCAGTGATTTTATTATCCAGTGCAAAACCTATTATAATCTTGCGAATAATCACGTTTTTTATCATACTGTAACCCCCATCCGAACCCCTTTTAACAAGCTTAGAAGCTTCTAGATTAGGGTTCTACAAAGTCAGTTTTTTTTCCTTTTTCAGTGGTGAGGATACATGAAAAGTGTATAGTATAGCATGATCAGTCACCACATACCAACAGTGTCCTCCCCCTTCTATTTTTTGAAAAACTAATATTGATGGATCTTTTAATAGTGACCTACGCATTATTGGAATTGGAGGAATCAACTATCATAGTGATGGCTCAATCCATTTTATTTTCTCTTATGCTATGGGAATTAGGTCTAACAATGTGATGGAAGCCTAGGCTATTTTGGTGGCTCTTAAGAATACTTGTGGGTTGGGTTAGAAGAAGGTTATTTGTGAATCAAATTCCTTGATCTTGGTTTCTCTTCTAAACAAATGAGATTCTCACAATACCTATTAAAGGATTAATTATTTAGTAGAATAGATTATTCATCTCTCTTTTAATTTTGAGGTTGTTTTTTAGAATGAAATGGTGTAGTCAATTTCCTTGCCAAGTGTGTTTCGAAGGAAAATCATTTTTGGAAAATCTTCTTAGCTTTTCCAACTAATTTATTATGATAAGAATACAAAGGAATAAGGGCTTTTATTCCTTTAATGATTGGTTATTTGTGTTACATTAGATTCTATTGGTTTTGAGATAGTGGAAAACCTTCTTGGCTTTTGAATATCTTCTTGCTTTAGTCATGACTTTTCCATTTGAAATTTTAAAAATTATAATTAATGTAATATGTTTCCATTATTTTAATGAACCTTTTCACACTTTAAAATATAATAATAATGTTGATTCTACTCACAATACAAGAATTGATTGGAATCTTAATGCATCATAGTCATAAGTACACACTAAATAGGGTAAACTATACCCGTAGGGGATCAATTTAGACATAAAATAGACCCAAACATGTAGAGTTGACCTTAAATAGAGATCATATCTAGCACAAAATCTAAAGTAGTAAACAAACAAAGATGTAGCATTTTCAAGTGAAAGACTATTCAAAAGTCATCTCCATATTAGAGATAATTCATTTTCCATTCATAGCTCACTAATTAACATTATCCTTCTTTAAATTTACTTTTTAAGATTAATTTTTTTTTTATCTAATTTATCATTCCTAACTATCCTTAATTAAACTTGACTAATTTATACTTAATTGATTGCATTTACTTAATTATCCTAGCTTAATCTCAAGAAAATAAAAAATTCTTTTACAATTTTATAATTTGGTCTATATTAATATTATATTGTAACTAACTAAAAATTATATTTTTCCTTAATAAATTCTATTATAGAGAGGTACAACTCACATCATTTTTTATATAATTTGATATAAATGAATATTTTATTTTTATTTTTTAACAAATCAAGCAAATACAATTTTTATAATTTTTAAAATTTTAAACTAAAATCAAACAATAAATATATTGGTGAAATATCCAATTGAAAAGAGTTTAGTAATCATAAGTAGTTATAAAATAATTTCAATGTCAATATTTATGTGCAAATGTGGGATTATTATGATGGTAATGGATTGCCAGCCAAAAAGGATTTGGTCATGGTCAAGGCTCTAGATGGTTGATCGCTGGGCACTTGATGCCCTGCTCCTCTTATAGTTGCAAATGTTAATCCTTTGTAAATTACACTGTAACCCCCCACCTCAATATCTCCATCCATCCACGGATACCATGCTTTCTCAATTGAAAGATTCAATGCATTAATAGAATATCTTGTACTAGTCACTAGCACCCTTGCATCCACATCTCCACTGCAACCAAAAGTAAATACTATTGATTAATTCTCACAATCTAAATGTTTATAATAATAGTTTTCCAAAGTAGATTTTTTCTCCCTTATACCTGTAGACTAGTATTCTCAATCTTGCTACCATCATTCTTTGATATATTGGTAGCATAGTTGTCACATCATAGTTGTTGTATGCGAGTACATTACTGTTCAAAGAAAAGATGAGCACTTACAATTTAGATGATAATCTTCTAAGTATTACGTAAGATCAAATAAGCATCTTCACTTCAAAGAGTTGCATATATAATTGTACCTGCATTCTGTCCACGCATAAGGCAAGCTTGTCACATTTGCATGAAGAGCACTTTGCACTTTAGGTGTGTTAAGGTAGGTAAGCACATAACCTGGGCTACATGGATCATATCCATCTAATCCATTTGTAGGGGTAGAATCCTGTAATAAAGATTGATCTGACATTCATTTATATTTTTCAAAAATTGATCATATGACCTAACATTACTACAATTAAAAAAAAATATGCTAAAAGATTCTAGAAAAACATGCATGTACTTAAACACATTTATTTCTTACAGTTGAAGTAGAAGATCTCCATATGGGGTTAGGATGAGAAGGGCAAAGTGGTGCATATATATTATAGGGGTTTATTTCTCCCCTAAATGAATCCAATTTGGAGTTAAATTTGTGACTATCAGTTTGATAGCTTGAGGTAGATGTAGTGCAATGCTCATTTGCATAGTCTTCATCTGACATTAATGCATGCGACCAATAATAGTCAATCCTCCCGCAATGATCTGTCTCGTCATTTATTATTCCATTCCCAATCTATATAAACACAAACTTTTACCAAATTAATATTTCTAATGACTCCCTCTCTCTAAATAATTTTCTCATAAATACATTTACTATATATCAAATGCTTATCTAAGAAATATTTAATATATTGTATATCATATATAATAAAATGATGGTTTAGATTGATTGAAAATAATTATATAGTAATTAGAAAGAAAAACAACATTATGATCAATAATAAATTGATAAAATATTTATGAAAACAGCACATCAAATTTATATATATATAACTTACACAACTATAAAAAAATATTGTTAATTATACACTAAAACAATTAGATTTTTTTAATTGAAAAGAAATCTAATAAATAAAACAAAAGAAATAATTAATTTTTCAAATTTATATTAATATTTTATCATCTATATATACATATACATATACATATACACATACACATACACATACACGTATATACATATACATCTACATATACATATATACACTCTTTTCCCTTCTAACAGAGCAGTTCAAAAGAAATTGTAAAAGCAGGTAGAGGAATCGCACCATAACTCCTTTGAGATTTATAAAAGATGTCTGAGAGTTGTTATTCTTAAGAATCGTGTCTGCCAATTCAGGTACATAAAAGCCTGCACAAAAAGGAAGAAACAAGTATTTATTGTTTATTTTTTCTGTATTCGGATAACAGAAAGTTGAAAGACTTACCAGCGTAGCTTTCCCCTGCAATATAGAATTCTCTGTTCTTATATTGCGGGAACCTTTCAAACCAATTCAGTAGAAACGTGTACGAATCCCGAGCTACAGTAGTTACCCATCACATCAAAATCAGATATTTAATTAGTAAAATTGCAACAGAATTTCTATAAATAAATTGGGGATGCATCCATACTTATAACAGAGCTCAGACCAAAATACCAGTGTTGTCGTCATTGGCGTTCTCATAATCAGAGGTGGTGTTAGAGTATGAAAACCCAACCCCAGCAGGTGATTCCAAAAACAAGGTGTTTGCCACTGTCAAAAATGGATTGAAGTGAAAGTTAATAAGAAACACCAATTGTGGGGATTAAAACTAAAGGCGGGGTGGGTATAGAAAAAAAGACCTTGGTTCCATCCATAGGTATTACTAGAAAGAGTGGCGCCATCAGGCTGAACGCGGAAGGGCCCAAGCTCCGTCATTGCTCCCACTCCAAACGATGAACATCCAGGCCCTGAAATCTCACGCCTTTATTAGCTTTGCAGAATGAAGGATTCCATGGTATTAGATTTTCACAATATGTGAGACTATTACTGCTGTTTTTGAATTCGATTGTGTGAAATTTTTAGTATCAACATTTCCAATCACAGTTTTCTTTCATCTAATTGCTACTGTTTCTGAATCACAAAAACTATGATCCTAAACTTCGATACTAATTACTGCTGTTTCTGGATTACGAAAACTATGATCCGAAACTTTGATACTAAAAATTTGAGAAACAACAACAATAGAATGAAAGATTGAAGAGTAAGGCAGTAATTACCTCCATTGAGCCAGAGGAGCAGAGGCTTAGTAGAAGGGTCTTGGGTGGCCTCTGCAAAATAGTAGAACAGAGCTCTGCCCGCCTTTGAATCCACCGTCACATATCCCGAATACTGTGAAAACGTTACATCTTTTGGTTGGCCGGGAAGGGCAATTATCTTGTCATTCTCCTGCAGGCCATCTTGAGCGTACAAGTGATTTAGGGCCCATGAACTTTCAGTGCTAATGGAAGGGGGCGTCCATTCCTTTGGCTGCCTGTCCACAGCAGACCTCCTTTTCTCCACAGATTCTGAGAGACCGCGATGGCGGCTGACCTGGTAAGAAGGATGGACCAACAGGACTAAAACTAACATTAACAACAGGGTTATGAAATTTTTCATTTTGAAGAAATGGTACAAATGAACTGCTCAGATTACCTCATTTCAATAGAAGAAAACAGGCAGCGCATTTGTAAACAATAAACAATAACCGGAACTTGACTTCGCCTCGAAGTAATGATAGTCAACTAAGTCTTCGCTCCCATTTCCCCAAACTTTTGGAATATCATTTTCTCTCTCCTGGAAAAAGATTCCCCAAAACTCCGAATAGCCGGGAAAGTCGGTAACAGCTGGGACACACTAACGGTTGAGAGTATTCGTGCCGATGATTGCGGATCGTCTACCACGTGGAACGCCGCTACTTGATGCATCAAAGACAATCTGGGGAGACTCGTGATTAAGTAAGTAGGCTAGAATTGATGTATGCATATGTGGCTTAAAATGTTTTAGAATTGATGTATGCATATGTGGCTTAAAATGTTTTAGAATTGATGTATGCATATGTGGCTTAAAATGTTTTTCATACCTAATGCGGACTTCAAGTGCATGCATATGACTACAGCTTAAATGTATGTCACTTTTGCAGCCCACAAGTGTGTGTTGATTGTAGATTAGTTTAGTAAAATAATAACTATGTATTAGAGGTGAGCGGTCTATAGTGGAGCACTTTATTTTTGAAGGCCATGTAGTGTATCACATGGATCGGAAAAGAAACAAATTTTTTTTAGCACATCATTTAATTTGTCGTGGATTCATTAATATTTTTTTTCTTAATTGGTTTATCTGTCACATTTCACACTCCAATTGGTCCACATTGTTCATGATAGGCTCATTTTGGGATCTGACCAATCATTGGTTGAGTCCACTTTTGAAGGTTGTGTGAAGGGGAGCTGGCGATGGGTCAAACAAACACAGGGCAGTCAGACACCTTGCCACCCTGAACATCTAGTTCAAAGCATTAATTGTGTGTCGTCCCCTTTGTTAGCTTCGTCCAACAACATGTCTTATGCATCCCTTCCCGTTTACTCCACTTGATTGGCACACTATTCGGAGGACAAAGTTCATTCAATGCTCTAAATTCTCACATACCTCACTCAATGTCATTCTTTTCCTTTGCTCAATGTCATTCTTTTCCTTTGTGTTTGTCTCGATTCTTCGTTTCTTTAAGCATTGATACATGTTAGGCTTTGCACTCTACAAATGCATATTGGCACCGATTCTTGTTTGGCTCTACCATGGTTTTGAGAGTCGTTGAATTCAAGTGAGGTGTTTTACCTCACTAAGCCTGTACCATTATCTATTCTTCTTCGACTAGGTTTGCTTGTTCTTGCATGTCTTCGGTGAATTAAAAGGGTTTAAAAAAATTGCACTAATTTTTAATTGGACGTAGGTTTTCACTCTATTTTTTGTTTATTATTTGTCTACGTATTATGAAATATGAAAATGGTTTTGCTAGTTTTCATTTCAACGATATTCTAACATGCACTTATATTACTTTGTTCTTCATTGCACAAACTTTCACTTTGCAATTTGTTTTAATATTTGTTTGCTATTACAAAATATAGAAAGGGTTTCACTAGTTTTCATTTCAACAATATTCTGCCATGCACTTCTATTATTATGTTCTTCATTGCACAAACATTCACTCTACATTTTATTTTTTATATTTGTTTATTATTAGGAAATATGAAAGGGTTTCACTAATTTTTATTTTGACGATATTTTGCCATGCACTTCTATAATTTTTTTCTTCATTGCACAAACATTCACTCTACATTTTTCTTTTTATATTTGTTTGTTATTAGGAAATATGAAAAGGGTTTCACTAATTTTTGTTTTGACAATATTCTGCCATGCACTTCTATTGTTTTGTTCTTCATTGCACAAACATTTACTCTGCATTTTGCTTTTTATATTTGCTTGTTATTAGGAAATATCAAAAGGGTTTCACTGGTTTTCCTTTCGATGATATTTTGCCATGCACTTCTACTATTTTGTTCTTCATTGCACAAACATTCGCTCCACATTTTGCTTTTATTATTTGTTTTGTTATTAGGAAATATGAAAAGGGTTTCGACGATATTCTTCCATGTAGTTATATTATTCTGTTCTTCATTGCACAAACATTTACTCTACATTTTGCTTTTTATATTTGTTTGTTACTATGGAAAAGGGTTTCACTAGATTTCATTTGGATCATACTTTGCCATGCACTCTTCTAATTTTTTGTTCTTCATTACACAAACATTCACTCTGCAATTTTCTTTTTATATTTGTTTATTACTACAAAATATGAAAAGGGTTTCACTAGATTTCATTTGGAGGATGATCTGCCATGCACTATTATATTTTTTTTGTTCTTCATTGCACAAATATTGACTCTACAATTTTCTTTTTATATTTGTTTGTTATTACAAAATATGAAAATGGTTTCACTAGTTTTCATTTGGAGGATATTCTGCCATACATTTCAAAAAATTTGTTCTTCATTACACAAACATTCACTCTACAATTTTCTTTTAATATTTGTTTTTTTTTTATAATATAAGAAACATTTATAGGGTGTTGTACACTTTACACAAAATGTCGCAAGGGCAGGAGATCACTAGTTCATAACAACAAAAAATATAGAAACAACAAACAAATAGTTCAACAAACAGGAGCCACAGACACAACATAGTAACAACAAAGACCAAAAAACCCCTAAGGGGAGCAAACATAACCCCCAAACCACTACTTAGCAGTGTTTTCCCATTCCTCCATGAAGAATTTGAAAATGTCATTCTTTGCCTAGCTAGAGTTGGGATTGGTGTTTGAGCCATTCTTCTTGATTTCCTCCTGCAACACAAACATAAGAGTAGCAGCAAAGTGATTTATCACCTTGATGGTGAAGCAAGTAAGGCGGTTTAGTTTCCTTTTTCCAGAGTGCTGACACGAATCAACAAAGCCTTGTAATTATCATCAGTACCATGGCCAGGAATGCTAGCCTCATCCTTCCCCAAATGATGATTGGAGGAGTCCGAAGTGGAGTCCTCCAAAATCATCTTGTTAAGCTTCAGAAAATGACTTGGGCCATCAACATAGTCATCTGCATCCTCAATAGTGTTATATGTGTTGTCCTCTTGCTTGTTATCTTGTTCAACACTGCTCAAGATATCATCAATTAAGACCTCTAGCTTATATTTAGCTAGTCTATTAGATCTCCTCACACTAGTCTGTTCGACACTAGCATCTAATTTAGTGGCAGTCGCATTATCCTCCTCACTAGAGACTTAAACGATATCAACATCCCCATCCTCATTATTTGAAACAAGTTCTTCAACATAAAAGGAGATGGATTTTTTCTTCTTCACATTAGGGTTAGACTTTCCCACATGTTTTCCAACCCTCTTGACAAGGGTGCTCTTTAGCTCACACAAACTAGCTGCGTCATTTCTCTAAGTCTGCATAGGGTTACTTTTTATCTTTTTACCCGACTATTTGGGGTTGGTGTTAGGGGTAGGTTGGTTAGCAAGGGGTCAGAGTTTGTGCTTGGACCTAAAAGTAGCAGGGGTTTTTTTTGGGGTTTCATCGGGGGGCTTAGACACATCACTAATAAGGGTTGCATGAATGGGCTTCGAGGAACACAACACTGTTAAGGTTAGAGATGGCAGATATCTAACAATTAAATGCAGATTTTAATTAATAAATAGAGAAACTAAAACATACACAGAATAAAACATAATAGAAAGAATTTAACGTGGTTCACCCAATCTGGGCTACATCCACCAAACCGCAACCATCCAATACTTTTATTATCCAGTGTAAAACCTGTTACAATCTTGTGAATAATCGCGTTTTTCATTATACAGTAATACCCATCCGAACCCCTTTTTACCAAGCTTAGAAGCTTCCAGATTTTTGGGTTGTTTTGGGTTCTACAAAATCAGATTTTTCTTTTTTCATTGATTTTTCCCTTTTTCGGTGATCACGCGAAAAATTAGGAGGAAAATTTTTCTCGGGGGCTACCGCCCCCAAAACCCCCGCCCAGGGCTCGACTCGGCCCCGGACCCTGACAAGGACAGGGGGCTAGGGTGTACAGTATACCATGGGCTATATAGTATAGCATGATCAGTTGCCACATACCAACAAACACAAGGTGAAAGTGATACAGTCTTAGGATTAGCCCTTGGTATAGAGGCAAAGGTAGTTTATTTGGGTTTCTAGAGGTGAGCTCAAGAGTTTCCTTCATTGAAGCTTCTAGGGAAAAAAGGAGGAAAAATGGGAAGCTTATGGGAAGATGGTGCCTAAAGTGGTTGAGAAGGGGCATATGATAGTAATAGTAACACTTAAAATCTACCTTCAAGAGTTTCGTATTTCATGAGCACTAGAAAAACCTAGTCCCATGTGGCGGTGGGAGTCTTCTCTTGTCATAGCCCACATGAAGCTTGATGTTTTTCTTGCTCTCTTTGAATTGCTACATTTTGTCAGTATCCTAGACCTTGGTACGCTTCTTTAGATTTCTTCCATTGTAAGAGAGCTTGGTTTCTTTAGCAATCGCCTGGACTCATTGAATTCAAAAGAGGTACCCCTAATTTCACCTAGCGATCACACCAGCTATTAGCGATCACACCAACTATTAGGCAGATAGGTTTTGATCGTAGCCTTTAAGACTTTCCATGAGAGGGGCCAACCCCTCTCAACACATGTAGTCCAAACCAGTTCATCATGGTGAAATTCTTTGCAAGAACCTAGCTTGGTTCTAACCTTGTCACCACCTATAATCTTAAGCATAGTAATAAACAAATGACAATAAGGAGTGTAGATAATGAAGGTTTTGAAAATACTTAGAAAGGATAAGCAAGATGATATACCCCTTCCCAATAAAAACAACAAGAAATGACCTTCATACAAATCTAGGTTAAGATGATGATATCTTCCACGCATAATCAGTCTTTTCCAAAGGCCCTAAGTTGGCAAAAAAATATTGGGGGAAGATAGATGACATCATGACTAGATATTTAGTAATTATGAACTTGTAAACTTCATAATTATGGTGCAATAATAAATCTTTAGTTTTAAAGGATGTTATCAAATCACCCTTTTGCCAACTCATATTAATAAAAGTATCACTAATGTAAGGATGAGTAGCCTCGTGCAAGCCAAAAAACACATTTCTATTTTTCACAAGTGGTTTCAAACCATCTGAGCAGCAAGTATAGGTTGAACCTCGCCACAAGGGTCCACATATTCATATCTATCTTAGCAAATCCATTCCACCTCATCTTACCAAACTTGATGATAAGAGTAAACATTATAAAGCCGAAGAAAAGAGATTCAACACTTATCAAATTAGGAATATGAGTTTTTGATCTTCAAGGATCAACCCTTTCACATTAGTAGGAAAAACAAAAAGGTTTCTCCAACACTTGGTAGAGGTCAAAGGTGTCCCAACATTGGCCACCTTATTACCTTCTCTGAAGATATGCGAGATTCAATTTTACCGAGGATGTGATGAATATCTACCATGACATCATTAATAGTCCAACCTCCAAATATTTTATCTTTAATAGCATCAATCACCGTTTTAGGATTGCCTTCAACGTGCAGATACTTGATCCCTATAGATAGAGAAATTTGGATACCATCAAGCAATGCCCTTGCTTCATCTGTCATAGAAGATTGCACACCTATTCCTCTAGCATAGCCAGCTAAAAATTTTCTTCCAGGATCTCTGATAATACCTCCAATACTAGCTAGATAGGATTTCCTTTTGCATCCCCATCAAAGTTGAGCTTGTGCCAACCTTGTAGAGGAGGCCTCCACTTAGTATTAAGCCTTGCCAAGACTTTAGAGTTATCATAAGAATTGAAGTTTAGAGGAAAATTCCAATTACAAGCAATATTGATCTCCAAAGCAGTGGGGGGCTTGCTCAGAGGTTTCTAGTGAGAAAAGGATAGGTTTTCAGTAAGAAACTTGGAACAAACACTAAAAACCTCCTTGGGGCTCTTTTCCACATTACAAAAAACCCTACTATTTCTTTTCTTCCAAATGTACCAACAAATAGAAGGGGAAAATTATTACCAAATTTCTTTGGATAATGGATATTTGTTTGTTGTTTATAAAATATGAAAAGGGTTTCAATGGTTTTTATTTCGAGGATATTCTGTCATGCACTCTTCTAGTTTTTTGTTCTTCATTGCACAAACATTCACTTTGCAATTTTATTTTTATATTTGTCTGTTATTACAAAATATGAAAATGGTTTTAGTGGTTTTTATTTCTAGGATATTTTGCCATGCACTTCCAATTTTATGTTCTTCATTGTACAAATATTCACTCTACAATTTTATTTTTATATTTGTTTGTTATTACAAAATATGAAAAGGGTTTCACTGGTTTTCATTTCTAGGATATTCTGCCATGCACTTCCAATTTTATGTTCCTCATTGCACAAACATTCACTCTATAATTTTATTTTTATATTTGTTTGTTATTACAAAAATGAAAAGGGGTTCACTAGTTTTCATTTCTAGGATATTCTGCCATGCACTTTCAATTTTATGTTCTTCATTACACAAATCACTTTGCAATTTTGTTTTTATATTAGTTTTTTATTATAAAATATGAAAAGGGTTTCACTGGTTTACTTTTCTAGGATATTTTTCCATGCACTTCCAATTTTCTGTTCTTCATTACACAAACATTCACTCTACAATTTTGTTTTTATATATGTTATTACAAAATATGAAAAGCATTCCATTGGTTTTCATTTTCAGGATTTTTGTCACGCACTTCTAATGTTTTGTTCTTCATTGCTCAAATATTCACTATGCAATTTATTTTTTATATTTTTTTGTTACTAAAAATATGAAAAGGGTTTCACTAGTTTTCATTTCAACGATATTCCACCATGCACTTCTATTATTTTTTTCTTCATTACACAAACACCAACATACGTATATGTCTCCAAAAAATGAAGAATAAATTAAAATAAACATATTAGTTGTTTTTTAATTTATATCTATATAGTTGGATATGTACATTAAATATATTTTATTTGGTCTCTTCTCTATATATATGCCAACATATGTACATGGCATGCACTTCTACTATTTTGTTGTATAAAATATGATTGTTACACCCGATCTGATCTAAGTGCATAAGGTCAAGTGCTTTTAGTTCAATTCTTAATGCCTACAAATGCCTATCTATTCTATAGGATGTTATTGTGTCACCTAGGGTGGGTGCAAAAAGATGGGGGGCCAAAAAGTGGCCAAATTTTTCACCTTTTAAAAAAAATCCATAACGTGAGCACGCTATAGCTTATTAAAATAAAATAAAAAAGAAAAAATATCATTTTTCTTTTTTGCAACTTTATGTTTTTTCTGGGGCTTGAAACCCCTACATAATGTGCTCGCACTTTTGGAAGGCCAAATTTACTTCAATTCTTCACCAAATCTTTGTCAAAATGTCGCCACAATGTCGAAGAGTGTAGAGTCCCTACTAATGTATAGTAAACTTGGTGACAATCACACAATTCAAAGGGAAAACCTAGCTAAACAGTCCACTTGAACCTTTGGAAACACCTTCATTGAATTATCAACCAAGGATAGTAAGCTTGTGATGGTATTGGCACTGTATGTGCTTTCAAAGACTTAAGACTACCTAAATCATCCTAGTACAGGTGTTACACTTGCTGAGAAATCATAAAATTTCATAATAGTAAAAGAAGTAATGTTGGAACTATTGCTATAGGTACCTACAATATAAGATTGTAACTAATTGCTAGATTAAGAAATGAATGTTGGAATTTAACTGATACTGAGCATTTAAATGCTGCCCTATCTCACTGTGATCAACAACCTGGGAATTGTTAAGTGAATTATATGATCAAATTATTATCATTTTTTTTCTTTTCTTCTATTATATCTACTACACAAATTAATATTAATGAGAACATATGGTGTGAACAAAGTATTAAATTGTTTATAGAATTTATGGAGATTGTCTGTTTGTGGTGTATGTAACTTCTACATAAATTGTGTTCACCTATATTCTAAAATTATTAGTTGTTCTCCTATGAATTTCCTAAGAGAGTTTGTGTTGATCCATTGATAATCCTTGAGATATCCTATAGAGGTGTATAGTAATAAATGAATTTATTTGATTCCAAATATTTATCTCCTTTCTTTTCATATAAAGTAGTTGAGACATCTTTTGAACCTAGTGGTTATACTTTATCATTGACCCACCTAGTATGAGTTGGTTCAAACTCAAGTTGTCGAACTGTGAATCCTCTACGCAAATGTTAAGTAGGAAAGGTCATCATAGATGAGCTCCCAAGGAATATGACTAGCCCCTAGGTTTTGTTCTCTCTTTGTTACTTGAAATTATTATTGAAATATTTTATTTGCATAACATGTGACTACTTACATTATGTTTTGATTATCAATGAGTTAGTAGAACTAATTAAGTCTATCTCAATAATGTGAATTCATGTCTCCTTTGAAACCCTGCCATGATTGCCTAAGCAATTTTGTTATCTAACTAAATATTATAATCTATAATTGACCAAATATTGTTATGTTGTTTTTACAAAAAGTGTGCTTTGGAAGAAAAATTTTGTGAGTTAGTCAGGTATTGTGATCAAAATTTGAAATTTGTGTTTTGTCTAGGTTAACTATAATTTGGTACAAATTTTTTGGGCATTACATTTGGTATTAGAGCCTAGGTTGCAACACTAGGTGCTTTGGGAATGACATGGGTCTTAACTGTTGTGCATGCTAACAATAGGTGGATCACCTTGTAACAATTAACTTTTGAAATATCTTCAACTTAATAAATTTAAAGGGTCTATATTTTGTGAAAACACTGAAATTTGTTTACAATTCATCATCCAAATTAAACTTTGTGAACATATTGGATTTAACTAGAAATTTAACCGTTTTAAGTATTTAACTAACGATAATTAACTAGGAGTGTCAACTTGTTAAGAATAAAGTCAAAGATGAAACCACATAAAAAAATATAGCTAGGGTAGTGAACATTATGCCTTGCATATAACCACTCCATTTTTTATTTTGGAACAAAATGGCCCCCCCTTGGTTTGTTTTGTTTTTTGTGTTTTGTTTGGGTCTTAGGAGTTGTTTGTTTTACCCCTAATTCCTTGTTTCTTTTGTCTGCTGGAAGCGAATGAGTCGAGATGGAAACTGAACTTGAAACTTTTGTTTTTGGTTCCAAGTCTAGATTTTATCCTGGTTCCGGGTCCGCTCTCTTTCCTAGTTCTTTTTCGTTGTTTGTTGGTGTGTCTTGTACTCTCGGGTCTGTGTTTTCTTTGAGTTGTTTGTCATTTTTTCCTTTTGTTTTGTTTTGCTCGAGCAGAAGCAAAACCAAAGTTGAAAGCGAAATTGAAATTTTATAAAAGTTCCATTTTTGTTCCTGTTCCAATTCCAACTCCACTCGTTTGCTTTATGTTGTTGTTTGGGCTAGGTCCGTGTTTTGTTTCATTTCCGCTTCTCGTCGTGTTCGTTGTCCTTGTTTCATTTCTTGTTCCTTTGCCAAGAGAAAAACCAAAATCAAAACCAAACTTGGAACTTTGTAAAAGTTCTAGTTCCGATTTTGTTCTGACTCTACCCCCATTTCCTTTCCTTATTGGTCTTTGTCGCAGGACTGGAGCCAAGTTCAGAGTTCAATAAGAAACTTGGTAAAAATTTCTTATTTTATTTCAGTTCTGGGTCCATGTCCACCCCGCCTTTGGTGTTCATTGGAGTTAACTATTGATTTGCATTGTTCTCTCCACCTTCAACCTACCACATTTATGACATTAATTGTGGCCTCCTCACATGCACAAAATCATGTTAAAACCTTAAGTGAGGTTAATTGGTTCATTATCATAATTGTTTAAGCTGTTTTAAGTGAACCAGAGCCAAAAAACTTTGAAAGGAGTGATTTGATTGTGGAGGCATGTCTAGAGTGAATCTTCATCAAGTTTCAGTCTTTCCTTATGTGTGTTTTAAGGTAGGGTTTCTTTTCCCTTCTTTTCTCATTTTTTCCTTGTCATTTCTTTCCCATGTTCTTGCTTGTCGTGTTTTTGTGTGTTCGTAGAATCCTTTCTGTGGATCTTCGCTTGTTTCTTGTTTTCTTTTGGTTCATTTTTATCTTTTTTTTGCTTTCCCATTCTGTTTTCTTTTGTTCCGTTTGTTGTTTTCATTTGATGTTTTTTGTTTGTTGTCGCTTTCGTAATAGGTGCATTTTTTCATACCTTAGTTCCTCACTAGGGTTTTTGAATGATGAGGTTTTTTGTACTTTAAATGTTTTAAAATTTATTTGAAAACCCCTCTAATCTCAAATTTCGTGTCGATTATGTGATTTCTGCATAGGGTTTTTGATGCCCTAATTTTCTGAGTCGATGTGTCGAGTAAACTAGGGTTTTCTTGACAACCTTTACAAAGTATCTTGTCCTAGTGTTAAAATCGGTCTTCATACGATTAAGGAGTGGGGTTAAACCTCTTTATTCCATTTTCTTTATGAACCCATGCGACCTATGTCCTTAAGTTCATGTGACCATATCTTCAGGAAATATGCTTTGTTTCTCATTTTAAACTGGCGGAAGCGGACTTGGAAAGGAACTCGTCTCGAGGATGTTTTTCATGGGGTTCATTCCTAAAAGATTCCACTTTTGAGCATTATTGGTTTTGGTCTTCATACTTGTCCTTAAGCGGAGTTGGAACTGAAGTGGAGGACGAACTTGGAACTAGTAGTTAGCTCTGGGTTCACTTTTTGTCTCGATCCAGGTTCCAGGTTTGTTTCGTTTTTGGTCCCAACCCCGATTTATGTTTGAATTGTTTTCTTTTCCTGATTCTTCTGTGACTCTGCTTCCGGTGAAAATGAAATTGGCTAAGTATGAAAGTTGTATTGAGGAAGTAGAGGATGGTATTAGGTGATGTATTGATTTTATGCTTTTTGTTCATCTAATACAGGGTTTTATTGCAGAGATAAGAGATGTCAGGAGCATCTGAAGAGGCTTCTCAAAGGAGCCGACCTGCAGAAACTTCAAAGTAGGGAACTAGGCCAAAGAAGATCAACGTGGAGCAACTCCCTTACACTTTGATATACAAACATAGGGAAGCTACCCTCACAGCCAACAAGATTGATTTTGATTGGGCGGACATTACTGATACCAATTTGGGCCCATTTAGTTATGAGGAGTTGCTCTTGGAGACATTTGGTGAAGAGGTAAAATGAAGGACATAGAGAATTGTCCAATCTGGACTAGCACATGTCGCCATCTTCCCCTTATCAGTTCAATGCCCTGAATTGATAATGATTGTAGTTGGGGCATACAATCCTGCTACTAGGTAATGTGTGGATTTGTAGGGGAATGCCATTATTGACTTAACACCCTAGATGTTTAGATTTTTGATTAATGCTCCTACTCCACAAAATCCAAGACAACTCAATGAGGCGAAGGCATTGAAATTATATAGTGACAAGAAGGAGGCTAATAGAACTCATATGAACAAGAATTGGATGACAATTGAGAAAAAGTCTTTGGAAAAGCTTCCTGGCCAGCCTAAAAGGGAAAATTTCTTCAAAGAGATTTCAGACATAATAATGATGCTCTCTAGGGTGTTTGGGAAGAGGGATGCTTCTGAGTTCAAGGAATGTTTTTTTTTTTTATCCATACTATCCTTGATGGTAGGAAATAGTTTGATTGGCCTATGATTATCTCAGATTGTATACATAATCAAATGCTTAGAGTGAGAGAAACCAAGAGTTTCTTCATGACCTCTTATGTAGTCTATGCAACTGCTAAAAGGGGGATCTTTCCTAGAATCAATGCAGTATGTATATTAGGAGAGGATCAAGGAAAAAAGAATGTATGGGATCATTATGATCAGCTTACCTTGCAAACCTTCGAGTTACATTACATGAGGGTTAATGATGCATTTCTGTATGCCATAATTAACCAGCCTCAATGTTGGTTATAGACTGAGTAGAGAGGCCATGACCTTCATCAATGAATGGGGACACTGGTTTATTCAATACCCCACATTTACTTACTTCAGGTTGGGAGGTTTTAATGGTCACCCTCATTTACTTCCTAGGTGCTACAGTAATAAAATTGTTTTAATGGAATTCATTTATCAAGCCCTAGTAGTCAACACAGAGTTTGGTAATAAGCACAAGACTGGTTGTCATAAGTTCCCCATGAGGTTGGGTGATTATAGTTGTCCACACCTTGTGGCAACTAAATTAGTTTGTAATGAATTGTTCTACATGAAATTGGGTTTGTATACTTCAAGGAAACACTATGACCCTAACCATAAGATGCAGGCGCTCCTTCCTACTGTCTTTGACAAACACTTCAATTTGTTGGAGGAATTTTGGATGGATTTGCAAGATGAATATGATCTTAGGAGGAGAAAATATGAAAGACTACCAATCCCACTTATGGTTGAGTATGGGATAAAAGAAGACATCCCTAAGACATTGTCAGATGATGGAGTAACATTAGATCCTCAATATGATGCATAAAACATAGGAACTAAAGACCTTGATCCAATGGATTGGAATACAAAGGATTCAATAGATATAAAGCAGATTGCAAGACCAATTTTGGACAAAAGCATTCAGTGGGTTGTCATGAGGATTAAGGAGCTAGAGGCTTAGACTTCCAAGAAAAGAAAGGCTGCAGGTACCACTCAAGGGTACAAGAGAATTAAAAGAAGAATGGCTCCTAAGGAGCCCCTAGAGTTCTTCCCTCCTAATACTGGAGGGGAAATTGAAATTCCTGTTCAAGATCCTCTTGAGACACATGGGGAAGAGATTGCAACAGAACCAGGTGCTTCAACATCTATTGTAAGAGAAGTATCCACTCAACCTATTGTTACGGAGCAACCAAGTGAGGAAATGCACATAGGATCCCTCCACAAAGAAGCTAAGTTGTTGAAGGAGAAGGAGCATGAAGGAGAAATTCATCATAGATACTGATTCTGAGGCTACCCCATCTGACAAGGAGACTCATGTGGTGGCATCCCTTGATTTAACTGAGGATGCAAGGGCTAAACATGTATTAACTAATGAGGACCAATGGAAACTCTTTGAGGAGGCTAAAAAGGAAGCAGATGCCAAGGCACAAGTTGATGCACTAGCTAAACAATAGGAGATTGATGCTAAGGCACAATCTGATGCATTAGCCAAGCATAAATAATTGGAAGCTAAAGTCAAGGTAGATGAATTGGCCAAGCAACAACAAAAAAAGGAGTAGGAGCTCAAAATGAAAGGAGAAAGGGAAAAATTGGCTTTGCAATAGAAGATTCATGACCTTGAGGAGGAGAAGGCTGCTCAAAGAAGAGTGAAAGAAGCCCTTGAGGCTAAATTCAAGGTTGTGGAAGAGGCCCATAGAAAGAAAGAGGAGAAAGAATGCCTAGATAGAGGAAAGGAGGCTACAAAGCTTGCTCTATATGAGAAGAAGTCCAAGGAAGCATGGGACTATGTTGAGGAATTGGAGAGGCAAATAGACCAAATGTATGATGAAAGGAAGTTGGAAGAAAAACATTTGAAACAAGAGTTGGAAGCCAAAAGATTGCAAGAAGAAAAGGATAGGGAAGAGGTTGAGAAACTTTCACAAGAAGAGGCACAAAGATAACAACAAAATGTGCAAGAGGTTGACTCTCAACCTAAGAACAAAATATTGTAACCTTTATCTTATGCCACTACTTCTTCTTCTTCAACACAAATGGTTGCTACTCCTACTACTCCTACATGGTTGAAGCTTTACTTAGAGAAGAAACAGATAGTTCAACCTTGGCCTCTCAATTGGGATGAGATGATGGAAGAGATTGAGAAGGAAAGACCCAAAAAGAAGGCCCAAGTTCTTCACTCCACTAGGCTCATGGATACATGGGAAATTATTGCTGAATGTGCAATTCTAGTGGTGGATAAGAAAAAGGATGATATGTAGATGGTTGATTACCAATTAGGCACGGTGAATTTGGGGACACCTACAAGGAACCAAGAAATGAATCTCATTGATATTGTAGCTTCCTCCACCAAGTCCAGAATGATTAAAGATAAGAAAAGGAAAGATGAGCTTAAAGCCCAATTGGATCAACTACATAAATTCTTAAAAGATGTCTCTACTCTAATTTCTCAACAAGCTGTTGCTCCCAAATCCCCAGTCTTACTGAAAAAGAAGGAAGCTAATGACTTGATACAAATGAGGAGTAAAATGGGAATGCTAGAAAGATGGATCAATAGGCTTAATTAGGAGGTTGTTGAATTGCTAACTAATAGTTTCAAGGTTTATGAAGCAACACTTGAGTTGGTAGGAGATATGAACCAACAAGCTGAGATTCTAGGAAAGTAAGATGAAGAGTACAGGGAATATATTAAAAAGCTTAAGGAAATCCTATGTCAACCCTCCTACAACAATCAATTCTTGAAGAAGACAATGCATATTTTATTGAGAAGATTGTGGGAATCATAAGACTCAAATCCAAGTTCATCTATGAGAATAATAATGCAGTTCAAGAAGCAAGTAAAGACTCAAACATGCAGATTGATGAATTGAAGGAAGTAGTTGCCATTCTAGTCAGTATGGACATCACAGTCAAAGAGATTCTTCCTTTGGATAAGTTCAAGGAGAAGTGGAGTAGTAGATTTGAAGAGGTAATGCAAAAAGGAGATGATGGAGAAGATTTGTTGTTGGATAGATTTATGGACATCAGGGAAGAAGTAAAAGATGCTAGAAGGGAACTAATTAAATTGAAGGATATGCAGGAGTTTGCCTCAGTAGAGTTAAAGAGGATTAAATTTGAAGACAATTGGTTAGATGGGCATGATTTGGATATCCTTCAACAAGTGTTCTCCAGTTATGATGAGTATATTATGGACCAAGCAACACATGAGTGAGCTGGTAGTAGATCATTCTCCTTTTTGACACCACATCCTTTCTTCTCCTATTTTGCAGGATTTGACACAAGTTGGACTCTAGTTCCCATTCCCCAATTCCATCTTCTTCCTTGGGCGTTAGAATTTTGTAATAAAGTAGTCAAGACTTGTAACTGAAGATCAACAGTCTAGTTCCCTCATACAATCTTGATTCCTTAAATTGTGGATCTGAGTTTTGATTGAGAGAAAATCGTGCATAACATCCCTATATGTACTTTTAAGCTCTATTTTGTAAAGGTAGGCTCATTGAAGAAAGATCAACCACCTAATGATAGCAATAGGATTATAGTCTTATAATTTCATAGTTGTTAGCAAGATACTTTGAGAAGTTTAGTTGAACTTGGGTACTTTGTTATAAGTTTGTTTTGAAAGGTTAATGATTCATAATCAATTCGTATGCTAGTGATTTTTTGTGCCTAAATTTTTTCTATTTGATGAGAATTAGTAAAGGAAATCAGATTCAAGATTATTTCATTGAATAATCTGTGAATGAAATTGTTGTTATATCTATTTGATTTGTGTATTAATGATAAGTGAATGATCTATTTCAAGTTTAGAAGTAAAAAAGTTTAGTGAACGGTTGTGATTGTGAATTAGCACTATGAATGTATGCAGTGGTGTAGATTATTCTATGGATTGCATCATGTTGTGGTTTTGATTGGGTAAAGAAATACTCGTTATTGGTATGCATGTCTAGATATTAAGAAGTTTTGTTCATGTTCTCCTGTTTTAAAGCTATGATCTATCTTTTTACCTTTATTTAAACCCCCCTCCCCCCAACTTAGGATTAGTTGATCTAATGTAGTTTTGTTTCTTGTTACCAGCAAAGGCCCCTTGAACATTACAATTACATTGACCATTGAGAAATATCAACATAATTGAGATCTAACTACTAGGACCTTGGGAGTTAGATTGCTATATGTTGTCTTTCTTTTTCAGGAGAAATAGAATAGTGATATTCTATTTTATGTTGTTGTGTTGTTTTGACCATCAACAAGTATTATGACTGAGAATCAATTAATGTGTTGTGTAAATAATTCTCTTGATAGTAATTAAACATAAGACCTTTTCCAAACGTGAATTGATTAGTTAGAGCATGCTATTCCTACTTTCCATGCAAATTATGATGAAATGAATAACTTGTTAGAGCATAAAATAATAGATGATAGCTAGGAATTAATAATCTATACAAGTAAGTGTTATTCTTATAGGACGTGGATATCATTAAAATTGGTTAATCAATTGTTTATCTCAAGGTGAGTAGTGAATTAAGTGTTATTTATAGTGAAATAAATAATTAGGAAGTTATAACTTCTAGGACTTTTGTGATTTGTGTCTTCATGTACCTATTAAAGCTTAGAATGAACTATGATTATGAAAGTCATGATGGTAACATGTAATTAAATGATTTAGCTCTAGTTGTAAAAATAATGCAAGATTTGTGAATCTATATAAATATTAATGAGTTATGAGAGTTACTATTCCATAAACCGTTGGTGTGCCTTATGCATTGAGTGTACTTCCTTAACTTATATTGTATTGTTCTTGAAAGAACAATGAGGATAATGTCTTTTATGCATTGAACTTAAGATCCTAGGCGTATTTATCTCATTAAGTCAATGATTTTTTATTGGGTGAACTAACTTAACTTATGATGATCCTTATCTGTTTTGAGAGACTTAGCTATGTCTTGTGAAGAAATTAATGAATTGGAATGTTTGTGTACAACTAGTTGTTATGTTGGGCATTCAACTTGAGAAATTAGTCTGTGAACAGTGTATAAAGTTTTTATGATGCATACTCCTATGTGGTAATATTGTGCTAATATGATCCTTAAATGTTGTACATTTTGGTGATCTCCTTGCTGAGTGTTGAATATAAGTTGTGTGTTATGTGTTGGGTTAAGATGTGGTGAACATCATATTAGAAAGTATATATGTTGTGAAATGTGGAAGAACCAATGAACTTTGTGTGTGCCTCAAGTGTGCGATACAAAGTATTTAACTTCGGATAAGGGTGAGTGGATGCGAAGAACGATCTTGATATGCACCCTTCATTATTATCTCAAGTGTAGATGGCTAATTGTGAAATGGTGTAAATATGAAATATGTGGATGTGTACCATTTGAATGGACTATGATGTGTTCCTCTATGTAAGTCTTGTATATATGTTAATATGTACCCCTAGTGTATGGCTCCCCTTTGGTATTGAGATGCCAACTAGTGTAAACAAGGGGTTGAGAGACACATATCCATCCATTGAGAAATGATGAGCTTAGAGTGTTGTACCTAATCCTGATAAAGGATCTATGTCAAGATGTCGTGATCCTCCCACAAATGTTGACTGTGATTTCTCCCCCACATATGAAAGCCATATTTGTTGGTTCATAGTGCAAATCTAACCCTTGAGATTTGTATCATAGAGGATTGAGGATGGACCCAAGTATGCCCTTGTTTTATAGTAGATCTATCATTGATGATTCAATTACTATATAATTGTCATAGGTTGTGTGAGACATGTGGCATGGTGATTATTATTTGATTGTCCCAAGTTGTGTGGGACATGTGTCATGGTGATTATTATATGATTGTCTCTAGTTGTGTGAGACATATTGCTGTTATATTATGATTTGTTGATGAGCTGTATGTGGTTGGAGACCACCTTATCCCCTCCCCCCCTAAGGTGAATTGATTGAAGTCATGAAGTGATCGTAATGTGAAAATTTATGTGATTTTGGATTCATATTTGAGATTTGTTAATATATGATTTTATTTGATTGATGAAGCTAGTAGTTTTGAATTTCATTAAGTTATTGATTAAATGCATTATGAAATTATCCTCTTTGCCTCAAGGATTGGTTGTTGAGACTTTTTCTTTCAAATTTAGAAATTCTTGTTTTGAGTCCTTATCAAATTTATATTTCTGCTGGCATATGTGTAGTAATGTGGAATATGTTAGACCGCCATACTCATGTGGGGTCACTGGCAGGTTGTATGGGGGGAGTAGATGGCTTGGGGATTTATTATGAAAGGGTAAATGAGATCGGTATGGGACGGTTACAATCCATTTCCCTTTGATATATCAGAGGTTCCTCGGGGAGGACCTAATGGTGATTATTTATGTGATACAAACTCTCAAAGGAGAACTTTGGGCACTAGGAATCCTCATCTCTTTGTGTGAGCCTTGTGTTGTGATTCAAATTAGTCCTATTTGTGGTCATTTGTGTGTTGGTTATGTTGATTTGGTTTTTCAAATGTTAAACCAAATGTTAGAGAATAACATTAGAAGATAAGATTAAATGACTACTTAAACATTATGGCTATGATATGTTGATGACATGTGGTGACATATGAATTCATGCTAAGGAATGATTTTGACTCTATCATCTTGTAGATTAACTCTAAGGTGGGTGCTCTACCACCTCATCAACTTCTAGGAGGAAGTTTATTCACAGGGGAGAGGATGTGAAGCACCACCTATAAATGGGAATTTAAAACTCATTAATTAATCATCAATTTAATCTTTAAGAATAATATTGTTACTGTTCTATCAACCAATAGTTCTTAAGGATAAAAATATTGTGGTTTACTCCTCCATTTAAAACTTTAGTAGCAATGAAGTGTTATATAATTAACAAAATAATCACAATGATTACCATATTATCATTTAATCGTTAAATGGATAACAATAATCATATTTACTTAACATTTTCCATTTAGTAATAATACTTTCATTTAATCATCACCCCAAAGTGATGTTATTGATCAATTATTGATTGTCATAATAATATTATTACTATCTAGTCATTAGAATAATAACAATAATAAAATTATTTTCTTAACAACAGGGTATAAGAAATTAATAACATTATCATATAACCCATGATTAAATTTGAATATTAATAAGATGAAGATTAATTGAATACCTAACATCCATGATAATTCTATTATTGTTTGTTTTTTGTTTCTACTGGGTAAGATCAATGGTGGTTATCAATATTAACATTATTAGAGAATAACGTTAATATTGGTTCTAGTCTCCCCTCCATTAGCAATGTCATTAATTACCATCATTAAGAGATTCAATGTTAATATCGCCCTTGTTAGTAAATACCATTATTGTATTTATAATCCTTACTAACCAACACCGTTGTCCGCACTTGTAAAATTTTCACCTAAATTAACAATATCTGCATACATTTACCAGTAAGCTCTGCAAAGAGGAAGAAATATTATCTAGGAGGTAGTTATATGTCACTTTCCACCCAACATTCATTTCATGATGGATAACTATTAGCATGGGATTATCTAACATGGGATAATTTGTACATTAACTCAACTTGATTAGCACGGACATAATTTGTACAAAGATTATCTAGGAGGTAGGTAGTTATATGTCACTTTCCATCTAAGTCTGAGATTGAAGCACCATCTTGCAAATTCTACCCAGTTATTCTCATCGACACATTGACGCCACAATATAAATTGTTTAGAATCATGAGGTAAGTCACTCACCATAATCTCAATTAAAGAAATAAAAGAAAGGGGAAAGAAATGGGAATATGTGAATGGGTGGATCTAGTGACAACTTTAAGAAACCTTTCTTAAAAAAGATATAAAATTGTGGCGAATATTTTATTTTTAGGAAGAAATATTAATTTCTATTAGTGAATCTTTCCTTTTCTTCAATTTTTGTAAATTTTTTTAATGAATCTTGAAAAATAATAAGAAAATGCACTAATAATGATGGTGAATCCATCCAATCTAAAAATATTTCTAATAGAAAGGTAGGGGATCAAAGGCACTTTATGGATGGGTTTAAGGGGTAGTCTATAATATTTACTTAACACTATTATTTTAAAATATAATATAATGGCCCTCATTATATTCTACAAGGTAAAATGTACCCACAATTTGTAATTCTCATGGGGTTTGAAATTTCTTTTGGATCATTGATCTAACGACTCTCGTTGTACTCTATGAGGTAAATGTACCCACACTCTATAATGTTCATGAGACTTGAAATTGTGGGCCCCATGAGCATTACAAATCATGGGTACATTTTACCCCGTTGAACACAATAAGGACCATTAGATTATATTGTAAATCAATGGTGGAAACTAAAGATTAGAAATATGGTCCTAAAAAAACTAATAATTATGATATACTATTAGTGAATTAATATAGATTTCTACTATAATTTATAAAATATAGGTGAATCTAATCTAATCATGTATCGAATATTGTGGTGAATTTTTGAGTTAATTTTTTTAATAAAATAAATTATTTGGTGATTTAAATAAGACTATAATAAATTTTTGTAAAAATGTGGCGATTCAAGTCACGTTATAGCTCAAACTATTAGCCAATTTTGGATTCCCAAATTTCAACTATTAGCCAATTGGCAAATATTAGCTATTAAAAAAACACTGGTAGATCACTTTTTGTTGTGTTATATTTCATTCTAAAACAATTATGTTTTTATCTGTTAAATGAATGCATTGTTTTGTGTTTTTGTTCTATGGTTGTTTTCATATTTAAGGAAAATAATGACCAATATAGAAAATAAATACTACGCATTTGTATATGCATTTGTTTTCTATCATAAGATCATATTCAATTCTTATAGTATGCAATGTGCATATAACAAAAAAATGACAGGTTAAAAACCATTAAATATATTCATAGATAATTTTGTATACTACCATTTATGTATTCAAACAGTATACATATATATGTATCTAAAAATGGAACCTTGAAAATTATATTATGAGTAAATTGTATTCACAAAATGTATAAAATAGGTTATCAAATGTTCTAAAAGTTTAGTCTCAATGTATGCACATAGTGCATAATCTATTTACTATAATGCTTCAAGAAGTAAACACTTATCACCAAGTCTTAGACAGGCATCCTCAATGGATACACAAAGTGCATGAATTATTTGACAAAAATTGACAAATATATATTACAAACTATATGAAAAAATGTCAAATTATTGCAAGCTCATTGTTGGGTGTTGCATTCTTTATAAAATCTAAATAATAATGATATTATCAACTTATTTAGATAAATAATTGCATGGAAAATATGGGTGCATCTAGCATAGTTTGAATATAAAGGCAAGTGACTTTGTTATCTATAACAAAGATTTTCAAGTACATGAGAGTTAACAACTTGCAATCGCTCAGTTGACAAAACCAATATCAAACTCCTCTTATTAGGCAATAATATATATATATATATATATATATATATATATATATATAACTGATGAATGATGAATTCTCTACAAACATATATATTAAGATAGATTTAAAATTTTAAGTGAAGGTGAAGAGCTGGCACAAGATATAGCATTGGTGTAGTCGTCCATATAGTAACATTTTCATGCAAATCCTCATTTCAACGATAATAAATGGTAGTTAACAAAACTAGGTAATTAAATGCATAAATATAAAGTTAGAACAAGTTTTCATGAGTATTTCCAACGATCAGATTTAGTATCTACAAAAAGAATTAAATGCAGCTCCCAAAGAAGATTTAAATATCTATTTTTTTTCTCTTTTGAAAGACAATTTGATAGTACATGATAATGGAGGTATTACTTAAGTTTATTTTCTCAAAAACACTTCTAATCTTCTACACAATTCACACTCAGTTGCAACAACAGTCTGGAAAAAAAAAGAGAATAATTATATTTGGTTGAGCTCTATGAAATTTTCAGATACTACAAATGACATTTTCTTAAAACATAGTGTTTTCTCTATAGGATGCCCCTTAAGAAAGATGGTATTGGAGAAGTGTCCTTTATCATATCTTTTATAGGAAAATAGAACCAAAGAGATGTATTCCATTGTTATAATTTTTAATAAATAATGTCATTTCAATAATAGAGAGCTTTCTACAGGTGCTTTTGCCTTTTGCTTTGGGCAATTGTTACCTACTCTTGATAGAAAAATATCTATATATGTATCTGCACATTTAGTTATTACCCCTCTTCCTTGGCAAGGTTTCCTTATATGGGTTATAAGGATGCATGGAGATAATTACAACTAGATGTAGAATGGTGTCTACTTTAAATTCATTTAGAAGGAATTAAATTTCTATTGTTAAGTTTTCTATGCTTAATTGAGGATGGGTTTTTAAGTTTTCTATGTTCAATTGAGGATGGGTTTTGATATATATTCTTTTGCATGTTCCTCTCTATATGTGAATATTAATGATATTCCTAGGAATTGCAGATTTAACCCTTTACTTTCCTTCATAAGCCTACAAAGTCTTAAGTATTTTACTTATTAGTGATTGGAAAGTTAATTGGCCGATTAGATTAAGGCAGAGTTCTATGATCTCATAAGAGTTTAATGTTGGGAATTTATATTTGGCCCTGAAATTCATACAATATCAATCTCTATGATTCCAATTTATGTGAGAGAGGGTAGCTTTTTTTTTTTTTCTTCTATACTCTTATGTTACTAATTATGATCATTAGTCATTTGATTCTTAGAAAGATGATATGTAATGTTTGCTACAAGTATTTTAATTTGGAAGTATTGAATGCAAATGTATTGTCTTGACTCTTTTATGTTGACATACTATTTAGTTGCATGTATATGTCTATAGGTGTTTTGGGCATCGAATTCTCAATACATTATATTCATGATTTTAGATTATCTCTTGAACTTATATAATTATAGTAGATTTGTGTGTATTGAATCATAGCCTATTACATTTCATGCTCAACCTATTATAGAAGCCTTGGAAATAGAAATTTTAACAAATGAGTAATTGCTTGGTGTACTACAAGATTGAGAAATATAGTCTTAATGCTAGTATGGTGGTCCAAGTATTAGTATGTGAGCTCATACCCTTGTCATGTTTCTTTTCACCTCTGATATTCCCATTACATGTTTGTAACTCACTATTAATTCTTAAAATAATCTACAATCAACATACTTTCTTCTCTTGTCATTCACTTTTGCCATCCTTATTTAGTCCATTTTAGGTAATTTTGTAAATCAAAATGTCATGGTAAATACTAGAGGACTAGCAAAGAATTTGGTTTGGAACCTTATTAATGCAAACACAATGTTAACATATGAGGTATTATAAATATAGTAATATAGTTATGAAATCTAACTTCTAAAATTCTTTTGAAAGACCTTTTCAAGAAAATATTTTTGAGTAAGCAATCTTATTCTTATTAACTCAAATTTGTTGAAGGGGATTCATATAAAAGATTATTTAGATTCCTTGAGATAGATGTAAAATAAAAATTGAATATTTATAATTTAACATAGACAAAACTAGAACATTAGAATGTGATATCTATATGAAGAATCATTGTATGAATTTTCAAACTCAGGTAGAAAATAGTGAGTTGAGTTGCAGAAAAAACTACTCACGTGTTTTAGGAAATTTCCAAATGCTTTCTAGGTTTTGTTGTTGGTTGCTCCACCTTTCCAAAACATATTGAATTTTAAAATTTGGATATGGGACGTAAAATTTATGAGCATTTAAATGATGCCCTATCTCATTGTGATCAACAAGCTGGAAATTGTTAAGTGAATTATATGATCAAATTATTATCATTTTTTTCTTTTCTTTTATTATATCCAATACACAAATTAATATTAATGAGAACATATGGCATAAACAAAGTATTAAATTGTTCATAGAATTTATAGAGATCGTGTGTTTTTTTGTATGTAACTTCTATATAACTTGTGTTGACCTATATTCCAAAATTATTAGTTGTTCTCCTATGAAATTCCTAAGAGGTTTGTGTGTGTTGATTCATTGATAATTATTGAGAGATTCTATAGAGGTGTATAGTAATAAATGAATTGATTTGATTCCAAATATTTATCTCCTTTCTTTTCATATAAAGTAGTTGAGGCATTTTATGAACCTAGTGTTATTGACCAACCTAGTATGAGTTGGTTCAAACTCAAGTTGCCGAACTATGGATCCTTTGTGCAAATGTTACATATGAAAGGACATCAGAGATGATCCCCTGAGAAATAGGTTTGGCCCCTAGGTCCTGTTCTCTTTTTGTTACTTGAAATTATTATTGATATATTTTATTTGCATAATATGACTTGAATTATGTTTTTTATTATTAATGAGTTAGTAGAACTAATTAAGTCTATCTCAATAGTGTGAATTTCATTTCTCCATTTGAATTCCTACCATGATTGCCTAAGAAATTTTATTATCTAGCTAAATATTGTAATCTACAATTGACCAAATGTTGTTATGTTTTTATTTTACGAAATGTGTGCTTTAGAAGAAAACATTTGTGAATTAGTTAGGTACTGTGATCGAAATTTGAAATTTATTTTGTCCTTAACTATAATTTGGTAGAAGTTTTTTGGGAATTACATAAACTATAATCCATTCTAAACATATTAAAAAAAAAATCGATTAGTTTTCAAAAATTATAGGGGTAGCATGACCAAAATTTTGTTTTTTAGGATGCGTCCACTTTAAAAATTAGTAAAAAATCATATATTCATTAAAAAATTATATAAAAAAAATTGACCATAAGCTATATGTTGTTAGCTAATTTCTCATTGAAGCAATCTTTAAAATACCAAAAAAAAATTAACCTTTTGAGAGAGCCACAATAGATGCTATGTTATGGTTTTATGAAAAAATAACACCAATTTTTGTGGCTCACTTTTTTGAACCCCTTCATCTCTACCATTTAAAAAAAAATAGTTTAGAAAGTATACTCGAAGCACTATGACCCTTGTTTTTGTTGCATCTTAAAATTTTGAGTGCAACTATCCTCAATTTGTCATCTAAGGTCAATATTTCTTGATTTCAAAAAAAAAAAAGTGGCCACTTAAGACCCCTTTTTGACCCCCCATCTTTCTGCACTTAACCCCCCACTTTGTTGTAAGTGCTCAACCTATTGGGTTTTCATTTATATTCTTTATACCTAGGAATGCCAATCTATTGTATGTGATGTAAATGTGTCACCCACTCACCTGTAACTCAATATATAGAGTTTGAACTTATATTGTTTATGAATGCCAATGCATTTTTGTTGTATACAATATGATTGTTACACCCAATTTTCTCTAAGTGCATAAGACCAAGTGCTTTAAATTCAATTCTTAATGCCTAGCGATGCCTATCTATTCTATAAGATGTTAATGTGTTTAATCCAGTCTTAATTTTTTCTTCAATTTCTTCATTTAAATTATATATAGATGTCGGTATATGTATTTTAGAAACATTATTCTATTTTTTAAAATTTGTTTTTGATTAGGGGTAAAAAATAGGTTTTGATGGGACCCGAAACCCAATACAAAGGAAAGCAAGCTGCAAATAATATGAACCATAAACCAACAACAGCTCCACAACATCCTCTAAGAGATTAACATGACTACACACTGCAACTTACAAACAAGCAAGGGACAAAAACCCTTACACAACCTAGTTTTAACCGGGACTGGAAACCCTTTTAGCTGCACAAAGAACCTGCCTATATTTGCTAGGCATAAAAAAATAGCCGCTCATGGAAGACACCACTGAGCCAAGAAAGATAATCAACATAATGGTGTAAGACACCATTAGACCCCTAAGCAAAAACATAAGAAATTCTAAAAACCCCACCTCAATAGGGGAGATGGAGAGCACACCAAACCAATGAGCATAAAGCCACTACTTGAACCAAGAAGCCAACTTTGAAACCACCTCAACAGGAAGGAGCTCCCCTCTATAGGAGAGAATGATATACCCACCACAAGAAGACTCCAACACCCTCAACCTCCACCTCCATAGGAGGAGTGTCCACCTTAGTAGGATCAACAACTAAGGAAGCCAAAGATAATCCCCTCCCAACTCCACCTCCATAGGAGTAGAATCCACCTCCATAGGATCCAAAAAGAAGACCCAAGAAACATCAGAACAAGTAGCCATACTACCCTTAGGAAAAACCTAGTAAGAAGCCAACTCCTACAAACAACAATCATCAAAAGAAAACCACTGAGCTTGAGCAGGCTCAGCTCGCTGGGACAAAAAGAGAAACATAGAGAGCCACCCAACTTGTATTAAAAAATGAGTAGCCAAAGAACCTAGATCATCAATAGATGGTTCCATTAGCAAAAAATCAAACAAACCACTCAACTTCAACATAAAGGAAGCAAAGATAGACTCCATCCAACAAGAACAAGGCTACAACAGACCCTCAACCAAAGAGAACACAACCCCAAAAAACACACCAACAAACTAAAACATAGGACAACAAGCCAAAATAGAAAACCAAGCAACCCCAACATGCCAGTCAGAGCTAGATATAGTCCAACGTACCTTACAATCACCAAGAGGAAGACACCACCAATACAAAAAGAGGGGACACGAAAAACCCAAAACACTCAGAGAACAAAAACCCCCATAAAAGAGCCACCAAACCTACATCAGGTAGAAGCGAAGGAATACCAAGAAAAAAAAGAAACAAAACAAGCCAACACTAAGAACCCCCAAGCCCTCTAGCTATGTCAAGTCAGAGAAAAAGTAACCTCATTCTGCAACCAATCATCCTCAAAAAGACTAACACACACCCTCAATCAGGAAGGTAGCCAAAAGAAAAGCAGGAGGGGCACTCGCAACAACCCCACAGAAGAGGGAATCGTAGGTCGATAACCATCACCAACCACTGCAACATCTTCAAAAGCTTCAGCGAGAAAAACACCCACCAACAATCCCAGTGCTGACCCTAAGAAACCAATAGAGGAAGGATACCCATCTGCCATCCGGGTCATCGTCCTCATCATAGTCATTGCATCTTCTACAGATTTCAAGAAGCAACCTCCCACCCTCACCCTCATCACTACTCCCATTTCACTTCACATAAATAGTTTTACAAATTTGTTATTCATTTTAGACATAAACACTTTTTGGTATATATTTGTAGTTACATGTAGACAAAAGAAAACATTATATGTGTCCATGTGGATATATAAATATATATACATATATCTATATAGATATAGATAGATATTGATATGGATATAGATAGATATCTCTATGGATATAGATATAGTTATAAATATAAATAGATATATACATATCTATATAAATATAAATAGATATATGTCTATATATATCTATCTATATTTATATAAATAGATATTTAAGCATATATAGATATACATATTTATATGTATTATATATATGTTTACACACATTTATATATACCTATATTTATTTATATATATAAAACTATATTTATCTAATCTTTATATCTATATATAATTATAGTTATATATTATATATATCATTATATTTTTTAAATATCTATTTCCTTAGATGTGTTATTTGTTTAAGTCTTATAGAGATGTTGGTATATTTAGCTAACACCAAGCCAAATTGTGTCTTGTTCACTCTACTTAAATGGTGTGCAATTTCAATAAATGTTTGGCTTAGCCCATTCATCCTTCAATGACTTGTCTATGGTGACTTACACTTCAAAGGTATACACTTTCTTTATAGGGCATTGACTTGGAGAAATTCAACATATAGGTGACTACAACAAGCCACATCGTTGACCATTTTTTTTGACAGAGGCGAGGTTTTTAACCTCACTAAGGCTGTAACATTGTCTCCTATCAGTTGTTGCTTCTTCCTTAGTATTATTTATTTGATTTGTAATGGGTGTATTATTTTTCGTAAGTTCAAGGTTATGTTTTTGTTGGTGCTTTGAACTAAATATTTAAAGTGTTTATATAGTTTTTCATAGTTTGAAAGTTTTGTTTCTTTCTTGGTACACCAACATTGTGCTCGCTGAAGTATATGACCTTTAGGGTGTTTATGAATACTTCCAAATTTTGTGCTCATAAACATAGTTACTTTTGCAAGGAAAAATATGGTACTGTTCAAGCATCACTATCTCTTTAATGAGTTTAATTTCTTTGTTTCTTTGGTTCGTCGTTTACCTAAAATTTGTCTTTATTCAATTTTTAGGTAACTACATATTTATATACATATTTATCTATCTACCTATCTACCTATCTATTTATATGTCAATCTATCTATCTATCAAACTACCTATCTAGAGTTCTATCTATACTTATATATCTATCTAAATATCAATCTATGTATCTATATATCTATTTATTTATCTATATATATATGTATATACATATATGCAGATGGAAAATACATATATATGTATATATACATATATATGTATATATATACACATATATATGTATATATATACATATATATATATATATGTATATATATACATATGCACATACATACATACACACACACACACACACACACACACACACACACACATATATATATATATAAATGTACATACATATGTACATATATACATATACGTACTAAAAATTTGTGAAATATAGAACTATGTAATGAATGTCTGTGCAATAAAGAACAAAATAATAGGGGAGAGAACCCAATAGTGGAGCACCCCACCTTGGTAGGTCTACATGGATCACTCAACCCTTCGTGGACCCATCAATTATGGTTCTCCCCAGTTGGAATATCTATGCCATGTGTTATAGTTCAATTGGTCCAACATGTTCATGACGTGCCCATTTTGATGGCTGTCTGTCTAACATTCAAAGAATTATGTCCTATTTCATTTAGTAAGTAATATATATAGATAGACACATATATACATGAGAAAATAAATACATATTTAGATACATTGATCAAACAATATATATATATATATATATATATATATATATATATATATATATATATATATATATATATATATATATATATATATATATGGATAGGTATATAGATACATATTGAATATAGATTTCCAAAAATTTACTTAGTTTATTAACACCAAAATGAAATATAAAATTCCATTTTCTTTACTTAGTCCATAAGAACATTATTTGAGTATGGTTGATATACTTAACTACAGAAAAGTTTCTTTCATCTTTTTCTTGCTTAGGTATATGTTAGTATGTTTGTGTGTTTAGGCATATGGATAGATATAAAGATGCATATACATAGATACATCCAAAAACATATCCATATATTGATATATTGTTATATACATATGTCAATAGATATATAGATATTTTTATATATATGCCTTAGACCCCCAAAATTTGTAAGTATCAAAGCATGCCCAATGTACTATATATTAAATGCATAAAACAAATATGAGGTGGGGTGAATTAGCATTTCATTAAAACATCAAAACCATCATTAACATTTAGATCCTTATTAACCCTTAATCTATTATATTGATTTAGAATGAAGAAAATAATAAAAACAACAACACAAACACCATAGCTATCAAAACACCAAATTTACATGGAAAACCCAAGAAGGGAAAAAAAACAGTGAGGAATAACTCATAGTATAAATTAATTGCAACATCGAATACAATAGGATCACTACTGAAGGGCTCATTTCCAAATAAAAAAAGAAAAGATAAAAGATTGTTACAATGAGAAATAAAAAAAAGAAAAGATAAAAGATTGTTACAATGAGAAATCCGTGTTAGAGGAATATAAAAGTTCCACCACTACACCACCAGTGCATTTGCACACTCTCTGAAGAATGTAGACACCTTCTACTCATTGCTTCTAGTGGTCCTAATCGTTAAGGCTTGTACTACACTTTGCACTGTCACACTTCACATTACAAATCACATCACACCCACTTCATACTACAATAATCCAAAAAATCAACACCTATATACCATCCTCAACCTTGAAAACAATTTACAAGGTCAATTATGCACCTCAACCATGCAAATTCAAATTAGGTTGGCACAAAAACATTACCATGGTGGAGGGGAATGAAAGTGAACCACAACATACCTTAACTCAAACCTAAATCCACAAATATATTTCACTCCATGCTTCCACCAAGATCAAAGCATATTCAAAATTAGTGTTGTAGACACGTAAATTATACTGATTTACATCACACACTCGATCTTGATTTAACTAACACCGCTTCATCCTGAATCATCTCTCTATCTAACCATTTAATATAATACCCTTATTTGATTAAATTCATCAACTCTTCATCCCTTAATTAAATAAATAATCATTTATCCGATTAAGTCATTCTCTCTCATTAATTAAATAAATCAATGTTATTTAATTTATCCTCTGATCTCTATTTAATTAAATAATTCATTTTCTTTGATTAAATCTCTAAAGCCATCTTTTTAAATTAAATAAATTAAACCTTATTTTATTTAATCTAACATCATCCCCTTTAATTAAATAAATCAAAATCTTTATTTAACTAAGTCTAAAACATTTTCCTCTTAACTTTGATTTATTTAAATCCTAAAATCTAAGTCAAAATTTCCAAATCACCTAACATCATCTTAATTAATCAAATCTTGATTAATGCTAACTCTAATCCATGTCCCATCCTCTAGCTTTTGCCACTTGCACATGCAAATACAATTAATTAATTTATTAAATCCCTATTTTCTCTCAACTTGGCATCTTTAGGGGAATATTCCTTCAAATTTGAAATCCCTCCAAGTGGACTTTGTCCTTCCAACAAGACATTCATTCCCACTTACATGTCCTTGTGCATTGAGCCAAGTGGAATTTAATTCATTTTCATCCCCCTCAAACAAGTCATTTCACTATTTTGAAATTCCACATAATTGCATTTATGGGCACATTCATCAAAATGTGCACATCCTTTGCCCATTCACATCTTGACAAGTGGCACTTTCCCATTGGATGTTGAATGATCCCACATTGCTTCATTTTGGACATTCTTCCATCTTGTCTTTCTATAAATAAGAGGCTCCTCTCTTCATTTTGATCATCCACAATTTGAGCAAGTCTACTATACTCAATTTCATCATCAAGCATATCTATTTCCATCAATTTTATCAAGGTCTTAGCTAGGTTATGTAGAATTTTCATCATGGAGCTCAATTGAATCTTCAAAAAAGTGGATCACTCATCAAAATTGCATCATAGGAGTTGGGAAAGGGCCAATTTTCACATCAAATTGGCACCAATTCCCCCATGTGATCAAGAGTTTTCTTTACATTGAATATGATTTGATAGCTTTTGTTTATGTTTTCTTATGTTCTTTGCAATTTAAATGGATTTCATGGTGAATCTTGATTCTCACTTGAATTTGTTCTAATATTTTTTTTTCTTGTGTTTGTGCAAGTCTAGGATTGAGGTTCTACATTTGGCGCTAGGAGGGAAAATTTCAAGTTTTAATCACATTTTCTCACAAAATTCCATGCTTTTTTTTTTTTGTGTCTATAGGGAATTACATCACTATCAGTCTTGCAACACCATACAACACTTGCTATTAGTCCAGTGGTGCCATACAACGATGCTACAAACTCCAAACTATGCCACTGCAACATTCCCGCCCAAAAATTCAAATTTCTAAACTGTGACACTAGTCTAGTTTTCTAGTACTGGGATTTTCAAACTCTAGACTGCACCGCTGAGCAAAATTGCACCACCATCATGTTTTTTGTTCTACTACAGAGCGCTGTGTGCAAATTTAGTGGCACCATACAGTGCCACTGACTTTTTGAAATAGTGTCGCATACATAGGTTGCGCCACTAGGGTGGAGTAAATAGTCAAATTTTAATTTTTTTGACATGTGTTTTTTCTATTTTGGTTATCTTGGGATACTAACTAATTTTCTAACCTCTGTTTTGTAGTTCTAATCAATTTTTGTAGGTTGGCTTAATCAAAGGTCAAGAGGGGAAAACAAAGTTGAAGGTTCATAATGACATCACCATCTCATTAAATCAGGTGTTTTTGAACACTTTTGTGTTTGTTTAACACTTTTGGAGAACTCATAATCTCTCTTAAGGATTTGTTATCTTTCATGCTCTTAGGATACACTAAATTTCTTTTTGGCTCTAAAAAGAACACTATAAAAGCTTTCCATTTTTTGCTACAAAAGGGCTTAAAAATAACTTTAAGCAAATTCATTAGATTTTGTTTGAGGTTAACAATTGAACAATCAAAATCTCACACTTCCTTTGTTGCTTAAAAAGAAGTCACTTTTTCTTTGAAAGGATAAAATGAACATGTGCTTCTTTGTCTTGTAATCACTTACCCAAAGTAATACCACCGAAAAGACATATGCGCTTCTCTCGTGCCTCACGACGATCTTGAGAATCAAAAGGTTTTTTGGTGATCTTAAGTTGTGTAAAGTGATTGCCTCCACATTTCATTTTGGGATTAAAAAATTGAACACAACTTGCGAGTGTGAGTGGAACATATTGCATGTGTTCTCTCTTTGTTTCTCAACAAATATCAATTGAACTACATATATGTTTGCTCACTTTTATTTATCTTAGAGGGCTTTCCTTGTGGGAAAAAGTAATCACCCAAGGGAATGAACGAATTGGGAACATGCTAAAGCCAAGTGACTTCCACCTGGGATATAAGTGTGGGTACTAGAACAAAGTCCAGTATCATGAGGATTATTCCAATGAGAATGGTAGCAATGGTCTCTCGCCACATGGATGGTCCCACATTAAAACCATTGTTTAGAAAAGTTCAAAATCCTTGATCTATTTGTTGGTGCATGAACCGTCATTTTGAAGCTGCCCCACACTTTTACGACTTTTAGTAGAAATGGAAAGTATGCCATGGGATTTTCATGGGTACTAATGCTTGGCTGCCCCATATAAGTGAGCGCAGTGGAAGGGAGATAGTGGGGTCAAGAATCTAACCATTTGCTAAAAGTAGGTGTAGCTAGACTTGTCCAAGTGGGGATTCAACAAATACAGTCTTTCATATCCATAGGATTTGTGCATGTTCTTGGAAACAAAACACTTTGCTTGTTTGTAAACATTGGAAAAAAAAAAAATTCAACATTATCATCAAACTTCAAACCCTTTAGGGATTCTATCTCTAGAGGTTTCTAAACATTTGGACTTATATCTCATTTTGCTTACTAAGGTCAACAATAGGAAACTTTTTCCTTAAATTCCTTGATTTCCACATAACACACTTTGTGGGATGATAAGAAGTTAGGAAAATAGACATGTTTAGTTTGGAGAAGCCTAATCAAGATTTGTTTATGGTAAAAAGAAGTCACTAAGGAAAGATAAGAACAATTACACCCCACACATGTGTCTCAAATGATTTCATGCAAGATCAAAATCCGGAAACCAAAGTCAAAAGATATTAGTCCAAAAGATCATCAAAAGCATTTCTCAATGCTCTACGAATTTAGATAAATATTTCTTTTCAAATTTACAGAAGAGCTTCAAGAAACAATCCCAATTTGTACTCATTTTATTATTGTCAAAATCCAAATCTTTTTCGGGAATTTGAGCATCTTGTTTAGAGTAAAGTGTGTTCTTCAAAACTAAGGTCTTGTAAACAAGAGTCTTTTTAGGTACACAGGATCAAATTGAAACCTCCATCCATCTTTCAAACATCAAATCAAAAACATCTCACTAACAACTCTTGAAAATATTGAAATCATCCTTCATGCTAGAATTTTTGGAAAATCTATGAATCAAAATCCTTGAATCGAGATCCTTGAATCAAAACATCAAAATCAGTCTTATTTAGCTAGGTATATGTAGATGCATCCTTCTCCATATGGTTAGTTGAATTATCATCTTGTTTGGTTAGGTGTGGGTAGATGCATCCTTCTTGCTACAGTTATCAAATTATCATCTTGTGAGCAAGTATATCCCATAGATAACATCCAACATCTTGGGATCTATTTGTTCATTATACAAAATAAAAAGAACCAAATCAAGGTCAAATCAAAATCCAAGAATCCAAGAATCCAAAATCAAAATCCAAAAAAAATCCAAGAGTCCAAAAAATTCCCAAAATTCTAGCATCCCCTCAAGATCTTCTAAGAGTTCAATCATCCATATCATCTATCTTTCATTCATTTCATCATCACACCTTTTGATCCTTAATTCATTCTAAATTTTCTCTTTTGTACCTAAAGTTAGATCAATCCAAAAGAATTAGAGATTCATCTCCCACATTCTTGAAAATTGATCCCTATTTTATGGTTCAAACTAGATCACAACACAAGAGGAACATGGAAGCCAGTAAAGAAACATCAACTTCAAGTGACCTAAGTCAAAAAAATTAAAAAATGAATCCCATTGGATCAATCAATCCTTTAACTAATCTTCCTTCATCATCACAAAATCCTCAAGAGGAAGGGTAAGTAGAAGACATCATCAATAATTCCTTCAAAATGACACAAGATGAGATCATCAAATTGGTCCAAAATCTTGAGAATAATAGGATTGTCAATATCATGATTAAGCTCCATCCCTCACAATATATACTTGAATTAGCAAAACAAAGGGCTAAACTACATCTAGATTTCAATGTGAGCACCATTATGGAATCACCTTTTGGGATCATGTCCCCAATATCAACCACACTCCCAATTTCATCCATGCCCCCAATCTCATTCACACCTCCATTTCAAAGCATCACCCAACCCGTTCCCCAAATTACATCATCCATTGCTCCAACTCAACCCATTGTTAAAAAAGGGAGCTCATTTCTCAATGCACTACAAACACACCCCTTGTGAGTAATCAAGATTTGGATGTAAACACTATCTTGGGGAAAACCATACTGCAAAATTCATTACACCCATATGTACCCCTCACTTTCATGATCCCAATGACCCATCATCATCATTTCACACAACACCTTAAACCTCTCTCCCCATAACTTCACAAGGAGAAGGTGACTTATTTGGACTAGGAAGCATGTTTGACCCTTCATCTTCATCATTTCCCCAAGGGAGTATGCCACTCACTTTTCCGCCACTTCCACCCTTGCTACCAACATCAACATCACCTCTCGATTTGGGGTTACCTTCATTGCTGCCACTCATTCATAAAAATCCCTTGATCATCAATCAAAGCATCATACCAAATCCTCCTATCTTGCCATCAATATCACAACAATAGATGGAAACTATCCCAATAATGCAAGCCACCATCACATCATCAACCATCCCCCAAATATCTCAAAACATGGTCTCTCAAGGACTAAGCATATGGATCACACCATCCACCCCACAAATCCCTATCATCAATACAATGATGTCTCTTCACCACAACAACAAACGCCATTCCAAATCCTCCACCACCTCCACCACCACCATTTCCAAACACAAACATATCAAACCAATATAGCATTACATTACAAGCTGCTCAACAAGCTACCTATCAAAAAGAACTCCAACAAATCCAAAACTGACAAGCTATACAATTATCTATTCAAAAAGCATAAAAAAAATTAGCTACACAACAAGCCACTCAAGCCACCCAAGCTACCTAGGGCACACAGGATGCACAAGCCACACAAATTGCATAAGCTACCCAACAAGCACAAGCTCGAGCCCAATATAAAGCTTAGGAAGCACAGGAACAAGAACAAGATCAAGAACAATCATAGGCACAAGCATAATTCCTCGCGCAATAACAAGAATCCCAACAACAAGAATACCCACAAGCACTGAAACAATACCAAGAGTAGCAAGAAGCAACCCGACTAGCAGCCCAACAAAAAGAATTTTTGGTACAACAACAATGACAAGCTCAACATCAGGAATTATTAGCACAACAACATGACCAACAATAAGCATTGTTGGTACATCAGTAATTACAAGCATACTTGGGACAACAAAATGTGCAAGCACCAACCAATCCACCCATCCTACCGACAATTGAACCATCGTAAAACACCTTCACTCCACCCCCTGATCCACAAAATGATGTGAAAACACAAATCAAGTTGCTCTCGCAACAAGTGCTTGATCTTCAGTCAGGGAAAAAAAGAAAGAAACCCAACGACTTGTGTCCCTATCCATTTGACAAGAGTCTTGCAATGAAACCATTCCCAAAGGGATTTGAGATCCCAAAATTTGATAAATACCATGGGATGGGAAACCCTGAAGATCACATAAGGGAATTCCAAGTGCATTGCATGGAAGTCGCATATGACGATACATATATTATGTGATTATTTCCTAGAATTTTGGTTGGCCAACCCATGGAGTGGTTCTCTTGTCTCCCTCCTAGCATAAAAAAATTCCAAGAAATAGTGGATGCATTAATAAAAAATTAAACATTCAATATCAACATGGATGTGAGTCTAGAGGAACTATCAACCCTTAAACAAGGTAAGAACAAATTATTTGCTTCCTTCCTACAATGATGGTGATCAAAGGCTAATAGGAGAAAATGGTCCATTTCTGAAGAACAATTTTGCACTATCATTTAAAATCTTGAAGGAGCCTTGGAATTCCATCTCAAAGTGCAAGGTATCACCACATATGACCAATTGATCTCCAATGCACTTAACATTGAATGAACCCTTATCGCACAATGGGGGTCACCCCCTATCCTGAACAAAAATAAATCACCCATCCACTAGCTATAATGAAAAACCTCACACATGGGAGAAGAACATAAACATTACCAATGAGGTGTTGTCTACCCTAAAGTTGTCATCAGTGCTCCTCGACAAAACACACCCACACCCCAACAACAACCCCAAACCAACAATCACAATAATCGTCAAGCTAACACTATAACTCAACAGTCAACCAATCGAACAATTGATAATGTGAATGATAAAAGGGGATGACCCTAGAAAAAGAAAACTTCCCCCAAGTGGAAATACATAGCCCTTGGGGAATCGGCTGAATCCATCATGAAGAGGCTAGTGGAGGAAAAAATCATCACAATCCCCACTTACAATAACTATCAAGAACCCTTGGTGAAACCCCCATGGTACAATGAGAATAACCTTTGTGATTTCCACAAGATCAAGGGACACACAACTACCAATTGTATGAGGTTGAAAAACTTGATTCAAGACCTCATTGACGATAAAATCATAAATGTGGAACAACCACTAGGAAATCAAAATCTCAAGATCTACATGAATCCAATTCCCAATCACAACAACAAAGGGAACAATAAAAATGATAAAGGAAAGGGTAACTTAAAAAGTGTGAATCATGTATAAGACTATGTCGTCGCATCCCTAGATGATTATTGTACTGTTCTCACCATCAAAGGATCCCAAGCTGATTGTGGAGTCACCATAAGAGGTGGAAAAATCATCATTGTAGGGTCATCTCAGCCAAACAGAGCACCCGCTTCCAATGGACGATCCATTCCCAATGGCTATAATGTCCTTGAACAATTGAAAAGAACCCCAACTTAGATCTCCATCATAGAGTTGCTAAAGATTTCATCTACCCATAGAAAGATCCTTGAAGAAACATTAGCTTCATCCACCATCTCCGCAGATCTTGATGCTGAACAATTCCAAGCTATGGTCGGAAACATCATAACCTCAAATCTTCTTACATTCTTTGATCAAGAATTTACCACTCAACCATCTCACAATTGTGCACTCCATCTGAAGGTCCTAGTGCATTAGAACAAAGTCAAGAGGGTCTTGGTAGATGAAGGTGTAGGTTTAAACATATGTTCCCTCAAGCTCATAAAGAATTTGGGAATCTTATAGAATTCCATTGAAAAAGGAAAGGGCATCACAATCAGGGCTTATGATGATCAATAAAGAGTGTCTTAGGTCACTATTCAAGTAGGGCTAATAATTATGGAACCACATGTCAAGTCCTTGACCTCGATTTTCCTTACAACATTCTCCTGGGGTGCCCGTGGATCCATGGGATGCAAGCAGTAGCATCAAATTTCCACCAATGTGTCAAGTTCACATACCAAGGCCAAGAGGTCACTATCCATGGGGATCCTAAACCCTTTTTCTTACTAGAAGAGCCTAGAAGAAAAATATTACAATATCCCCCAAGTGCCTAAAAAATATGAGGGCCCATTAACTCCATACATTGACCCAACTACTCTCACCTCCACTTCTACAAAAAAGACACCCACCATCCTTGCCATCCTCACCATCTTCGATATCAAGGTCATTATCCAAGACAATGGGTGTGGAAACTATACAATTCCAAAACATGATTTTGTGGTAGGAGAGTTACCACAATCTCCCAAGTCACGAGGATGACCACAATCAAATGATGCTTCCTCTTCCCAAACCTTCATAGCAAGATCTTCCAGCTTCAAAATTTGGGGAGATCTCAAGCGGGAAGTAATAGAAGAGGACCCATCTTATCTCATGTACCAAGACAATAGAATGACAACTGATCTACCTATGGATGATAGCAATAAATGCTTACAAATGATTCTCGCAATGGGTTATGACAGAAACCAAAGACTTGGATAGAATGACAATAGAGTTCTAGTACCCATCATTCCTGAGATGCAAATCAGAAATATTGGCCTCAGATGTACCCCTCTAAGTATAACCATACATGGATGAGGTCCCCCAGTTAAAGCAGTCAAGACTCCCCCTCATCCAATAGCGGCCAAACTTCACTTATCTATATCTACAGGCCGAGTCATAGAAAACTTCACATTTGACATAACCAACTTCTATAGTAGTAGTGATGATGAGGAAGATGCCATAACTGACCTACCTATGATTTTTGAGAATACCTCTCTCCTTATGATTAGTACCCTATCATTTGAGTCAACCAGTTAGGCCCATGAAATCAACCTAGTCTACCCCAAGGTCATTGATTACAACCAACAAGGACCACCAATTCTAGACACTTTCAAAAGTGATGAAGTGCTTTTGGAATTCATGGGACTGTGGAGCATAATACCATGCAAAGATCACAAGGCTAGTTTTGATATCATTCTAGACACACACGCTTACTATGGGGAGATGATTGAATCCTTTAGTCACAAAAGTGAAAAATTGAGAATAATCTCAAGGTCTTTGAGTGAAAACCACACTATGGCATTCTCTAACCCTAAAATAGTAAAAAAAAGGACGTATCCAATAGTGAAAACCTCTTTGAGGTACCCAAGGATGAAGGATTCAATCTTCCTCTTAGTGCTCTACATTAGGAAAATTCAGCGGTTCTAGCCGAAAGGTGCAACCTAGTCAACTTGGGAACAAAGGAAACTCCACATATCACATTTTATGTTGAATCATTGATGTCAGAAGACCAAGAGCACCTAACTACTTTCTTAAGGGAGAGAAAGATCAAATTTGCATGGAGCTATGCTAACATGCTCAGGCTTGATTTGGAGATCGTGGTCCACCACCTAGCAATTTACCCCAAAGCAAAGCCTGTCAAACAAAAATCAAGAAAATGCATCCCCAAATAGCCTTGTTAGTCAAAATGGAATTGAAGAAGCTACTTGACATAGGGTTCATATGACCAATTGACTATCTGGAGTGGGTATCAAATTTGGTTCTTATTTCAAAGCCCAATGGGGGCATCTATATATGCACAAATTTTAGAGAACTAAACAAGGCATGTCCCAAAGATGAATTCCCACTTCCCAACATTGATATGATCGTAGAAATGAACATGGGACATGAGATGCTTTCATTGATGGACAAATTCTCTATGTATAACCAGATCATGATAGCCAAAAAAGATCAACATAAAATGACTTTTACTTGTCCATGGGGGACATATTGCTGGAACATGATGCCGTTTGGCCTAAAGAATGCTAGAGCAACATATCAGAGAGCCATGACCTTAATCTTTCATGACATGATCCATAAGATTATGGAAGATTATGTTGATGACATATTGGAAAAATCCAGAAAGAGAAGAGACCACATAGCAACATTAAGTGCCATCTTTGACAGACTTGAGGAATACAAGGTCTGCCTTAATCCAAAGAAGTGCGTCTTTGGCATACAATCAGGGAAGTTGTTGGGATATATTGTGTCTATGAGAGGAATTGAAATAGATCTAGCTAAATTAAAATAAATCCTCGAGATGGAGGCACCTAAGACTTTGAAGCAACTAAGGGGCCTACAAGGCAGACTCTAGTCAATCTACCAGTTCATAGCTTAATTAGCAAACAAATCAATCCCATATTCCCACCTACTTCACAAGGGAATAGCATACAAATGGGATGATAAATGTGATCAAGCCTTTAACAAGATCAAAGAGTATTTTATCACACCTCCAAGGATTATGCCACCAATCCAAGGAAAGCCTCTAATCCTTTACATATTAGCAACAATAGGAGCTCTCGGTGCTCTCCTAGCTCAACATGATGTAAACGGAATAGAGAGGGCCATCTACTACATCAGTAGAGCTATGATAGGGCATGAGTTAAATTATTCCTTCATTGAAAAGGCTTGCCTCATAGTGGTGTTTTCCTCACAGAAGTTCATACACTACATGTTGACACACAAAATCAAACTCATTGCTAAGATCGACCCGCTCAAGTATCTTCTTTCCAAAGCAATGCTCATTGGAAGGATGGAAAAGTGGGTCATGATACTATTAGGATATGAAATTGAGTACATGGAATGTAAGCCCATCAAAGGACAAGAAATTGCAGAACAACTGGCAAAAGTGCTAATGTACTAAGAGAATCCACTAATTTTAGAGTTCCCAGATGAGTCCATCTTCAACTTGAGCATAGTAGACCATTGGAAGTTATACTTTGATGGTTCCTACACACAACATGGATAAGGAGTTAGAGTCTTTTTCATTACTCTACAAGGGAACTGCATACCAAGATCCTACAAGTTGGCATTTCCCTGCACAAACAATATCACATAATATGAGGCTCTAACCATAGGACTCAAAATAGTAGTGTAGTGGCATATCGTGGCTCTCAAGGTGTATGGGGATTCACAATCAATAATCAATCAAGTGAATGATGAGTATTAGACTAAGGATGACAAGCTAACTCCATACAAGAAATTGATGGAAAGTCTTAAGGAGTCCTTCATTAAGATCACATTCGAGCAGATACCTAGAGCAAACAACAGAGCAATAGACACCATGATGACAATTGGATCCCTATTGGATATCCCTCGCAATGTCCCAAAGAATGAATTCATGGTAGAGAAAATTTTCATGCTTGCATTCGAGGTACCAGAGTTAGAATTCTTGTGTGAAATCATTGGTCCTGGTAATCCCTAGTACCACGACATATACACTTATCTAACAATAGGAGTCCTCCTAGCTGACATAACCTCAAACCTTAAGAAAAACTTTGTAAAGAAAACATCTTGGTTTGTCATCCTAAGAGAAAACCTTTACTGTCGAAGCATATAAGGAACCCTATTACATTGCCTAAACACTGAAGAAGCCTTGAATGCTTTAACTGAGGTACGTAATGGTGTTTGTGGTTCACACTCAAGAAAAATGACCTTGGCCAAGAAATTGCTAAGGATGGGGTACTATTGGCCTACTATGGAAAGAGAAGTACATGACTACATCAGAAGGTGTTTACAATGTCAGCAACATGGGGACCTCATCCATGCTCCAGCTCAAGATCTCCATCCTATTGTCACACCATGGCCCTTTTCACAATGGGGGCTTGATCTCATTGGGAAAATCACTCCCACCTAATCCAATGGCCACAAGTTTATCATTACAGCCACTGAGTACTTCACAAAGTGGGTGGAAGCTAAACCCATGACATGCATAACTGGAAAGAAAATATCTAAGTTTATCCTGAACTATTTAATATGCCGTTATGGTGTCCCACAAGCCATTATCTTAGATAATGGGAAACCCTTCAAGAATTAATATGTTCATGACCTATGCCACAAATTCAAAATCCAACATCTCTTTCCACTCCATATATCCCCAAGGCAATGGGAAAGCAAAAGCCACCAATAAAACCATTTTGAAGATCCTGAAGAAAATAGTTAATGACGTAGGTTGTGACTGGCATCTGTAGCTAAATCTTTCCCTCTGGGCCTATCAAACTAGCATCCACACACCAATAGGTGCCACTCCATTCTCCTTGGTCTATGGATCAGAAGCCATATTACCCACCGAGATCGAACTCCCATCACTAATAATATCACTACAGAACCTCATCATAGATGAAGAATACCAAGTATCAAGACTGAATGAGCTGGAGTTGCTAAATGAGTGGCGTATGAATGCTTTAAATTATTTGAAAGTATATCAGAACCGACTCAAGAGGAGTTATAAGAAGAAGATTAGGAGTCAAACATTCCAAGTTGGAGAGTTGGTGCTGAAGGAGAATCAGAAGAACGCCCCAAATCCAAATGACAAAGGAAAATTTGAACCCAACTAGTTGGGACCATTTATTATCACAATGAGCTACAAGTCAAGGGCATATCAATTATCAACACCTGAAGGGGAACCTCTGCAGGATCCCATCAACAACTCCCATCTCAAAATTTTTTATACCTAAATCTTTCAAGGTATAAAACCAAAAATATGAAAAAATCAGAAAATGTCTTGAAAAAACGGTCACCCTAATGAAAACCTAGCAAACAAGTGTCTTGGTGACAACAAAAAAGTTAAAAAAAGAAAAAAATTCAAAAAAATCATAAAAAGGATTAAAAATAGTAAAGAAAAAAATCATCCTCTAGTGAAAACCACTTTAGTGGCACTTTGGGATAGTACCTTCGTGAAAACTTGGCAAACATTTTCCTTGTGTAAATAAGAACTTTCCATCCACAAGATCTTCGCAAATCATTCTACACATTTCCATCACACATCCACATCTGCATCATAGCTTGGTCCTGTGTTCATGTCATGATCCCTCCTAGTACTACTCAACCCATTATCAAGGTTAGTCTATCCTGCCTATACTAGAGTAGTCTATTGCTTCACACTGGGGGAATGTTCTCATCAGATCGGATTCATGTATGTTCTTGAAATCCCAAAATCAGAAAATCCAAAAACATCAAAAAATAAGAAAATCCCAAAAACATTTAAATCATATCAAAATCCGAAAACATCTCAAAAAGTTAGAAAAAGTCAAAAAATAGAGTTGTCTTGTCGAACTATGTCATCTCTAAGCTTTGAACATAGGAAAGGTTGATCTTTGATCATCCCTTGACACACTTAGGTAAGTCCTTTAGGAGTCCGTCATAATAAACTGGCAGTCCATCTATTCATATCTTATCTATAATTGAGTTTGTGTTAGTTGAACTACGTGGTCTCTTCATGTATAACATAGGAAAGGATAATTTGTTGATGAGTCCCTGAGGCCCCTAGGATAGGTCTTTAGGTTAGTCTCTTGGTCAAAATCTTGGAAAATCCCAAAACATTGGAAAATGAAAAAATTAAAACATTTGAAAAATCTCAAAAATACCAAAAACAACCTCAAAACATTCCAAAACATCAAAAAGTTTTAGAAAACCCAAAAAATCCATCCATCCCAATCTTGGTTTCACCCATAATAAACATCACTCATGAATCATCGTCACCCTCAACCTTTGGTGAAATAGTCAAAAACAAGTCTAGCAGGTTAAAAGTGAAAACTCAAATGTCAAGGTCTCAAGTCTAGGTTAGTAGGTGAACAAGTTGGTCAACTCTTTGAGTTAATAGTCTATCATCTAATCAGTCCAAAATCAATCATCTGATATCATCATGTCCTAGGATGCATCCTTCCTAATGGACATCAACATTAGGCATCATCTAAGTTTAGTCTTGGCTAGCAGTTTTGAAGAACACTAGCTTGTTTGTTTACTTTATCTTTTTCTTTTGGCTTATCTTTTTGTGTGCATTTTGATGACCTCTCGATGATGTCCCAAGTGAAAGGATTTAGAGAGAAAGGAATGGGGCAATGATCATTATCATTTTATCTACTATGCTTGTTGGATATTCTTGTAATATAACTATGGTCGTGCGTGGTTTGTTTGGGTGTAGGGAGGATGTTTTAGGTATCTTGTTGACCACATAGGAAGGATTTCCTTCCTATGTTTTGGTCCAATATTTTTAGAATATCTAAACTAAATTTTAAATAAGGTTCCACCAGGTGTGAACAAGATTTATCCTATTTGATTGTTGAGTCAAATTCCATCACACTAGGTGCAACACCATCCTGGTTCTTTATACCTTGATGCACCATACTGCATGTGTAATCGAACATAAGGTAATTGGCCCTTTTAAAATCCCAAATCCTTGAAAAGAAAATCATCATCATCATCATCATCGTCTCATGTCTTGTTGGAATCTCTTTCTTTCTTCTATCCTCCTTCCGTGCTAACATGGTACCATGAAAAATAATCACAAATCATCATATATGCATCCATCCTGCATCCACAAACTATCAACATACTACATGTATATTGCATATCATATCATATATGAAATATTAAATCATATCACATGCATTTCATTTCCATCATTTGCATAATATAGATTGGTTATTCTAAGCATGCCATCATTTACACATTTGCATTCATTTGCATCATATCATAAACATCATCACAAATATCCATAGAACATATATAAGCATCATTTGTATAAGATCATCATGAAATAAGCATTATGTAAATGTATCACCATATAATGCATGGGAAAAGATAATGAAAAGAGAAAAATATTGTAATTCATCATCATCCATTAGGGGCATAATATAGATTTGTTAGTCACACAATCATTACATTTTGCATCATCACAAAAAATATATCAAAAAAGAAAGCATCTCATCACATATAACCATAATACATCATAGTACATCACATTTCCATCATCACATAGGAAATAATATAAATCGTTTGGATTACATCCATACACTAACATAGAAAGATACTAAAAAAGAAATGCATCCATCATATAACATCATTGCATCACATTGCATCACATATAGAAAGTAAAGGAATCCATAATGCATAAATAGAACGGGAACACATCATATGGCATTGAATCATCATATCATATATATCATCAAAATGTACACTATCATGGTACAAAATCGGATCAAAATATACATGTGTATGTCAATGGAGTACAATGGACCATGGGGCTATAAAAAATGAGCCCATGGGGTGTAAAAAAGAATCATGTCTCTGATAAAAAAATTCAGCTAACCCTATTGGCTGCCCTCACCCTCACTAGGTTGTCTCTATCTATGGTCCTCAGAAGCTCTATACCCTATCTATAATGAAAAATATAGGACTTGGGACGCTCAGGGCACAACTTGATGATAATGGACCCTATAATAGTCGGCCTCTTTGACTACCTCTCTTATGGTTGTAACAAAACTAAGCTCCGAGAGGAAGAGATGGACATGCTCTCCAACTGTTGATGCCAGTTTGTCTCCTGAGCAGCTCTAATCTCTGTAACCTACCTCAACTGGGTAGCCTGGTCCCTCTCCTATCTCAGCTAGTCCTACTCTACCATCAAGGCAACCACCTATCCTTGTAAGCCTACTAACTAAGCTTGTAGTTGCAATATATGAGTATCTCTCTGATCAGCCAGTGGTGGAGGTCCTTGATCCTATGGTGGCTGGCCATCATGCCCATCCTTCCCATCCTATTCATCCTATCACCCTTGGTCCTAGTAATATCTTGGTGCATCCTGGTGGGGTTGATCCTGTGGGCTCCTATCCTGATCTAGTTTATGTGGTGGTCCATCTCCATCCTTGTCTTTGTCTCTTCCCCCTCACCCTCCCTAGTCCTAGTCTCGACCTGCTCCTCTACCTCTAGCCCTGCACCGTGTGGATGGTGTGTCTAGTACTTTCAATCAAAGAGGTGCTTAGAACCAATCTTTGTATGCCTGTGTAGTACCCACATCTTCTTGACCCTAATCATATGGCCATGGCCTGGCCACCAGTTGCATGAAACTCTACATTGCCTCAACTACAAGAATATATCAGCTCCATGAGGTCTGACTCTTTGTACATGTAAATATTGCAACATACTAATCATCAGGATTGTCCTGGGGCTCCCCAAAATATCTCTATAATTTTCTTGGTAGGTACCTCTCAAGCATAGTGTGCTCCCTGCCCTGCATCAATCTATCATGCTAAGTGAAAAAGAGTTGTTGCACATCATCGAACCAAGTGGGCCATCCAAGATATGGCTGCCATGTGAAGGCTCGCATATCATCCAGGACTCTCCTCTAGTGGGGAATCTCATGTTGTCCTTTTTGTGTAAAGGAAACACCTCTATATTTCCAAACAACTAGATCATTTGACTTCATATCGACTGGAACAACTCTCGAATGAAGCAAAATGATGTGCTCCCAAGCCTCGATATCAAGATGTGTGACCTCTACCCTAATGCCTTTGTTGTCAACATATGCAAACTCATGAAGATCTCTGTACAATGAGGCCAGTAGTACTGGGCCCCACGCAAAGCATACTTATCACTAGACCATCTTCTCTCAGGTGAGCCCCCATCTAGGATTGAAGTATTGGCCCCTTTGATCTGGTGCAATGAGACCTGATATGATAGTTGCTATAACCAAATGGAAGGGTGACATGATAGGCCTGTGATGCTCCAACTTGATCTGGCCCTCGCAAGAGAAAATATCATTGAAGTCCATCACGTCATAGCAGGCCTCCCTCTCGACATCCACATTATTTATCACATGCTCTCTGTGGATGGGTAATCTAAGTATCTGCTGCACATCCTTTAGTGTGATAGTGGCCTTGAATGTCAGAAGGTGGAAGGAGGATGTCTCACTGTGCCACTACTCTACAAGCGTTGTCATCATCCCTAAATGTGTCCTAATTGGTGATGCATAGGCAATATACTAGAGGCCAATCATCCCCAAGTGCTCATGTTGTCACTCAAGCATACCCTGCAAAATGCCAAAAATATCTCAGGACCTGTGCTCACGTGAGTGAAGTATCGACACCTCCTCCTACATAAGGAAAACCACTACATTAAAATTCGTAAAAAATCGCGATCCTGTTTTGTCTCAGCGTACCCGAAATAGGTTGCACATTGCTATTTGTGGGTGCAACACAATTTGAAAATTCCAAACTGCACTACTAGGAGCTTTTAAATTTTAACTCTCAAACTCCATCATGGTGTCACAGTTTGAGAAGGTGACTAAGTTTAATAAAAAACCCTAATTGTAAAGAGGCCCACCATGGCACACTTCACATATGCGGTTCAGTTTGGAATTTGAACCTTAATTCCAAACTGTGTCACAACGTCGCTATTCATGACTATGACACAACTTGAGGTTGTGTGGTACTGAAAAAGATTTTCTAGCTGTGCTATATTGGACCGTTGCTAAAGGACCTAATTTCTAAGCTATTAAATGTGCACGAAAATCAAAAAATGAGGTCAAGTCAAGTTGACTCACTGGTGGTTCACTACTAGGTAGCCTTTGGTGTGTGTGTACTCGATCTGAAATGTGCTGGTGAAGCTATTGTTGCACCATCTAGCGAAGGGGTCAAAGCTTAAAGGTTCAAAATATCAAAAGGGTGGATGTATAAATGAATTGGAAGTGGCCCCTCGAGGTCATTTTAAGCCTAAAAACTAGGGTTTTTTGACCTTGTTTAGCTATCTAGCTAGGGTTTTTGTTCCCCGATCCCATTTTTGACTGGTTAAGGACTGTTTTGCATTGTTTTGTCACATATTTTTCATGTTTTTGGAATCTTGGAGCCTTTCTAGATCTATCAAGCACCTTGTCCTCTTTTTTTATGAGATCACCCAAAAATTTGAAATTTTCGTTTGATCTCTTGAGGGACAGTATGGCAGCATAATTCGTTCGTCGAGGCAATAGTGGGCAATTTTTAAAATCAATTTTTTTTGGCTTTTGATCAAGACATGTTTTTTCTTTGAACCAATGAAACAAGTGCATCGCTTCAAAGAGGGGAAAAATGTAAACAAGTAAAATGTACTGATTTACATTACACCCCCGATCTTGCTTTAACTAACACTGCTTCATCCTGAATCATCCCTCTATCTAACCATTTAATTGAATACCCTTATTTGATTAAATTCATCAACTCTTAATCTCTTAATTAAATAAATAATCATTTATCTGATTAAGTCATTCTCTCTCATTAATTAAATAAATCAATGTTATTTAATTTATCCTCTCATCTCTATTTAATTAAATAATTCATTTTATTTGATAAAATCTCTAAAGTCATCTTTTTAAATTAAATAAATTAAACCTTATTTGATTTAATCTAACATCACCCCCTTTAGTTAAATAAATCAAAATCTTTATTTAACTAAGTCTAAATCATTTTCCTCTCAACTTTGATTTATTTAAATCCTAAAATCTAAGTCAAAATTATCAAATCACCTAACATCATCTTAATTAATCAAATCTTGATTAATTCTAACAGTAATCCATGTACCGTCCTCTAGCTTTTGCCACTTGCACATGAAAATACAATTAATTAATTTATTAAATCCCTATTTTCTCTCAACTTGGCATCTTTAGGGGAATATTCCTTCAAATTTGAAATCCCTCCAAGTGGACTTTATCCTTCCAACAAGACATTCATTCCCACGTACATGTCCTTGTCCATTGAGCCAAGTGGAATTTAATTCATTTTCATCCCCCTCAAACATGTCATTTCACTATTTTGAAATTCCACGTAATTGCATTTTTGGGCACATTCATCAAAATATGCACATCCTTTGCCCATTCACATCTTGACAAGTGGCACTTTCCCATTGGATGTTGAATGATCCCACATTGCTTCATTTTGGACATTCTTCCATCTTGTATTTCTATAAATAAGAGGCTTCTCTCCTCATTTTGATCATCCAAAATTTGAGCAAGTCTACTATACTAAATTTCATCCTCAAGCATATCTATTTCCATCAATTTTATCAAGGTCTTAGCTAGGTTATGCATATTTTTCATCATGGAGCTCAATTGAATCATCAACAAAGTGGATCACTCATCAACATTGCATCATAGGAGTTGGGAAAGGTCCAATTTTCACATCAAATCGGCACCAATTCCCCCGTGGGATCAAGAGTTTTCTTTACATTGAATAGGATTTGATAGCTTTTGTTTATGTTTTCCTATGTTCTTCATCTCATTTCTTGTTCTTTACAATTTAAATGGATTTCATGGGGAATTTTGATTCTCACTTGAATTTGATCTAATATTTTTTTTGTTTCTTGTGTTTGTGCAGGTCTAGGATTGGGGTTCTACATTTGATGCTAGGAGGGAAGATTTCAAGTTCTACTCATGTTTTGTCACAAAATTCCATTCTTTTCTCTATTTTTTTGGTGTCTATAGGGAATTGTGCTGCTATCAGTCTTGAGGCACCATACAACACTGCTATGAGTCCAGCGATGCCATACAACAATGCTACAAACTCCAAACTCCCTTGCTGCAACATTCTTCCCCCAAAATACAAATTTCTAAACTGTGACGCTAGTCTGGTTTTCTGGTGCTAGGATTTTCAAACTCCAAATTGTGCTACTGAGCAAAACTACACTGCCATCACACTCTCTATTTTTTTGTAGAGCATCACTTGTGGATTTAGTGCTGCCATACAGTGCCACTAACTTTCTCAAACAATGCTGCATACATAGGTTGCACTGCTGGGGTCGAGTAAAAAGTCAAATTTCAATTTTTTTTTGACATGTGATTTTTTGACATCAATGGAAATGGGAAACATATCCTCCTTTGAACACACATATTTTCTCTCCCTTAAAGGAAAATTATTGTAAGGGAAAACCATTTTTCTCACTTTCCACTACTGTGCAACTTCCTTTTCTTTTACTGTACTCTTTTTCTTCACACCTTCTGTGCACACCTTTACATTTTACTTCTTTGCACACCCCCTCTTAGGAGTAGACATGTTGCACCAACCAACAACCATTAAAGCACACATCCTTTGACATGTATGACAAATAAAAACACCTATATGCCACACAATGACAAAAATTACTCCCCCTAACTACAACAACCAACAATGCTACTACCTATTCCCCCTGAGAGGTAGCCTCCAACATCAGTCTGAAATAAGGAATGAATCTTGAAATCCATTTGACTGATGCATAATTTAATGCATTTAATTTAAATAACAAGGGGAAATAACCCCTAACTTCTCCCAGAGATACTCAAAAAGTATCCTTAGGAAGAGCCTTTGTGAAGATATCTATAACTTGATCCTTTATAGGCACATACTCTAGCTTCACCTCATTCTTTGCAATCTTCTCTCTCAAAAAGTGATACCATATTGAGATATGCTTTGTCCTTGAATAAATTACCAAATTATTTTAAATGTTGATAGCACTTGTATTATCAAAAAATATAGAAATAGGTGCATCATATACCAATATAATATCCTTCAATGTTTGTTTCATCCACAATACCTATGTACAAAATGATGCAACAACAGTGTATTATTCTTATGAGTAGAAAGTGACATTGAATCTTGCTTTTTGCTTAGCCAAGACACCAAACTACTTACAAGATAGAAAGCACCACTATTTCTATCATCCACACAACCTGCCCAATTAAAATTTGTATAAGCACTCAAAGAGAATTAAAAATCCTTTGGATACCACAAGCCATGTTGTGAAGTTCCCTTCAAGTATCTGAATATTTTCTTAACTATTTCCACATGTGAATCTTTGGGATCTTCTTGAAATCTATCCACAAGACAAGCTCCATGCATGATATCTAGTCTAATATTAGTTAGATACAATAGTCCTCCAATCACTGATATACTTGCTCTAATTAGCCTTTGGAGATTGATCATTTTTTCTCAACTTGGAACAAATAACCATAGGAGTGCATACCAGCTTAGAGTCTTCCATTCCAAACTTCAACATTTCCTTGACATATTTTGATTGTGAAATGATTATATATTTTTTTGTTTGATTGATTTGTAGTCCAAGGAAGAAATTCATCTCCCTACACATTGACATTTCAAACTCATTGTGCATCTATTTTGAAAATCTCTTGCACATAACTTCACTTCCTTTGAATTTTATATCATCAACATACACAAACACAATCAAGATTTAATAATTTTCAACTTTAAAATAAATATTTTTATCTGCAGTACCTTTATTGAATCTTTGCTACAATAAGTACCTATCTAATCTTGCATAGCAAGATCTAGGAGCTTGCTTGAGTCCATATAATGCCTTCTTCAATCTATATATCATATTAAGGTTATCTGATAGCTGAAAGTCGTCTGTTTGTTCAATATAAAATTCTTCCAACTCACCATTCAAAAATGTAGACTTCACATCTATTCAATAAACTTTGAAGTCCTTATGTCCTGCAAAATCTAAAAACATCCTAATGATTTCCACCCTTTCTACTAGAGAAAATGTATCCTCAAACTCTATTCTTTCCACTTGTGATTAACCTTTACACACAAGTCATGCCTTATTCCTGTCAACTTATCCATTCTCATTTAGCTTATTCTAAAGCACCCATTTAGTTCCAATCACATTCTTGTCTTCTAGTCTTGGTACAAGTTCCCAAGTCTGATTATTCTGAATCTATATTAGTTCCTCTTCCATAGCCTTGATCTAATACTCATCTTTACATGCTTCAATCATTGTTTTGGGTAGAAATTTGGAAAGTAAGCACAAGTTTACTTATTCTTCTATCATAGTATCCTTTCTTCTTGTCAATACACCTTTTCTTTTGTCACTAATGATTTGATCTTCTGAATGATTATTCTACACACACTTAGGATTCTTAGAGTTATTTTCCAGAGCTTCTTCCTCTTCAACGTACATTCCTTTTTCCTTTCCTTCATCCTTTTCTTCTTCTCTACAAGAAGACTCATTTTATTCATATTCATATATCATCACTAAAATTTTATGTAAGTCTTCATCCACTTTGACACTTGCACTTTCAACAATCCTTTTCAGCCTCTTGTTGTAGCCCTAGTAACCCTTGATTTTTATAAAATATCTAAGGAAGATTCCTTCATCATATTTGCATCAAAATTTCCAAATTTTTCTTCATCTCTTCTAATATAGCATTTGTTTCCAAACACTCTAAAATATTTGATACTAGGAGTTCTTCCATACCATACCTCATAGGGATTCTTTGAATTGTTTGTCCTTTCTTGTGATCTATTAAGTATGTAAACTATAGTATGAATTTCTTCTCTTCATTAGACATCTAGTAGATAATTTTCTTCTCTCATCATTTTCCTTGTTGCTTCTTGAAATGTTCTATTCTTTCTTCCCACTACTCCATTCTGTTGAGGAGTCCTAGGAGTTGACAAATGCCTCTTTATCCCATGATCCTCACAAAAATTGTGAAACTCATTGGAGGTGAACTATCAACCTCAGTTAGATCTCAAAATTTTTATTTTCATATCCATTTCATTTTCTACCATAGATTTAAATTCCTTAAACTTATCTAGAACTTATGATCTTTCTTTGAGAAAAGTTACCCAAGTCATTCTAGAGTAATCATCAATCAATAACATGAAATGCCAATCACTTTGAATTTTTTTTATTCTAGTAGGTCCACAAAGGTATGTATGCAACAACTCCAAAGGTATTGTAGTAGATAATTCTTTGACTTTGAAACTCTTTCTAGCTTACTTCCCAATTTGTCATGCCTTGTAGACAACATTGATAGGCTTTGTAATCTTTAGATCTCTCACAACTTAAATTGAACTGATCCTCACTATGCTATCAAAATTGATGTGACACATTCTTCTATGCCATATCCAACTTTCATTTATTTGAGTCATAAAGCACTAACCGTTAGCACCCTTGAGCAGATAAACATTTACATTTATCCTTCTTGCAACAACTAGAGTTTCAAGGCCTTTTTTGATCTCACAACCAACATCCTGAAATACAAAATTATATCCTTTGCTACACATTTTTCCTACACTCAAAATTTTGTGTCACAAACTCTTAACATAAAGAACATCATTGTTGATGGTGTTTTATGCACAACAACAATTCAGACAGAATACAATATCCTATCTCTCTTGAAAGGTAATCTTCAACAATAAATTACTGAAAATCACCCCAAGGTCTCTCGGGTGTCAGGTCATGACAATGCATAAACAACTTAGATAATATGTGAAAATGTTGGTAATCACAATCAGACCTTACTACAAGCAAACTATATCTTTCCAATTATCAGATTTTGTAATATGATGATCTCAAATCCTAGATCTAACCAGATAATAAAGAAATAGCAAAAGATAAAGGTGCAAGAATATGATAAGATCTAAATTATTCCTAGAATGAACAATGCAAATGACAGATATCTGGAATGGACCAATCTCAAATAACCAATCCTTGATCAACCCACAATGCAATCTCACAAGAATGGTGCAATCTTCTAAGGTATATGGATTTTCAAATCATAGACATTCATCCACAATCGAACTTAAGCACATGTAAATATATGGTTCAGGTTGAATTCACCAGCCTACTACAATCAGATAGTTACTGGGAGTATAGACCAGAGATTGCTCCAAACATTCCAAATATGAAATCATAATAATTTAATTCTGAACACTAAACCCTAAATCTTTAAGCAATCTAAAAAATAAAACAACAGGAACCATGCAAGATGAAATAACACAATAGATTGCACTAGGAAAACCACAATGTCTTCAATTGTATTAGACCACCGAAATGCTGCAACAATTCCACTGTTCTATTTACAATACTTGCTTCAAGAATTTCACAAAATGCTCTAACTCTTACTTGTCTCTATTATCTCTTCTCTATATTTTCTAATATCCAATGTCTTACAATGAGGCAAGAATTCCCTTTATAGAAAATTCACAAGACATGTCGGCCCAGCCAAACATTTACAAAATAAAACCAGCCAAAGCAAGTCGGCCTTAGGAATTCAAAATAAGGCACACATTAAATGCCGATACATCATCAAGGTCGGCCCAGATATGGTCCCCAATGCAGCCTGGATCAATACATGCCCTATAATAATAGGGAAGCACAAATCTCAAAATGGCATTAAATACTGCCTCCCTTATCTTTGTTTTGGATCAATGATCCTTGAACCCTCAAAAATACCCCATCCAACTCAGCAACAGGTGGCGAAGGCAAAACCTTAATTTTTCATTTAATGGAGTCAATCTCCTCCTTTGACTGCTCAACAATCTTATTCCAATCATCCTTATGTGCCTAATATTTATCCATTACTGACAAGTAGGTTGCCACATCATCCAATTGGTGCCCTGTTATAACATTCTCGGAGTCTGGAGTATAAACATCATGCCACCATTCCTTTAGTTGTTCCAGAATCAGGTACTTAGGAGCTATCTTTCTCCTACCAGTCATAACTTCAAAAAATGCAATGCAATCCTCATAGACACCGGTCAGGTCACCATCCATCAGCTTCTTCCGTTTTTGGATCTTCCTCATGGCCTTCTACAAAATCTGTAGAGCCTCAAACCATTCCCAAGGTTCATTTAATCTGGAGGAAGGAAGAATCCCATCTGTAGCCAATCGATCTTTACCATATTCTATGATGACCTTGGATTTCTGCAGTAGAAGGTCAATGTCTTCCTTGTCCTGGGATAGCACATGCTCCAATAACTCCTTGGCTCGGACCACATCCTTCCTAACTGAAAGGATATCCTTGATTGCACTATCTCCTCTTGCCTGCACATCCTTCAACCAATCCGTTGTAGTTTGAGTAGAGGCCTTCATCTTTTCAATTTCAGAGATGGTTTCCTTGGGCAAGAAACCAGAAGCGGTAGAAGAAGAGGGGTGGAGAGATTGCAGAGGCTTCATTACATCCTCCAAGCACTTCCTAAGCCTTTCATTTTCTTTTCTAAGCTCATGCTTGGTCTGAGTTTCCTTTCTTAACCTCCCAATGATTACCGCACTGGAGCCTTCATATTCATCAATGTCCTGTTCCATGGAGGCTGGCCCAAGGTTAATGGTCTGCACATTGTAATCTTCAACAGTGACATCTTCTCTTGTCTTGTCTGCAGCAGGGGTGGCAATGTGGATAACTCTGTTATTTGCTTCATCCCTTTCTATCCTTGAGACTATGCTGGCTGCCTTCTTCTTTCCTTTGCCAATCTTGGATAGCATTTCATCCCAATCCAAGGGAGTGTCCTCAACAACTACCTGCTTCTTCCTCGTGATTTCCTTTTCAAGCCAATCTGGGACAACAGGTTCTACTCAGACCTCCTCTATTTTTTCCTCTTCCTGTTGTTCTTCCAGCATATTTTCCTCTTCCTTTTTAGGGAGCTACTCACTTTGATCATATACTTCAATTTCCACCTCCTGTACCGGTGACGGGGTTCTAACTGGGATATTCTCCTTCTCGGGTGATTCATGGCCCTTGCTACTTGCCGGAGAATCCTCATATTGCACTAGAGGAGAAGGAAGTTTTCCTACCTCTTCCACTTCGAGCTCAGCTACCTCACCAAAGAGCGCTCCTTCCTTGAATGGCTCTGCTTCTTCGCTAGTCTCATGCTCCTCAAGAGTCTCATGCTCATGCATGCTTGGTGGAGGAGAAGCAACCTTAGATGGCTCCACAACTGGTGACTTTGGAGGAGAATCCATCTTTTGCACAGTGTCCTCAGGAGGAGTCCTAGACCTCCTCATATAAACCTTGGTCTTCTCTCCAGAACTCTCCACATCAACAATTTGAGGCTCATCTTTTGAGGCACCCTGACCTTTCTTCTTTGAACCCCTGGTTGTTCTTGTCTTCTTTGGTGGTGGAGGAGCATCCTCTCCAACTGGATTTTCTAACTCCTCCTCATCAAAGGACCTGCCAATCTTCAAAGCTCTACTTCTTTTCTTTCCTTTTGGCTTTCTCTTGGGTTCGGGCTCCCTTTCTTTAGGGCCTCTGATCTTTATTTTGAATGGTGAGCTCTTTTGAGTTTTCCCTTTGGGGTCATCTTCCTTGGATTCCTATGAAGTAGACATGGGATTAAGATTTCCCGTCAAATTGAAGGTACATGGTACCTTTTCACTCTCAAGCTCCCAAACCTTATGCTTCAATCAAGAAGTGGTGAATCTCATAACCGGGGCCATTAGGTCTTCCAACTCTGTGACCTCATCTTCATTCCAATTGATCTCCCTGATTGACCTATCCTTAACGGCCTCATAGGCATGATCTTGCACTAGGTTTCCATCATCCTCCAGTTGGTCAGGGATCAACTTGACATTGTATTGTCCGATTGTATCAACGGGAAGCCTGGAGTACTTCTTCTTCCTTGCTTCAAAATCATCCTTGATGTTGGCCCAATAGTCTTCTAGGTCATCCTTGTGGCAGTACTCCTTGGTAGCCTTCTTTTGTGCTTCCCCAGTGATGTCAAAGTTTGTTCTTTTGGAATGGAAGGAGAAGCCATGAGCTGCCTACTCATCACCTACTGCATGCGCTGACTGGATAGAAGGGCACACTTCTGCTACACCAATTCCAAGTGGGAAATCCCCACCAAAACCTGTTTTATGCTTTTCCTTCTTGACAACTGCATCAAATTCACATATTTGTCTAACAATTTCCAACACTGCAACATGATCGGTAGGGTACCTAGGTAACCTGTATGGAGCATCCGAGCATCCATCAATTCTAATGTAAGAGAAGGTGGGAAACTGAATGAACCAGGCCCCATAATTCTTTATCAACCCCTTCACTCCTTCTGACAGTCTCACATGCTCGCCATTCTAAAGTATCCTAGTGATGTGCATCATGAATGCATCATTGGCCCTTCTGTAATCTCTGTGTCCTAGATGTAACTCCGGATAAATCTCATAGACTATGTTCTATAAAAATGTTCCTTGTGGATTCAAACCCCTGTATGGGTAGAATCGGGCAAGCACATACATGAGATAAGAGGACATGGTGAACCTCTTTGTTTCCAGGACATCCCTCAGCTGCTTGTCAATTATAGTGCTGATAAGTCCGGCCCAGTGGTAGTTGGTTCCTTGTTCAACTTTGGTGATCACATGGACCATCCAACTCTCTAACACTCCAGCGGTCTTCAAACCTGCCACCCTACTCAAAAATGTTATGGCATCATAAATGTCTGACCTGAACTTAACCCTGTGCAACTGTTTGGGCAGTTTGGAGTAATGTGACTTTGGCTTCTCCAACCAAGAGTTGATCATCTGTTGAGCTTTGCTTGGCTCATTCTCATAATATGTCCAGGCCATGTCCATGTTCAAAGCACATACAGAAGGAAAATCTGGCATGTCAAAGGCCTAGGCAATAGAAACAGGGCTAAAATTGGCCAAGACCCTTCCTTCAGTTCTGACAACCCTTTGTGTATCAAAGTCATACTGCCAAGCACACTCCAAGATTAATTCATAGCACTAGATCGCCGGAGGAAACCCTGCCACATGCACCAATCCGGATTTCATCATTCCCTGCCTTAAGACCGACAGATCCTTCTGAGTTGTCCTCTGTTTAAACTCTTCATATCTCCATGCTCCAACATTGGTGTCAGACACCTTAGACCACACGGAAGATATCTTGCTTTCTAGCCACTGACCCTTGGTGTCCAATCTTAACCTTTATGCTTCTGAAATGGAGGACCCCTTCATGTCACCTTTGGACTTTCCTACAGCGGCCTTGCTTGATTCAACTTGCACTCACAAAAGATTGTCATAAGTATCCCACTATCACACATATTCCAACCAAAGGTTAGCATAAAACTAGATAAAGCAGTTAAGAACTATCACAAATCACCAATCCTCAAAAATCTAGGAAAATAGAACAACCTGGGAAAACAATGCAAACCGGGAAAATCCAGTCGAGGCAGAATTTCAGAGAAATCCGACCTAGATGGATTCCTGCTGCCAAAACTTCATTAGTGAAATAAATCGCTAGCACAGACAAAAGGTTATAAGATTATCATGAAATCCATTCATTGGCAACAAGAAGTTAGCATTTACCATTTATTCCATACATCCTACCTTTGGGAAATCGAAAGAAATAAAACCAGGCAGGAAAAACCAAAAAAGTCCGGACAGGAAGGATTTCTGTGGATAGTTCAAATACTCCGGAATTAGTTACACCCCGCGGAATTGGCCGAAACCGGGAAAATATAGGCGAGCAGGAATTCCGCGGACACCTCGGAAACCCGACGAAGGACAACACACGAACCAGCAATTAAATGAACATGAAAACCTTTCCACTTAGATTCTAATGGTCCCAAAAATCGATGTCAATAGACAATACCTCAAATGCAAATGAATTCAAACTTCCAAAACCCCTAGATGACTAATCCTCATGGTGAAATAGTGATGCCCTAAATTGGATGAATAAACCCTTCGCCATAAAAACCTGGGTAAGCTTGAGGTTTAAAATACCATCTATGAAGATCAGTTTAGAGCGCTCCGAATCCTCACAAGGTAGGGGTCAGTTTAATATAAGTGCTCGATTAACAAATCATGACGAATTCATTATTCTGGGCCGAGCACCGAGAAAACCCTAACCTTGCACAATATGGCACATTACATACTAAGAGGGCAAACAATTTGACCCAGAACACCTTCCAAACGGATGCACCTTTCATCTAATGGATAACTACAAGCTCACAAGGCACGGGTGATGAGGTTTGACGAAGAGATGGGTCAAACCCTAACTCGATAAAAGAAATCGTGGCTAAACATGGGCCGACCCAAAATGACCACCAATCAACTCAAAAAACTCAATCATTGCGTAAACAAATAGAAGGGCCATCGACAACCTACCATGGAACAACCTAGACAAAACTCGAACTCGAAGAAGTAGCCACAAAGCAAACATGCCCAAGCAATGAAAACCTTGATCAACGCTCTAGACAATCCACACGCACACGGCCCGAAATCGATGATCAAGACTCAAACAAGGGATGCACTCAGATGCCAAGGCAGCAAACAAGTGAATAATGAAGTCAAAATGATGCCTAATAGATTTTAAATCCACCCATATACGTGTCTGAGCAAGGGTACCTTGAACATTAATGAGCGACAAGACGTGTCTGAAAAAACTGAAAACCCGAGCCCAAGATGGAATTTCGGAAAATCCCAAGATACGCAGAAAATCTGGATGAACACGAATTCTGCAGAAAAAGAAAAAACTAGGAGTTTAATGAAGTTCGGGATTTTGACGTAGTCCGGGAAAATCCGCCAGAACCGAAAAATCCCAGAGTCAAGCAGAAACCCGGATTCAAAAAATTTAGCAATGAATAGACAATGGACCAGAGCCTGGGAAAATCTGCCGGAGCTAGAAAATCTAGGATTCAGGTCAAAACCCGAATTTTCACCAAAAGCCAATTTTAACCAATTTAATCCTCAAGGCAAGACCAAGACCAGTAAGACCAATATCTCAAGACCTTCAAAAGACAAATCCAATGAAACCAAAGGCCAAAAGACGTCATCAAAAGAGGGTCCCCACTCCAAGTGGGGCGTGTGTGCAGAAATTGCACAACAAATGGCGACTCTGCTGGGGAAATGCTCCCAAGTATTTCGATGACAAACTGGAATCAAGAACCCAGAACTCATGGTTTCAGCCCACCTATACTGCCACTACCCAAGTTAAAACAAAGAAGCCCCCTAGTCATCCAAACTTTCATATACCATGGTCAAAGTGTGTGCATATGCATTCATTATCCTCCTTTAGTTGTAACAAGAACCAAACTTGGTATGAACAAGCTACATAAAGATTCGTACTCTAAAAGTAACCTTGATAGAGCCTCACTGCCAGTTAGGCATCCATAGCCCCGATGAGGTTATCACTGTGATCCTCCTGAACATAGCTCTACTGCCAGGTAAGCGTCTATAGCCCCGGTAGAGATATTCAGATCCCCCTGATAAGTTAAATTCAAATCTTTTAATTTTCAATATTTTCTTCTCTTTTTTTTATACTACTTATCTTTTCACTGTTTTCACTTCAACCTGTGAACAATGAAGTTCACACTCAGGGTTGAGAACCACAGTAGCATTAGAGCAAAAAAAATAATTTTTCACTTGTTCAAACTTCATAAGGACCTTATGCAACGTTAGGTATCTTTAATTTAAAATATGAGACCCTAATGTATTCCTGTTCAAACTGACTAGAAAACTCTTTGCCTCAACACAAGGATGAGTGACATTGGGTAGGAAATTCATACCATAATGCCTTGGAAGGATGATTAGAGTTTATAAAAGAAATACCAAGAACATTAGACCTACTTTGTCACCACTGTCATACAAATGCACCCAAAGATCCCAAAAAGAGAAGGAACCAAGAGCAAGAGCGACCCAAACCAAAAAAAACAAACCAAAGCAAACCTAATCTAACCAAAGCAGAACAAACAAAGCAAAAGGAAACCTAATCTAACGAAACAAAACAACAGAAAGTAATCTAAACTAACTATATACAAAGCAGGGAGCCAAAAATAGCTCAGGACTGGAAATAGTGTTTCAAATACTACCCATTGATAGGCAGTGGAATATCTTCTCCCATGAGAGTCTTCAGACAGAAGGCATTATCTCCAAGTATTTCAGCAATCTGATATGGGCCAAGCCACAGTTTATCAAATTTCCCATGACTCCCCTTTTGATCATGAGGTTTATCCCAGTATAAGACCAGGTTAGAAATCTTGAAGGCTTTGACTTTAGCCCGCCTATCAAACCACCTCTTAATGATCCCCTGATGTTTAGCAAAATTCTCAAGGGCACTATCTCGTTTCTCCTCGAGATGCAATAGTTCTGTCAACCTAACCTCCCTTCTGTCCCCCTCATCATAAAACTCATTTATAAACTGTAAAGTTGGGATCTTGAGTTGAATAGGGAATACTGGCTCTAGACCATACACCAAGTGATAAGGGGATGTGCCAATGGATGACTTAAGTCTTGTACGATCTGCCCAAAGGGCAAACCGAAGCTGGGTGTGCTAGTCTTTTGGGTTCCTCTCTAACAACTTACGGATAACAGTCAACAAGTTCTTATTAGAGGACTCTACTAAGCCATTACCCTGAGGGTAATAATTAGATGCAAATTTCACAATAATGCCGTGATCAAAAGCCCAATTTGAAAATTTTAAAGATGCGAAAGCAGGACCATTATCACAGACAACAACAATAGGGCATCCAAATCGATTAAGAATAGTAGATTCTAGGAAATCAATCACTACCTTAGATGTACATTGCCTACAAGAAAAAGCTTCAGTCCATCTTGTGAAATAATCAGTAATAGTGAGAATGTACCTGTGTCTTGTAGAAGATGGTGGGTTAATGGGGCCTATGAAATCCATACCCCATTGAGCAAAAGGCCTTACCTCAGTGAGCGGTTGGAGCGGAAGTGCCACATACCTTTCCCTTGTTGTTGCGGTCTGACAGGTGTGACAAGTTCTGACATGTTGGTGGACATTTTTGAACAATGTGGGCCAATAGTACCTTGCCCTCAAAATATGATTTGCTATAGCAATTGCAGAACCATGGCCAGTGCCATACTTTTCGTGAAATTCATTTATCACCCTTTCAGCTTCTTGTTTACCAAGACACCTCAAATAAATGCCTTCATGATTTTTCTTGTACAAAACAACTCCCTTTAGCATGAAACTGTCGCTCTTCAATCGTAGGGCTCTCCTCTAGACAACATTAAAATGACCTGGAGATCATTGGTTTAGCAAATAATAAACTATGTCATCATACCAGCCATCTGGGGAAACCTCCTCAATGTTATAATTCTGGACAGTCAACTCAGGACCTATTTCTGCCATAGTTTGAGTGAGTCCCTGTCCTCTTACCAACTTCATGGTCTAGATCTCAATATCGTACTCTTGCAGCATTGTCACCCACTTATCTCTACACTCTCATAGCTCATTTTGTATCAGAAGTAATTTGACTGCGGGGTCTGGGACAACTGCATAAACCTTGTTCCTAAGGATATAATGTCTGAATTTCTTTACTGCTCTAACCAGGGCATATGCCTGCTTCTCTACACTTGGGTATCTAAATTCAGCATCCTTTAATGGGGCACTCATAAAGGCAATGGGATGCTCATTTCCCTCATCAGACTTCTGAGTTAGCATTCCTACGCATGAATGGTCTGAAGCAAATGAATAGATGTGAAAAGGCTTGCTGTAGTTGGGACTTACCAATACTGGAGCATCAACAATGGCTCTTTTGATTTCTGCAAATGCGTCCTTTGCTTTTGTAGTCCATTCAATCTTAGCATCCTGTTTCAACATTGCATTCAATGGTTTGACAATTTCAACAAATCCAGTGATGAATTTTTTGACGAAGTTGATCTTGCCAAAGAAATATTTCATTTCCTTTTTGCTAGCAGGGGGGTGAATCTTTAATATAGCCTCCACTCTTTCTAGATCGATAGCAATTCCATTTTCTGATATCACATGTCCTAGTAGTTTTCCCTCTGTTACTCCAAAAATACACTTTTTAGGATTCAAGGATATGCCAAATTCCCTGCACCTTTGAAACACTTTGTGCAGATCTGAGATGTGATCCCCTCTGTTCTTTGAAAACACAGTTAGATCATCCATATAAATAATGATGCATTTTCTTATGATATCTTTAAAAGCAATATCCATGGCCCTTTGAAACGTGGCCCCTGCATTAATGAGTCCAAATGGCATTCTCCTGTAGGCAAAGGTACCCCATTTAGCTGTGAAGGAAGTCTTGTGTCTGTCCTCATACTGAACCATCACTTGATTGTACCCTGAATAACCGTCCAGAAAGGACATCATCTGAGATCCATTAACCACTTGAAGCACTTCATCCAACAAAGGGACTGGATAGTTGTCTTTTTCAGACGATCTGTTCAAATTCCTGAAATCAACACAGAGTCTGATTTCACCATTCTTTTTCCTCACTGGAACCAGGTTTGCCACCCATGTTAAATGCCTAACGGGAAATATGATTTTGGCAGAGAGTAGTTTCTGAACTTCTTTCTGTATGACTGGTTCCAATAATGCATTAATTGGTCTCTGCCTTTGCCTAAAAGGCTTGGCACCTGGCTTCAAAGGGATAGTATGAGTTATGATTGATGTATCATAAGTTTTCAAATCTTCATAACTCTAGGCTACTATATCGGGAAAGCTACGTAATGCTACAATTATCCCTTGTCTTTCTTCTAGAGTGCATACTTTGCCAATAAAAATGTTCTTGGCGTTATCTTCAGTTCCCATATTGTAAGTATCACACTGTCCATTGATAGACTCCTTCTTTGATTCTTGTTCCTGATCCTTGATTTTATCCATATCAAAAATTATTTCCAACTATACCATTCCCCTTGGAATAGTATTTGATTTTAGGTTTATAACTCCTTCTAAATCTAGTTCTGCTTCCTGAAGCTCTGTCTCATCAATGATTTAAGAAGCAAAAATGTCTGTATTTGTGATAAAATCTAGAATATTCTTGTCATTTCGAACACCTGAAAGTTAGTGACATTGTCTGGGACTGAAGGCACAGGAGTCAATTCTACAGTGAATTTCTTCAAACCTGACAAAGATAAAGGCTGCAGAGTGCTGGCTGCTTGAGCCAGAGAGTCAGCTATTTGATTCTTCCGCCGTGGTATTAGTTGAATGTTGAAGGCATCAAATCCCTCAATGAGGTCCCATACTCTATGCCTATAATTAGTCATTCTTCTATCGTGGCAAGAATATTGTTTCCTTACTTGCTTAACTACTAACTCAAAATCACCAAAGACTTGCAGAATCTTAACCTTTTTCTTAAGTGCCATAAGAAGTCCATGAATTAATGCCTCGTATTCTGCTACATTATTTGTAGAATGAAATTGAAGCCTATGGGCTTCAAAGAAATTCTTACCTTTTGGACTAATCAGCTCAAACCCTACCCCAGCTCTATGCTTGGACTTGGATCCATCAAATCTAAGTGTCCAACATTCAGTAGCTATAATCTTCTTCATCACATCTTTTGGCTTAATATTCCTGGATGGTTTTTTAGATGACATGAACTTCTTTTTCTGATAATCCTCGTGAGGATCTTGTACATCTGTTTTAATGCATTTCTGTACTTGTTCTACCGCTGTTTGGCATAAACAACACTCCAACTCTGAATGGGAAGCATTATGGACTCTACACCAATTAGGTAAGAGTAATTCTTCAAAGCTTGTCCTTCTTCCTAGATGAATTTAATTGTCAACACATTGCTTGATGAATTCCTGAAAACTGTCTAATAGACTGATCTGATTATCTTCAGTTTCCTCTTCTTCCTCCACTGATTTTGTCAAGACAGTAACAGGGCTGGATCCAGTTTTTGCATCGATAGGCATCGCATGTAACATCAATACTTCCTCTGAGTTTGAGTGCTCATACTGTGTTGACCACATATAATTCCCCATGCCAACGTCTGATATCAGAACTTCTGTTGAAGTCTTTTGGTATTCTGTGATCATGTATTTCATTCTTGGCTCTCTCTCAATCCTGATCTGATTTGGAACCCCTTTCCAGGGAAGCCACATGTGAGAGTGATCAGTAGACACATAACCATTAAAAGCCTTAGTAAAATCTCTTCCTAGAATCAAACCATACGCATCAGGGATATCAGCTACCTGAATATTGATAACCTGTTGAATCCTTGGGTCTGAAGCTACCTGCATGTGAATCATATTTAACTCTCCCACCACATTCACTTCAGTTCTATCCAACTAAGTCACCTTCTTCTGAGAGTCAGCAGGTGTAATTCTTAGAGCTCTACAAATCCCAAATGGCATCACATTGGTGGAGGCACAAGAATCTAGTAAACAATTATGTAGATTCTTACCGAATATGCGCACAGAGATTAGGAATGGTGGGGTTTCCGTCTTTCCTTGAAACAAAGTTGGATGAGTATCTATTTGAGCCACTTGAGTCTTATCCTTCTCCTTTCCTTTATCTCTAGGAGGCAAATTAGTTTGACCATGGGCTTGACTTTGTGTCTTCGCCGGCTGAGAACTAGAAATATTGCTAATACCCTCGTCAAAAGATTTATCCAAAGACATTGGATGTGCATCATAAGTACCTAAAACCGCCTTCCTAATGGGAGGGAACCTTAATAACTCAAATGCTGAAAGATTTACCTTTAATCTCTTGAACTCCTTAGCAACAAACGAAGCCATCTGCTCCTTGTTCATGTCTGTTGATACTTTCCTGGGAGGTTCCTCCACCTTGTCTCTGCTTACTTGAACAACCTTTTCCTTCTGTAGGTCAGTTTGAGCTTGTCTTTCCTTCGAAAGGTACTACCTGGATACATGTGGGAAAGATGGATTATTACTAGCATTAGGATCTGGGGGAGTACTGAAGTTGTTAGGAGGAATGGAAGTGGTGAAAGGTCCCCCAGCCTGTGGGCACCTATGAGGCATATCTCTCAGACCTTCCCTTTGGAACATCTGTACTTCCTCAACATAAGCCACCTCCTGATCAAGGGGGCCATTATCATTCATTGCTTCTTCATTGAATAACTAAGCCACTTCATCCCCATTACAAATTTGATCTATTTTCCCTTCCTGAAACTTAGATTCCTCCTCTGGTACATTTTCCTTACTTGCTGGGAAGGGAGCGTGATTTAACACCAGCACGGTAGAATCATAAGGGGAAGAAGGAACCATCTCCTGCCCGTTTGCATTATTCTCCACCTCATATTGGAAAATGGAAGCATCAGTTTGAAACTCTGGACATTCTAACTCTGAATGCTGACTTGTCTTATAAAGCCTACACCATCCTGACAGAGCAGCCTCAGCTAAATATACACCATTGGGAGGCTTGTCTTGAGTGACTAGCTAATTTGTAGATTGGTTGACTACTTGATTAACTAGTTGATCCAATGGGGTGGGGACTCTTCCATTATTAGGTCCTGTATTCCACATTTTACTCTATCCCTATGATTGCCTCTTATCAAATCCTGATCCACTACTTTGTCCTCTATCAAAATTTTGTCTCCTATCATTATTGTAGCCTCTGTCATTGTTGTAACCCCTATCCTGATTATATCCTCTGTCATTATTGAATCCTCTCTCATTACACTGTCCTCTGTCAAAATTCTGCCCTTGTGAAAATTCCCTATTCTGATTGGATTGTATATTCTTCTGAGTGGCTTGTAATTGGCTATTTTGATTCCTCAAGTAGGTCACCTCTAGGTTCAACTTCTTTATCTACTCAGCCATTTCATCAATCCTTTCTTTATTTGGATCCACACAAGGGGGCTGGCTTGGGTTATTCTGAGGAGGGACAAACATTATAGTAGATCCCATAGACTGATGCAACACTTCAGAGTTCTGCAAATAGGCAGAGAAACTATTTGGCTGTGGCTGATACATGGGCTGGTTAACCTGCTGTTGGGGAAAATTTATCATAAGAGAAACTTGGCTCATGGGAAGACCAGGATGTGGCACCAAGGGTAACTGGGGTACTGGATTCATGAGTGGAGTGTGGTTGGTAAGTGCCTGATTTACTGCCTGAACCTGATTGGGATGCGCAACTGGTCCTAAAGAAGGCAACAGTCTAGTCACATGTTGTCTCAGATCTGTGCTAAGCTTAATAGCTTCTGTATAGGCATCAGTTAGACTGGCTAGGGGGTTGGGTCTCCACTTTAAAAAGCTTGTTATAAGGCTATCCAATGCTTCGTAATAGACTCCCAGGGCTGTATTGTTATCCAAAACATAAGGATCTTGAATTCTAGTGTACGCATGGTGAAACCTATTATTGAAACTGGATATGGGTTCATTGACCTCTCTCTTGACTCTAGTAAATTGTAGGTATAGTTCATTGGCACTGATGGGTATTCTAAACTTCTGTAAAAAGGCAGTTTCAAGATCATTCCAATTAAGAATTGAGCCAGATGGGAGGTGATTATACCAGTAAAAAGCCTCTTCCCCTAGTGAATAAGGAAACAACCTACAAGCAACATCCTCATGAACAATTCCTCTATCTTTGAGACAAGTTTGGAAAATCCTTATATGCTCTTCAGTAGTCCTGTTTGGGTCATTAACATGGAACTTTGAACAAAAGTGTTCAGGGTTTTTGGGCATTACATTGTAAGCGTTGAAAGACAAAGGGGATGGATTATTAGCTAGGAAATCCATTGGAAAAAGCGGGGGTGGTGGTTGTGGTAGGTTTACGACAGGCTGAGGTTGTTGAATGGGAACTGCCTCAGGGATGGGTGTAGCTTCAACCTCCGGATGTGAAGATATGGATGATGCTGGTGAAGGGATGGGTGATGATGGTTCTACCCTTTCTCGAGTCCTTCTTGACCTAGTGGGGAACTGTAATTCATGTAAATCTTCCTCTCCTGTGGTAGATCTGGTATTTCTCCTATATCTCTCTGGAGATATGGCGTTCAAGAAACGGTCCAGTGTGCTCATTCAGGCCCTCCTTCTAGCACCAATCTGTTGATGGTGTTTTATGCACAACAACAATTCAGACAAAATACAATATCCTATCTCTCTTGAAAGGTAATCTTCAACAATAAATTACTGAAAATCACCCTAAGGTCTCTCGGGTGTCAGGTCATGACAATGCATAAACAACTTAGATAATATGTGAAAATGTTGGTAATCACAATCAGACCTTACTACAAGTAAACTGTATCTTTCTAATTATCAGATTTTGTAATATGATGATCTCAAATCCTAGATCTAACCAGATAATAAAGAAATAGCAAAAGATAAGGGTGCAAGAATATGATAAGATCTAAATTATTCCTAGAATGAACAATGCAAATGACAGATATCTGGAATGGACCAATCTCAAATAACCAATCCTTGATCAACCCACAATGCAATCTCACAAGAATGGTGCAATCTTCTAAGGTATATGGATTTTCAAATCATAGACATTCATCCACAATCGAACTTAAGCACATGTAAATATATGGTCCAGGTTGACTTCACCAACCTACTACGATCAGATAGTTACTGGGAGTATAGACCAGAGATTGCTCCAAACATTCCAAATATGAAATCATAATAATTTAATTCTAAACACAAAACCCTAAATCTTTAAGCAATCTAAAAAATAAAACAATAGGAACCATGCAAGATGAAATAACACAATAGATTGCACCAGGAAAACCACAATGTCTTCAATTGTATTAGACCACCGAAATGCTACAACAATTCCACTGTTCTGTTTACAATACTTGCTTCAAGAATTTCACAAAATGCTCTAACTCTTACTTGTCTCTATTATCTCTTCTCTATATTTTCTAATATCCAATGTCTTACAATGAGGCAAGAATGCCCTTTATAGCAAATTCACAAGACATGTCGGCCCAGCCAAACATTTACAAAATAAAACCAGCCAAAGCAAGTCGGCCTTAGGAATTCAAAATAAGGCACACATTAAATGCCGATACATCATCAAGGTTGGCCCAGATACGGTCCCCAATGAAGCCCGGATCAATACATGCCCTATAATAATTGGGAAGCACAAATCTCAAAATGGCATTAAATACTACCTCCCTTATCTTTGTTTTGGGCCAATGATCCTTGAACCCTCAAAAATACCCCATCCAACTCAGCAATAGGTGGCGAAGGCAAAACCTTAATTCTGCATTTAATGAGTCAATCTCCTCCTTTGACTGCTCAACAGTTGTATTCTAATCATCCTTATGTGCTTGAAATTTATCCATTACTGACAAGTAGGTTGCCGCATCATCCAATTGGTGCCCTGTTATAACATTCTCGGAGTCTGGAGCATAAACATCATGCCACCATTCCTTCAATTGTTCCAGACTTAGGTACTTAGGAGCTATCTTTCTCCTGGCAGTCATAACTTCAAAAAATGCAATGGAACCCTCATAGACACCGGTCAGGTCACCATCCATCAGCTTCTTCCATTTCTGGATATTCCTCATGGCCTTCTACTGAATCTGCAGAGCCTCAAACAATTCCCAAGGTTCATTTAATCTGGAGGAAGGAAGAATCCCATCTGTAGCCAATTCATCTTTACCATATTCTATGATGACCTTGGATTTCTACAGTAGAAGGTCAATGTCTTCCTTGTCCTGGGATAGCACATGCTCCAATAACTCCTTGGCTCGGACCGCATCCTTCCCAACTGAAAGGATATCCTTAATTGCACTATCTCCTCTTGCCTGCACATCCTTCAACCAATCCATTGTAGTTTGAGCAGAGGCCTTCATCTTTTCAATTTCGGAGATGGTTTCCTTGGGCAAGAAACCAGGAGCGGCAGAAGAAGAGGGGTGGAGAGATTTCAGAGGCTTCATTACATCCTCCAAGCACTTCCTAAGCCTTTCATTTTCTTTTCTAAGCTCATGCTTGGCCTGAGTTTCCTTTCTTAACCTCCCAATGATTACCGCACTGGAGCCTTCATATTCATCAATGTCCTGTTCCATGGAGGCTGGCCCAAGGTTAATGGTCTGCACATTGTAATCTTCAATAGTGACATCTTCTCTTGTCTTGTCTGCAGTAGGGGTGGCAATGTGGATAACTCTGTTATTTGATTCATCCCTTTCTATCCTTGAGACTACCCTGGATGCCTTCTTCTTCTTTCCTTTGCCAATCTTGGATAGCATTTCATCCCAATCCAATGGAGTGTCCTCAACAACTACCTGCTTCTTCCTCATGATTTCCTTTTCAAGCCAATCTAGGACAGCAGGTTCTACCCAGAGCTCTATTTGTTCCTCTTCCTGTTGTTCTTCCGACATTTTTTCCTCTTCCTTTTTAGTGAGCTGCTCACTTTGATAATCTACTTCAATTTCCACCTCCTGTACCGGTGACGGGGTTCTAACCGAGATATTCTCCTTCTTGGGTGATTCATGGCCCTTGCTACTTGCCGGAGAATCCTCATATTGCACTAGAGGAGAAGGAAGTTTTCCTACCTCTTCCACTTCGAGCTCAGCTGCCTCACCAAAGAGCACTCCTTCCTTGAATGGCTCTGCTTCTCTGCTAGTCTCATGCTCCTCAAGAGTCTCTTGCTCATGCACGCTTGGTGGAGGAGAAGCAACCTTAGATGGCTCCACAACTGGTGACTTTGGAGGAGAATCCATCTTTTGCACAGTGTCCTTAGGAGAAGGAGTCCTAGACCTCCTCATATAAACCTTGGTCTTCTCTCCAGAACTCTCCACATCAACAATCAGAGGCTCATCTTTTGAGGCACCCTGACCTTTCTTCTTTGAACCCCTGGTTGTTCTTGTCTTCTTTGGTGGTGGAGGAGCATCCTCTCCAACTGGCTTTTCTAACTCCTCCTCATCAAAGGACCTGCCAATCTTCAAAGCTCTACTTCTTTTCTTTCCTTTTGGCTTTCTCTTGGGTTCGAGCTCACTTTCTTTAGGGCCTCTGATCTTTATTTTGAATGGTGAGCTCTTTTGAGTTTTCCCTTTGGGGTCACCTTCCCCGGATTCCTCTGAAGTAGACATGGGATTAAGGTTTCCCATCAAATTGAAGGTACAGGGTACCTTTTCACTCTCAAGCTCCCAAACCTTATGCTTCAACCAGGAAGTGGCGAATCTCATAATCGGGGCCATTAGGTCTTCCAACTATGTGACCTCATCTTCATTCCAATTGATCTCCCCGATTGACCTATCGTTAACGGCCTCATAGGCATGATCTTGCACTAGGTTTCCATCATCCTCCAGTTGGTCAGGGATCAACTTGACATTGTATTGTCTGATTGCATCAACAGGAAGCCTAGAGTACCTCTTCTTCCTTGCTTCAAAATCATCCTTGATGTTGGCCTAATAGTCTTCTAGGTCATCCTTGTGGCGGTACTCCTTAGTAGCCTTCTTTTGTGCTTCCCCAGTGATGTCAAAGTTTGTTCTTTTGGAATGTAAGGAGAAGCCATGAGCTGCCAACTCATCACCTGCTGCATGTGCTGACTGGATAGAAGGGCACACTTATGCTACACCAATTCCAAGTGGGAAATCCCCACCAAAACCTATTTTATGCTTTTCCTTCTTGACAACTGCATCAAATTCACATATTTGTCTAACAATTTCCAACACCGCAACATGATCGGTAGGGTACGTAGGTAACCTGTATGGAGCAGCCAAGCATCCATCAATTCTAATGTAAGAGAAGGTGGGAAATTAAATGAACCAGGCCCCATAATTCTTTATCAACCCCTTCACTCCATCTGACAATCTCACATGCTTGGCATTCTGAAGCATCCTAGTGATGTGCACGTGAATGCATCATTGGCCCTTATGTAATCTCTGTGTCCTAGATGTAACTCCGGATAAATCTCATAGACTATGTTCTGTCCAAATGTTCCTCGTGGATTCAAACCCCTATATGGGTAGAATCTGGCAAGCACATACATGACATGAGGACATGGTGAACCTCTTTGTTTTCAGGACATCCCTCAGCTGCTTGTCAATTATAGTACTAATAAGTCCGGCCCAGTGGTAGTTGGTTCCTTGTTCAACTTTGGTGATCACATGGACCATCCAACTCTCTAACACTCTAGTGGTCTTCAAACCTGCCACCCTGCTAAAAAATGTTATGGCATCATAAATGTCTGACCTGAACTTAACCCTGTGCAACTGTTTGGGTTGTTTGGAATAATGTGACTTTGGCTTCTCCAAACAAGAGTTGATCATTTGTTGAGCTTTGGTTGGCTTATTCTCATAATATGTCTGGGCCATGTCCATGTTCAGAGCACATACAGAAGGCAAATCCGGCATGTCAAAGGCCTGGGAAATAGAAATAGGGCTAAAATTGGCCAAGACCCTTCCTTCAGTTCTGACAACCCTTTGTGTATCAAAGTCATTCTGCCGAGCACACTCCAAGATTAATTCATAGCACTGGATCGCCAGAGGAAACCCTGCCACATGCACCAATCCGGATTTCATCATTCCCTGCCTTAAGACCGATAGATCCTTCTGAGCTGTCCTCTGTTTAAACTCTTCATATCTCCATGCTCCAACATTGGTGTCAGACACCTCGGACCACACGAAAGATATCTTGCTTTCTGGCAACTAACCCTTGGTGTCCAATCTTAACCTTTCTGCTTCTGAAATGGAGGACCCCTCCGTGTCACCTTTGGACTCTCCTGCAGTGGCCTTGCTTGATTCAACCTGCACTCACAAAAGATTGTCATAAGTATCCCACTATCATGCATATTCCAACCAAAGGTTAGCATAAAACTAGATAAAGCAGTTAAGAACTATCACAAATCACTAATCCTCGAAAATCCAGGAAAATAGAAAAACCCAGGAAAATAATGCAAACCGGGAAAATCTAGACGAGGCAAAATTTCAGAGAAATCTGACCCAGATGGATTCCTGCTGCCAAAACATCATTAGTCAAATAAATCGCTAGCACGGACAAAAGGTTATAAGATTATCATGAAATCCATTCATTGGCAACAAGAAATTAGCATTTAGCATTTATTCCATACATCCTACCTTTGGGAAATTGAAAGAAATAAAACTAGGCAGGAAAAACTAGAAAAGTCCAGATAGGAAGGATTTCTGTAGATAGTTCAAATATTTTTGGAATTTGCTATACCCCGCAGAATTGGCCAAAACTGGGAAAATCTAGGTGAGCAGGAATTTTGCGGACACCTCAGAAACCCGAGGAAGGACAACACGCGAACCAATGATTAAATGAACATGCAAAACTTTCCACTTAGATTCTAATGGTCCCAAAAATTGATGCCAATAGACAAGACCTCAAATGCAAATGAATTCAAACTTCCAAAACCCCTAGATGACTAACCCTCATGGTGAAATAGTGATGCCCTAATTCAGATGAATAAACCCTTCACCATAAAAACCAGGGTAAGCTTGAGGTTTAAAATACCATCTATGAAGATTAGTCTAGAGCGCTCTGAATCCTCACAAGGTAGGGGTCAGTTTAATATAAGTGCTTGATTAAAAAATCATGACGAATTCATTATTCTGGGCCGAGCACCGAGAAAACCCTAACCTTGCACAATATGGCACATTACATACTAAGAGGGAAAACAATCTGACCCAGAACACCTTCCAAATGGATGCACCCATCATCTAATGGATAACTACAAGCTCACGTGGCACGGGTGATGAGGTTTCACGAAGAGATGGGTCAAACGCTAACTTGATAAAAGAAATCGTGGCTAAACATGGGCTGACCCGAAATGACCACCAATCAACTCAAAAAACTCAATCATTGCGTAAACAAATAGAAGGGCCATCGACAACCTACCATGGAACAACCCAGAAGAAACTCGAACTCGAAGAAGCGACCACAAAGCAAACACGCCCAAGCAATGAAAACCTTGATTAGTGCTCCAGACAATCCACACACACGTGGCCCAAAATCGATGATCAAGACTCAAACAAGGGATGCACTCAAACGCGAAGGCAGCAAACAAGTGAATAATGAAGTCAAAATGATGCCTAACATATTTTAATTCCACCTGTATACGCGTCTGAGCAAGGGTACCTTGAACATTAATGAGCGACAAGACATGTCTGAAAAATTCAAAAACTCGAGCCCAAGATGGAATTTTGGGAAATCCCAAGATATGTGGAAAATCTGGATGAACACGAATTCCGTGGAAAAAGAAGAAACCAGGAGTTTAATGAAGTTCGGGATTTTGACGCAGTCCGGGAAAATCCACCGGAACCAAAAAATCCTGGAGTCAAGCAGAAACCCAGATTCAGAAAATTCAGCAATGAACAGACAATGGACCAGAGCCCGGGAAAATCCGTCAGAGTTGGAAAATCCCAGATTCAGGTCAAAACCCGAATTTTCACCAAAAGCCAATTTTAACCAATTCAATCCTCAAGGGAAGACCAAGACCAGTAAAACCAATATCTCAAGACCTTCAAAAGACAAATCCAATAAAACCAAAGGCCAAAAGATGTCATCAAAAGAGGGTCCCCACTCCAAGTGGGTCGTGTGTGCAAAAACTGCACAACAATCATCTATATTATTCTTTCCATAAAAACCAATTGAACCTTTTCCACATATCCTTGCAGATCTATCATCACCAAACTTAACAAGATCTCCTTCAAATTTATCAAGTTTAAAAAACTCTCTTATCACTAGTCATATGATTTGAGCATCTACTATCAATGATCCATTAGTTCTTCTCCTTTCTAGCATGAAAATAAGTCACGATAGTTCCTTCAATATTATGACCTATTTTTACAGAACTTTCCTTCATACATCTCTTAGAGTTAGAAAAATTAGTTCCAACATTTAGAGCCATGAATATGCATTCATTATCCTCATAATCAAGGTAATGAGATTCATCATCAGATATATTGGCATATTATTTAACATAATTTCTCTCAACCGATTTTACTTTGTTCTCCTTATATCTGTCTTTTGAAACTTTGACAAGACATCTTAAAGCATAATGACCAATATTTCAACAATTGAAACATTTAAAAGGTAACTCACCTCTATATTTTCCTGCGTACTTTTTCAATCTCCTCACAAAATTTTCTTCTACATCATCTAGATCTAATTCCCCATTCTTCTCTGCTTTGCTAACTTTAAAAATAGTTTCTTTTCTTGAATCACTTAGGCCAAAATCTCATAATTCAAATGTAGTCAAAGCACCAAACAATTTATTTCTATAATAATTATTTAAATCTCAAGCTTCCTCAATAGAAGAAACTTTAGAGCTACAAGATTTAGTAAGAGTTCTTAGCACCTTCTTTACCACCTCATCTTCTTCAAAATTTCCACCAAAACCTTTGATGGAATTGATAACTTTGTCCACTCTATGCATGTAGCTTGTAATCTCTCCATCTTCTAAAATCCATAGGGTTTTAAACTTGGTCTTTAGATTCTACATCTTTGCTTGCTTGACCTTATCATCTCCTTCATAGATACTTTCTAGCTTTTTCCAGATCTCATTAGTAGATATAAGACTCATAACTTTCATAATTTCAGTATTAGAAAGACCACTCAAAAGAGAATACCTTACTTTTCCATTGTCCTCATAGGCATTTATATCATCATTAGTGCTCAGACCATTTGCAGGCACAATATATCTAGATTCAACAGACTTGCAAACTCCAATCCCTAGGGATATAAGGAAGCCTTCCATCCTAGTCTTCCAAAATGCATAATATAATCCATCAAATAGAGGAGCCTCCTTCTTGTGTGTCATCCTATATGTACCTCAAGCAGTTAATATTTCTTCCAAGGAACCTTGCTTTGATACCAATTATTGAATACACAAGAAAACTAAGAAGGGGGAAAATCATCTATTCATTAAAACATCAAAACCCTCATTAACATTCAAATCCTTATTAACCCTTAATCTGTTATAGTAATTTTAGCATGAAAGGAAATAACAAAACATAACAAAACATAAACACAATAGACATCAAAACACCATATTTACATGGAAAACCCAAGAAGGGAAAAACCATAGTGAGGATTAGCTCATGGTATAAATTATTTGTAACACCAAATATAATAGTCTTACTATTGGAGGGATCACTGCCCAAAAAAAAAGAAGGGATCATTGTCAAATTAAAAAAAAGAATATAGAAGATTGTTACAATGATAAATCCATATCAAAGAAACATAAAAGTTCCACCATTGCACCACCAGTGCATTCACACACTCTTTGAAGTATGTAGACACCTTCTGTTCACTGCTTCCACTAGTCTTAATCATTAAGTCTCATACTGCACTTTTCACTTTACACTTCACATTATAATTCATACCACAAACACTTCATACTACAATCCTCAAACAACTCAACACATATATATACTGTCCTCAACCTTGAAAATAATTTATAACCTCAATCGTGTATATTCAAATTAGGCCGGAACCAAAACATTCCCATGGTGGAGAGGAATGAAAGAAGACCACATCACACCTTAACTCGGAACTAAACCCACACATATAAACCACACCATGCTTCATAGACACTAAAGCACATCCAAAATTAGTGTAAACACCTAAGGTTGGTCAAACCTATGTTAACACCATTAAGCATTTAAGTACACACTTCCTTTAATCAAAAGACAACTCACATACCACACACGACACTTGAGCACAATCTTGAATATTCCATCAACACCCTAAAATCCAACAAATCCTTTGCAACAACTTTCACCTAACGAACATATTCATTATGTTTATGAAGTTAACCTTCCACACATTGTAACACATGAATCCAACCTTGAAGAGCACCAAAATACAAACAACTTAGAGTGAAGTTAGATATGAATAATATAAGCTCACTCCTAGATCCACAAGAATGGAAACCACAATGTGAAGAAATACAGAGAAAAATCATTTCTCCCATACAACACTTTTTTCATAGTTCACATACTAGTGTACACAACTTCCTTTGTATAATGATCCAGAATATGAAACTTTGGATATAACACCTCTAAACACCCTTGATTAACATATCCAAACCACACAAGAAGATCTCTAATACATAAGAAATGTAGAGCAAAACTAGAAAACAACTCTGCCATGTTGAACACTCTTTACCACACTGTTTCCTCTTTTATTAATTTTTCTCAAAAGCACTTGGAAAACAAGCACTACAAACATTTGCAACACTTTCTTACCACAACCAAGTCAAATACATGAACTCAACCATAGTAGAGGTTGAACTTCCACAAGCACATGCTTATCAAAGAAACACTAGAGGTTGACATCAGTGAGGCTTACAACTAATCAAAGCAACTCCAAGGTTGACATCAATGCAACAACATCAACAACATAGATGTGTTGAAATCAATGAAAACATAAACTTCCAACACTATATTTGTATAATTCATCAAATTTTTATAGCTCCTCATCTAAAAATATTTTCGTAAGTTTGATCTTTCCTTACTCCCCACCAAACTTTTAGACTTGTCCATCTTGGCATGCATTACCTTCAAAATCTAATTTTCCTTTATCCTATTAGATTTTTACTCATCCATCCAAGCATATCTCACATTCATATGTTTCCTTCACTCCTTAAACAATTAGACTTCTCCACATCAACATACCTCCCTTATAAATCCTAAACCTTGACTTATGACACATGTTAAGAGGTATTGATGATACCAACAATCTAATACTCCCACCACTTTTTAATATTCATCTTCACCTACCTCCTAATGAAATTAGAGAAGCATTATTGCATAGGTTGATGACATGTCTTCTATAATAATTATGTAGGAAATGAAAGTATCATTTAATAATGATGACATGGTTCCACATGTACTCCAAGTTTTTGAAATTATGACATGGATCCAAATTCTCATGATGGTAGTCATTTTTGTATTCTTTGACATATTATAAAGTGTACATTAAATGAAAATTGAAGAGAAAAAGGATATTAATTAAATATACATAAAAACCTTAACTTCAACTTACCCTAAGAATATGTTTTCAAGAAGAGGTCATTTTCAAGGTTTTTGGCAACAAATGTAGAGTAATACCAAACTAGTTAGATATTTATGTTTCCTTGGAAGAAATTCAATCAATAAATGAAAATTAATGTTTATAATTTAATATAGTGTTTAAGGATATGAGATTGTATAGATTTAGGTATGAGATTAGGATTTTTTTTGGAAATATAAGAAAACATAAATTATGTATGTGAGGCATATGCATGCATGAATTTTTATGTTTTAAAGCAATAAAATGAGTTATATAAGTTATAATTTCTTGATAAATGACAATTTATAGAATACAAGATGTTACCACTAATTGAATATATCTCTAAAACACTGAAAAGATAACACATTTAAGGTTATGAAAGGAATGATAAGATACAAATATTTACTTTTCCAGTATCTAACATAACATGAAAGACACTTTTTAAACAATGAAACTTTCAAACAAGCTATTATTCACTCAGATTTCAAATCAATAGACATGTAAATAAGAAGTTTGCAATTGTAATATACATCAGGTTCATGTCAAGTTCACCAAAATGTATTGTAAGAAAGGGGATCTAAGGGTATTGTTAACCTAAATCACACTTTTCTACACTTAAAATTGGAGGGACACAAAAATGATCATAAAAGACCACTTAGCTATTGTCCTCAAGGAAGAGCTACAATGGTTGATCAAGGTTTTGGTACCCTTAGGTTGGGTTAGGAGTTGAATTGATGTGAATTTTTGTGATATGTTTGATATTGTGATTGTAAACTAATTTAGGAAATATAATTTTGATAAAAAAAAATTGAAAATAGAAGAGCAGAGAGAAAAAATCAAGGAACCTAGTATTCAAATCTAGGATCAAATTGATTAGTCAAGAACATGGGTGCCCCAACTTATAAAAAATAGGTTTTTTGGAACTTTAGAGGAGGTACAAGTTTGTTATAGTCTATAGGTTCCTGCCTATCAAAATCAGCTTCAAAACTTTTTTTATCAGTGAATAATTGATATTGCTCTAATTTGATGAATGAATAAGCTTGTATGCTTGATCTTGATGTTGGGTCTTCAATACTATCCAAACTCACTTCAAATTTGCAATCTAAAAGAAAGAGAGGAGAGAAAGGGTTGTTCCATATAAGGGTTTTCCTACATCAAACCTTGTTTTGATGTTTCTACCTCCACAATGGATATGTTGATATTGAATGAATAGTACCTACCTTAGGTCAAGTAGAGGAAAAATAAATAAATAAAAATGATAAATCACAATGCTGCAACTTACTATTCAAGTAGAATAGTTCTTACCTTAGGTCAAGTAGAAGATGTGGACTTGTCATTCAGATTTGAAAGATAGGATTCTTTCCTAGTGGAATATTTAGGTGGATGGGTCTGCTATGTATAGGGTGGCCAAGAAAATTGCTAATGTTAAGAAAAATATGAGAAGATAGAATAAAATATATTTTGGTAATTTTTTTGTGGCGAAGGATTTTGTTAAGGAGGAGCTTCATGTGGTGTATAATTCTATTCAACTCTTGGGTGATGTTAGGGATCTTTCTTAGAGGGAGAATGTTCTTTTTTCGAAGTTGTATAATATTGTGGCTAAAGAGGAGGAATTTTGGAAGAAGAGGTCTCGAATAAAGTGGTTAAAGAGTGGGGATAGGAATGAAAATTTATTTCACCTCTCTACTTTAAAACATCAAGCCTCCAATCGAATTAACTCTATCAAGTTCAATAATCAGTTGGTGGATAAGGATGAGGATATATTGCAGGTTGCTTCTTCTTTTTTCTCTAATCTTTTGAAAGTTGATGTTGGTCTTGACTTGATTTTTCAAGATGATCTTCTCCAAGATATTCCTAGTATTATCTTAGTGGAGCTTAATAGGTAGCTAGTTCAAATTCCTAAGGAGGAGGAGGTTTGAGTTGCTTTTTATTTGTTTTAAGGTAACAAAGCACCTAGCCTTGATGGGTTCTCTATGTTTTTCTTTTAGTCCTTTTGGGATATTGTGGCTAGGAATGTGGTAGATGCTTTGAAATAATTATTTGGTAGTGGTATCCTCCTAAAGGAACTTAATGCTTCTTTCATTATTCTTATCCCCAAAAATTTGGGGGCCCTCTCTTTTGATGAGTTCTATCCCATCAATTTATGCAACTCTGTCTACAAGATATTTTCTAAAGTGCTGGTGGTTAGGCTTCAAAAGATTCTTCCTCAAATATTTTCAATATAGAAAAACATATTTGTTCTTGGAAGGAAAATTCTTGACTTAGTTCTTATTGTGCATGAGAATATTTAGTCTTTAGCTATTAATAAAAAGGATGGTTTTCTTTCAAAATTGGATCTCTTGAAAGCTTATGATCATGTTGATTGGGGATTCTTAATTAAGATATTAAAGGAATCTAGTTTTGTGGAAAAAATGGTGTTGTTGGTTTCTCAACTGATTTCTACCCCTAATTTTTTTGTTCTTGTCAATGGGTCTCCTTCTCCTTTCTTTGGTTGCTCGAGGGGATTGAGACAGGGAGATCCTATATCTCCCTTCTTGTTTATCATTTTGGTGGATTCAATTGGTAGAATTATTCAGAGATTTGTTAATTCTATTTGGTTGGTGGGGCTTTCTCCTTCATCCCAAAATATGATTTGATCTCATCAACAATTTTTGGATGATACAATCATGCTTGGGAAATCATCCATTAAAGAAGCTAAAGCTGTTAAACATATTATGTAGTTGTATGAATTGAATTTAGTTGTATGAATTGAATTTTGGTCAAAAGTTTAGCCTTCCTAAGAGCACATTTTTCTTCCTTAATACCCCTTTTGATAGGAAACAAATAATTGCTCATACTCTTCAGTGCAAGATTGGGTAATACCTTCATCTTATTTAGGTCTCCCTTTGTGCTCTAATTATGTACCCGATTCTTTTTGGAGGGGTTTAGTGGACAAGTTTAAAGAAAAATTAGTTGGCTAGAAGGGTGCTTTGTTGAGTCAATAAGGGAAGATATTGATTAAATAAAAATTTCAAAATCTCCCTATCTATGCTCTTAGTCTATTTCAAATTCCTTAGAAATTTGTGGATAAACTTGAAAGAATTCAAAAAAAATTTCTTTGGTATGGGGTAGAAGAAAGAAATAGGTTACATCTTCTCTCGTGGGATGAGGTGTTGAAATCTAAGAAGGCTGGGGGTCTTGGCATTTGAAAAATCAAATATTTTAACATGGCATTACTTTCTAAGCAACTTTAGAATCTCATTTCTAGTAATTGTGAATGGGCCCATATTGTTTCAAGTAAATACCTTAGGGTAGTGGATCATTTTAGAGACCTCCTATATTTGGGACTTTCTCCTCCTTCTGGGTCTCTTCTTCGGAATGCTATGCTAAAATCTAAACATATTGTTTCCAAAGGTTTGAGGTGGAAATTGGGGAATGGAAGACTTGGATTTTGTTCTAAGAGGATTGGTGGTTTGGAAATGGCCCACTAAAATATGAACCTTGGGCTCTCCCCTAGAAGGATCTTTGTGTGCAACATATTGGATACTTTGTGGCTGATTACACAAGCAATGACACGTGTAAGAGGTTGCATGATATCATTCCTGGTTTGAAAATTCTCTCAAAAGAACTAGCTTTTTTTCACATCCCTTCTTTAGCTCTGATGGATAGGATTGAGTGGAGGCTATCTTCTAAAGGTAAATTCTTTGTTTCCTTATATTTTTCCTTGCAAGTCTCTTTTATTGGCCCTACCCCCTTTCACGCTTCTCTTTGGAACCCCAAGTTGATTCCTAAAATTAATACTTTCTTTTGACTATTCTACCAATGTAAAGTGCTAACTACTGATAATATTGTGTGAAGGGGATTTATGTTTCCTAATTAATGTTTTCTATGTGAAGAAGAGGCAAAGAATCTTGGTCATCTTTTGATTGGGTACATGTATTTGCATGATATCTTGGCTCATGTGCTTTATCTTTGGGGCGTGTGCTAGGTTTTCCCATCCTCTCTCAGTGACTTAGTTTTGCAATGGAAGGCTCCTTCATATAATCCTTCTTTGGTTTCTCTTTGGTCCCTCATCTTGCCTCATCTGGCTGGAAAGAAATAATAGGATATTTAGGGATTCTTCACTCTTGTCTATGAGATTGGCTCACAAGATTTTTGCTACAATTAAAGAGAATTTCTTGTTTGAAATCTCTTTTCTAGATGGTCTGAAGTTGGTGATTTCTTAGGGGGATGATGAGGTTGTTCTAAATTGGAATCTATCTTGTGATATTTCTCTACCTTTGACTAAAGGTAAAGCTTCTAGGGAGGATGTGGTGTGGAAGGCTCATCCTATTAGGTGGATGAAAGTTAATATTGATGGATTTGCTAAAGGTAATCTAGGTCCTACTGGTTGTTGAGGAGTGTTAAGAGATTCTAATGGTAGGTTTATTTCTGTGGTGGTACTCCCTTTGGGAACCTAGAAAAACCATTTTTTGGAAGCATCAGTAGCCTACCATGGGTTGAAGTTAGCTCAAACAAGAGGGTATGATAAGGTGTGGCTCGAGGGTGATTCCCTCAACATCATGAATAACCTTAGGAAGCTGTCTCATTATTCTTGGATGGTAGAGGCTATAATTAATGATGAATTAAATATTTTGGACTCCTTGAATCAATGTTACATATCACATGTGTATAGAGAGGGGAATAGGTTAGATGATTTTTTTGCTAAGTATGGGGTTAATGATTCTTTGGAATGGGGAGAAAATGATCTTCCCCTGGAGGTTCGCTCAATAATTCATTATGAATCTCAAAGGTGTTGAGAGGGGTGGTCTTTTAATGATGGTGTGTTGTCACATGCTCTTGATGTGGCAGCTTGTTCTTAGGTGTAATTCACTTAGAGGAAAGTCCAGGTTGCATTTTGATGGTGTGGTGGCTTGAATGACTAGGCTCCTCTCTACCATCTTGTCCAATCCACACATTGTGGGCATTTGAAGAGCCTTTTTTTTCTTTCAAGTTCTCTAAGTATCTTCAGCTCCCCTACAAATTCTTCCTTCTGTTAGGGTGTTTTTTTGCTGCTACTATGGGGGTAGCCAAAATAGAATTGATTGCGAATCTTGTGATACTGTCAAGGCTAACAAGAAGGTTTGGGAATTGTTGGAGGCCGGGGGAGTGATCCGTTATATGGAAAAGTTTCATGAGTTTGATGTGATGACCTCACAAGAATTTCTAGAGGGTTGGTATGATCACATTCTAGAAATTGGGGGAAAGGAGTTTAATATCACTGGGGATTTTATTGCCAAAATCACAAGCTTATTGACTTTGGGAAGAAGCTCTATACAAATAAGAATGATTCTGGTCCAACAATGGACAGTTTCTTTAAAGATGACAAGTAGAGGAAATTGGAAAGGGAAAAATGAAATGGTTATTTTCGTTGTTCTCTCAAGGAAATGTGGAGAGATGTTACAAAGGAGATCATGAGGTATTTTACACTTGATGGTCACTTTTCTATTATTTCTGGGGTTCATTTTGTTTTGCTTCACCACTTTAGGCATAAGAAGAAGGTGTCATTCCCTTTCTACTTACTCGTTTCTATAGAAAAGGGTTTAAGGGATCATAAATGCAATCCCAAAACCCTATCCTCCATGAATGTTTAATCTTGTTGATTTCCGAGTATGTTAAGGATTTTACTCTCCCTTCTCAACCTAATATTTCTAATGTTGGAAAAAAAATAAGAATCTTGAGTATGTGACAGGGTGAGAGGATGATTTGGAGGATGAAGATTATTCTCTTGGGTTTGATGCTTCATTGGAGGGTGATTCAGAGTCCCTTTCCATCTCTAAAGGTAAGAAAAGAAAAAAGAATAATCATTTTTTTCCTCTAGGGATGATGAGTGTGTTACTAGTGATGAGGTAGAGATTATGCAGTCCTGCTAGAAGTCTAAACCTATGAAGGGGTTAGGTGGAAAATCACTGAAGGTAGAAGGTAAGAAAAGAAAAAAGAATCAAACCACAATCTCTTCTAGGGAAGATGAGTATGAAACATGAGATGAGGCTGAGGTGGGTCGGTCCTGACAGAAATCTAAACTTGTGAAGGGGTCCAACTACAATAAGATGAAGGGGAATATGTTGGAGAATTTGAGAAAGAAGAATCAGGTTGACAAGGTCCAACTGGGGGTATCATATGTTTCCAATGTGTAGAATAAAGAGGAAAAAAGAGGAGAAATTCTTCTATGAATTTGGGAAGGGATGATCTACAAGATAGTTGAAAATTCCTTGCATGTTGAGAATTGGTTGTTGGTGCAGAACTTGGACAAAGGCGGTGCAATATTTTCTCATAAAGGGAAGGAGACCATGAAGAATGAATCTACTAGTAGTGACTCCCAAGAATATTATGTCATGGAAAAGGATGGTTTTAACTTTAGAAGGGAGATTTTCTTGATTATCTTGGTTTGGTGAAAGAGATCTCCCTTTCTTTGTTCAAGCTTTTCAAGTGGGTTTTCCATGAGATGTAGTCCATTAATATTTGGGTTAGAGATTTGAGTAATAATGTTGAAGATCCCTCTTCCTCTAAGGGGTCTAATATGTAGGCTTAATTCAAAAAGGTGTAGCTCGAGGTTAATCAGTTATTTGACACTCTCAAGATGGTGGCTGATGAAATGCTCAACATGAAGAATTCCTATGAACAAAATTTTTCTGCACTAGATGGTAAATTCGAGAAGGTTTTGGAGGTTAGTAAACATGCCATGGGGTGATCCCACAAAAGTGGTTTGTAAATTTTGGCCAAACTGGATAGTAAAATATATATATTTTAACTAAATCTTCAGTTTTGGGCACCTATAGTGGCTAAACCATGAGGAATTTCAAGATAATGCAAACTAGAGTGTCATGAAATTTTGTCTCTAGATTCCAAATATATTTTTTCCAAAATTTTAGGAATCAAATTACACTTCTTTTTCCATCTCCCTCAAAAATTAGGATTTTTTAAGAAAACAACATTTTTAAAAAGTGACGCTCACCATATAACACACATATATATTTTTTTTCCATTAAGGATAAAATTCTAATTCTTTTGAATTTAGATTTTTAACTCCATTATCTAGTGCTTCCACTTGGTTAGATAGTTTTTTATTTAATTTTTTTTCTTTAATCCAGTTTTGAACTCAAACCAATTAGAATTCAGACATCGCATGACCGTATAATGCGTAATTGTTTTTGTATGTATCAAAATTCAATTTATTTATTTATTGTTGGATCAAAGACTTCAATATCTAGTGAATTCATATTTTTCAATTTTTTTTTGATAAGCTGCTATTTTTCCACATGTGCAGAACAAAGAGCTTGATTTTCGGTGAAAAACCTACATTCACAAGAAATAAAAAATAAATATAATAATAAAATTAAATTTATTTAAAATTATACTTTTTGGGAAGCTTATAATAAGGACTACATACTTACAAAAAAAAAAATTTAAATGAATTCATTTGATTCTCCAAAAGGTAAATCAAAAGTGGTTTTTTATCAACATTTTGATAGGTGTAAAGGAGATTTTGTCATAGGTATGGTTTAAAACTAGTGGGTTTCTAACGAAGGGGGTTTGATATAAGGTAGTTTGATCAAACCATATTCAATTGGAATGCTTTAAATGGAAATTTTAAAGGCTTAAATCATTATATTTTCTAAAAATATATGATTTCAGGAAAAATCAAAATCTCCTAGAAATTGTAAACTAGCTTTATGGGATCACCGCATGTTTAATGAGGCCGAGTGTTTGTGTTTGTCAAACAAGAAGGATAGGAATTGGTCAGGGGGAAATTCTAGTGTGAAAGACATGGTGGTTGATGGTGGTGTACAACAAATGACAACTAGTGATATGGGGCCTTCTACCAAAACATGTAACAAGACCAAAATTAATGCAAAGGCTGGTATTCCTACGGATGAAGTGGTGGAAGTCATGAATGTCCATCAAAAAATAATTGATAGTGATCTTGAGGTAGTGGAAATTCTTAAAAATCTTTAGTTTCTTTATGTCTTTTGTGCCTTTTTCTAGCTGTCTCTGTGTTGGTTTTTGATTGGGTTTTGACTGCTTGTTTTGTTTTTGATTATATAATGAAGCAAGGATTTATCTTGTAAAGGGTTTTAAGGCCCCTTCAAAAATTATTTTTCTTATAATCAAAAACTTACTATTCAAAAATACATTCCTTGATGGGCATAATTCATGATACACATCTCATACAAGGATAATTTGATAGTTGATTAAAGATCCTACAAGTGTTAGTACTAAAAAGACAATGAACATAAAACATGAAACAATATTACTTATGATTTGACATGAACTTGATGATGCTTTACAAACATAAATCTTGGCTGATGAAAGTGCTATAAAAATCTTTCTTATTCTGCTCTTGAATTGCCTTGACTTCTTTTTAGGATGCTCAATTGACCAAAATTTCATTAGGTGTTCAAATGGTGAAAAAAACATATTTATATGTATTAATTGATTTCCCACAATAAATATTGAGAAAGGAAGATAAATGAATTTAAATTTGAAAACATATTAATGTTGATAATAAAATATTTAAAATTTGGCCAAAATAAGGTGAACAAGGGCAAGGGTTCCCTTGACTAAGTATTTTTTGAATTTTAGATGCTCATTAAATAAATAATTTTTTAATTCCCAAATTTATCTTGATTTTATGAAAACAGTAATAAAATGGGAAAATAATAAGCATAATGAGGTCCAAGCATATAAGGGGGAGCCAAATATAGTGCAAAATTGTTAGGGGTAATAATTTAAGACAATACACTTAGTTTGATAGATATCATAAACATTGAGTGCAAAATAAAGTTTTCAAGGTGTACTTAGTGCAACAATGCATATTGACCAAAATTTACAAGTGGTTCTCAAATCATGAACACAATTGCATTGGTGTTGATGTTGCTGGTGATTTTTCTAGTAGAACCTAACAATCCTCTAAGAAGTAGCCAACTCCCATGATGAAGAACTATTAGGTTAGTGGCCAACACAGCAAGCATAGGATTTTAAAGTCCGTACTCCTTCACTTCAGGCTTTGTGAAACCTAGGAGGGTAATCCTATTTGCGTTTTCATGCAATATAATCAATTAGCAACACATTTATACACATATTAATTCCTTTCATAGCAGATAAAACCAATTTCACTGAAAAATTGGTAGATTTTCAAATGAAGGATTAATTATCTACTAGGCATTGAGATTAATTCCACTTCTACTACCTTTGGAGATTTTCTATTTGAGTATTGTTCTTCTCGTAAGTCTTAGAGTTAGGAACATTATTTGTTCATCTTATGCAAGATTCTCTTATAGAACGACCAATGTATAATCAATTGGAGCAACATAGTCAAGCACACAAGAGGATCAATAATTTACAAATTACTCTTTTAAGGGAGAAACTAACTATTTTCATATTGCTTTATATTATGATAACTTATCGTGCAAGAAACATTCACTTCTTAGTAATCCTAAGCCATTCGCTACAAATTTTATAACCCTATTCAAGAATTTTAAATAATTCATTGAATTAAAGCTTAAAATAGAGTAATACATTCAAATAAAATATTTGAAGACAAATGATAACACCATTGGTATTTCTCATTCATAACTCCATAATGAACATACATAGAAGAGTATAAATTTCTTGACTGATATTTGTTTCAATATTAGTAATTTCTATAAAAATCATTTAAGATCGTTACATACATGACTTCCTCTCCAACACAAAAAACTGGCCTACTTCAGTATTCTATTTTAAGTACATCCTTTCTAAACTTAGCTTTTACCTAGAGTTCTATTAAGACTTCAAAATTAGACCTTTGTAATAAGCCCTGAAATTCCCTTTTATAGGACAGGGGAGCAATAAGCATCAGGCTTAATTACATTTACAATTCATTTCACTTGTACCAAAATTTGAGATATTCCTAGTTTGTTACATGCAATTATTTTAAGAAAATGGAAGAGTAAAAGACCACTTTCCACATTCCTTGAATGAAGACATGCCAGCTCCTCGAAAGGCAGAGTTTGCTATAACAGTGTTAAATCCTCATCCTTGTTGACCCAAGAATATTCTCCAATATCAGCTCCAACACAAGCTTGTATATCATCCGTAAACAACATACGCATTGCCAAGGTTAACTAGTATGAGATTTCTCCTACATACTAGCCCAAAAATGTTCCACCTCAACACATGAAACAATGAATCACATGAGTGCTGAATAAGAAAATCCTAATAGAAAGGGCATGGTATCATCAAAAATAAAAATAGGGGACAATCATCACTCTGAGTAATCAATCCTTGAGGATATTTGCCCATGTTTTTCTCATGGTGGGACTGGAGAAACTGTCACCACCTCTTCATTAGGATTCCTTGATAGTACCAAGGAGAGGGGATAATAATTACCCTTTTATTTAGTGTCACCTTTATAGTCTAAAGGGTTGTAAAAAACCTCACATGGAGAGTTGTATTCCTTTGGACAGGCCTTATAATGCTCACTCTGTATCCATGTCCTCTTTTAATATTTCACCATCCTCTTCTCTCTATGTTTGACTAATTCTTCTAAAACCATTTTCTCTCATGGATGGTAATTTTCCTTGGTACTATATACTCCTTGAATTTCCTGAATCTTGTTCTTTTTTTTGGGGTATCAGGAGCTCCATGTATTCCACTTTTGTTCTTAGGGCTTCCCTTAGGTTCAAACAAACACAACCCCTTAGACTCTTGAATCATTATGATAGACCTACTTGCCTAGAATGCCTACACACTTCTCAAGAAAATTTAGTCTCCACACACTTCTTTATCAACTGTCAACCCTCATTCATTTCAAAATAAATTATGACATGGGAAATTACTCAAGTAATTTTTCATTAAATAGGCAATTTGAAGCATGCAAGATTAATGACTCAAAATATCCTTATGCAAGCAAGTTGATAGCTTGCAACTTAAGATTGAATCTAATCCGATGCTTTTAAAACACTTAAAACTTTATCCATGGTGATATGAGCTTCATTTTCTTTTTTATGTCCTTAGCAACTTGCTCATAAAAAATAGTGATGCCTGTTCAAGTGTAGCGATCTTTCAATCAACATGTATCGCCACCCTAATCCGTGCTTTCATTAATATTGGTGAAGTACACAAGACAAGTTTTTCTTAGATCAAAAATTTATTTATACACTTCATCACTTCATCGCTGATCCTAAATTCTGATGAAAGCATTTGTGTGGTGATTCTCAGTCCATTGGATTTTCCTACTTTAAAATTTTATCAATGGTTCCTTAGTCTTCTCGTTGTTTTACTTTTTTCTTTATACTAAACCTTCAATATTTTTCCACATAGCTCATTCCATGCAATGACCATCCCTTGTCGCTAATATAGTTTTTCTTTGCCCCATTCTTTCAGTGATGAAATATCCTGACGATGTTCTTTAGCCCCTGGTTCCATAGCCCGACCATTGGTCACATTTATTCCTCTATCGAGTACCGCCAATTTGAACCTTGCTCTTTAAAATTTTATCTGTGATGGGAGATATTATGTCAGCACCAAATTTGGACATGTACAACCTGCATAGAATAAACATCATAAAATATATTTCTCATATGATCATATCACATTAGCGAAAGAAAAATCCTTTAGAGAACATCCATCACTTATCGCCAATTCAGAACCCAAGTTCTAAGTCAAATCTATGATAAGTGATGAAGTTCTAACAAATGACACTTGTTCATCATTAATTCTCCTCATACATTTTGCAAGCAATTAGTGATGAAAATATTTACAACTTTGTAATGTCCATCACTTATCGCTGATGTGAGTTTTTATATTCAAAACATATCCACGATCAAGCGATCACATTGCTTATCGCTACTTCAATTTCATCTTTTTATGGTCATCCACGATGAGTGATAAGAACATAAATATAGAAGTATCAATCATCGCTATTAAAATTTTGAAAACTTAAAAGCCATTAGCGATGAGCAATATTAAAAGGAAAATATTAGTTCATCACTTATAGCTAATTCAAAGTATGAACTGGTGAAGAAATCAGTGATGAGTGATAAAGCTATGAAGGCCATTGGGTCATAAGTGGGAACCTCTTAAGCACATGCTTATTATTTTTTTCCTATGAAGGGGACTCCCTAGGACAATAATTAACTCAAAAGCCTCTGAGTTATAAAATACAAAGAGCACAAGGGCTCAAAAATCCTTACCTAATTTTATAAAATAGAAAGGTCTGAACCTAGGCTAGAAAAGGGTTGGTTACCAGGTGACAATGAATGACCAAAGATACATTAAAATAACTGAAAATGGGAAATAGGGAGTCAATGGCCCAAAATAATACTGTAAGCTTTTGCAGATAGCAACCCTATATCCAGATGTAATAAGGGTTTTAACATGGAATAAATACATTTTTTTTTTAGGGTTCCATCAGATGTGATGGGAAAGTCCCATTTATTTTAAAAATTCAAATATTAGAACAATTTTCATGGATTATTTAATGTGTTTGCAATAACATATTAGTCATGGGCTTGACAAGGTATTCTTTTGTTATTACCTTTTATTTCTAACCCATTGTTTTTCTAATGGTGAATAAATAATATATTTTTCTTTTATTTTTTATAAAATGGTTTTAGAACCCCTTCAAAACCAATTTTACCTCCTTTAACTAAAAATAAATTATCTTTCACACTTTTTGCCACAAGTCAAAAAATATGAACAATGATAGTAATAACAACGTTGATTCTACCCACTTTAATAGACTCGTTAGAATCTTGAATGAGTAAGGAATCAAGCCACATGATCACCTCCAAAAACCAAAAACAACCTTCTACAAGAGGAAAAAGGGAGAACATAAACTTGCAATAATGGATTGAAGATATGGATAATATGCAATAATCAAGATTGCAGTGATATATTGTACTAACTCAATTGGACTAAATTGTTCATGATGTACAAGTGATGCTTTGCTTATAAAGGAAAAGTGTGTGGATTAGAAAAGATCTTCACATGTGCCTTAATCTTGTATAATGAGACAACTACCTCATCAAATATTAAATGACTTAGGACACAAGCATTAAATTCCAAAAGATAATATAAGATCTAGTGACAAATAACAATAGATCTAGAAAGATTCCCTACTAGGACCTAAGTTGACTTAACATGTAAATAGGACCTAGAAAGGTAAAACACCTATTTACACCATCAAAGTACACACTAAGAAAGGTCAAATATTTTCATAGAGGATGAATTTATAGTATTAAATGTGAATGGTGATCTTGTACCTATACAAACACAACAAACAATCACACAATTACATCATTATGCAAGTTAAATCAACATTCCCCATAGAATTCATTTGAAATGCACAAAATAATAAATGGAAATGAAGAACACAATAAGAAGCTTTCAAATCCTATCTAATGAAAGAAAAATCTTAATTCTATTTGGGAATTGGTGCCATTTTGATGTGGAAAATGGCCCTTTCCCAATCCCTTGCAAGCTTGAATGATGCCTTGATGAAGATTTAATGATCCTTGGATAAATTCCTGCATAACCTAGCTATAAAACTCTAAAAATGGATGAGAAATGGATAAGAAAATTCAAAATCTAAAGATAATGTCTTTACATGAAGTTGTGTCCCCAAAATGAGAAGAAAAGCCTCTTATTTATAGAGGAGAGTGATGAAGAATGAGGCAAAAGGGATGAATGTGGGATTAATTATCAACCAATGTCCAAATGCCACTCTTCAAGATGTGAGAGGATGAAGGTTGAGCACATTTTGATGAAAGTGCCAATAAATGATACTAGGTGGAATTTCAAATTTATGAAATGAAATGTTGGAGGGAGAAATAAATGACTTAAATGCAACTTGACTCAATGCACAAGGACATGTAAGAGGTATTGAATTCCTTGTTGGAAGCACAAATCCCTTTGGAGGGATATTCAAATTTGGAGGAATATTCCCTTTTGATTCCATGTGAGGGAAATTAGAGGACTTAATAAATCAAAATAAATGATTTATTGTGCAAGTTACTAAAAGCTAGAGGATGTGATGGGTGAGATTAAAATTAATCATGATTTGATTAATTTAAGAGGGAGATTAGTTGATTTGACCATTTTGACTTAGACTTTTGGATTAATTTAAATAAAAATGAGAAGAATATGATTTAGACTTAATTAAATAAAGATTTTGATTTATTTAATTAAAGGGGGACTATAGGATTAATTAAATAAAATGATTTATTTAATTAATATAAGAGAATGACTTAATCAAATAAATTTAATTTATTTAATTAAGAGATGAAGTGTGATGAATTTAATTAAATAAAGATTATTTAATTAAATGACTTAGCAAAGGAGATGATTTAGGATGAAGGAGTGTTAGTAAAATCAAGATCAGGGGTATAGGATCAATCAATACATTTTTGTGTCTACATTTTGCCCCTCTTTGAAGTAAAGTACCTGCTGCGTTGGTTCAAAGAATAAACTTGCATGATCAAAATTAAAAGAATTTTTAAATTTTTAAATGCCTCACTATTGCAGAATTATGCTGGTATACCCTTCGAGAGATCAGATGAAAATTTTGATTTTTGGGTGATCTTGTGAAAAAAGGGGAACAAGGTGCCCGATAGGTCTACAAAGGGTTCAGGATGCCAAAAACATGCGAAAATGCAAAAAAATGATGCAAAACGACCCTCGGCTGGGTGAAAATAGGCTCAAGGGTCGAAAAGCCTACCTGGATGGCTAAATAGGGTCAAAAAACCCTAACTTTCAAGCTTGAATAGGCCTCAAGGGGCCACTTCCAATTCATTTGCACCCCTAGCCTTTAGAAATTCCTATGATTTGAGCTCTAAGGATTGATTGAGATGGCGTAACACATGCTTCCACAACACATTTCCAAGTGTGTATGAGTGTACCAGAGGCTTCTTGACATAAGACCAATGGTATGTCATGTTGTGCCAACTTTGTTTTTTAATTTTTGAGAACATTTATTAGGGTTTAGAAGTCAACAAAGTCAAGCGGTGCTATATAGTGCTGCTGAAAACCTCAAATCGGTGCCACACGAGCCTAAATTGTGCCATGGATGAGAGTTGCACAATGGCGGCAAAGTTTATAAATTAGGGTTTTGGTGAAAAGTCCACTGCTTTTGAAAATAGCACCGCAATAGTCTTGTTTGGAATTTAGGTCTAGGGCTCAAATCAAATCACTATCAAACTGTGCTGATTTAGGAGGATCCAACAACCTAAAAAATTTTGCAATCTTAGAATCAGACAGAAGTGGTCTTAGATTGAAGAGCTCGTTGACATGGTCCCAACGCAATTTGAACCACGTCAAAAGGAGACTGTATGCGAGAGATATGCTTGATCAAAATTTGGTCAACATGTGGTCAAAGCTAGTCAAACAAAAAAATTGATGATCATGGAACATTTCTCTACTATTTCCATCACATAGAGTTCAACGAGAGCTTTCCAACACATTTTAAATGGATCAAATTTGAGTCTGTATATGGAAGTTATGACTAGTCAAAGTTTTAGTCAAACTTGGTCAAAATGGTGACGTGGCATCACCAAAAATTGACACTTGGCAGGACATGGTAGATAATGTGGCAGGAGTGGTGAGTTGGCATAAATATATATTAAACCATAATTATTAAAGAAAAAAACACGTATGGTTAAAAAAAAAAGAAATTTAAAAAGAGAGGATTTGGTGGGATTTTATCCCTTAAAATCCTCTTGCCTTGCCCATAAAAAGAGAGAAAAAAAATCCTGTAAACCTATATTTCAACAAATTAACCCCTTTAAACACCTTTTTCATATTTCAACGAATTATAATATTTTAAAGGGGGTTAGGAATTATCTAAAAGGATTTTAATGTTATTATAAGGGGTGGTGATTCTTTTAAACACTTGTTAAGCCTGAAAATAATTATATGGTTAATAACAACCCAACAAATGAATATTGCAAAAAAAACATAAAAACCCATAAGGGCTTATAAATGAGAGATGAAGGTTATTTATTTATTTTGATGGCTAAGCCTTATTAAGAAAAAATTTTATGAATAAAAGGGGGTGTAGGTGTTTGATTTTCAACCATGTGCTTTTTAGAGAACTAGGTGTTGGAGGGAATTTTTTTGCCTTTGTAAGAAAACTTTGGAGAGTGTTTGGAGGAGAATTTACAAGGTGTTTTTGTACACCGAAAATTGTAAAATTGAGAGAGAGATTTTGAGGAGTTTTATGCAAGTTTTTTTGGAGCTTGATATTGTAAGAAGGATTTTGCTTGGCGATATCAATAAAGCGGTCTAGCATTGGGAAGCGGACCCAGAGACATAGCTAAAATTGAGAGAACTCCGTTATCAAGCATGATTTCTCTATTTCTTCTTTGTCTCATAATTCTTTCAGTGTTTTGATTCTTTTAGTTTCCTATTTATGATAATTAAATAATTAGTTTATGTCTCTTGAATCTGGATAAAGTATAAGTGAACTTTATTTGTCATAATTCAATGGTTAAGATTCATAACCACATAATTTTGTTGGATCGGGATAAAATTTGTAGTTGAGAGTAAAGTGCAAATTATTTGTAGCCCTTTAATTATAGATCAAGTTGGTATTAGAGCCCATTTTGTAGGAAATTGCATAAGTGAATGCTAACTAGGTTGAAATTAAAGTAAGGAGAAGGTGCACTTATCAAGTTCAATCCTGAGATCAGAAAATGAAGGACTTTTCCAGGAGCAGAGATGACAGTTGAACAAAGTCCTATAGAGCTTGATGAGAAATCTTTCTAGAAAGTATTTCTTGAAATGAAGGCTATGGTGGAAGTTCTTTTCGTTGAGAGGCAAGAGCGATAGAGGAAAAATGAACTCAAGAACAAAAAGGAGGAAGCTAAATCCTCATTGAAAGATGACAAAGGTAAAGGAGTAGGAGGTGGTAGTGATTCTCTTGAACCTCCATCCCTATCCTCTTAATCTTCTTCATCCTCTTCTTCTTCATCTAACTCTTCTAAAAAGAAACAACCGGTGCAAACACTTTTGTTAAAATTGGATGTTAAATTTGAGTTGCCTATACATAACGGTGAATTGGATGCAAAGAAACTAGATAACTGGATTAAGTAGATTGAAGTGTACTGTAGGGTTCAACAGATCTTGGATGATTCTTCCAAAATATAGCTAGCTACCCTTAGAATGGGAGGCACTACATTGGTTTGGTGGGAGAGTAGAACACAAGAAGATCTAAGTTGTTATGACAAAATTATTTCTTCTTGGTTTGAGTTTATAGCTACACTTAAGAAATAATTTTATCCATTAGGACACATGAAAAAAGCTGTAATGAATTGGAAATCATTAAGTGATGCAGAGGCTATGGGACTTTTGGAAACACACAATGATTTCAAGGATTTCAATGAAGCAGTCTCAAATCTCTTCCAGGCACCCTTGTGGAGATAAGCCTTAATAATGTATTTATGACTCAAAACCTTCTCCTATGGAACCAAACCCTAGGAATGTTCTTAAGAGATGCAAAAAAACTTGTCTTGACTAGTTTCAAGCCCCAAACCTCTGACTTAAACACAAACTCACTTTTTGCACCTTGACTAGGCTTCTAGCCCAACTAGGCCTCCTACGGTGATTTTTTAACTTTTCCCTCAAACCTCCAAAAGGAACATCCAATATAGTGATTTTTTAAGTTGTGTTTTGTGATGGAAAACAACATATCAAATCCCTAATGGCACTTGTTTCAGAACACACCAACCAAAATTTGCTCTCCTAAAAAACTAGGCCTAATTAGCCCTCTTTTTCAAAGCAACCCCTCTCTAAACTCAACCCCTAACCATGAAACTTTCAAAAGTCTCTTAAAATGTATCAAAACCAAATATTCCAAGTTTTTAGGCTTCTATGACACCCCTAACATGCTCAAACACAAAACCCTCCTTAAATTGCCTCAAAACTAGGGCTTCTTGGTTCTAGGCCTTCCAAACACTTCCAGATCCTAATTTTATATTTTTCGCCATTAATTCAACATGTATCAACTATTAGAACTCAAAAATATATCACTTGTTAAGGAAAATCCTCTACTGCTATACTTTAGCCTCCACTTTCATGCTCTTTCCATTGTCAAATCTTGGTGTACAGCTCAATATTCTTATTTCTTGCACATTAGTTTGTTAATCCTGTATAGTACATGTTAGAGATGATCCATTTCACAAGATACAATCAGAATATCCCATGAAATGGATCATTCATTCATTAAAAACTCTCAAAACAAGTGCAAAATTTGTCTTTTCCTGTGGACAGTCAGTTAAAACGTACAAGAATTGATCTCTTTTCCTTATCAGAACATGTAAGAGATGTTAAATCTTGTAAATAAAAAATCCTAAAGCATCCAAATTCATATATCTTTAATAGGAATCAGTGGTTCATCAAGAAAACACAAAAAAATGCAAGAAACATAAATTTTATTGAGTTTTCTGAGAGCAGTGCGTATGCTTGCACCAATTGATCAACCTCGATACAAAGGATTATTTTCAGGTTATATACCCATTCCCCAACTGATAAAACCATTTGGGATTGATTAGATTACATAAAAGTGATTAAAACTCATAAAACTCATTTACCCGCCCAAAGTTGAAATTCAAAAATTTGAATTTCTAACTTACAATTTATTTAACCCTACTATCTAAAAACTATTGAATTCTTAATTTCCAACCTTATTTGAAACAATTTAAGCATTAGATCACTATTTAAACCCCTAGAACATGACTATCCCATTTATATTGCATTTTGGTCCTAGTGTCCTTATCAGGACCCTTAGGACAGTTGACTCTCTTATTACATTTATCCTTTCCAAATGCCATTATAGGCTTCAAAAGGTCATAGTTGATGTTTTGGTATGATGGATAGGTCCTCCTGACCCCTAAAGTGTTCCTTGAAGGGCTTGGGTGCTCCTGCGCCATTAAGGCAAGAGAAAGGGAAAAGTGTACAAGAATATACACATAAGTTTAGGAAGAGGGCTTTAATTTTGGGTATTCCTTTATACACACAAGAAATTTTTTTAAAGTATATAGGTGGATTACGTGAGAGTTTGAAACATACCATACTTATGTTTAATCCAACTAACATTGATGAAGTTAGTGTGCAAGCTATCCATTTGGAAACAAGCTTAAGGAATAGCCATGACAATCTATTGATGGAATCTAGTAAGCAGAAAGGAAGCAAGAAAGGGAAAGAGAAATCACAACAACTACTACAAAGAAAGAAGATGATAAGCCTTATTGCTCACATTACAAGAAGGAAGGGCATGAAGATGCAATATGTTGGAAATTGCATCCCAATCAGAAGCCAAAGTGGTTCAAGGATCAAAAGGGTAAGCAAAAGATTACAATTATCGTGGATGATCTTAGATCAAATTCAAATGATGAAACCAAGATCACAATAGTGGGTATAAAAGGTAACATTCCTGTTGTTAGTACTAGTTCCCATGCTTCTTCTATAAAGTGTAATGAAACACATGTTGAAAGTAAAAGGAATGAATTATTTCATATAAGGGATATTGCAAAACAAAATAAGATTGATACACTCATAGATAGTGGATCAAAGGTGAATCTAATCTTTGAACAAGTTGTTAGGAAATTGGGATTAAAAACAATACCTCATCCTAAACCATATCCATTGGGTTGGGTGCATGATAATGCTTGATTACATGTGTCAAAACAATGTAAAATTCAATTTGCAATCACATCCAAGTTTTTAGATGAGGTAGAGTTAGATGTAATTCCGCTTGACATTTGTGGGATGGTTTTGGGAAGTCCTTATTTGTATGACAGAAAAGACATTTTCTACAGGGAACATAACGGGTATCATTTGCTTAAGGAAGGAATTGAATTCATTGTGAAAGCTCATCACATGAATAATGATAGATCTATTGTAAAAACAAGGTGTTTGAAGATGATTGTGAATTCAAGCAATGCATTAACCCTCATGTCTATAACAACTAGTGATATTAAGCATGAAGATGGAATAATTTCTAATCATGATAAGGTGTCACAGATAGCACAATGTGAGGATCAGTTGCAAGCACATTCAAGCCTTCAACCAAAGGTGGTAAAAGAGGATTTGAATGATTCATTTTCTAATGATGTTCCTGTTCAAGAGATCCGACACTTTGATACTTTCTCTTTCACATCATTGTATTCAGTATTTTTCTTATTAGTCTATTAGCTAGTTCTATGTGGATAGTGGATGCGACAATGAATATTGATGAATATAAAGTTGAAGGAATGATTGATTGTATCAACAATGCTATCTCATTTTTCATCTTGGTTGTGATGGGATAGATGTTCAAAATTCTAGCAAGGTGGACAGGTGATATTGGGCAAATAAGGCAACAATTCCCTCTGTTAGAGTAATAAGTTATTATGCTTAATTAATTATATCATATTGATTAATTAATTAAGTCACTAATCACTTTAGTTACTTAAGCTAAACTTAGGCACATTAATAATTAATTAATTATTAATTATTAAGTGTGCACACTAGGGTTTCATTTAGGGTTTCTTGATCTTATTCATAAGGATTGATCTCTTTGTAATATTTGATCCTCTTAATGCATTTTTACTTTGAGGTTTGCAAAACATCTTCTTTGGTTTTGCATGTCTTTTGCATGTGACAAATATCCCTTTGCATGCAGGTGATTTTGGTTTTCTAACATAGTATCAGAGCTCCATACCTGCAGCTACCTATTCGTGATCTAAAGATATGGCCTTTCAGTGAGTTTCTAATGCAAGGGTTTCCTCAGACATCTTTTTGTAAGATCTAGGAGTTGCAAAGCTTCTGGTGCATTTTCAGGCAGATTGGACCTCGCCATCAGATCTAGAGCGTCTGAGAGATGAAAATTGAAATATAATATGCCCTATTTCGGCATCAGGAGCTTCTGAGGCAAAATTTTTTGTCTCAGAGGTCATACGGTCCATGTACGGCCCCTGTGAATGCATTTAAAAAAAAATCGAGGTTTTTTTAATATTTTTTTCACTTGCATGCAAAAAAATTCATTAGATTTTTTTTTTTCAAAAAAAAACAAATCTCAAAGTTTTTTTTGAAAAGCAAAAAAAAATCAAATTAAAAAAGGGCCAAGCATTTATTGCTCTGCGCAGGGGTTTGTACCCTGCGCAGGCAGATTGTATCAGCACCGGCCTTGGTTACCGCACTGGCGGCATTAATAACCACCGACGGTCTGTAAAGACCCTACCGACGACTATTAAGAGCTGGTCGGTAGTATGCATAGCGCCGGCATCCTTTTGGCATTTACCGGCAACTCACAGCAAAACAAAAACTGGCCATTAGAATCTTCCAAATTCCTATAGAATATTCCTTGAACATTTCGGTATAAATCAACGATGAAATCTTTTAAGATTCTTGCAGAATATTCCATGTAGGGTGACAGCTGTCAAATTTTTTGTAGGGGCCAATTTTTGCCGCGATAGCCAGATGGCCGTCAAATTTAACATCGTGAAGTGATGATGTTAGCATGACGTCACTGGCCATATGACCCTCTTTGCCCCTGCTAGCCCTAATTTTTCCTAAAGGAGTAGTTTTTTTCTTTTGGTCATAACTTGGGCATATGGTATCAAAATCGAGCAAACAAGATATCACCAGAAAGCTAGTTCTAAACACTTTTGAGTGGTGTTGTTTATTTTATAGTATTTTTTTGTTTTACTGCATTTATTTATGTTTGAAGTCAGATGTTTATTTTGGACTTTTTAGCTCATAACTTTTTGCCACGATCTCCAATTTTCACTATCTTCATGGCGTTGGAAAGGTATTAAGGAGCTCTATGTTGTTGTCTATGCACTTTTTCTATATCTATCCCATGTTGATCACTTATTCCAGATTTGTCCTGATGGGTTGTTTAGCAATTACTTGGATGTTTTGGCAGTTGGGAGAGTGCATCTTGCATCTTTGCACTTTGTTTTCAGTAATACATCATTCAATAATTACTTGTTGCTTCATAGATTCCAGAGTTGTTCCTATTTGGAGTTTTCTAGTGTTCCATGGCATTGAATCTGCTATTGCTTTATCATGATTCCTTGAGTCAATCAGTGACTCTCATCCGGTTTCAGTAGTAAACAAAAGAATCTTTCCTTGCTTGCTAGTATCAGGTTCCAGTGTTACTCTACAGAGTACTTCCAATGCTTCTTTGTAGCATGGCATCTCATTGTAGGGGGGTTTTGTCCCACTGGGTTTTTCCTTCTCTACCTCATTTGTAAATGGGTACCTGATCAGGCCTAGTTGCCGGGACCCATCTTTGCTTTCATGCATCTTATTCTAGTGTTTTAGCTTCTTCCTAAGTTCATCTTAAGGGGGGTGTTAGAGTAATAAGTTATTATGCTTAATTAATTATATCATATTGATTAATTAATTAAGTCACTTATCACTTTAGTTACTTAAGCTAAACTTAGGCACATTAATAATTAATTAATTATTAATTATTAAGTGTGCACACTAGGGTTTCATTTAGGGTTTCTTGATATCCTTCATAAGGATTGATCTCTTTGTAATATTTGATTCTCTTAATGCATTTTTACTTTGAGGTTTACAGAACATCTTCTTTGGTTCTGCATGTCTTTTGCATGTGACAGGTATCCCTTTGCATGCAAGTGATCTTGGTTTTCTAACACCCTCACTTAAATGTTGTATAAAATCAAACTTTTGGTAGTCGAAAAGCTTCTCAATTGGGAGGAATGATCTAGGAGGATCCAAAAACCTTAGAAATTTCATAATCTTAGAATCAGATGGAAATGGTCTTAGATTGAAGAGCTCACCAACATGGTCCTGACACAATTTGAATCACGTCAAAAGGAGACCGTATGCAAGATATATGCTGAATCAAAATTTGGTCAACATGTGGTTAAAGTTGGTCAAATGGAAAAAATGATGATCATGGAACATTTATCTACTAGTTCCATCACATAGAGCTCAATGAGAGCTTTCCAATGCATTTTAAATGGACCAAATCCGAGTTTGTATGTGGAAGTTATGACTAGTCAAAGCTGCAGTCAATCTTAGTCAAAGTGGTGACGTGGCATCAACAAAAAATGACACTTGCCAAGATGTGGCAGATGATGTGGAAAGAGTGGTGAGTTGACATAAATATATATTAAACCATAATTATTAAAGAAAAAATAATGTATGGTTTTAAAAAAAAAAAAATTAAAAAGAGAGAGGATTTGGTGGGATTTTACCCCTTAAAATCCTCTTGCCTTGCCCATAAAAAAAAGAGAAAAAAATCCCGTAAACCTATATTTCAACAAATTAACCCCTTTAACTACCTTTTTCATATTTCAATGAATTATAATATTTTAAAGGGGGTTAAGAATTATTTAAAAGGATTTTAATGTTATTATAAGGGTTGGTGATTCTTTTAAACACTTGTTAAGCCTAAAAATAATTATATGGTTAATAACAACCCAACAAATGAATATTACAAAAAAACCATAAAAACCCATAAGGGCTTATAAATGGGAGATGAAGGTTATTTTATTTTTTTTGATGGTTGAGCCTTATTAAGGAAATTTTTTTATGTATAAAAGGGGGTGTAGGTGTTTGATTTTCAACCATGTGATTTTGAGAGAACTAGGTGTTGGAGGGAATTTTTTATGCCTTTATAAGAAAACTTTGGAGAGTGTTTGGAGGAGAATTTATAAGGTTTTTTGTACCACAAAAATTGTAAAGTTGAGAGTGAGAGATTGTGAGGAGTTTTATGTGAGTTTTTTTTTGGAGCTTGATATTGTAAGTAGAATTTTTCTTGGCGATGTCAATAGAGTGGTCTAACATTGAGAAGCAGACCTAGAGACACAACTCAAATTGAGCGAATTCCGTTATCAAGGGTGATCTCTCTATTTCTTCTTTGTCTCATAATTCTTTCAGTATTTTGATTCTTTGAGTTTCCTATTTATGATAATTAAATAGTTAGTTTATGTCTCTTGAATTTGGATAAAGTATAAGTGAAATTTATTTGTCGTAATTCAATGGTTAAGATTCATAACCACAATTTTTGTTGGATTGGGATAAAATCTATAGTTTAGAGTAAAGTGCAAATTATTTGTAGCCCTTGAATTACAGATCATGTGCCACAATGGCAAAGTTTGAAACTTTTAGGCTTCCAATGAAATAGTTTGAAACTTACAAAAATTGATGCATATATTAAAAGTGATGTATTTTCTATTTTGGTCACACAAACCTTAAACAGGATCTTGATTTTTTACGAAACTTGATGCAATAAATTTCTTGATGTAGGAGGACATGGAGCCATTCCACTCATGAGAGCATAGATCATGCATTTTGAGCAAATTGATGTATGATCCCCCTTTGGATGAGGTACTCTAGGAGCACCTGAGGTGATTGGCTTATGGTACGTCGGTTATGCCCGAGTGATCAGGATGCACCTTGGCATGATGACAACATTGGCGAAGCACTAGAATAGCAAGACATCTTCATTCCACCTCCCCACAGGTGAGGGTACAGTGACCTTGGAGGATGTGTGGTGCATTCTGTGAATGCTTATCCACGGAGAGAAAGTTATCTATGATGTGGATGCTCAGAGGGATACCTGGTATGAGTTTATGGGCCTAGATGGGATCATCTTCTCAAAGGGACAAATCAAACTCGAGTGGTACAAAGCTATAGTACCAATTTTGAAATTGATAGTAGCCACCATCAGCTTAGGAATTATGACACCAGATCGACACGGGTGGTACTTCAACCCAGGATGGGGCCTTGCCTAGGAGCAGATGCTCTATTGGAGAGAGTGCTTTGCTTGGGGTCTAGTGATGTTGTCCTCCCTCGACCATGATCTTCACGAGTTCACGTACTGTGATAGCCGGGCTAATGAATTAGGGGTTACATTGTTGCACATTTTTTCTTGGGAGCACATTGTAGTGCTTTTCCTCGTGAGATTCGTACCTGTATACATGGAGGTAGATGAACCAGTCATTTGGAGATATAGGGGTGGACTATACTTTTCACATACATGAGCAACATGCATTCAACATTGGCAATAGGTCATTGAAGAGATGATAGTTTTCACGTGGAGACCCTATCTTGGCATGCCTGCTTGGTATGATGATGATCAATAGTTATTTTTCACCAGGTAGGGCCATTTGATGGAGGGCTGCGAGCACATGATGATCGAGAGATATCTTCCTGATAGGGTAGCCTAATAGTTTAGAGATGCACAAGACTATCCTGATGACTAGTACATGGCCATCTTCGATCGTACTATGATGGAGATGACATGGGGTTGTACCATCCTAGGAGACAAGTTAGTTCATATGTTTAGGTAGCTAGTGGCTAAGCCATAGCCTTATGATCAGGGATAGGTGGACCCAAGGATGACACAGGCCTATAAAAATTGGTTCCATCCTCTAGTCAAATTGATAGTTTCTAGTGCATAGATACCATGAAGGAGACCAAGAGATCGAGCTACAGTGTAGGGGTGGGACCGAGGAGGTAGGGGAGACGGGGATGGTGGAAGAGGAAGAGGTAGAGTAGGAGTTGGTACACCTCCATGAAAGCTAGAGCAATAGTCTGAGCAACACAGGGACCAGAGGGATGTTGGAAAAGAGAAACACTGAGGGGGGGGTGAATCAGTGTTGTGCAATTTTTAATTTTATTAATCTGATCTTCAAAGCACTTATAACATTACCCAAAAGAAATACACATGAACATAAAGCAAGCAACCATAATACCATAACACAAGGATTTTTATGTGGAAACTCTATTAGGGGAAAAACCATGGTGGATGGCCAATCCACAATATGATTTGAGTATATTCAAAAAGCTGTTTACAAAATGGGAATGCACTTGCATTCATGCACACTGCCTAGAGCTCACTGCTTAGAAATAAAAAGGTTCACTACCTTACAAAAGTTTGGAATAATTCCAAAAGATTTGAACTGAGAAAGATAGCATCTATAAATGCCTAATTACAATTGCGATTATGCTCAACAATTGAATTATGGACCTTCTATCTGATTCTACACTTTTTCTTTGTTCTACTTTAACTCGCAACAAAAATCCTTAATATACAAGTGAAACTATGCATAATTGTTCTACTTATCTTCTGACATTCACAACATACAACTCACATTAAACATATATCAAAATGATATAATGGATTACATATAGATATTTGCTACAAGGGATTTAATCGCTTCATGTCGGCCTCAACAAAAATACAAATTGTTTACAAACTGTCAGCTCAAATCATCCATAATATTCAATGTGCATCCACAAGAGTCGACAACAACATAGTGAGGACCCAAATCAAAATTCTCAAACATAAAAACACTTAAGCGATAAATCCTCAAATATTTGCAATACACTATATTCACCAAGTCGGCCTTCATACACTAATGAACATAAAATTTTCTAACCAGATCTTCTAAATATCCCACAAGTCGATATGAGGCACCATAATTTACAAATAACATAGATTATACATTGAACATACTTCCCCGAGATCCACAACAAAAAATAATAATGTAGAAAATTTGCATATGAATCAAAGAACATATCTTACCAGATACTCTATTATAGCTTAACAGATAATCATTGATCTTCAATATGTCTATTGGTATGAGTAAATTACAACATGTGGATCAACTAGTTGACAAGGGTTGCCATCAATGACAACACTAGAAAAATGTGCAGTGTCTCTTGCCAAAAATCTCCCACTTTGGCATTGATGGAAACACTTAGTGAAAAATAACTAAGTGTCAAATTAGTACCAACATAAATACACTGCCAACCAAAACTCCAAAAAGATCTTCATTCACAGCCCAAAACTACAACTTCCCCTTAGATAAACATACATTTTTCATTGTTCTACTCTCTCCCTTTGACATTAATGGCAAAGGGGGAAATCTACATACAAAACTTCTATAAACAAACAAAAACTTCAAACTTGTTTGAACAATTTACACAAACTTGAGAATATCTGAAAAATTGGTCTTCAATAGGTTCAGGCTTGAGTCCCAACACTTCTTAAGGATTTCTAGAATATTTAAGTGACCATAGAGTAATAGGATTGCATCTCTACTGATTCAAGGTTCACTAGATCACTGACCACCAAAGCATCTTGTGCTTCCTTCAAAGCACTCAACATAGTTTCAATCTTGGAACCAATTAGGTCTCTAAGTTCATAAGCTATTTCCACAACTCTATCATTATCATGCTTCAAACTCTTTATCTTGTCAAGTAGAGAAATAACTTGAACTTCTTGCTCTCCAATAGAAACGATGAAAGGATCAAAAGAATCAGAAATAGTAGCTAACTATTTCTCATGTTCCTTAACCTTCTTCTCATTTTCCTTAGTAAGTTTTGACAAAGAAAAACACAACTTATAAATCTTTCCACCTTCAGATAGTGCACTTTGAGCATTCTCCACATAGGTAGCTAGCAAATATTTATCATTAGCTATCATTCCTTTCAGTCTACTGACCCTTTTTTCATCAAAATCCTTCTATACCTTGACCAAAGTTGACTTCTCAAGTGACTCAAAATGAGTACTTATTGAATTAATAGGATTCTTGAGCTCATAGGAAGAAGAACTAGATGGATCCTTAACATGAGTAGGCATGATCTTCTCCAGAATACTAGATGCAAGATTCAATAACTCACTGTCCTCAATGTGGAACTTCAAAATTTCTTCCCTAGCCTTAGCTTTTGCAAATGATGCAACTTTCATTTTTTGAATTGGGGACAAAGTAGACAAATGAATAGGACCTTCTCCCAACTCAAGAGAAAATTATTCATTTTTCTCTTCTAGAAATCTCTTCATAATCTTTGTAGTGTCTCTTGCTTCCACTGGAATTTCCTTTACTTGAACCTTCTTTTCCTCACCCACTCTTTATTCATCCTCAAATTTTTCACTTGACATCTCCTTTTCTTCAACTGACACAACTTTAATAGCTTCAGTCTCCATAGGTACTTCCGTATCATGCACATCAAGAGGAATATAAGTGTCCTCTATTGTAACCTCTTCATTTACCAGACTAGATGAAATATCTTCCACATGCTCTTCTTCAGAAACATCAATTATGTTCTTTAATAAAACTTCCTTCATAATACTTTTAGTTTCTTCCGCTACCTCTTTAATCCTACCCATCATAAGCTTGTTTATTCTTGTTTTTCTCTTGAATTCTCTTTTTGGTTCTTTTAGGATTGACTTCATTTCCTCAACCGACATTATGAAAATTAGATTTTCAAGAATCCGCTCTCTCATTTTCTCTTCTTCAATTCTTGCACTTACTCTCCTCATTTCCAAAATTTCATACAATTCCTTAGGCAATTGTGCCATTATCTCAATAAGAGTCATATTGAAATTGTTCAAGGATTGTATTGTAGCCTCCTCAAGAACTCTTTGGACAACACTATCAAAGGTACCATACACTTCACATAGGGGGTTAAGATTACCATCCTTGACTATACCTCTTTCAACTTCCTCTATGGACATACCTAGCTTGCTAGGCTTTATCTTCTTCTTTTTCTTTCTCTTTTTCATCGGAGGGCTTGTCCTTAGTGACTGTTGTTGCTCCTTGGGTTCCCATATGCTTTATTTTGCTAGCTTCATCATTATATTATGTCTCTTCATGTTCTAAGACAACTGCATAGACTCTTGTTCTCTTCTCCTTCTTCCTCTTTCCGGATACCTTAGCATGAGCTTTTATAGGGGTTGACTTCTTTGCATGACCAGATAGGGGTGCAAAGCTTCTTGTTGATCTAGTTCAGGCCAAGGATGTTGCCGAACTAGCATATTCAGTTCTAGTTGGCTCTTTTTCTGCTCTAGCTTGTTCTCTCTTCCTGTTGGCTTCTCTTATAGCTTCTACAAATGTACCCATTCTTTCTGCAAAGACTTCCACTTCTTTTCTTACTCTTCGAACTATCATTGATTTATTCAATAGCTCATGTACTTGCATATCCTTCTCTACATATGTTCCAAACCTTTCTTCTTCCAGATCTTGAGGCTTACTCAACAAATGTTGTGCATATAATTCCAAGATGTTCTCCTCAACTTCATAACCCATTGGCATAATCTAGACAGTTCTAGGTTCTACAACTTCCATCAAGCATTGATCAATATCCACCATAAAAAAATTGTGTCCTTATACTTCTCCATAATAGAAGTAGGTATTCTTTCTCTTGCTTGCATCACATTCTGAATGTTCTTGAAATATCCCTAGATTATAGTTTTCCTGGCTTGAATATCACCAACTCTATACAAAATATCTCGAATATGAACAACTACAGATTTATTTTTTTGCCAATACACTTTCCCAAATCCTGGAACTTCATTCATGAAATAAAAGAATAGAGAAAGCAAAAAATTACCATGTTTAAAAGAATTCTTCTTTTCTTTCTTTATCTTACCAAGATTCTCCATAAGGTGACTTCGAAGCAACTCACATAAATCATACTTTGCATTCTCTTTCACCATTTGATATGATGTATATATGTTTGTACTAGATTCAAAATTTTCTTGGTTGGAATGATATAACTTGTAACCAATGATCATGAAGGAAAATTTCACACCCACATCAATGATGTTATCAATTTTCATTGCTTTTCTATTAAATATGGAACTAGTTGCATCAGTGACTATTTGATTCTTCATGGATTTCAAAATTGATAATCCACCAAAGGAATTTAAACTTGTAACAACACTTATAGCTTCTTTTGTAATCTTGAAAGGTTGACTCAACCACATAAATTCAATATGAAATCGACTCAAGATATACCAGACCCATTCATTTTCATCAAACATGAGGAATTTCACAATTTGCATGAATTTCTTCTCCTCTAGGGTTTTAAATTCGGGCTTAACACATAAATCCTCTCCAACAATGTGTTTGGAATATAAATTTAGAAATTACGAGCTCCCTAATTCATCAATATTAGCATGAATGCATACCCTAATATCTTCAATATGCAAGACGTCATACAAAATAGACAAAAATGCACCTAAGGGCTTGGTCTCAACAAATTTGAAAGGATTCCACTTGAATTTTGGATGTGGTCTATCCTTGACTTCAACTACCAATGGAGTAGCTATTTTCACAAATTCATAGGTTTACAAGTTTTCCTGATAAATACCTTTTCGTTGGATTAGGGTTTGATCTTCAAATTGTCTTCACACTTAAATCCTCACCAAATTTTCCAAAGTTCACTTCAAAGTTCTCCTAACTTCTCTTCAAAATGCAAAGTGATAAATGAAAGATAGAAATGACCTTTTATCATTTGCACACCTAACATTTTTGACGTAATAAATTATTTTTCCCTAATTCATTTGGATACAATGTTTCCATACACTGTGAAAGATAACCCTTTTGTAGACCTTCAATTATGCATAAATACTTTTTCCAACTATCCAACAACATCTGTAGATCATCAATGCAATCACTATACTCATCCACATCCTAATGTCAATTATCAATAGGGGGTTTGAAAGATTTTCTTGATAGTTCCCCTTAGGCCAAAGGCCTAAAAACTAATTCTTGGAGGAATTACCAAAAGCAGGTTTTGGTGCAAGCTCATTTTTTACAATAGGGGGACTCTTCTTTACCCATTTCTTCTTTATCTGCTTCCTAATCTGATATGTAGTGACTTTCCCTTTCCTTTTTTGTCCTTTTCCATGTTTCTTCTTTCATTTATTAGACCTCTTCTTCAAAATCTAGCAATATGACTGGTTATGTTGCAATTGTAGCACACCACATTTCTTTGTCTAGAATAATTGTTCCACTGATTTTCTCTTGATCTACACTCGTTAGCAATATGGCCAAATCTATTGCATGTATAACATCTGACATCTCTATAAAAGTTGTTCATCACATTTCTGCATTCATTTGACTTATGACCAAAGTTATTGCAATTAAAGCACTCTCTCGAGAATGATGGACCACTTGTATTTATTCTACTTCTACATTGAGCCGCCATATGCCAAACTTTATTGCAAGTAAAAAAAATAACCATTGAACCTTTGAGCATTAGGTTTTCTTACCAGATATCTTTCAACTTTGTTCATCTAATTTCCTTGCCTAAATCTCCTTTGTCTAGATTTGGAACTTTCTCCTTCCTCATATCCAAGACCATGCTTGTCACCTTCAGTCCTCTGACTTTTAATTAGTTCATCAAGCTTGGCTGAGCTAACCTTGAACTTCTCCTTGAATTCATTTGCAGTAGCAAGTTCATCTTTGAGATCATCAATCTTCTTTTCAAGCTCCTCTTCATTTTTTTTAGATTGTTCGAATTAATTCTCCAACTGATTGAATCCGTAAGTAATTTTACTGCATTCTTCAGATTTTTCTTTCAAGGATTGTGCGAGCTTCTCTTCATTCTTCTTTTTGTCTTCAATCTCCTTGGTCATCCTCATCATAATAGATTCCATCTCATGCTTTAGGATTGTATTTTCTCTCAAAATTTTCACTTTCTTCTATCTTTTCCTTTAGGGCTTGACTCAATTTTTCATCTACAATGTGTTTACTGTCATCCTACTTGATTCAATCAAAAATTTCCTTTCTCTTCTCACTGGACTTATTGATTTTATCTTTCAATGACTCAATGAATATCTCAACATTCATAAGATTTTCTTTCAATTCCAAAACTTCATATTTTTATTGATCAAGATCATCTAGGGCCACCATAAGTTGTTGTTGAAGACTGCTTGAATCCATTGAAACACTTTCCAAGATCTTCTCCAAGTTGTTAAACTCCTTCTGAGGAACTAAGATCTGATACCAATTGTTGGAAACAAGCAACACTAAGAGGGGGGTTGAATTAGTTTTGTACAATTTTTAATTTTATTAATTTGATCTTCAAAGAACTTATAACATTCAACCAAAATAAATATCCATGAACATAAAACAAGCAACCACAACACCATAACACAAGGATTTTTACGTGGAAACCTTGTTAGGGGAAAAACCACTGTGGATGGCCAATCCACAATATGATCTGGGTATACTCAAAAAGATGTTTACAAAATAGGAATGAAGTTGCATTCAGGCACACTGCCTATTTCCCACTGCTCAAAAATAGAAAGGATCACTGCCTTACAAAAGTTTGGAATAATTCCAAAATATTTGAACTAAGAAAGATATCATCTACAAGTGCTTGATTACAGTTCTGATTAGGCTCACCAATCGAATTCTGGACCTCTTGTCTAATTCTACACTTTTGCTCTATTATGCTTTAACTCGCAACAAAAATCCTTAATGTACAAGTGAAACTGTACATAATCGCTCTAACGATCTTTTGATATTCACAACATACATCAACTCACATCTAACATATATCAAAATGACATAATTGATTACATATATATATCCACTACAAGGGATTTAATCACTTCATGTTAGCCTCAACAAAAATAAGAAATATTTACAAACTATCAGTTGAAATCATCCATAATATTCAATGCGCATCCATAAGAGTCAACCACAACATAGTGAGGACTCAAATCAAAATACTCAAATAGAAAAACACTTAAGCAATAAATCGTCAAATATCCATGACACACTATATTCACCAAGTCGGCCTTCATACATTGATGAACATAAAATTTTCCAAATGGATCTTCTAACTTTCACACAAGTCAATACAAGGCACCAATATTTACATATAACATAGATAATGCATCGAAAAAACTTCCTTGAGATCCACAACATAAAATAATAACAAAAAATATGCATATGAAATGAAGAACATAGATCTACTAGATGCTTTGTGCTAGCTTAATAGATAATCACTGATCTTCAATCTATCTACCGGTATGAATAAATTACAACATGTAGATCGACTAGATGACAAGGGTTTCCATCGTTGAAAACACCAAAAAACATGTACATTGTCTCTTGCCAACAGGGGATGCCCCTAGAGATGGGCACCAGGATTAGCCCAGGGATGGTCATCAGGACCAAGACAAGCAGAGGACCCCTCCAAGAGATGTTCACTAAGACCAGCCACCACCACAACTAGACTTTGGGGATTGTTAGATATTACAGTTATAGGTGTAGATACGGGTGCTGACCACAAAGAGAGACTAGGCAAGACAATAGGTCTTGAATTTGACAATAGAGAGAGACTAGGCTATCCAACAACGACAGGTTGTTGAGTTGCAGGAAGAACAAGAGATGGGCTAGAGAGAATAGCTAAAGATTATGGCTGCATCCTCCTCCAGGAGCATAGTATCCATGCAAGCATACTAGGAGGTCATCTGAGTGGCAGAGTATTATCATGTGCATTACCATCAGGTTGTGCCTTAGGCAACATGGGTCCCATATTATTCACAACAAACAAGATACAGGCCTCTAGAGGGTCATAGGGAGAGGCTGGGCAGTGAGGGGAGTAACCAACAAGGATAGCTCACATTTTTATTAGAGACATCGTTCTTTTTTGATGTGCATAGGCTCCATTTTTGATAGCCCCATGGGTGATTATACTATATTGATTGATATACACACTTGATCCTGATTTATGTACCATGATAGTGTATTATTATTTTGATGATATATGATATGGGATGATTCCTTTCGACGTGATGATGTGTCCTATATTATTTATGCATTATGGATGGATGTGTTTTATTTCTATATGTGATGGTCTATATGCGATGCATGTTTCTATATGATGTTTATGATGTAGTGATTTATGGATGCATTTTTTTTTAGTATCTTTTCTTATGCACTTTTGATGATGATGTATGAATAATGCAAATTCTTAGACTAACAGATCTATATTGTGCACCTAGTGGATGATGATTAAATGTATGAGATGGTGATGCATTTTCTGGATGACATGATAATGCACATGATATGATCATGCAAATGATATGATATGATATGATATGATTATGCTTATGTTATGATGTTCTTATGTTTATGCCATGAATGAAAATGTATGGTTTATGAGACGCTTAGAATAACAAATCTATTTTAATGATGGAATTCAATGCATGCAAAATAATTAATGTTTCTTATATGATATGATAAGATATGTTGACGGTTTGTGGGTGCAGGATGGATGCATTAGTGAGGATTTTGATTAACTACCATGGTACCATGTTAAAACAAAAAGAAGACAGAAGAAAAGAGAGAATCCAACAAGTCCAAAGATGATGACAATGATGATAATGATAATGATGATGATTTGATTACTAGGAATTGGGCCTTTAAAAGGGTCATTTACCTTATGTTTGATAACACACATAGGCACGATGCATCAAGGTATAAAGAACCAAGATGGCATTGCACCTAGTGTGATGGAATTTGACTCGATAATCAGATAGGACTACTATTCACACCTAACATATGGAACCTTATTCAAAATGCAGTTCAGATATTCCAAACATCTCAGACCAAAACATAGAAAGGAAATCCTTCCTATGTTGTCAACAAGACACGTAAAACCTCCTCCCTACACCTAAACAAAGCACACATGACCAAGTTATATTACAAGAATATCCAACAAGCACAATAGATAAAAAGATAATGATTGTTGCTCCATTCCTTTCTCTCTAAATCCCTTCATTTGGAAATCATCGAGAGGTCATTGAAATGATCACAAATAAGATAATTCAAATGAAAAAGATAAAGTAAACAAACAAGCTAATGTTTTTCATACAACTAGCTAAGACTAAACTACGGTGATGCCTGATGTTGATGTCCATTGTAGGAAGGATGCATCCTAGGACATGATGATATCAAATGATTGATTTGGGACTGATTGGATGATAGGATATTGATGCAAAGAGTTGACTAACTTGTTTATTTACTGACCTAGACTTGATATTTTGGTGTTTAATTTTTCACTTTTGAACCTGCTAGAATTTTTTCCAATAGTTTTACCAAAGGTTGAGGGTGATGATTGATTTATTGTGAGTGATGTTTATTTCGAGTGAAAGTGAGATGGGAAAAATGGATTTTTTCAAATATTTAGATTTTTTGGTGTTTAGAAATGTTTTGAGGTTGTTTTTGGGTATTTTTGAGATTTTACAAATGTTTTGACTTTCAAAATTTCAAATGTTTTAGGGTTTTTTGAGATTTTGACCAAGAGACTGACCTAAAGACCTATCCTAGGGGCCTCGGGGGTTGATCAAAAAATTATCCTTGCCTATGTTATACATGCAAAGACCACATAGTTTGACTAACATGTTAGAGCTTCTAAAATCTTGATGGATTTTGTCTCTCCATGAGTTTGGTTAGCCTCTTTGATAAACACTTGTCCTTATTGGTAGATAGGGTTTTGTTCATGAAAGCCAAAAAATGTTTTAATTCTTGGTTGCCTTGCTTGGTCGGTCATCGACCCCTTAAGTTGTCCCTCAAGTCATCTAGCACGTTAGTTTACTAGCCCCATTAGCCCAAAAACTGGTTATCATTTTCCCACTGCATGAAGTCCTTTTCCTAATGTCAGGTTTTAAATTTAACCTAGTGACTTAAAATTAAGCCATTAGCCCTAGTGGTCACATCACCATCCATTTTTCCATTCAATGCTAACATTGTGGGATGTGAAGCTTGCAAGATTTGAGGATTAGGGAAAAGATCTGGATTGTACCCTACTAGCCTGCGAGAGTAAAGTGACAGTGGGTTAAATACAATGAGGTCAGCGAAAAGCTAACAAGTGTCCATGTAAAGTGTGGGGCCCAATCCCCACTATTGTTTCCATGGCCTGGCATGTTTGACTAGTGGCCAAGATCAATCTGGCAGATCAATCTTCACTATTCCCCATTAGCTCCCTGAATGAAGGTGGATGGTGGTTAAATCCAGTGAAATCAACAAGGTATCAATAACTGTCCCCACTCGCTCGGATTGTGGATCCCACACATAGTGACAGTGTCATCCGACATGAATAAGAATGATTGGTTGAGAGCACTTCAACGAGGTACCACTGGAAATAAAAGGTAGTCAAACGATGGTTGGCTATTTGATCTTCCATCGAGGCAATCAATCGATGCCTAACATTCAAAGCTAGTGAAATAATATGTGACAACCATTTCTACTATGTGCAACCAACCTGCATTAATGGCTAACATCATGCAGTATGATTGAGTCAATCTCAATCCATGTGGCAATGTAAATACTAGTAATCATGAAGGTTTGTCTACAGACTTCAATGCAACTGGGAATTAAATGATGCCAATACATCTTCAAATGAGCTACCATGGTTACGCATGTGTGATGAACATTAAGTGTGAATTCCATTGCTTCACTCGATAAATACAACTAAGATAATTGCTTTCCACATCATTATCATTTAGCAATTAGGCATTTTCTGGTGTACAAAATTGACAGAGGATAAAATGGGTGAACCCATAAGAAGTTATGTTCACTTGAATGCCCTAGAGTTGGGTTTGGATGCACCTGAAGTTGCTTTCACCTTGAAGGAACATACTTCTACTAAGAATCCCAGAATGGTGCCTAAAATATGTAGTCAAAGACTACAATTTTAGGGTAATGTTGTAGAAGCAATGAATGAAAAGGGAAAAGGTCTAATGCGGTCTTTTATTGGATCAAAGAAAAAAGTGAGGCATGGACGTGGCTCCTACAGGTGCCAGCATTCACTCATTAACCTCACAAGCAGTTCCTCCAATAGTGGCATTGAGATCAACTCAGCTTACGGTTGGTATTTAGCCCTATTGAATGACAATCTTCCCTTTGACAAGGAGGTGATATCGGTGGTGATGTTGGTAGTCAAGACTCATAGTGAATAGGCTAGGACTGTTCCTGATAATGATAATAAAGAGGAAGAGGCTAAGGTGTTCTCTCTTCCTTTGGAGATGACAAGAAGTGGTCGTGTATATTGTGGATGTGCTACTGGTGCTTGTGGGGTGATGAGCAACTTAATTGGTTGTGTGTGGTCTTAAGTTTTTGTATTGATATAGATTATAGTGGTGGTATAGTCATCTTGCACACATGGAATTTTGGGTTCCTAGTTCATGATGGTGCAAATGGCGAGAAGGAGAATTTTGGCGGCAATTTGCATTTCTCCTCTCGGGTGGCAGTTGCATTTTGGTTTCCCCCCAATTGCATTATTTTGTGAAAATTTGACATGTGGGATTTTTAAATGAAAAGAAAATGTAGTTGAAATTTCATTGAAATGAAATTCTGTAGAAAATTGCATTTGAGCCTGAAGCTTGTCGCTTCCCTTGCATTATAAAAGGGAAACCAAGGCTCATTTTGAAGGATATAGAAAATAGATAGAAGAAAATAGACTTTGGCTAGGGTTTTGATTGAACATGTACATATAGGTAGGAATATAATAGTTGGTCATCTTTGAGCATTATGAATGAACTTATGCAAGTACCTTAAATTTTTTCTTAGACATGATTCAAGTACAGTTAAATATATATAATTATGATATATTTCTCTTCTTCTGCAAGTTTGGGTGAATTTTGAGTTGAAATATTAATGGTGTTTCAATTCTACTTTGAATATTTGTTCAAATGCATGTCTCTACTCTTTGTTTTGATTCAAGTAATCAATTAAACACTTAGATGGGGTCATGAATTTATGTTCATTTGTAAAGAATTTGATAAGCAGTGATATATCAAAAAATTCAAGCTTCGTGATTCAAAGCATTGTGAGAGTAGTCTGTTTTATTATTGGGTCATCTTTGTTTTATTGATTCTTGCATATGTGACTCCATTTTTCCCAATAAATACAACAATAATCTATTACTTAATGATTTACCTAAGGAATTAATCATACAATCATTTAGCGAGCCATTTGAAGCTAGGGTTTGAATTCATTTAAAATTTCACTGATTCAAATGTTCATGTATGTCAATTCCCATTAAGGATGTCTTCATTTTCATGAACGGGCAGCATATTGCTTAGAAACAAGCCAATTTCTTTGTAATTGTTGCATAATTATCCTTCATTCAAATGTGATATGTGTAATGATGTGTTCAACATAGCTAAATCTTGATCGAGCACACTAGGAATACCCTCCTTGGTCCTACAAAGCCTAAATCATAGAAGATCACAACCATTGACTAGATCTTGTTAGTTGGCCATTCATTTCAAGAGTCTCAAATATAAGAATTGGCTATTCATTAGAGATTTTTTAGGTGTAGTGGAAAACACCAACATGACATAGAATTAATTATTGATGAGATATGAACAAATAGATTGCCAGTTTATTATGACAGACTCCTAAAGGACTAACCTAAGCATCTTAGGGGATGATCAAAGATCAGCCTTGCCTACGTTCAGAGCTTAGAGATTTGTAGTTCAACAAGACAACTCTATTTTTGAATTTTTGACTTGTTTTTGAATTTTGATATGTTTTGGATGTTTTTGAATTTTCTTGGTTTGATGAATGTTTTTGGATTTTCAGATTTTCTTGATGTTTTTTGATATTTCAAAATTTAGAAAGACTTCAAGGATACACACAAATCCAATCCAATGCAAGAACATTCCCCCAATGTTATGAAATAGACTACTCTGATAAAGGTAGGCCGAGTAGTACTGGGAGGGATCATGATGCAAACACAAGACCAAGCTATGATGTGGATGTGGATGGGTGATGTATGGAGACAAATGGATGTAATGAATGAATTGTGAAGATCCTGGTGGATGGAAAGTGCTTATTTACACAAGGTCTCTATTTGTTAGGTTCTCACCAAGGTACTTTCCCAAAGTGCCACCAAAGTAGTTTTCACTAGAGGACAATTTTTCTCTTTACTGTTTTTAATCCTTTTTCTGATTTTTTTGTATTTTATAGATTTTTTGTTGTTACCAAGATGCCTATTTTCCAGGTTTTCATCAGGGTGACCATTTATTTCAGAAATTTTATATTTTTTATATTTTTGGTTTTATACCCTAGAATAATTAGGCATAATTTTTTTTGAGATGGGAGTTGTTCATGGGATCCTATAGAGGCTTACCTTCAGGTGTTGATAACTGATATGCCCCTGACTTGTAGCTTGCTATGATGATGAAGGGTCCCAACCAATTGGGTTCAAACTTGCCCTTGCTATCTAGATTGGGGACATTTTTTTGGTTTTCCTTTAGCATGAGCTCTTCGACTTGGAATGTTTGATTCTTGATCTTCATGTTGTAACCTTGCTTGAGTTAGTTTTGGTAAAATTGTAAATGGTTGAAGGCATCCATGTACCACTCATCCAGTAATTGTAGCTCATTTAGTTGTGATACCTAGTATTCTTCATTTGTGATGAGGTTTTGCAATGATATTCTTAGGGACGAGAGCTTGATTTCAATGGGGAGTATGGATTATGCTCTGTAGACCAAGGAAAATGGGGTGGCACCTGTTGGTGTGAAGATGCTTGTTTGATAGGCCCATAGGGTGGCATTCAACTAAAGATTCCAATCACGACCAATGTCATTGACTATTTTCTTAAGGATTTTCAGGATGGTTTTGTTGGTGGTTTATGCTTTGCCATTGCCTTGGAGATAATACAGAGTAGAAAAATGATGTTGGATTTTGAATTTCTGGCATAGATCACAAACATTATGATCCTTAAAAGGTGTCCCATTATCTGAGAAAATGGCTTGAGGGACACCATAGCGGTACTTTAGGATGATCTTGGATATTTACTTTCAAGTAATGTAGGTCATGGGGATGGCTTCCACCCACTTCATGAAATACTCAGTGGTGGTGATGATGAACTTATGTCTATTGGATCAAGTGGGGGTAATTTTTCCAATGAGATCGATCCCCCACTATGGAAAGGGCCATGGTATGACAATTGTATGGAGCTCCTAAGTTGGTGCATGGAAGAGGTCCCCATGTTGCTAACATTGAAGACACCTTTTGACATAATTGTGACATTCTCTTTCCATTGTAGGTCAATAGTACCCCATCTTCAACAATTTCTTAGCTAAGGTCATTTCACTTGAATGTGAACTAAAAATGTCGTTATGTACCTTGGTTAAAGTGGTCAAGGAATCCTTAGAATTTAGGAAATGTAATAGGGTTCCTTCAATGCTTGTACGATAAAGAGTATCTCCTAGGATGACAAAACAAGATAATTTTTTGACAAAGTCTCTTTTGAGGTTAGGGGTTATGTCTACAGGAAGGACTCCTATTCTCAAATAAGTGTATATATCATGGTACCGGGGATCACCAGGACCAATAATTTTTCACAACAATTCAGACTCTGGTACCTTGAATGTGGGCACAAGTAGTTGCTCTACAAGGAATTCTTGTTTTGGGATGTTACATGGGATTTCTAGGAGTGATCTGATTGTAGCCATGGTGTTAGATGCTCTGTTATTTTCTCTAGGTAGCTACTCAAATGTGATATCGATGAAGAACTCCTTGAGATTTTCCACTAGCTTCTTATAGGGGGTCAACTTGTCATCATTCACCTGGTTGATTATGAGTTGTGAGTCTTTGTATACCTTAAGTACCATGATCTTCCACTAGACTATAATTCTCAACTCCATTACAAGAGCTTCATACTCTGTGATGTTATTTGTGCATGGAAATGATAGCTTTCATGATTTAGGTATACAATCTCCCTGTGGAGTGATGAATAAAATCCCAGCTCCTAACCCATGTTGCATGTAGGATCCATCAAAGTACATTTTCTAGTGATCCACCACACTCAAGTTGAAGATTGATTTGTTAGGTAATTTTGATACAAGTGGATTTTCTACATATATGGGTGCTTTTTCCATTTGATCTGCAATTTCTTGTCCCTTGACAGCTTTGTGTTTCACATACTCGATATCATGTTCTATGAGGATCATAACCCATTTTATTATCTACCCTATGAGAGTTGCTTTGGATAATAGGTATTTCCAAGGATCTATCTTTGCAATAAGTTTGATCTGGTGTGCTAGCATGTAATGTTTGAACTTCTGAGCTGCAAAGACAATTTCCAAAAAAGATTTTTCAATGGGTGTGTATTTTAGCTCATGCCCCACCATTGTTCACTGATATAATAGATGGATCTCTCCTTCCTAGTTTCATTGTGTTGTGCTAGGAGAGATCCAAGAGCTCCCATTGTGGTTGATATGTATAATATCAAGGGTTTTCTTGGAATAGGTGGCATGAGTATTGGCAGTGTAAGTAATCCTTGATCTTGTTGAAGGCTTGGTCACACTTCTCATCCCATATATATGCTAACCCCTTATGGAGTAGATGAAAGTACAAGATTTTATTTTCTGCTAGTTGTGCTATGGATTTGTAGATGGACTGGAGTCTTCCTTGTAGATCTCTTATCTGCTTCAATGTTTTAGGTGCCTCCATTTCAAGGATTTCCTTGACCTTGGTGAGATCTAACTTGTAAGAATTCGCTATGAAGGTAGCCACCCAAGATCTAGAGGCCTAATAGAAAGCACAAGCATAAGAGAGATAGAAGCAATATGACAAGAATAAATTGTATTCTACCAATGATGCAAATAGAATACAATGTGCCATTCTATGCAAAAGTACATAGGAGATCCCTTGGTTATATAGCCAATGCGAGAACATAGAAGGGCATAATATTATGACAAGTGTCATAACATTATGACATGAGACAACTATGAAAACCTATCACTCCACATAAAGTGGAAAAGTGATAATGTGATATTCACCACAAAAGGTGGAAGTGATAAAGCAATGACATGTCAATTCCACCAAAAGTGGAAATTCTCCAACTACCTTCTATGTGGTCCCTAAGTAAACTTAGCTAAGGTGTAATAATGACCTATGACAAGGTAAAACACTTTTAATTACACCAACATGTTGGTGTGAATAATTTTCTTGTACCTAGCTAATTCATTCACTAGCTAATTAGGGGACATATTCACATGGTTAAGTTTACTTAGGATATAAGATTATTTCTAGAACTTATTTTATCTAGCTAGGATTGCTTGATTCCGAGGTAGTTGGTTGTCTCATTTCATAGGATTATGACACTTTTCATGATCTTGTCTAATCCCATCTCTCAAACTTGCCTTTATAAGAAAGGCATCTCATGTACATTTGCATCAATCAATCAATTGATCATAATTCAACCATTAATCAATCTTGCATTGTGAAGCAAGCTTTCTTTCCATTCTCTCTCTTGTGGAAGTGGAAGTGGTTTTGGTTGCAACTATTTCTAGGGGTGTTGGGGAGTCACCATTTACTCCCACATGGTATCAGAGCTCTAAGTGTTGCAAATTCCTTCCCCCCCTTTAGTGCAACTTAGGGAGAATGTACACAAATGCAAACAATGCAAGATGGGTCCCGACTACTAGGCCATGTTAGGTACCTATGTACAAATGCAATGCAATCTCTCATAAAGCGAAGAAAATGAGAAAACCACATGGGAAAAAACTCCCCCCCAAAAGAGAGATGAAACAAAACAAGAACTGAACTCAAAAAGATGACAAGGGTAAAAGCTTGAATGAGGAAAAAGCCCTCCCCCCCCCAAAAAAAAAAGAAGACAGAATGAAGAAGTCAAGTGACCTCCTTAGATGAAACATCCCACACCGCCAAGAGAGCTTGCAAATGGTGATATATACTCTCAGTGAAGGGTTTGGTGAAGATATCTGCAACTTGTTGTGTTGTAGGACAATGCTGCAAATCAATGACCTACTCCTATATCAACTCTTGAATGTAGTGCATATGAATCCTGATGTGTTTGGTCCTTTGATGGTGAATTATATTCTTTAAGATCTAGATGGAACTTTTATTGTCACAATGAATGACTGTAGGATTGTTGACGTGTGTCTTGGCAAACCAACATGCAAACAAAATATTGCTACTCTGTTTCTCCTGAAAGAGTAAGACAACACATGGATGTCTTAGCTACCAAGGTATTTGTAGTTGGTTCTCAACTGTGCTGATGTTACTCAGTGGTCAATGAAAAAGGAATATTCAAGGGGCCTATTGGTGTGAGCTTTTGGATTGTTCTGAGGTCAAACATGAATTTAAACCTACTCTAACCAGGGTTTTTAAAGAAACAAAAAAAGATAGATCAAGGCTTTGGAATAGAAAATAATGATACTTCATCCAAATTAACTAGACCTGACACCTTTCAAGGAATTCCTATACTAAAACTGCAAAACAAAATTAACTTGTGACTGACACACAGTTTCATTCATTCACAGTGCTGATTTCAATAGCAGATTGCAAGTTACCATTTAACAAAACATAAAATCAAACTTCATTCCTTGAAAGCTTTTCAAATCAAATAATTAACTCAAGACAAACACCATTCTAGAACACAACATGAAGTAGATTAAGATCTTGTTGCTTCTACTATTAGTGAGACATATAAGCAACATTTACAAAGCTGGCACAATCACCAGTGTATAGAAAATCTATGGCTCCAAATTGTTTCCATTTATATTAAAAGAACTAAAAGATACATTAGTCTATTCTGATTCTAACTCCTAACTAATAAGACAAAAGAAGCTCCCATTACAAAAAATCAGGATCAGCTTCTATCCCCTCTATTCCTATTCGTTCTAACCCTACCAGTTCTAACCCTACTCCTATTTTTCTCTACCAATTCTCCACTTTACAAAAAGGAAATAATTCCATTTATATAAAGAATGTATTAGAAAGAATGCATTGGCCCATGTTTTAGGTTTTACAAAATATCTTACTCCACAAGGGCCGACCCTTAGATCTTTTCGATAAAGTTGGTACTGCATTCAATGCAAATCCTTGCTATCCATGTCGGTGAAGGATTGATCTGGGGATGACCCCAGATCTTTTGTAACCATAGCATTAACTCTTTTCCTTCGTGTCCATCCTTGAACAACCTTGGAAAGTTGCTTTGAATGCTCTAAAGCATTATCATTAATGTTGAGCTTCCCTTTTGCCAGCAAATCACACAGCTGTCACTATGAATCATGGTTTCTTTTTTCTTCCTTTGGCCCTCTTCCCACTCCAGATTCTATCCTTCTGCAAGTTATCAAATAACATATGACAGTTGATGAGACCTCAGGTGATATACCATAGTGCCTCCTTCCCTCAAGAGATATCTGCATTCGACAAGACATTATAGTGGGTGCTAAGAGTCATAGTGATATCCTTTTTATTGGTAGGTTCGTCACTATCGACAAGACTTACATCAGTTGGGGAGACGTCACAATGGTTTCAACACATTACATTAAGGGCACAAAACATGTCAGCGAGACACTATCGGGTTGGCAAGACCTTTTGCTGAAGTCATCTCCCTTCACCGAGACTCTCTGAGTTGGCGAGACTTTATTCCTTTGGCTAGACATCATGTTGAACTTACATCTTTCGGTGAGACTTTACTCAAGTCGGAAGGAATTCTCTCCAAGGCCTTCATCTTTTGACGAGATTCCTTGAGAAATATCATTATGTACATGACTTAATCTTGCAAAACAAGGTCTTGATTAGTCCCCAAAAGCGTATAAAATATATTATAATAAAATACACTATTGCTTATGATTTCATTCAATTTTACTATGCCTTCAACTTTTAGACAAAAGGAACCCAACCCTAGTGGGGGGTGAACCAAAACAGAACTTGAAACAAAGAAATGAACTAGGCAGAACTGGGACCGGAACCAAATTTGACTCAGAAATGACACCCTCCCTCAAAACTGGTGGGGGCGGAACCGAGAAGAAATCAAAATCAGGACCGGAGTTGGAATGGGAACAATCCATGGGAATGATCAAAATTTCCAAGTTCAAACCCCATCCCGGCTCCGCATATGCAAAAGAATGCAAATGCAAGGGACAGATGGAAACAAATGTAGGTGGGATCAGAGCAAAAATTGATCCCTGGTGAAACACAATGGGGACGGGGGCAGAACTAAATCTGAGATTGAAACTTCTTCAAAGTTTCAATTTTGGATTCCATCTTGATCCTGCCTCTAACAATATACAAAGAGACGATAAAAAGAAAAAAAAAGGGGGGAAAGGAAGAAAAACACTCCATGATCAAACGATTGGAACCAGGGAAAAACAAAAGAACACAGCGGAACCGGGACCAGAACCAATCCAAAACCAAATTTTTTTCCAAGTTTTGGGTTTGGATTTCGTTCCGAACCCCCTTCTGATGACACCCAAAAAAGATAAAGAAAAAGGACAAGGAAGGGAATAATAAAGGGGAGAAAATACCCCATGAAAAAACAAAAGGAACAAAAGCAAAAGAACAAGAACCACAGAACCAGGATCAAATGAAACCCGAACCTGAAACTTTTCCAAGTTTCAGGGTTCGGTTCTAGTTCCGATTCCGGGTCCATAAAAGAAAAAAAATGCCCAAGGTCAACAAGAAAATACCTAAGGCACATGACACAAAACCAAAGGAAAAGACCAACGACGAAGAGAGAAAAAAGAAAAGTAGAGTTAGGGCCAGGACAGAACCCCAATGAGAAATGTTGATAGAGTTCAACATTCAGATTCAGCCCCAGACCCAGATCCAAGAAAGAATGAAAGAAAAAAATAAAGGAACTGTCAGAATTGGAACCGCGGACAACACAAAACCAGAAACTTTTGGATGTAAGTCCAAGCTTGATACTGGTCTTGGTTCCACATCTAACAGAACAAAGGAAAATGCATAAGGCAGAAAACCAAATGCCAAAGAAAAGAGAAAGAACAAGGGGGACCCATCTTGTTCCAAACCAAAATGGGGTGGTTATGCAAGGCATAACAAATGGTGACTCGGTTGGGAAAATGGTTTAACCATTTTCAAGAAATTGAAGAATTCAACTACCTAGAACTCCTAGTTCATGAACATCACAACTCCAGTTGGGTCAGTTTTAACAACCAAGGTTGAGCTAGAATCTCAAAATGTAAGCCAACAGTGACTACCTAGAATATATGTGTGTGCTTGATGGTGCATCATCTTTTTGTAAAGTTTTCCTCATCTTTCAAACAACAATGGGCAAGATTTGAACTTCATGAGCTGATCCCCTTTAGCTGTTGTGCAATGATATCCTGGGAATTGCTCTGTTACCAGTCAGGCATCCATAGCCTTGACGGAGATACCTCTAGTTTTCTCACAATATTTCTCTACTACTAGTCAGGCGTTAATAGCCCTGATAGAGATACTGGAATCACCCATTCATATTGAATCCCCTTTTTTCTTCTTTAGATAATTCTTTTATTTTATTTTTTCTTTTGTTTTTTCTTAAAGTTTCAGATGCTTCATTTAATTCTCTTTTTTCAATATGTCAGATGTTTAACATCTAATTTGGGTTGAAAACTACCATGGACCTCATAACAACACTTGGGAATCAGATTTTTCACTCAAATCTTACAACACCATAGTCCTAGGACAAATATACCATTACAAGAGGAGATGATCCTATTGATTTGTGATAGATTCAGAGGAGATAATGAAGGTTTACTTACTTTTCACCTTGTTTTCAAAACTTTCCACAACTCTTATTGACAACGAGCATGAAACAACAAATTGAAGAAAAAATCATGCAACCAGAAAACCTGAAAATATTTAAACCACTTCTCCCCTAACAACCAAAGTATGCTTTAGATAACAACCCATTGTTTTAAGATGGGAAATAATAGATAAACCCTAAAGACCAAAAAGATAGAGAGAAAAAGAGCAAGGGAAACAAAAAGATAGAAAGAAAAGGACAAGCAAACAATAAGCCAACTATTTACAAACAAACAAAATATTTACAAACAAAGAAAAGAAACTATCTACAAACAAAAACAAAAGGGGTAGGAAAAGGAAAACAATAGAACAAAAGAAAACTAACTAAACCAAAAACTAACACTAACCAACCCTAATCATAAGCTAACTCCAAAGCCAAACTTTACAAATAGAAGACTATAAAAAAAATGTACATTGACTTGATTGATTTTTCATCATGTGCAGAATTCTTAATTTACTAGGCACAGTTCTAAACCTAGCAAATTTATCTTTATACTCAGAAATATGAAGTTTATAGGAAATAGGTTCATTCTGAGGGCATAAAGCTTGAAATATTATTAGTTGTGGGTTCTCAGCCGTGTCTTGATTTACCCACAAACATGTTTTACTATCCCCAATGCCATAATCAAATTGAAAATCATAGAAAGACAGAGGATAATGAAAATAAACCACCTGATTTAGAAGATCCTTAGTTATTGTGGTATGCTCATGTTGTATGAGCTCTTCTTCATGAGGTCTCAGTTCATGGAACACCATTGTATCAAGGTTCATCTTGTAGTTAGGATGTTCACTCACTAGCATCTCTGTATTCATCTTGGGCATCAAGTCAAATTTTTTCTAAATTTCTTGAGATGAAGTCTTACTTTCAACATTCTCTTGAAACATGTCATCCCCAAGGGTTTGAGAATCTGCCTCCAGCTTATCACCATTGATGTCAGGGATATTGGCACATGGTGAACAAGTATTTCCTTCAAACTCATTTGAGGGCATGGAGTCAAAGTCAGGAAAACACTTTCTCAATTCAAATTCCTGCACATCATCAACAAGAACATGCCACTTAGCGCCAAATTCATCAGTATTAAATCAAATTCATTTGTGGATGCTAAGCAAGGACTCTCTTCAATCGACACATTTGAGTAAACATAATCAAAATCAAGAAAATACTCCATTGTCTCATTCTCTTCATTATGTTGAAGAGATTCAACTTCTGAGATAACCTCTTGATTTCTTTCTTGGCATTCCTTTGCTTCATCCAAATGTACACCGTCATGAATTTCCTCAGGGAGAACTTAACTAATCTACACATCTACTTGAATTTCTTCACTTAAAATTTCATGTTGGTATTTAAGTCCTTGACTTTGACCACAAGATTCATTGGCGATCTCATATTGAAGGGTGTTATCTATTTCAATCCGTCCACCACTTAAATCAGCAAAGCCACCTTCTTGTGTTAACCCATCAAGGTGTGTCTCTTCTTCATTCACCATCATGAAAGAATCTATGAATGCATCAATGAATCCATTCTCCACTTCTATCAAGTGCTCACTAGGTAGAGGAGTTTCATCAGTTGTTGAATCCATCTTGATGCAAGGATCAAGGTCATCAAAAGATAGGGAAGAATTAAATCTCTTCACACAGTCACTCTCATCATTTTGGATTGACTGATTACCATTTTCATGAGTGCTAGTTGTTTCATCCTCTTCATTGTGGTGTAATGGACTATGCTATGGAAGATGACTGAAAAGAGATGATATGGTCACAACTTCATTGACAAGTGGAGTAGTTAACTCTGTGACTGGATTTTGCAGGGATGAGTTCTCCCAGTGGTCTTGTGTGTGATTGACCTGATGTGGGGTGTTGGAAAATGTGGTGCTTAGACCCTTAGGAAGGTTGTAGCTGCTTGGTGATAATGGTTGCACCTAGGTAGGGACAGTGGGTGAAGTGGCATAAGGCTGCAAATGATGGTAGTTTGCAAGCACAAGAGGATTATAACCCTAAGTTTGGCTATCTGAATTCCTAGTGTCACCTCTGAACTATGCCAATAAGAGAGCCTTTTTCAATGCATCACGCAAGGACGTAGCCTCACCACAACCTCTAAATTTGGTTGCAAATGAAAGGTTTAAACCCCAATAATAATGTTCTATCAGTATATGGTCATTCACAACCAAATCTAAAGATTGAACCCTTTGATACATAAACAAAAATCTATGATTAAATTGATAAATTTGTTCTGATGGTCTCCTTCTTGTAGCTATAAATTCATGTAATGGGCATAGAGCATGAGGATCAAACTGATCTAAAAATAAGATTTTAAATTATGTCCACAAACAAATAGAAACTGGTGGAAGATTATCATACCATTGCCTTGTTGTACCTTGCAGTGTTTTGACAAATAACTGGCAGATGATATCCTCGTGTAGAACCTGGAGAGAAATGAATATACGCCTACAAATTCCAACATGTTCAAAAGAATTTTTCCCACTATTAAGGAAAAATAAAGGAAGCCTATCATACAGGTGACAAGGGATTTCATGGACAAATCCTGGTATATACAACGGGTTACCCATCAGAGCTGGGTCTTCTAAGATGTAACCCACTCCAACTTACAATGATCCAAAATTGCTCAAGGAAGCCCTCCTTCTAGCGCCAAATATATTGACATGTGTCTTGGCACAACAACATGCAGACAAAATATTGCTACTTTGTTTCTCCTGAAAGAGTAAGAAAAAACATGGATGTCTTAGCTCCCAAGGTCTTTGTAGTTGGTTCTCAATTGTGCTGATGTTACTCAGTGGTCAATGCAACAGTAATATTCAAGGGGCCTGCTGGTGTGAGCTTCCGGATTGTTCTGAGTTCAAACATGAATTTAAACCTACTCTAACCAGAGTTTTTAAAGAAATAGAAAAAGATAGATCAAGGATTTGGAACAAAAAAGAATGATACTTCATCCAAATTAACTAGACCTCACACCTTTCAAGGAATTCCTAAACTAAAACTACAAAATAAAATTAACTTGTGACTAACACACAATTTCATTCATTCATAGTGCTTATTTCAACATTGGATTGCAAGTTACCATTTAAAAAAACATAAAATCAAACTTCATTCCTTGAAAGCTTCTCAAATCAGATGATTAACTCAATACAAACACCATTCTGGAACACAACATGAAGTAGATTAAGATCTGGTTGCTTCTACTATTAGTGAGACAGATAAGCAACATTTACAAAGCTGGCATAATCACTAGTGTATAGAAAATCTATGGCTCCAAATTATTTCTATTTATATTAAAAGAACTGAAAGATACATTAGTCTATTCTGATTCTAACTCCTAACTAAGAAGACAAAAGAAGCTCCCATTACAAAGAATCAGGATCAGCTTCTATCCCCTCTATTCCTATTCATTCTAACCCTACTAGTTCTAACCCTACTCCTATTTTTCTCTACCAGTTCTCCACTTTACAAAAAGGAAATAATTCCATTTATATATATAATGTGTCAGAAAGAATGCGTTGGCCCCTATTTTAGGTTTTACAAAATATCTTACTCCAGAAGGGCCAGCCCTCAGATCTTTTGGATAAAGTTGGTGCTGCATTTAATGCGAATCCCTGCTATCCATGTCGGTGAAGGATTGATCTAGGGATGACCCAAAATATTTTGTAACCATAGCATTAACTCTTTGTCTTTGTGTCCATCTTCAAATTCCCTTGCAAAGCTGCTTTGAATTCTCTAAAGCATTATCATTAATGTCGAGCTGCCCTTTTTCTAGCAAATCACACAGCTGTCACTGTGACTCATGGTTTCTTTTTTCTTCCTTCGACCCTCTTCCCGCTCCAGATTTTGTCCTTTTCAAGTTATCAGCATAACATACAATAGTGGGTGAGACCTTAGGTGATATATTGTAGTGCCTCCTTCCCTCGGTGAGACATCCACATTCGACAAGAAGTTATAGTAGGCGCTAAGAGTCATAGCGATATCCTTTTTCATTGGCAGGTTCGTCGCTATCAACAAGACTTACATCAGTTGGGGAGACGTCACAGTGGGTTCAACATGTTACACCAAGGGCACAAAACATGTCAGCGAGACACTATCGGGTTGGCAAGACCTTTTGCTGAAGTCATCTCCCTTCACCGAGACTCTCTGAGTTGGCGAGACTTTATTCCTTCGGCTAGACATCATGTTGAACTTACATCTTTCGGTGAGACTTTACTCAGGTCAGAAGGAATTCTCTCCAAGGCCTTCATCTTTTGATGAGATTCCTTGAGAAATATCATTATGTACATGACTTAATCTTGCAAAACAAGGTCTTGATTAGTCCCCAAAAGCGTATAAAATATATTATAATAAAATACACTATTGCTTATGATTTCATTCAATTTTACTATGCCTTCAACTTTTAGAAAAAAGGAACCCAACCCTAGTGGGGGGGAGCCAAAACAGAACCGGAAACAAAGAAATGAACTTTATCGAACACAGGACCGGAACCAAATTTGACTCAGAAATGACACCCTCCCTCAAAATTGGTAGGGGCAAAACTGAGAAGAAATCAAAATTGGGACCAGAGTTGGAATGGGAACAATCCATGGGACTGATCAACATTTCCAAGTTCAGACGCCATCCTGGCTTTGCGTTTGCAAAAAAATCCAAATGCAAGGGACAGATGGACACAAACATAGGCAGGATCGGAGGAAAAACTGATCCTGGGAAAAACACAATGGGGGCGGTGGCAAAACTAAATCCAAGATTGAAACTTCTTCAAAGTTTCAATTTTAGATTCCATCCTGACTGCCTTCGACAACATACAAAGAGATGACAAAAAGAATGAAAAAGAAAAGGGGAAAGGAAGGAAAACACCCTGCAATCAAACGATCGAAACTAGGGAAAAACAAAAGAACACAACAGAACCGGGACTGAAACCAAACTAGAACTAGAAAATTTTCCAAGTTTTGGGTTCCTATTCCATTCTGAACCCACTTTCAGTGACACCCGAAAAAGACAAAGAAAAAGGACAAGGAAGAGAAGAAGAAAGGGGAGAAAATACCCCATGACAAAACAAAAGGAACAAAAGCAAAAGAATAAGAAACATGGAACCTAGGTCGGAATGAAACCTGAACCTGAAACTTTTCCAAGTTTCAGGGTTCGGTTCTAGTTACGGTTCCGGGTTTGTAAAAGAAAAAAAATTCCCAAGGTTGAAAAGAAAATACCTAAGGCATAGGAGACAAAACCAAAGGAAAAGACCAACGACGAAGAGAGAAAAAATAAAAGTAGAGTTGGGGCCGGGATGGAACCCGAACAAGAAACATTGATAGAGTTCAACATTTAGATTCAGCCTCAGACCCGGATCCAAGAAAGAATGAAAGATGAAAATAAAGGAACTGTCAGAACTGGAACTAGGGACAACACAAAACCATAAACTTTTGGATGCAACTCCAAGCTCGATACTGGTCCCAGTTCCACATCCAACAAAACAAAGGAAAATGCCTAAGGCAAAAATCCAAAGGCCAAAGAAAAAAGAAAGAACAAGGGGGACCCATTTTGTTCCAAACCAAAATGGGGTGGTTATGCAAGGCATAACAAGGATGTGGAATAGTGAAGCCAAACTTAGTGAGAATTTTTGAAGCCAAATAGCCTTAGTAGCGGCATTAACAACCCCTCAATACTCAACCTCACTCAAAGAAAGAGGAATAGCATGCTACTTCTTACTCTGCCAACAAATGGGGCGAAAACCAAGATGAAAGTTGTAGCCAGAAATGGACTTATGATCATCGAGATTACCAGCCCAATCAAAATCTGTATATACCACCAAGGTAAGTTTTGTGCCTATTGCATAGTGAATCCCATGTTGATGTGTACCTTGTATGTAATGCAAGATGTGTTTGGCTACTTTCCAATGAAGCTCATGTGGTTCTTGCATAAAGCGTGAAACCATGCCAATTGCAAAGGAGATATCAAAACATGTGTGAGTCAAGTAGATGAGACTCCCAACAAGCTGACAATACAAAGTGGCATCAACAAGTGGAGTAGAACACTTAGCCTCAAGCTTGAATCCTAAAAGAAAGGGAGTCAGAACAGGCTTACAATCAGACATGTGAAATTGAGCTAGAAGATCAAGAGCATACTTGGGCTGAGAAAGAGATATCCTAGAAGCTGATTCCATGATCTCAATCTTGAGAAAATAGTGCAAAAGGCCCAAATCAGTCATAGCAAATTGATCTTGCAAAGCAGATTTGACACTGCCAATGATGATAAGGTACTCCTTGTAATGATCAAGTCATCAACATAGAGCACAAGTAGCAAGTGAGAATCATCCTATCACAAAATGTAGACATTCAGATCTAAATGACACCTGGTGAATTATTTTGAGAGAAGAAAGGAATCCATCTTGGCATACCAAGCCCTAGGGCCTATTTAAGGCCATAGATATACTTCTTCAATCTGCAAACCAAAGAAGAATCCTATATGAATCACTGTGGCTGCTCCATGTAAATCTCCTCATGAAGATCTTTGTGAAGAAATGCTCTCTTCACATCCATTTGATGTACAACCCAACCATGAATGCACCAATAGCAAGTGTCAAGTTAATGGAGTTCATCTTAGCAATGGGTGCAAAGGTCTCTGTATAATCAACACCTGGAACTTGTGAGAAACCTTTTGCCACAATTTGAGCCTTGTATTTATCCACACTTCCATCCACTGCATACTTAGTTTGATAGATCCACTTACATTAAACCATCTTTCTCCCCTTAAGAAGAGGAACCAAATCCCATGTGTGATTCCTCATCAAGGAACTATACTATTCCTCCATTGTTGAATCCCACTTTGGAACTCTTGATGCTTCCTTGAAGGAATGTGGATCAGAAGCACTAGCAATAAAAGCATGTGGAAAAACCTGATGTTGTGACTGAGTCCTTCAAGTATTTGAAGGATCCCCATCAAGAGAACTTGCTAACTCAAGAGTTTGTCGATCCCAATGAGGTCTAGTAGGAGATGAATGATGAGACTCCTCAACTGTAAGTGGAACTTATGAAGGTGTAATCTTGTGAGTCAGAGTTGAGGGAGAATCATCATCTGAGTCACTATCATCACTTTCCACTATGGAGGAAGGAAGAGGAGGATTAGAGGCCAAGCTAGGAGAGCTTTCCTCAAAGTGAACACTCCTCTCAATGAATAGCTCACGCGTCTCTAGATCCAACAGTCTATATGCCTTAACACCTTTAGGATATCCAACAAAGATGCAAGGCCTACTTTGAGGTTCCAATGCCTTGCACTTCTCTAGAGGTATACGTGCCCAAGCTAGATAGCCAAAGACTATGAAGTGTCTCACAACTGGTTTTCTACCACACTAAGCCTCAAAAGGAGTCATACCCTTCAAAGCCTTATGGGGAACCTAATTTTGGATGTGAATGGCATAATTGATAGATTCTGCCCAAAATTGAGGACCAAGAGAACAAGCATGAATCATGCAACTAGCCATCTCCTTAAGGGTTCTATTCTTCATTTTAGAAACACCATTCTACTTTGGAGTGTATGCAACTAAATGCTGAAGATCAATCCCCACAAGAGTACAAAATTCCTCAAGTCTATTGTTCACATATTCCCTTCCATTGTCTATGTAAAGAATCTTGAATTGCTTCTCAACATGAACCTTGAAGGATAGAAATATGTCGAACACTTCACTCTTGTGAACAAGAAAATAGACCCATGTGAAGTGGAAGTAGTCATCAATGAAGGTGAGGACATAGCGGGCCTTGCTAAATGATGACACTAGAAATGGACCTGCTACATCACTGTGAACCAACTGAAGAACTTCCAAAGCTCTCCAACACTTCCCTTTGTCAAAATTCTCTTTTGGATGGTTACCCAAGGAACAACCTGAACGTACACCTTCTGAAAAGATGATTTGAGGGAGTCTTGTAACCATAGCCTTGGAGCTAAGCTACTAAATATAGTGGTAATTGAGATGTCCAAATTGCTCATGCTATAACTTGCTGAATTTGAATGAGTGAGCAAGGATATAGAAGGAGACTTAGGCACAAAGTGGGAGAATGAGTAAATCCATGTGTTGTGAATGGTTTGTCCCATTGCAACCAAGGAATCATCCTTAAGTTCTTTGACCACAACTGAATCTGGTAGAAACTCAATTTTCTTTCCATCTCCAAAGTGAGTGATTTGGTAGATTGAAAGAAGATTATCACTCAAGTTAGGAACATAGAGAACATTCTCAAATGTTCCATTATCCATGGCAACCAAACCTTCACCTTCAACTTCCACTTGAGTATCATCTCCTATGAAGATGTGAGGTACCTTAGATGGCTCCAAAGGAGAAAATTGTTCCCTTGAAGAACCCATGTGATGAGTGGTACTCGAGTCAAGTATTCATTGTTGTGAAGAACCTAAAGTAGTCATAAATGCTTTCCCTTTCCCTTTTGATTTTGAGGAAGTGGAAGGAGATGAATCCTTCTTCTTGTAGGTGGATGGAAAATTGATGTTTTTCTTCTTGATGATGTTTGTCAGCTCATCAATTTGCTTAGAGTGGAAATGATTCTCATCATGACCAAGTTTCTTGCAATATGAACAAGTTGGTCTCTCCTTCTTGCTTGAATTTCCCTTCTTGGGAGAAGATGAAGAATTCCCTTGTTTTGGAGAGGATGATTGTGCTTTATCTTGTTGCGTCTTTGGCTTAGATTGCTTTTGCTTGTTGTTGGAACCCTTTCCTTGAGTCCCTTGATTCCCTTGATTAGCCACCAAAGCTTTGGACTTTGAAGACTTGAGAATTCCCATGCTTGTAAAATTTTCTTTCTCTAACATCAAAATTTATGTGAATGCATCAAATGAAGGCATAGTGAAATAACTACCAACTTTCAAGTGATGGGTTTGGAGCTATAAAAAATTGTTGCATATTTTGATGGAAGCTTTCCCAAAAAATTGTAGACCAACTGTGCATCCTTCTTGTCAATACCACAATCCTTAAGCTGTGCTCTTAGCTCATTTTCCTTAGTGAGATAGTCTTGGATTGTATAAAAATTCTTGGGATCTAACATTGTGAGATCATTGTCAAGTTGATAACCTCTAATCTCATCAACTTGGCCATACAATTGACCAAACTTTTCCCAAGCCTCTTTGATTGTTTTACACTTTTCAATTTGAAATATTAGATCTTTTGATACATATTTCCTTAAAGTTCCAAGATCCATATTATTTTTAGTGAGCCAATCCATATGAGCAATAGGATCAACTTTAGGATTAGATGGTGCAACAATAGTTCCATCAATGTAATGAGTTAATCCATTTCCCATTAACTTACTCCATGCATCAATTTTACAAGAAGCATAGTTATGTGGAGTGAATAAAGGAAACTTAGGAGAACCCATAGCAGAAAAATGAAAGAGAACAATATAGAGAGAGAGGAAAAATCACACAAGACACCCCCCCAAATTCACTCAATCAAAGACCACCCCAAAAAAAAGATGATTTGGCACTTTATACTTAGTGCATGTACAATGGCCACTTGCAAGCCAAGAAAAGTGGGATTCTAATTTTCAATGTTTTACAATAGCCTTAAGTAGGCTACAATAGACTCAAATGACTAATACAAAACACCAAACTGAGATCTTATCTTTACAAATTCCAAAATAGTCCAAAAATGAGCAAGTGTTGAAAGTACAATTTTTGATCACAATCACTACAAATTAGTAGCACCACTATGAAGTTTAGAAAAAATCACACACTTTCAAAAAAAATGGCACCTAAAAAGGAGTTCGTATGAGCCTGAATGGAGCCCTAGAAGTTGTAAAAATGGTGACAATTCAACTACACCTGAGAGAAATCACTTTTTTTGGAAAATTCATGCACCAAAATTAGAAAATAATTGCACCACTATGAAGTACACAAAAAATTATCCCAATAAAAAATATTGCATAAAAAAAGGCCTCAAAATGACCAAGATATAAGCCTCTGAAGATGAACTGCAAAATCAAAAGCTTCAACTTTGAGGGGGTCTGATTTTCAAAAAGATAATAACGCAATGCTGATGCCAGACAATCACTGCATTAAATTTGATAGTTGTTTAACCATCACGAACTGCTATGGCTTAAATTTGACGGCCTACAAGCCATCGCAGGTCAACACACCACCTCGTTGGAATATTCTTTTGCCGAATTTTTTAATTTCACCTTTTTTTTAATTTAACAAGCCGGTTTTTTGCTTATCCGACTAGTAGAGTGGAGGGTGACGAGACCCGTGGGGTCTGTGTCACATAGAGCCCCTATGGGTACTGTGTACCTTTATGGTACAGTAGGCCTGTGTACAACAGGTACACAGAATCTATGTTTATTTTATATTTTTTTATATTTATTTTGATTTAAAACTTTTACAAATAAATCAAAAACTACGAAATACAAAATATATATATATATATATATATTACAAAAAAATTTGAAGAAAATATTAAATATATATTTTTTTCAAAAAATAAAAATCATACTAACTGTCATAATGGCTGGACTGTACAGCTTGGTGAGAAATTTTTTTTTCCTCGACGAACAACTTTCTCTTATTTGGATGATGTGGCAGTCGATTGACGGGTTTTTGGCTCTTCTGGATGGAATGGCGATGTCCTTTTTGGCTGAAAATGCTCTAAAGTGGTAGCTTGCTCCTTGATTTGGAAACCACCTCCAATCTTCAACCCTTTGTAGATTTGGCCTCCAATGTCCAATTGAGATGAAACAAAAGGAAAATATGACTAACTCAGACACTGCGAATGCAATGGCGAGCTCAGATCTGATGCAACAAGCTCCCAAAATGCACCTACAACACAAGGCCAAAAATGAAACCCTCCGAGAATATCTCCAAAACACTAACTAAACTCACTCCAATAGCTTTGATACAATGTAAGAATTGGATATAAAGGTAGCCACCGAATATCTAGAGGCCTAATAAAAAGCACAAGCATAAGTGAGATAGAAGCACTATGACAAGAATAAACTGTATTCTACCAATGATGCAAATAGAATACAATGTGCTATGCTATGCAAAAGTACAAAGGACACCCCTTGGTTATATAGCCAAGGTGAGAACATAGAAGGGCATAAGATTATGACAAGTGTCATAATCTTATGACATGAGACAACTATGAAAACCTATCACTCCACCTAAAGTGGAAAAGTGATAATGTGATAATCACCACAAAAGGTGGATCTCCTACAAAAGGTTGAGAGATAGGCACATGATGTGTCCACAAAAGGTGAAAGTGATAAAGTAATGACATGTCAAGTCCACCAAAAGTGGAAATTCTCCAACTACCTCCTATGTGGTCCCTAAGTAAACTTAACTAACATGTAATAATGACCTAGGACAACACTTTTGATTCCACCAACATACCTCTATTCCTCTCATGGATACAATGTATCCTTGGAGCTTGCCTGATTGGACCCAAAGACATTTTTTTGGATTTAAGTGAACCTTGTACTTTTGAAGTCTATCAAAGATGGAACTCAATGCTACTATGTGATCTCGATGTTTCTTTGATTTGGCCAATATATCATCCATGTAATCCTCCACATTCCTATGGATCATATCATTGAAGATTAGTGTCATGGCCCTTTGATAGGTTGCTTCAGCGTTCTTTAGCCCAAATGGCATCATATTCCAGTAGTATGTCCCCCATGGACAAGTGAATGTTGTTTTGTGTTGGTATTCTTTTTCTATCATGATCTAGTTATATCCTGAGAATTTGTCCATCAAGGATAACATCTCATGTCCTACTTTCATATCCACTATCATGTCAATATTTTGAATTGGAAAGTCATCCTTGGGACATGTCTTATTTAAATCTCTAAAATATATGTAGATACAGATGCCCCCAATGGGATTTGAGATAGGTACAAGACTAGAGACCCACTCTGGATAATCTATTGACTGTATTAATCCTAAAGCTAGGAGCTTTTGTAGTTCCATTTTAACCAATAATGCTATCTAGGGATGCATTTTCCTTATCTTTTTGTCGTATTGGCTTTGCTTCAAGATACATAGCTAGATGGTGGACTACAACCTTTGGATCAAGTCTAGGCATGTTGACATAGGTCCATGCAAAGTTCACTTTCCTTTTTCTTAGGAGTGCGACTAGGATTTCTTGTTCTATTAAAAGAGACTCAACATAGAATGTTATGTGGTAGGTCCTCTATTCCCAAGTTGATTGGATTGCATGTTTCTACTAGAACTATTGACTTCTCCTGATGAATGACACTAAGAGGAAGATTGAATCCTTCATCCTCCAATGCCTCAAATAGGTTTGCACCATTGGATATTTCCTTTATTTTTACTATTTTCGAGTTAGAGAGTGTCACAGTGTGGTTTTCACTCAAAGACCTAGATATTATTCTCAAGTTTTCACTTTTGCAATTGAAGCATTCAATCGTTTCCTAGTAATAGGCACGTGTGTCCAGTGTGATGTCAAATCTAGCCTTGTGATCTCCACATAGTATAGTATCCAATAGTCCCATGAATTTTGAGAGTGCCTCATCATTTTTGAATGTGTCTAGAACTGGTGGTCCTTATTGGTCATAATTGATGTGTGTGGGATAGACTTGGTTTATTTCATGGGTTTGACTGGTTGAATCAAATGATAAGGTGCTAATCATGAGAAAGGAGGAGTCCTCAAATAGAATTGGTAAATTAGTTATGGAATCTTCCTCATCACTACTACTATAAACGTCGAGTATGTCAAATGTAAACTTGTGTATGACTCAACCTATGGATATAGGTAATTGAAGAGAAACTGCTAGTAGTTGAGGGGGAGTCTTGACTGCTTTAACTGGGGGACCTCTTCCATGTATGGTTACCTTCAGAGGGGTACATCTGCAGCCAAGATTTCTCATGTGCTTCTCAAGAATGAGTGGTAATAGGAGACCATTGTCATTCTCTCCAAGTTTCTTGTTTTTGTTATAGCCCATGCCAAGCATCATTTGGAATCCTTTGCTACTTTCATCCATGGGTAGATTAGGTGCAAGCCTTTCATCTTGGTACAAAAAACTTGATATGTCTCTTTCATCTACCACCTCTTGAATTATGTCTCCCCAACTTCTAAGTCTAGAAGGGTCTACTTAAAAGGTTTGTGATGATCTTTTAGCTGGTTGGGGTTTCCCATGAGATGTAGGAGATTGAGGTAACTCTCCTATCATGAAAGCACTTTTCTTCATTTTGTCATCCCCACACCCATTGTCTTGGAAAATGACTTTGATTTCAAAGATATTAGGGATGGCAAGTGTCTTTTTCTCAGATGTGGAGGCCAAGGTAGCTGGTTCTACATACAAAGTTGTGGGGCCTTCATCATTCTTTGGAACTTGGGGGATTTTATAGTATTTTGCTTCTAGGTTTTTGCAGTAAGAAAAGGGCTCAAGATCACCATAGATCATGACCTCTTGGTTTTGATATGTGAATTTGACACATTGGTGGAAGGTTGATGCAAAAAATTGCATCCCATGGATCCATGGTCACCCTAGGAGAATGTTATAAGGAAAATTGAGGTCAAGGATCTAGCAGGTAGTTTCCCTAATGGTTGGCCCTACTTGAATAGGGAGTTGAATAGTGCCTCGAGACACCCTTTCTTGATTATCATAAGCTTTGATAGTGATTTTGTTTCCTTTTTCAATGGAGTCCTCGAAGAATCATAGATTCTTTGTTAGCTTGAGAGAACAAATGTTTAGACCTGCACCCCCATCTACCAATACTCTTTTGAATTTGTTTTTATGAACCAGGAACTCAAGGTGAAGTGTGTGATTATGAGATGGTTGGGTGGGGAAGTCCTGATCCAAAAATGTGAGGAGATTTTGGGTTGTAATGTTTTTGACCATAGGTTGGAATTTTTCATCATCAATATTGGTAGAGACGGTGGATGAAGCCAATGCTTCCTCAAGGATCTTTCTATGGTAAGATGAGATCTTCTGTAACTCCATGATGGAGATCTAAGCAAGAGTTCTTTTTAGCTGGACATTGTAACCATTGGGAATGGATTTCAGATTTGAGGTGGATGCCCTAAGTGGCTGTGATGATCTAGCAATGGTGATTTTTCTGCCACATGTAGTGACTCCACAATTAGATTTAGCTCCTTTGATGTTAACAACAATGACCCATTCATCTAGGGATGCAAAAACATGATCATACACATGGTTCACATTGACATAATTTTTCTTTCTATTGTTGTTCCTCTTGTTATGACCCAACATTAGATTCATGCATATTTTTAAGTCTTGATTTCCAACTGGTTGTTCCACATTTATGATCTTGTCATCGATGAGGTTTTCGATCAAATTTTTTAGCCTCATGCAACTGGTTGTTGTGTGCCTCTTAGTTTTATGAAAATTGCAAAGGTGATTCTCATTGTAACATGGTGGTTTTACTTTGGGCTCTTGATAATTCTCATATGTGGGAATTTTGATGAGATTTTTATTTTCTAGCTTCTTCATGATGAATTCAATTGATTCCCCAAGGGATGTGTACTTCTTCTTGGGGGGATTTTTGTTTCACGGAGGTGGTCCCCCTTGATTATTCAGATTGTTGACTTGATTTTTTGGTGGTTGTTGTGATACCACATTGGTTTGCATTTTGTTTTGATTGATTTTTTTGGTTGCTGGTATGATTGCATGTTTTGTTTCAGAGCACTGTTTATGACCTTGGCATCCACCACATCATCATTACTAAAATTTTTGTTTCTCACCCACGTGTGTGGTTTCTCATTATAGCTAGTAGAGGGGTGATTGTCTTGATGTTCTAGATATGTGGGTGTCCCTCCTTGTGCAATAAGGCTTCATTCAATTTTAAGTTCTTTAGAGATCAATTGGTCATATGTGATGATACCTTGGACCTTGAGATGGAATGCCAAGGTTTTCTCAAGATTGGAAATGATGGTGAATTTTTTTTGTTCCTCTAGCATGTCCCACTTTCTCCTATTGGACTTGGATCACCATCCTTGTAAGAAGGAAGCAAATGATTCCCCCTTATCTTGTTTAAGAGTGGATAGTTCCTCTAGGCTAACATCCATACCAATGTTGAATGCGTAATTTTTTAGGAATGCGTCTACAATTTCTTAGAACATTTTGATGCCAGGAGGAAGTCAAGAGAACCAATCCATGGTAGGACTAGCCAAACTTCTAGGGAATAACCACATTAGATAGGTATCATCATATGCGACCTCCATGTAATGTACTTGGAATTCCTTGATTTGATCTTTAGGGTTTCCTATCGCACAATTTTTTTTGAATTCAGGGATTCAAAACCCCTTTGGGAATGGTACCATTGCATTGCTCCTATCAAATGAATAGGGATACAAGTTGCTTGGTGTCTTTGTTGTTTTCCCTAATTGGAGATTGTGCACTTTTTGCGTGAGTAATTTGATTTGTGCTATCACATCATCTTGTAGATTAGGAGGTGGTGTGAATGTGTTTTGAAGTGGTCGAGGTGTTTGAGTGATGGGTGGAGTGTTGGATGTGTTGGTGGGAGTTTGTTGCAAGATCTGTTGTGCAATCAAGGTTTGTTGATATGCCTGCACTTAATGTTGTGCCAACAATGCTTGTTGTTGGTCTTACTATTGTTGTGCCAACAATGCTTGTTGTTGGTCTTACTATTGTTGTGCCAACAATGCTTGTTGTTGGTTTTGTTGCTGTTATGCCAACAATACTTGTTGTTGGGCTAGTAATTGGGTGGCTTCTTGTTGTGCTTGGTAATGTTTTAGGGCTTGTTGATGTTCTTGTTGTTGAGCTACTTACAGTTGTGCCTAGTATTGAGCTTGTGCTTGTGATTGTTGAGCTTGATATTGGGCTTGAGCTTGATCATGTGCTTGTTGGGCTACTTGTGCTTACCAGGCATCCTACACAGCTTGAGTGGCTTGAGTTTCTTGGGAAGCTTGGGTGGCTTGCTATTGTTGCAACAAAGCTTGAGCTTGAGCAGCCTGTTGTGCTTGTTGTGTAGCTAATTGTGTTTGCACTTGTTGAGTAGCTAACTATGCATCTTGTTGATTCTGAATTTGTTAGAGTGATTTTTGATAGGTAGCTTGTTGAGCTACTTGCAACACAATGCTATATTGGTTTGTCATGTTGGGTTTTGGCGGCAGATTTGGAATATTGTTCATTGTTGTGATGAGAGGTACCATTGTATTAATGATAGGGATTTATGTATTGGATGGTGTGATTGATGTGCTTGGTCCTTGAGAGACCATTTTTTAGGGGATGGTAGAGGTGTTGATTTCTTAGGTTTCTTGGATGGTTTCCACCTATTGCGATATCGGTGGAAAGATGGGAGGATTTGGTATGATATTTTGATTTATGATTGAGGGGTTGCTTTGATTCTATTGATTGATGTTTGGTAAAGGGGGAAGGCCTAAACCAAGGGGTGGTCTAGATGTTAATTTAAAAGGTGGAAGTGGTGGAAAAATGGGTGGTGTATTTCCTTGAGAAAATGATGATGATGAAGGGTCAAAGATGCCCCCTTATCCAAATAAGCCACCTTCTCCTTGTGAGGTCATTGGGAGAGATGTTTGTGTGTTGAGCGAATATGTCAATGTTACATGAAAATATGATGGGTCATTGGGATCTTGGAAGGTGAGAAAAACATATGGGTGTTGCAGATTTAATGGGATAGATTGACCCAAGATGGTGTTTTGGTGCAGGAGCACCTAAAAACATGTAATTGCAAAGTGCATTCTATGAGGGCTAGTCTAGGAGTTAGTGATAGTATGAGTAATTTTTATGTTAAATAAGGTATTTGAGACTATTAATGATGTAATTAGGGGATTTTGATGTTATTTAGTTCAAAAAATGCAAAAGGTTGCATAAAAATGTACTTATTGTCAACAAATTGTTAAAAGTGCAAAACTAGGCAATTAGGGGTCTAATTGGTAAAAAGTTGGTTTCCAATGTCCAAATAATTAAAATTCTAGTTGGAGGATGTTTGTAAGGGTGGTTAGATGTTAAATAAGCCTCTCATGGTCGAGGCATGGTTGTTGAATTATTTTTTTTGAAGTTATAATGAAAAAAAGGCTACTTTCTAGAAATTTCTGTGTGTAAATTTGCTGCTAAAACATGTGGTACGACCTTTGTACGACCTTTACAGGATCAACCCTAGTATGGTTGGAAAGAGGAGAGTGTCAGATTTCATTTGAAAGTGGTTTGGTGAATTTTCATTAAGTTTAGAGGGTTTTATTGATGTTTTACTAAAACTGCCCTGTTTTGGTGTAAATTGGTGATTTGAGAGTATTAAAATGAGTTTTTAGGGCATTCCACCTACTGTAGCAATTGTAACTCAGTGGAATGGCCCCATTTGTTGTAAAATAGGTTTCCAAATTATTTGCAAGTTAGAGGAAGTGTGTTTGTGGGTTTTGGGTGTTGCCCTAGGTTGAATTTGGGTGATTTTCCTTATGAAAGTGAGGAACTAAATGATGGTTTATGAGTTTTCTGGAAGAAATAACCTATGTGATGAAGTTTAAAGCTTGTGAAGGCATAATTATGCATTTTTGAACAGGTGGCAGAGTCTGGAAAGGTCTGGAGGTATGATTTACAATAAACCCTCCTTTTGAAGGCCTAGAATCAAGGGTTTTAGGCTGTGCTATGTTGGAAGAGTGATTTCTGGAAACCATTGGTGGATTTAGTAGTTTTTGGGAATTTTAATTGCTGCCCCAAGGTTTCATAAAGTTTGGTGGAGTTTAAAGGGTACTTTCTTTGTAAAAGTGGGCTAATCCACTAGCCTTTTCCATGGCAGGAGTATTGGATCTTTGAGTTTGTCCAAAAGAGTTGATATTGGTTTTCCTGTATGTTTTATAACTTTCAAAAGGGTATCTTAATCATCCTTGAGTTTGTTATGTGTTTTGGAAAATGTTGGTGAAAATGCCTAAACTTGGTTTGCACTAAAACTGGGGTTTAGGAGTGAAATTGAGAAATTGTGCTTCTGATGATTGTAGAACTTGGAAGGCTGGTTGAATTACTTTATGTGGTCATTTTAATCTTTCTGGATACTTCTTGAAGGCAGGTTTCCAAGTTGATTAAGGTTGAGCCTCTAGACTCTGCATCAGAGTGGTATCAGAGCGAGGAAGTAGATCTCTTAAAGATTGAAGGAGAAAGGACATCATGGCTACTAGAGGTTTGAATGAGAAGGAGAAATAGATGAGGAATGCAATTTTCAAGACTAGGTGCAAGTGCAAAGGTAAGATATGCAAGGTTATGGTTGATTCAAGTAGTTTGGATAACTTGGTAGCTCTTGAAATGGTTGAAAAATTGAACTTAGAAAGGTTCCCACATGATTCACCTTATTATGTTTCATTGATGAATGGTGAGAACACATTTTTGGTTAAAGAACAATCATGGGTTGAATTTGAAATAGGTGAATATAAGGACAAAATATTATGTGATATTGTACCATTGCACTCTTGTCATCTAATGTTTGGGAAACCATGGTGTTGGGAAAGATTTGCTATGTACTATGGCAGGGATAATAGTTACCAGATTAAAAAGGATGGGAGGATTTATGTTCTGACTTCATTGGTGGAAGATGGCCAAGACAAGAAAACAAGGGTGCTAATGCAGGAAAGACAAAAGTTCTTAGGATATAAAGCAGACAAAGACAAGGATGAGGAAAAAGGGCATAGCATAGATACAGTGGAGAAAGAAAAGCACCATCAAGAAGTATTGAATAAGACAGAGCAGCTTGAAGACAAAAAGGAAACAAAGAAATTGAAGGTCAGAAGTGAAAAGACCTTGAAGGCACTAGGAAAGGATGGAGAATGTGATGAAGGAAGAGTTGCAGTCACCACCTGTGAAAGAATTGTTGAGACAGCAGGGGTAACAGCAGATTCAAAGTTGAAGTGTGAAAAGGCTGATGAGAAAGGAAGAAGCAAGAGTGAAATGACCTTGAGAGGGAAAGGTAAGCTTGAAGGGTGTATCAAAGATAAAGGACAGGTAGAAGTTTGTTCATTAAAGGATAATGGTGTTCTAGGGCAGACACCCATGAAAAATACAGTGGTACATAAAGCTGAGACAGAGTATTGTGAGCAGGAGGCACTTGGGGCAGAGATCTCTCAAAGAGAAGAGAATAAGAATGAAGGAGAATTACCAATGGAGAACCAAGGAAGGCCTAGTGAGGTCTATAGAGGAGATGAGCAATGTCTATTGACTGGACAGGGTATTGGGCAATCACAAAAGTCTGATAACAAAGAAGATGAGCTGCAGCAGGGCAGAACAACTGATGACAAGGAAGTTTTGAAGGCTGAGAATTTTAAAGGGGAAATAAGAGATGCAGATAAGACAGGTGGGAAAGTTGGGGAAAGCCATGAAAGGCTTGAAAATTATGACAAGATCATGATTGGGGTAGTAGAGTGTCCCTTGACAGCAAGTGTAAGTGATGAAAAGACAGGGATTGTAAACACAGTGGACTGTGTGACAGAGGGTAAAAAGGTCTTGGAAACTGAGAAAATGAAGAATGAGGAAGTGAATAAAAAGAAAAATGATGAGAGGAATGAAAGAAGCCTTGAAAGGCATGAAGATAATGAGCAGGTTGTGGAAGTCAGGAAAAAGACAGTCAGCTATGAAGATTGGCAGAAAACAGTGAAGGAGACTATGGAAGAGTTTGGAAAGTTTATAGGAGGTGAGCAGAGGTTGGTCACCATGAGAGGTGAAGAACATATGGCAAAGGTTTTGTAGAGATTTGCAATAAGGATAGAGGATAGGATTGAGAGGTTGAAGGTGCTAGGCCAGGGAATGGCTAAGAGAAGACAGTGTGTGTGGTCTCCAACTGAGTTGGAGAAGAGAGGAAAATATGAGATTGGGACAGTGAGTTGTCCTTGGTTGCTGAGTTTAGCAATTAGGCTATTGTATGCTATTGAGGAAAGGGATCCAAGCATAATTCATTTGAGTGCAGGTGTGAAGTGGAAGGATAAGGGGCTGCGAGTTAAGGGAATCACTGATTTGTTCATCCTTTTGACAGTGGTCAGACCAAAGGTTAAAATGAAAGTGGAAGGGAAAAATGCCGATTATGTTGCAAATAATAGAATTGAAGGGCAGAACTACATGTATAATTGGCCAAGGCTCATGGAAGAGCATGAAAAAGAGACACTAATGCATGGTTTTTTTAGTTTGTGTATTGAATTTTTGTTTGCAGGTGTTAATGAAGACAAAAGGCAGCAAGCAGATTCATTTGAGCAGGATCAAGCATGGCAAGGTGTAGTCAAAGCAAAGTATGAAGGGTATAAAGTCCCTTGGAGGAAGATTTCCATGCAGGTGACTTGGAGCAGGTTTGAAGGGATTGTGCAGAGAGTTGGAGAAAACCTTTGGAGTAATTTATGGGGCATAAATTTTTTGTACACGGGGAGTATGGTGCAGGAGCACCTAAAAACATGTAATTGCAAAGTGCATTCTATGAGGGCTAGTCTAGGAGTTAGTGATAGTATGAGTAATTTTTATATTAAATAAGGTCTTTGAGACTATTAATGATGTAATTAGGGGTTTTTGATGTTATTTAGTTCAAAAAATGCAAAAGGTTGCATAAAAATGTGCTTATTGTCAACAAATTGTTAAAAGTGCAAAACTAGGCAATTAGGGGTCTAATTGGTAAAAAGTTGGTTTCCAATGTCCAACTAATTAAAATTCCAGTTGGAGGATGTTTTTAAGGGTGGTTAGATGTTAAATAAGCCTCTCATGGTTGAGGCATGGTTGTTGAATCATTTTTTTGAAGTTATAATGAAAAAAAGGCTGTTTTTTGGAAATTTATGTGTAAATTTGCTGCTAAAACGTGTGGTACGAACTTTGTACGACTTGTACGGGCTCAATCATGGTATGGTTGGAAAGAGGAGAGTGTCATATTTCATTTGAAAGTGGTTTGGTGAATTTTCATTAAGTTTAGAGGGTTTTATTGACGTTTTACTGAAACTGCCCTGTTTTGGTGTAAATTGGTGATTTGAGAGTATTAAAATGAGTTTTTAGGGCATTCCACCTACTGTAGCAATTGTAACTCAGTGGAATGGCCCCATTTGTTGTAAAATAGGTTTCCAAATTATTTGCAAGTCAGAGGAAGTGTGTTTGTGGGTTTTGGGTGTTGCCCTAGGTTGAATTTGGGTGATTTTCCTTATGAAAGTGAGGAACTAAATGATGGTTTATGAGTTTTCTGGAAGAAATAACCTATGTGATGAAGTTTAAAGCTGTGAAGGAATAATTATGCATGTTTGAATAGGTGGCAGAGTCTGGAAAGGTCTGGAGGTATGATTTACAATAAACCCTCCTTTTGAAGGCCTAGAATCAAGGGTTTTAGGCTGTGCTATGTTGGAAGAGTGATTTCTGGAAACCATTGGTGGATTTAGTAGTTTTTGGGAATTTTAATTGCTTCCCCAAGGTTTCATAAAGTTTGGTGGAGTTTAAAGGGTACTTTCTTTGTAAAAGTGGGCTAATCCACTAGCCTTTTCCATGGCAGGAGTATTGGATCTTTGAGTTTGTCCAAAAGAGTTGATATTGGTTTTCCTGTATGTTTTATAAATTTCAAAAGGGTATCTTAATCATCCTTGATTTTGTTAGGTGTTTTGGAAAATGTTGGTGAAAATTCCTAAACTTGGTTTGCACTAAAACTGGGGTTTAGGAGTGAAATTGGGAAATTGTGCTTCTGATGATTGTAGAACTTGGAAGGCTGGTTGAATTAATTTATGTGGTCATTTTAATCTTTCTAGATACTTCTTGAAGGCAGGTTTCCAAGTTGATTAAGGTTGAGCCTCCAGACTCTGCATCATGTTTTCATCCAAATCTTGGTTGTTCACAAGGGGGTGTAATTGTAGTGCATGAAGTAATATGCTCCCTTTGTTGACAATTGGTTGAATTGGAGCAATGGATGATGTGATTTGAGAGATGCTTTGGAATGAAGATGATGAATGGAGCTGACAGTACAATCTCAAGAGATTTCTCCACAAGAGTGCTCAAATCATAATCGGAAGGGAGTTTAGCCACCTCTGTTTCCAATTCAAGCATGTATTGGGAGGGATTGAGCCTCATCATGGTATTGAAAATTCTATGAGTTTCAGGATTTTGGACCATCTCAATGATTTGATCTTGTGTCATCCCCAAGACATTATTGGTGACATTTTAAACTTGACCTTCCTCTTGAGGATTCTGTGAGGATAGAGGAAAATTAGTTAGGGTATTGCTTGATCCAATGATATTTTTTTCTAGAGTGGTTTGGCTCAAGTCACTCGAATTTGATATTTCTTTGTTGGCTTCCATGTTCTTCTTGTGTTGTGATCTAGTTTGCACCATAAAATAGGGATCAATTTTCAAGAATGTGTGAGATGAACCTCTATTTCTCTAGATTGATCTAACTTTAGGCATAAAAGAGAAAATATAGGATTATTAAGGATGAAAGTGTGATGATGAAATAAATGAAGGATGGATGATGTGAATGCTTGAACTCTTGAGAAATCTTGAAGGAGATACTAGACTTTGAGATTTGGGATTTTTTATTTGATTTGATTTGATCTTGATTTTGGCTTGGTTGTGCCGGTATTGGCATGGTGTGATGGTTTATATGTGGCATTGTTGTTCTTGCCACCAAGGTTCAAACCCCGTTGGGGTGTTATTGTTGAATGGTTGTATCCGGTTCATAGCTCCGGTCAAAAGCGTTTACCCCTTGAATAATTTTTTTTTTTTTGGCTTGGTTGTATTTGATTTGAATAGTGAAATCATAAACTCTAAGAGGTTGGATGTTGTCCTAGAGTAAATTTGTACACAAGATGACAATTTTACTAAGTGTGTAAAGAAGGATTCATCTAAACAAACCTAACCAAACAAGATGATTTTGGTTTGATTTGATTTTAGATTTTGGATAGTGAACTCATAGATCCCAAGATGTTGGATGTTATCAAGGGATAGACTTTCTCACAAGATGATTTGGATTTGTTTTTATTTTTAATTTCAAGAGGATTTTCCCAAAGTTTAGCATGAATGATTTTTCCAAGACTTCCAAGAGTTTATGGTGAGATGATTTTTAGATTTTGATATTTGAGGGATGGATGAAAGTGATTGCCTTTGATCCTAAGATGAAACTAAAAAGACCCTTGTTTACAATACCTCGGTGTTGAAAAACATGCAATAATTCCTATATGAGATACTCAAACCTTTGAAAGAGACTTGGATTTTGACAATAGTAAAATGAATATAAATTTGGATTATTCCTTGATGCACATTTATAAAAGTTGAACGTCAATCTTTCTCTGAATTCATAAATCATAGACAACCTTTTCTTGTGATATTTTTGACTAAGACCTTTGGACTTTGGTTTTCAAATTTTCATCTTTTGGGAAATAATTTGGAAGACCACATGTGCAGGTTTCAATTGTTTCTTAGCTTTTCTTAATGAATCCCTTTTACCAAAAACTCTCTCTTGATTAGATGTTCAAACTAGATGTCTAATGTCCTAACTTCTTCTCATCCTACAAAGTGGAAATCAAGGAAAAAGTTTCCTATTGTTGACTTTAGTGAGAAAATTGAGATATGAATTCAAATACTTAGAAGCCTCTAAGGATAGAATCCCTAGGATAAGAAATAACACTTAAATTTTATCAAAGGTATTTTCTTCCTAAAGGGTTTGAAATTTGATGTTCATGTTGAGTGTTTGTTGTCCAATGTTTAAGATCCCAATAAAGTATTTTGTTTCCAAGAACATGTACAACCCTATGGATGAAAAGACAATATTTGTTGAATCCCCACTTTGATAAATTTAGCTATGCCTACTCTTAGCGAATGATTAGATGCTTGAACACATTGGGTCCCCTCCTTGACAAACACTTCTCAGGTCAACCAAGCATCAATAACCATGAAACTCCCATGGCATACTTCTCATCTCTACTAAGAGCCGTAAAAATGTGGGGTAGCTTTAGAATGACTGTTCTTGCACCAACAAATAGATTAGGTATTTTTCCTTCTAAACAAAGGTTCTAGTATAGGTATTTTGTTCATGGGGGATCATCCATGTAGAAAGAGACCATTGCTTCCCTTCTTGTAAGAACAATCCTTGTGATACTTGAACTTTCCTCAAGTACCCACCCTTATATATTGGTTGGAAGTTGCTTGGCTTTAGTGTGTTCTTGGTTGGGCCATTCCCTTGGGTGATTACCTTTTTCCCACAAGGCAGGCCCTCTAAGAATAAATAAAAGCGAGCAAACACATCCATAGTTCGATCGATCTTTGTTGAGAAACAAAGAGAGAACACACATGATATATTCCATTCACACTCGCAATTTTTGTCCAATTTTAAGAATCCAAATTGGAGTGTGGAGGTAATTACTTACACAACTTAATATCACAAAAATCCTTTTGATTCTCAAGATCACCTTGAGGTGCGAGCAAAGCGCATACGTCTTTTAGATGATATTACTTTGGATAGGTGATTACAAAACATAGAAGCACGTGTGCATTTTAAACCTTCAAAGCAAGAATGAATTATTTTTAATCACCAAAAGGAAATATGAAAGTTGCTTGTTCAATTGTTAAACCTTAAAAAAAATCTAGCATTTACCTAAGGTTCTTTCTAATCCTTTTGTGTTATTCTTTTTGGAGCCCAAATGAAATTTAGTGAGTCCTAAAGAGCTTGAAGAAAAAAAATCCTTAGAATTGGAATTATAATTGTTTCCAAAAGTGTTTAAAAACACTTGATATAATAAAGAAATGATTTCATAATTCAAAATTCAACTTGCTCCTTCCTTGAATCCACCTACAAAAACTAATTAGTCCAAGGAACATAGAGGCAAGAAATAAGTCAATGGTTTAAAACAATCAAAGGCAAAAAGGCACATCTCAAAAAAACTTGAAATTTAATCTTTTAACCCACCCCAACGGTGCAAACCACAAATGTGTCACAATTTGAAGAAGTCAACAACACTGTATGGTTCTACTAGGACCGATAGCAACGCTCTACAACAAAACCAATGAGGGCGATTGCGGCACTGTTTTGGAAATTGGCATGGTTTGGAGTTTAGCAAATTGATCTTTTGGGAAATGAGTCTAGCGTCGTATTTAGAGATTCAAATTTTTGGGCGGGAAGACTTCAGTGATAGAGTTTCGAGTTTGTAGCATTGCTTTATGGCACTGTTGGACTGGTAGCATCATTGTATGGCACCACTAGACTGATAGTGCCATAGTTTCTTGTAGGCACAAAAAGGATAAAAAAACCATTAAATTTTTGAAAAAAATGTGTTAAAATGTTTAGATTCACCCTCATTCTAGTTCCAAAATGTGAATGGTGATCTTGTACTTGCACAAACACAAAAAAAAATCACATAATTAGATCATTAGGGAAGTTAAATCAACATTTCCCATAGAATTCATTTGAAATGCACAAAATAAGAAATGGAAGTGAATAACACAATAAAAATATTTCAAATCCTATCTAATGCGAGAAAACACTTAATTATATGGGGGAATTGGTGCCATTTTGATGTGGAAAATAGCCCTTTTCCCAATCCCTTGCAAGCTTGGATGATGCCTTGATGATCCTTTTTAGAAATTCCTACATAACCTAGCCATAAAACTCTAAAAATGGATGAAAATGGATGAGAAATGGATAAGCAAATTAAAAATCTAAAGATAATGTCTTTGCATGAAGTTGTGTCCCAAAAATGAGAAAAAAATCCTTTTATTTATAGATAAGAGTGATGGAGAATGAGGAAAAAGGGATGAATGTGGGATTAATCATTAACCAATGGCCAAATGCCACTTGTCAAGATGTGAGAGGATGAAGGTTGACCACATTTTGATGAATGTACCAATAAATGATATTAGGTGGAATTTCAAATTTATGAAATGACATGCTGGAGGGAGAAAGAAATGACTTAAATGCCACTTGGCTCAATGCAAAAGGACATGCAAGAGGTATTGAATGCCTTGTTGGAAGGACAAATCCCTTTGGAGGGATATTCAAATTTGGAGGAATAGTCCCTTTTGATGCCCTGTTGAGGGGAATTAGAGGATTTAATAAATCAAAAGAAATGATTTATTGTGCAAGTTGCAAAAGGTAGAGGATGTGATGGGTTGAGATTAAGATTAATCATGATTTGATTAATTTAAGAGGGAGATTAGTTGATTTGACCATTTTGACTTAGAATTTTTGATTAACTTAAATCAAAATGAGAGGAATATGATTTAGACTTATTAAATAAAGATTTTGATTTATTAATTAAAGGGGAATGAGGTTAGATTAAATTAAATAAAGATTAATTTATTTAATTTAATAGAAAGACTTTAGAGATTAATTAAATAAAATTGATTTATTTAATTAAAGGGGGACTATAGGATTAATTAAATAAAATGATTTATTTAATTAATAGAAGAGAATGACTTAATCAGATAAATTTAATTTATTTAATTAAGAGATGAAGTGTGATGAATTTAATTAAATAAAGATTATTTAATTAAATGACTTAGCAAAGGAGATGATTTAGGATGAAGCGATGTTAGTAAAATCAGGATCAGGTGTATAGGATCAATCAATACATTTTCTCATGTCTATAGTAAAATATAATCTAACATGTAGAATTAATAGTAATGAACCATAGATTTTTGGCACCCTAGAGATTTCTAACACTTCTAGGGTTTTTCACCTAAAAGGAGAAAGAAGGGCCAAAAGATCTATCTATTTTAATCAAATCATGTAACATGTAATGTAATTAAGGCTAAATGGAATGATATAAATGAAACTAAACTATGAAATTGAGAAATTATGAATGCAAAACCTAGGAAGCAATTGATGTTTAAAAAAACATTATATGTAATGCAACAACACCTAGAAATGGATGCAAAACTAAACATAAATTAACCAAACTTAAAGTGTGCACCTAGAATGTGGATGAAGATTGGAAATGACATTTGAAATGCTGCTAATGCTGATTTTCAAGCCTAGAGGGACTCATTCACCATTTTAGGTGAATCAATTCGAATTCTGCAAAACAGAGCTGAAACCTGTTTCTAACAAAAGGGTATCTAAAAATGTAGAAAACTCAAAATTGACCTAGAAGTGGGACTCATTCGCCACCCATGGAAAATGAGTCCATTTTTGAATTTCTAAATATTCAAAGGTGTATTCTAGATCTTCTGATCTACACCTTGGCTTGCTATAGGTGTCTGCTTCTGAAACTCTATTTTTTGAACCTGAAAATGAGTTTTAGTTGATATTTTGACTTGTTGAATGAAGAGAATAGTTGAGCAATCTTGCAAATTGATCTTTAATGATTTCCAAGCATCCAAGATTCCTAAATCTACAAATACACAAGACAAGAGAGAGAAGTGTTGAATGGTAGGGCATGGGGGTTTGCCTTGATCAAACCCCTTTTAAGTAATTAAACCAAAATGATGAAATAATGGAATGAAACATGCAATAATGGAGTTGATTACCTTGGCATGACATTTGATCTTGAAATTCTATAGAAAAATATGAATAATATGCCCTTGAATGTCTAAAAATTGATATCTTGGTGACTTGAAATGATAAAACCCTAAGTTTCTTTATTTGAGATGGAATATTGGTGAATGAATAATGATGAGAGATTAGAGATGTGTGTGATGTGAATTAGGGTTAAAAAAATATTTATATTTATAGGAAATTCTCCTATTTCACCTATTAATACCTCATCACAGGCTGACATGACGAAATAAGAAACTCAAATTACACTTTTTTCTGGTCAAAGGTCAAAATTGGACCAAATGGGATTGATTCACCACACATGGTGAATGGGTTCCACCTAAATGTAACTGATTCACCAAGCATGGCAAATGGGTCCCATAGGGGTCATTCTAACAACTAAGAAGCTAGGAGATAAGGAAATAATGTTTAAATTGCAACTTTGTCATGTATTTGATCAATTTAAGCCTTGAGATGCACAATATGGGTTAATAGAGACCTATTAGTGATGATGTGAATGCCAAATAGGCTTGGGAAAGAAAATTCAATGCGAAAGTGTGATTAAATATACTTTACAACACTAAAATTAAGTCCACATAGCCTAGGAAGGCACAAGAACCAATACAAATGTGTAAGACACATTAAAACACTAGTTTATCATTAAGTTTAATTCAAAATACTTCTTGATTGATGTAATACTATTATTCAACACATTTTATAATTTTGAATTAGGGAGAAATTGGTTCATTAAGTCTAGAAAAGTGTGAAAGTCTATTACAAGACTTTACAACACCTTTACAAGTCATCATTAAATGCATGCTATTCAATTTGCAGGGGTCTAAGACCTAGTGTGGATGCATAAAATTCCTCACAACACCTGAGTCAAGGCCTCATTAAGTTAATTTATCATGAATTATTCTGATTTCAAGCAAAGGGTACTTTTTTCTATGACACGTTAAGCCCCCACTTTAGTGAGAGGATGAACTTGCTTCAAAATCACACTAAAGTAGACATTCAAGAGAGATCCAAGTGTTCAAATGCAGATGAAAAAGAATGAAAAAGATCAAAGGAGGTTGTGCAAGCCCCTAGAATTCAAGATCCTAAGTCAAACCATCAAGATACAAAATCATGCAATGGCAAGAACTAGGAGAAAGAGAAATGAAAGTGAGGTGGATCAAGCTTTGATCGTTTGTCCAACTAGTTGTGGATTAGATCTAGGTTGTTTGTCCAAAAATAAAATGCATACTCACTTTGAGGTGACAAAACTCTTGACTACCCATCGGGTGAGAAATCCACAACATACTCACTTTGGGGCCACATAACTTTTGATTGTTCGCGGAGTGAGAAATCCCAAAGGTGAGCAACATACACTAGTTGGTATGTACTCAACGTGCATAGGTGGCTATGGGGAAAGTCCTAACTTAGAATGGGCTTCCTACTCAACCATATCAAAGTTATACCTCCTAATAACTTTAATAAGGTGCCACAAAGGAAAATGATTTTCGAGCTCTATGAGGTAAACAAAACTTCATATGCTTGACACTCATAGACATTGTAAATGAAAAATAGTGTAAGGAGTATTGAAAGGGATTTTTCTTAGTTTGTGCAAGGTCTCATCTTAGGGAACATTGTTCTTAACATCTCCAAGAGAGCATAAGTGCAAAATAAGTAGCATGCTCTTGGAGGGAATCAAGCTTGATGACTCCACCAAGAAAAGGAGGCATCAAAAGAAGAAAGAAATCACATAATGAAATGGGAGTGTTTATGTATACCCCCACTTTAAAGTGGTTGCAAACACTAGTATGAAGACAAATTGCTTTAAAGTAGAAGCAGATATGAGAGCTTACTCAGAAAGCCCTATGCTAAGTCATATTTTTTGAATAAGCTACATCATGGAAAAGGGTAATATGTCACATGCAAGCCAACTTAAGGCACATCGTCCACATCCCAAGATTTCTCTTATATGCTCATGATAGGTTAACAACTAGCCAAAGGAGGAAATGACAAGTGACATACGAGGAAAAGGCTACTAAACCCCTTGCCCCCACTGAGTACAGGACAAAGGTGAGCTGAAACTAATGATGAAATGTAGGTGAGAGTGAAAATTAGTATCAATTAGAGGAATTGGATGCACCCACAGAAGGAAGAATACAAAATTCTTGAAAATATTGGATTTTACAACTCAAAGCTTTACATTCATTAGTGGAGTGACCATGAACTCTATGATAGGCACAAAATGAGGTCTTGTCATAACCATTCTTACAAGTTCTAGGGAGAGGGGTGATCAAGTGATCTTGGAGGAGTCTCGACAAGATACCCTCTTGATCAATGGTAGAAGGTGGTCTTATAGGTGATGAAAAAGAAACATATTGCTTAGTATTAGTTGTCATACTTACACAAGACTATTTAGTTTGCAAGATTTTTTTCTCTCCTTTATAGGAGGGTGTTGTTGGACTTGCTTTTGCACCAAAAGATTGACATGTCAATTCCCGATACAAGCTTCTATTAAGAACCATAGGAGGAAATTATACCATATCACAAACCCAAGCGCTAGTGCTACAAGGAAGACCATGAGTCACACCTTGCAACAATCCCCCCCAACACAAGCATGGGGTTTGAACCTATGACCAGCTCTGATACCAATTATTGGACTTGTCATTGATCAATTCCTGATACAAGATTTAGTTAAGAACCACAAGAGGTGGTTAGAATAGGTCACAAACCCAAGTGCTAGTGTTGCAAGGAAGACCAAGGGTCACACCTTGCAACAAGTGTAAAATCTAATGAATTCAAATTATGAGTGTCATGTGAGATGAAATTGACATTAAGCGAAGAGTTCATTGTTTGTGTCATGGTGTGTAAAGGATGATTTTTAACACCACTAGTGTCTATTAGTTTAGGATGCTTTATAGTTAAGGTCGGCTTAGAAGAATGTTGTGTTAGAGTGTTGATGTTGAGGGAAGGCTTGGAAATTTTTGATATAGGACAATAACCAAGACCATGACTTGTTTGTTGTGTGATAGGGTCTATAGGGTTATAGATACCTTGTTCATTAGCACCACATCCTTTTCCACTATATCCAAGTTGTTTCATAAGCTCATAACCTTTTGTAATAAGATTTTTCATTGCTTTCGAATCAGGTGGTTGTTCATTATTGTGTTTGTTAAAGGTTGTTGTGTAGTTTGCTTCTTTGTCTAAAGTGGTTGAGGTGAATTCTTTTGAAAGGTCTTCTGAGTTATGTTTGAAATCCAAGGAACCCCAATCATCTTTTGATAGCATCATGATATGTTCCATATGTTGTTGTTATTTTGTACAAGTTCCACTGTTGTAATTGATGTTGATGTGTTTAAGGAATTTGTTTTCTTTTTGTCAAGTTGTAATACATTATTAGGTTCAAGATCAAAATCAAGTGTGCGGACGATGTACTTCATTTTGTGATGAAGAGTGTAAGGCACACCTTCCATGGTGTGAATCCATTGTTTTCCTAAGATAAGATTGCATGAAATTTTATAAGGTAGGCCATGGATTGGTGTATTCAAGGTGACCACTCCAGCGGTAAGAGGCATAATGATCATCCCTAGTAGTTTCTTTTTCGACATTTTCAAATCCCTTAATAGAGAAGGAATCAGGTAAAATGGTTGATTGGTCAATTTGAAGCATATCCAAAAGGCTAACACTACACACATTGAGGGTCAAACTAGTATCTACAAGAGTTATCTTTATCCCTTTTGTTTTGTATTGAGCGATGATCATGAAAGCTTCATGTTGTTTTTGCATATCGAAATAGGGGAGTTCACTTTGGTGGAAAAAAATGTTAGCATTTTGGCCTTGAATCATTGCTACAATATCATTTGGTAGCACATTCGAAGGGAAAATAACTTGTTGTAATGTTGTTTGGATCATGTTGTGATAGTGAGGGGAGGATTGAATAAGGTCCCACAATGATATCTTAACAGGGGTATTGTTAAGTTGTTCAACAAAATCATACTCCTTGCGACCTGCTAAGAAAGGGTTAGGGGGATACGATTAGGAAACAATAATGGTGTCAAGGTGGATTGTTGCGGTGGTGGATTATTGCAAGTGTTATATGTATGAGCAATGGCATTATAACTTGGTTGCTGTGATACATTAGTTTGAGGGTAAAGGATAGGTTCAGGTTTATTTTGAGTTTGTTGTTTGTGTGAAGGTGGGTAGAGAATTAGAGGGTTGTTGGGAGGTACCACAGGGAATGTATGAGGTCCATTGATCGAGGGGGATCCAATGGAAATTTGTGCATTCATAACCTCAATGGTCTTGGTTTGTTTTATCTCTAATATAGGGAAATCCTGAAACACCTTTTTATTGGAAGAAGACATTATTATTATTGCCATTTTATAGCATCATGATATTCTCTCTAGGAGAGTTTTTAGGAGAACAATGAGCCACATTTTCTTGACAAGTAAGGCTTGGTTTCTCCACAATAACTTCATCACCAATAGGGGAATGATCAATGATGGGATTGTCAAGAGGAGGATGAGTAGGAGAAGGTGTTAGTTGAATTTCCATTGTCTTTAAGGTCTCATTCTCTTGTTCCATATTATCTACCCTACTAGCTAGAGAGCTTGCAATATATTCATCCATGTTTGAAGTTTGTAAAGTAGCTTCATCACAAGTGGGGGAGGCATCAAGTGAAGGACCACTATGAGTTTCAAAGAGATTATCCCAAATGGGAGGAGCATGAGGGAAAGGAGGATCAAGGGTAGCATGAATCTTAATAGGGATGTCATCTAACACCAACCTATCCTCTTTACATCGAGGAGGGATATTAGGAGATGGAAAAGTGTAGTTCCCATGGTTATGAAGGTGAGGTAAGGCGATGTTTAGAATTGTATCTATGATTTCAATCTATTATTTTCTAAAATATTCCAAAGGGGAACGGGGAAATGGACAATCAAAACACTCAAGGCTTGTAGCTTCCTTCACCAAGATACCTTCATCACTAATAGGAGAGGTATCGGGGGAAGAACAAGTATGATTGGTATAATTGTCTACACTATCATTCTCACCAATGGGAAATGTAAGATTAAGGATTGTGTCAATTGTTTGATCATGTGTCTAAAAGTCCTCATTGTTATAATCAAAATTGAGCTCATAAGAGGGAATGTTGTGCTTATACAACCTACTATTAATGAAATAAAAGCCACATCTTTTGAAATAAAACATGCTATGATGCAAAAGGAAATAAAGTTCAGTGCAATGACTTAAAAGGAAATGCAATTTTTCAATTTTTAAGCAAGCTAATTTTCTGTTTACACAATGTAACAATTTGAAAATAAAATGTTAATGCAAAAGTGCAACTAAGAAATGCATGAAATGACCTATTTTAGGCTAGATATAATTTAATGCATGATATAGAAGTGCAACCAACTGATACAGGTATGAAATGGCACCAAATAGGAGTCTAACACTAGGGTTTTTAGTTATGTAAAGGGTTGTTTCAGGGGTCAGAAGGGACTAATTCTCCCAAGGTAGTGAATGAGTCCTAGTATGGACTTTTTTCAGAATTTTTAGAAATTTTTGAGTGATTTTTATAGTTTTTGAGTGCTATGATGTATACCTAAATGAAAAATGTATAATTTCAAAGATTTGAAATGAATTTAAATGTTAAAAGGCAACCTAAATGCACTTTTTATGAATGCAAAATTTGAAAACTATCATGAAAACCCAAATACAAGATCAATGCAAGGATAGATCTATGATGAAGGACTCCAAAATCAGATAAGAAAGTGCTAAAAAAAGAAGGTTCACCAAAATGAACCATAGATTTTTGGCACCCTAGAGCTTTCTAACACTTCTAGGGTTTTTCACCTAAAAGGAGAAAGAAATGCCAAAAGATCTAGCTAGTTCACTCAAATTATGTAATGTGTATTGTAATTAAGGGTAAATGGAATGATATGAATGAAACAAAACTATGAAATTGAGAAATTATGAATGCAAAACCTAAGAAGCAAGTGATGTTTGAAAACAGTTTGTGTAATGCAACAACACCTAGAAATGAATGCAAAACTAAACAAAAATGAACCAAACTGAAAGTTTGCACCGGGAATGTGGATGAAGATTGAAAATGACATTTGAAATTTTTCTAATGTTGTTTTTTAGGCCTGGAGGGACTCATTCACCATTTTGGGCAAATTAGTCTCAGTTCTGTAAAATTGAGCCATAACTTGTTTCTAACAAAAGGGTATCTAAAAATGTAAAAAGCTTAAAATTGACCTGGAAGTGGGAATCATTCACCACTCATGGTGAATGAGTCCACTTTTGAATTTTTGAATATTCAAATATGGATTCCAGAGCTTCTGATTTGAACTTTGGCTTGCTATAGGTGTCTGCTTCTGTAACTCTGATTTCTAAACTTGAAAATGAGTTTTTGTTGATATTTTGACTTGTTGAATGAAGAGAATAATTGAATAACCTTGAAACTTGATCTTCAATTATTTCCAAGATTCCAAGGGTCCTAAATCTACAAATACAGAAGACAAGAGAGAGAAATGTTGAATGTTAGGGCATGGGGGTTTTCCTTAGTCAAACCCCTTTTAAGTAATTAAACTAGAATGATGAAAGAATGGAATGAAACATGCAATAATGGAGTTGATTACCTTGCCATGATGTTTGATCTGGAAATTCTACAACAAAACATGAAGAATCTACCCTTGAATGCTTGAAAAATTGATATCTTGGTGACTTGAAATGATAAAACCCTAAGTTGCTTCACTTGAGATGGAAGATTGGTGAATGAATAATGATGAGAGATTAAAGATGTGTGTGATGTGAATTAGGGTTAAAAAAAGACTTATATTTATAGGAAATTCTCCATTTCGCCTGTTAATACCTCATCACAGGATGACATGAAGAAATAATAAACTCAAATTTCACTTGTTTTTTGCTTAGAGGTCAAAATTGGACCAAATGGGACTTATTCACCACACATGGAGAATGGGTCCCACTGAATGGGACTGATTCACCATGGATAGTGAATGGGTCTCACAACAACCATTCTGATAGCTAAGAAGCCAGGAGATAAGGAAATAAGGTTTAAACTTCAACTTTGTCAGGTATTTGGTCAATTTAAGCCTCAAGATGCACAATATGGGTTAATAGGGGCCTATTATTGATGATGTGACTTCAAAATATGGCTTGAGAGAAAAAAATAAATGTGAAAGTGTAATTAAATACACTTTACAACGCTAAAATGAGGTCCACATAGCCTAGGAAGGCACAAGAACCAATGTGAATGTGTAAGACAAATTACAACACTAGTTTATCATTAAGTTTAATTCAAAAGACTTCTTGATTGATGTAATAATAGTATTAAACACATTTTATAAAGTTGAATTAGGGTAAAATTGGTTCATTAAGTCTAGAAAAGCATGAAATTCCATTACAAGACTTTACAACACCTTTACAAGACATATTTAAATGCATGTTATTCAATTTGCAAGGGTCCAAGACCTAGTGTGGATGCAAAAAATGCATCACAACACCTGATTCAAGGCCTCATTAAGTGAATTTATCATGAATTATTCTCATGTCAATCAAAGGGTAATTTTTTCTATGACACAATTAAATAGAGTTTACATATAGTACAAAATTTACACTAGTGCAATCGTAGATGTTGGGAAAATGTGTCTCAACCTTGCAATTACATAAGGTATTGTTGATATGTTAGCGACAGGAGGGCGGCCTTCGACAAGGGGTCCAGGGGATCATCCCCTTAGTGGGGGGTCTAGGGGACACACGTCCCAACAGGGGCTTAGGGGAAGTGCCCCTAAAAGGAACATTTTATTTATATTTTGATGTGAATCTAGACCATTCATCATTATGTCTCAGATCTGGAAATTGATATTTAAAAAAAATAGTATTTCTTTTTAATTTGATTATGTGAACACATTTTTGCATCAAAATATGAACACAATCGAATCTAAAGAAATACTATTTTATAATATGGATTATGAAAACCTGATATCATTGATTGATATTTTTATTAGCTTGAATTTCCCTAGAAGGAAACCCTATTTAATGAGGGTGTTGTATTATGACCATATATTGTGATGTATTTTGAGAGTTTGATAGTGGTCATGTTGCCTCTAGATCTCAGGTTGGTGATACTCTTGTGAGAATCTTGCTCTACAAGTATATTGTAATCTTTGTGATTAATGAATAATATATTGGGAAGCTTCTGGAATGTGGGGTTTTTCTCCCAAATCTTTTTTGCATGATATTTAGGTTTATTTATGTTTAAATTTCTATAACTATTAAATATTTGTAAATTTTTGCATTATCCTCCTCTCAAGATTAGTGTGGGAAGTTGTTCCACTACCATAGCTTCCATACAAGCAAGTTATTAGTTCTCAATCACCTTTGGTTTCAGTTGTGGGTTATTGGGTTTTTTGAACTAATATAGCTTTGAGTGGAAGCTTGTGTAGAAGAGACTTTGTGATCTTGTTGCGAGAATTTTCAAATAGAAAATTCATCAAGGAGAATAGAGGTGGATATTTTTGTTAGAAATAATTTTGAAATATGGAAGCTAAAGATGGAGGATCTTTTGATAGATTGAGATATGTGGGATGTTGTTGATGAGAATTTTTCAAGGCCTATAGATGCTACTTTGGATTCTCAATATGATGTTATGGACCATAAATCCAATGGTCTAATCAGATTTTGTTTGGAAAAATCTATTTTAATCAATGTCCATGAAGATGCCTCTACATAGAAACTATGAAAGAAAATAGGCGACATGCATCAATCCAAATATTTAGTGAACAATATTTTCTTGAGGAAGAAATTGTATTCCTTGAGGATGGAAGAGGGTAGATGAATTACATAAAACCTAGAAGTATTCAATATGTTGGTGGATCAATTTGAATCAATTGGTGTCAAAATGAATGAGGAGGAGAAATGTCAGATGTTGCTTTGTTCTTTGTCTGATTTGTGGGATTCTTTTGTTATGGCTATTGGGAGTACTTTTGTTATATTAAAGAATAAAGATGTGGTGGGTTATTTTCTTTTTGAAGAGATGAGGAAGGTATCCATTAGTTCCAAGGAGGCCCTAAATGTTCATGGAAGATCTAAGGAATTATGCAAGAAGAATGAGAATCATGATAAATCCAAGTTGAAGATGAGATCCAAATCTCCTAGAAAATCCAAAGTTATTTGTTGGAATTGTGGTAAGCCTAGACATTTTTGTAAGGACTACAAAGAAGAAAAGAAGAAGAGAAAGAAGAAATTTGATTATGATTTTGATTCTGAGAAGGAAGATGGTGATGCATTCATTATAGGTTTGGAAACTCATGCTAGTAATGATGCATGGTTAATTGACTCAAGTGCATCTTTCCATACGACCTTTAATAGAGATTGGCTTTTTGAATATGAAGAATTTAATGGAGGTAAGGTGTGGACCATAGGAAATAGGGTTCCACCTTTTTGGGAGATGGAACTAGGGTTGGGACCTATTTCACTCTGATTTAATTAAAGGAAACCAAGATCCCTTAACCAATTGACTTGATTGAGGAACAAACTATGGTTAGGATGGTTTCCTTAGGTGTGATTAAAGAAAAATGGGGGTTCACCACTAAGCAAGGGCTTAGAAAGAAGGAAATGTAAGTTATATGAAAATATAACTATGTAACCTAGGAAATTAAACTCAAAATCAGAATAATAAACTAATAATGAATAAAGGGTCACCAAGAACATTGGAGATGCGTGAAACAAGGTCTGAAATCCTAAAATTATTACTTTTGATGCACATTGGGACTCATACACCAAGTTGGGTGATTTAGTCCTAGTTTAGGGTTTTGGGCTGAATCTAGAATCTACAACTGGTAAACTAGGATCTACAAAAAATGTCCTTAAAGTGGTATACTGGTCCTCATATGCCCAAGGTGGTGATTTAGTCCCAGTATCAAGGCTTTTCCAAAACTCTGGTATCTTCTAGTGATCTTCTATAGCTTCTCTCCTATCCGATCTTTGAGTCTAAAACTATGAATTCTAACATGTAGGTGATTTTTCATGAAGATGAAAACTTCTTGACAACTTTGACAACTTTCTTCAATCTTGCAACTTTTTCTTCAAAGGATCTTCAAGCCTCAAAGCATCTAGATCTGCAATCACACACATAGATAGAAAAAAAAAATTTGGTTAGGGAATGGGGATTTCCTTGGTCAAACCCTATTTTGGTAATCAAACCTTAATAAGAAATGAAACATGAAACATAAGATGAGAGAATAGAACCAGGTTTGGAACCTTCTAGATATATAGACAAGCATCAAGTGGCCTCAATGGATGTAGGTCTTGATCATGATTCTTGATGAATGAGAATTCCTTTGAATACTTGAATTGATCTTGAATAATACATCACAACATTAGCTCAAAACCACATGCATGATGCACTAAACCTTTGACATGATGCTTGAATCTTGAATGCTACTTCAAATGATTGATGGTTTTCTCTTGAATGTCTTCTTGAATATTTTCTAATGCTCTATAACACTCTTGTGAAATATTAGCATGCTTAACTCAAGATTTCTAGGTGAAACTAAGTGAAATAGACTTGTATTTATACTTGTTCCCAAAATTACAACACTACAAGCCGACATCAGATGTAGGATAATAAAATCCCATTAAGAATTTGATTTAAATTAGGTCTTGATTAAAGTAGGACTGGTATTCTAGTTGCGGCATATGAATTCCAGTAGTTGAAACCTAGGACATAGATCTCTAGGAATGTCTTGTTCAATGTGCAATTTGAAATCAAGTACCAAGACCTAGGTTGGACTCATATGCCCAAGCTGGCGTATGACTTCCAAATCACCAGATCTAGAACACATGACCCAAAACATTGAATTATAATTTTTCATTTATTAAATGTCAAGATTATCCTTCAAAAAATATATTTATTAAGGCTTGTGGATGAAAAATAGGACCAATTAAGGAATAAATAAGCCCAATTAATTAATAAAGCCCTATATTAGTGTGGAAGTATAAATATACACTTTACAACACCCTAAATAAGGCACAATTAGGTCCATTTAGCTTAAAAGGGCCCTAAACTTAATGTGAATGTGTAAAACACATTAGAACACTAAATCAAGGCAACATTAGGATAAATTTAATATTAATTATTCCCAAATTAAGTGTGAAAAAGGGATACTTTTCCCTAAACTACATTTAGCTCCCACTTTAGTGAGAGGAGGATCTTTCTTCAAACTCACACTAAAGCAGACATTCAAGAGGGGTCCAAGTGTACCAATGTGGATGGTATAGGATGACTAAGATCAAGGAGGCTGATCAAGCCCCCAAGATCCAAGATCCTAAATCAAACCAACATAAGCAAAAATAGCAGCACACAAGGTGTATGATATGAAAAAAACAAGATACACAAACATGCAATGTCAAGGACTAAAAGAAAGAAAAACAAAAAACAACCATAAACAAAAAATAAAAAAGAGTAGGATCAAGCCTCGATCATTTTTCCAACGCAATGTGGATAAGACCTAAGTTTTTTGTCCAAAATGCATGCTCTTTGAGGCAACATAACTTCAAGTTTTCCACTAGGTGAGTATCCAAAGGGGTGACTTAGTGAGAAAGTCATGCCTTTGTATCAGCTTCTCACCATACAATGAGAAAGTCATGACCTCATTTAGGCTTCTCATCATTATAACCATACCAAAGATATACCTCCTGTTAACTTTGATAAGGCACCACACAACACAAATGACAAGATTCATGAGGCAAGAAAAAATCCATACGCTTGGCACTCATGAATAAACAAGATATCTCCATAGGAAAGCAAAGTGTGTTATGCAAGGTGGCCATATAATAGTTATTGTAAATATGAAATAGTGTAAGGTGTAGTGTAGTAAAATGCATACGCTCACATATTCACACTTGTTTCCAATCCTTCCTTTCTTTATTTATGCTTCTTTATGGCTTAATGGGTCTTATTTTGTGTCCACAAGCCCTATGAATGACATATTTTTCTGGTTAATCTTGACATTCTCCAATGCATAAATGATAATTTAAAGAATCCATCTGTGTGTCCCTAATGTTTGGGTCAGGATTGAAAACACCACCTAGGGCATCTATGTCCCCCAAGGCTCTCGAGACCTTGATTTTGAGGTATCTTAATTGGGCCCCTTTTTGGTGTTTGTGCCCCAATTTTCATGGCTTCGGACTAAGACTACACCTAGGGTGTCTTAGTCCTCCTTAAGTCATTTCCAAGATTTGATTTTAAATTATTGCAGGATTTAGCCTCCTTTATTTAATGAATTCATATGTTGGCTTGGTAAATACAAGGTTCCTTCATTCATTTCGATCCAAGTCATTTGTGAGAGATTTTATCATAGCATAATTGAATTCAAAAGAACATTCAAGAGTAGATTCATCGAGCATTTGGATCCATTTTCAGATTCAAGTATCACATCAAAGATTTTTCTTGCATCATGTGTGTTGTTGTGCTAACATTTTTTATGGGGTTTGGATTCAACCAGGAAATTCAAGTCCTACCTCTCAAGCACTCAAGATCCATATCCATTGTAGCCATTACATACAAGTTTGTAGATTCCACAAAAGTTTGGTGAGTTGTAGCATTTTGTGTTGTTCATTCACCATTTCCTTCACTATTTCTAATTCATTTCAAGGTTTAATTACCAACAAGGGCTTTGACCAAGGAAAACCCCCACTCACTAACAAACAACAAGTTTTTCCATCTTGCATATTTGTGATTGCAGATCTAGGTTGTAGACTTGAAGATCACTTGTAGTGAAAAGTTAATAAATTTGAAAAGTTTCATTACAAATTTGTGATCTTCACTGAAACTCACCTACAAGCCATATTCAAAAGTTTCAAAACTTGAGATCAGAAGGGAAGCTAGTGTAGACCTCAGAGCTCAAGATCTTGTTCAGAGTTTGTAGAAATTTAGAAAATGACTAATACACCATCTTGGGAATCTTAGTCCTCTCAAGCCTATTTTTTAGAGATTTTTTGAGATTCGGTTATGAGATCTGAAGACTTCGTATTGGCCTCGAAAAACAATAGTAGGACTAATACGCCATTCTGGGCATGTTAGTCCTCCACAACATATTTTGGAAGCTTCTCCACATTTCCAAAATCCTCACAACATCTCCAAATTTCTCAGGTACACACATACTATCTCCCTCTTTCATAATTGCATCATTTGCATCTCTCATTTAGCTTGCATTTCTAGTTATAGGCCATTTTACATATCATAGCATGTTTTCAAACATTTCCTTTTCCAAGCGTTTGCTTGGTGGTAAACCCATTAGAACTCAAAGAACCCCCTCCTACGATCTTCCTAGTTGTGAAATTGACTCACCTTGAGAGTTTGTTAGTCAATCCAATTGGGACTCCTACAACATTAGTGAATGATTGAGTTGACAAAGTGTGATATCTCTAAAAAGGTATCCATTTTCCTATTAATCATAAGTTATGTTCAAAGGGATTTTTATTAGTTCATGTAAGGTCTATTCTTAGGGAATATTGTGACTTATGTCTCCAAGATAGGACAATTCAAATAAATATCATGCTCTTAGAGGAAATCAAACCTAATGGCACCACCAAGAAAAAGGATGCATTGCAAAAATAAATAAAATTGCATAGTGAAACATGAGTGTCGATGTATGCCCCCACTTTAAAGCAGTTACTAACACCATTGGTATGAGAAATTTCTTTAAAGTAGAAGACACGAGAGCTTATTCAAAAATATATATTCCAAATCATATGTTCTCGAATGAAACTACATAATGGATAAGGGATTGTCCCCAAAATGTAATACTAAAGATAACTCGGTACAACACATGCAAGCCAATTTAAGGCATGTCATCCACTTCCCAAGCTTGCTCCTATATATGCATGGAAGGTAGTGAACTAGAAAAAAGAGACAACGTCAAGTGTCATATGAGGATAAGGATAACCTAACCCCTTTCCTACATTGAGTGCAAGACAAGGATGAGTCGAGATGATTGATGAGATATTTGAAATTCAATATCAACTAGAGGAACTAAGTGCTTCAACGTAAGGTGCTAGGGTTAGAAGGAAAATATCTAATAGTCAAATGCAGATTTGATCAATAAAACAAAGAAAATAAAACACACAAAAAAATTGTAGTAGTAATAAGATAACGTAGAGAATTTAATGCGGTTCACCCAATATGGGCTGCATCCACAAAACCACAACCATCTAATTATTTTACTATCTAGTGCAAAAAATATTACAATATCACAAATAATTCTCTATTGTAACTCTCATCCCAACCACTTATTACAAGATTTTTAGAAGCTTCCAGAATTAAGGTTTTACAAAGTCAATTTTTTAATTTTGTCGATGACGAAGTGAAAAAATAGGAGAATTTTTTTCCTTGGGGGATTCCACCCCTGAACCCCTATTTGAGGCTCGACCTGAGCTTGGACCTTGGCAAGGATACATGAAGATTATACAATATAGCATGATCAATCACCACATACCAACACAAGGAAGAGCACCATACTCCTTAATATGTTGAATTTTGTTACCCAAAGCCTTACATTCATTAGTAGAATGACCATGAACTCTTGTACTAAAATATTTTTTGTGTTCTTGGAGGGAGGGATATCAAACAATCTTGGAGGAGTCTCGACAAGATACTCTCTTAATCAGTAGAAGATGTTCCTTTATTTTGTGACAAAGATATCTTTTTCTTAGTACAAGATGTCATACTTACACAAGACTCTTTAGATGGTGAGATTTTTTTCTCTGCTTGAAAGGATGGTGTAAAATATTACGAACTCAAATCATTAGTGTTTTGCATGATGACATTGATATTAAATGAATATTTCTCTATTTCTTTTGTTTCTTTCAAAGGATAATAATCAAGACTACTAGTGTCTATCAGTTTAGGATACACTAATGTTAAAGTTGGCTTAGAAGAAGCCTTTGTAAGAGTGTTTATATTGAGTGAAGGCTTTCTTTTTTCCTTTGAGAGATAATAACCAAGACCATTAGTTGTTTCTCATGTGTTAGGCTCTATAGAGACACATATACCCCTTTCTCTAGCACAACATCCTTTTCCACTATATCCAAGTTGTTTCATAATTTCATAACCTTTTCCATAAATACTTTTCATTTCTTTTGGATTTGGTGGTTACTCATAATCAACTTCATCAAAATTTTTAGTGTAATTTACTTCTTCTTGCAAAGTGATTGAGGTGGCTGCTTTTGAAGGGTCTTTTGAATTTTGTGTTGACATTACTACTTTTTCTTTTCCCTTTTTAGAATCTTTTGTTATGATCTTGTGTTCTCCCATGAATGTTGGTGTGAAATCTAAGGAACCCCAATCATCTTCTAATAGCTTTGTGACTTCCTCAATATGTTTTCTTTATCTTTATGTTGCATGGGTTCCACTTGTGTAGTTGGTGTCAATGTTTTCAAAGGACACTCTTTGTCTTTCTCAAGTTGTAAAATAATATAAGGTACAAGATCAGCTTCAAGTGAGTACACTTTGTTGTTGTAGACATACTTCATTTTATGATGAAGAGTAGAAGGCGCTCTATTTTGTGAAGAGCCTAGCCTAAGCTAACTCGAAAGCTCTTCTTTGTTCCCTTGAAATTTTGTCAAACACTTTGTAAGCAAAGTGCTTCTTGCTGGTTTCGTGTTTCAGTTTGATGATTTTGCTTGAATGATGATGAAATAAAGCTTCAAATGCTTATAGAACAATGCAATAATGAAAATTCTAAGCTTTAGTTACAAGAATGACTTATTTTTGTACCTTTCTACACAATTAGATGAATTTGCAAAGCAAACTAATCATCTACATCCAATGGACATTTCATCAAACAGTTGGCATGCAAGCTAACTAAGTACAAGATGCTTTGGAAATGCTTGAATAAGACAATGATTATGCAACTCCTCATTTCTCCTTAATTGAAAAATGAAATATTGTTACAATGTATCCATAAAATGACCAAGACTCTTGGCACTTACATATTAATTATTGACTGTCATAAACATGCATCTACAACAGATTACAAAAATAATATCATATGAAAATCTAACAGGTCAAATAGACAAAGGAACTTGGTTGAATTGAAGTGACCTTGAGTGGAGATGAGGAAGTAAGCAAAAACAAATTGAAATTGTGCTTTCCAAAGCCAAACTGAATGCCTCAAGCTAGCCTCCCCTGTTTTTGTTTGATCTCAAAAATAAAATAATATTAAGCATAAAAATTCTATCCCAAGCACCAAATGTGATCTCTAAGGCCCAAGGAAGAGGGTGAACCAAGTCCCAAGTGAATCTGATGTCAAATGAGTGCACCACAATAAAAAAAAACCTCCACTGGCATCCTAGCTATGACTGTGAAATGTCTAATTTATATTAGATTTCCTGGAAATAAAATCTTTCCTTCAATCTTCAAGGAAAATCAATGCCAAAGAAAGATATGAGCCAAAATTGTGGCTCTCTCAATGCTGTTGTGTATGACTGGAAATGCTTCTCAAAATCATGTCACTATAGCGCAGGTACTGTAGCTTAGTACTGTAGCGTGGTACTATTCACGTGCACTGTAGTGGGTACTATAGCAAATCAGCACTGTAGTGAATCACTGGTCATGCCACTATAGCAATTAACATAAATTCTTATCTGTAAGTAATAATCTTAAAAATCCTTGTGAAACTTCACCAATTTGCACAAACAAAAGGACTGAATTATCCTTTGCTCAATTGCAACCCTTCAAGATATCTTTCACTCCCTTAGTTATGCTATCAATAGGAAGTTTTTTTTCCTATGATCAAAGAAGAAAATTGCAAAATCCTTAGGCTCCACAAATAAAAAATCAATCAAAATAATATTCATCAAATGGATATCGAGAATGAGCTCTTGCCTCTCTTTTTATTCTTTCCTTAAGAGAGCAAAAAAAACCTTCCTGGCCAATGTGGGATAAAATATTTATTCCCACATTAAATTACTTAGTTAACACACTTTATTATATTAAAGTGACTTTATTATTATAAAGTTACTTTATAACTTTATAATAATATTAAAATATTAAATAAATCACTTAAGTGACTTAAACTTTAATATCTCTTGATGTACTTGTCTAATTGCTAAGCCATCTAAGACAGGAGTCGTCGACTCTCCTTGTTCTCCATGTGATCAGATGCTCATCTAAAATAGAAACCTTGTCTAGAAATAGCTGCAAAGGCCCAATCAAGGTGGACACTTCCAAAATGCTCTACTTAGGTGTCTTTCTATTAATAGGAACCTTGACTCTCCAAGAATAGTAAATTACTATAAATAGTAAGTGTGCCAATCTGAGTCATATAACCCGTGCAAAGGAAAAAAAGTAGAATCTAGTTGAAGATTAATGTCTCTAAATCATTGGTAACTGCCACAGAAGACCCTCTATCCATAACTGCTATCCTATGAGGGTCAAATGATAGGCTAATCCTTACAAACTCTGATGCTCACAAAATGGGGACATTACAGTCTGCCCTCTCTAAAATTGCTTGTCCCCAAGCAATCTTCACTGCAAAGATACTCCAATATTTGTGAGGCCCAAAAGAAGAATTGTGAAATGTCCCCCACATCTCTAAATGACTCTTGTAGCACCAACATAAACATAGTTGCACAAAATATCCTTGGATCCCAAACTCGAAATGGAAGTTTTCCATGCCTAATACCCTTCGACTTCACCATGCCAGAAGTGGTGAAGCAATCCACTAGAAACCATCCAAAACATAGTACCAATCTTGTTGCCACCTGGATCCCAATATAAATAGTACTTGCATCCATCCATCAAAATGAAGTAAGGATATCAGGAAGCATCTACAACACAAAACCTCTTAGTAGTCCCTCTGAAACTCCCAGGGATGTGATTACTAACCAAACCATCATGTCCATTGCCACTACCACCTCCATGAAACCCAAAAGTAGCAAAATTTGTTAGATACATATTAGGATGATGGATAATTGACTGTTGCCCCTACAATTAATCTCCTGGAAATAATTGAGCTGGGTATTTGCAACTGCTAATCCCATCTTCTGAAGATGGCAACTCTGCACACAGTATTGAGTTACTCCCCTCGACTGCACCCAAAGAATCATCCTGTGTACAAGGATTATGCATCAAATACAAATCATGTACCAGTGGATCAAATGTAAAACTATAGGCACTCCTCATTGAGTACACACTGTAAAACTCCTTTGTGAGCTCTGTTTGGAATTTCAATGCACTAGGAAAATTCCAAACACCTCGATTATCACTCCACCCTAAACTAGTTTTAGGAGTGTGATCAGCTTCCAACTCGAAGAGCGGATAATCATGGATCAAACCACCATCAAATTTAAATAAAAAATTATTCAAAAATTGCACAATCACTTTGTTCTGGTCTGAATTATCCATCTTAGATGATACTCTAGATATCCCCTACAAAGACAATGGAGTAGTTTTAGGAGCTATCACACAACTCTCTAGTGAATCAACTACCTTGTTAGAAGAGCTATCAATAATCTTCCCTACATCACTTGTCATGGGACTAACCTCAGGAGAACCAGGTGCATCATGTGGTCCCCTGCAACTCTCAACCAATGCACTCGTCCCATCTATATCAACTACACCTGTAACTATGATGGATGTAACCACATCCTCATATTGCTGCTCCAATGCAACTGGTTTGTCTTCAAACATTACTTGCTATTCTTAAACCTTGAAATCCTCCTAAAGAATCTTGTTCCCAACTTCTTCCTCTAAGCTAGTCTGAATTTTGTTCTCCATGTGATCAGCTGTATGCTGGTCACTAACTGCTGCAAACTCTTTGTAGAGGTTTCTAGATACCTCACTTGTAGAGACCTCTTGTTCCTCCTTCCTTTCATTTGGTGATGTAGACTTCTTAGAAGTGGAAGTCATATACCATGCAATTTTTTCTATGGTTGCAGGGTGCGAGAGCAACTCAACCATCTTTTTTTGAATTTGTATAAGCTTCTCCAATGCTCCCATCATGGCATTTAATTGCTTCCTAGGAATAGCCATGCTATTCAACTGTAACTTCTGATCTGCAGCTGAAACCTACCCAACAGGTTGGCGGGAAACCACTCTGATACCACTGTGAAGAGCCTAGCCTAAGCTAACTCAAAAAATATTCTTTGTTCCTTTAAAATTTTGTTAAACACTTTGTAAGAAAAGTGCTTCTTGTTGGTTTCGTGTTTTAGTTTGATGATTTTTCTTGAATGATGATGAAATAAAGCTTCAAATGCTTATAGAACAATGCAAGAATGACAATGCTAAGCTCTAGTTGCAAGAATGACTTATTTTTGTACCTTTCTATGCAATTAGATGAATTTGCAAAGAAAACTAATCATCTACAACCAATGGACATTTCATCAAATAGTTGGCATGCAAGGTAACTAAGTACAAGATTCTTTGGAAATGCTTGAAGAAGATAATGATTATGCAACTCCTCATTTCTCCTTAATTGAAAAATGAAATATTGTTACAATGAATTCATAAAATGACCAAGACTCTTGGCACTTACATATTACTTATTGATTGTCATAAACATACATCTACAAAAAATTACAAAAATGATATCATATGCAAATATAATAGGTCAAATAGACAAAGCAACCTAGTTGAATTGAAGCACCCTTGAGTGGATATGAGGAATCAAGAAAAAAACAATTGAAATTGTGCTTTCCAAAGCCAAGTCGAATGCCTCAAGCTAGCAGCCCCTATTCTGGTTTGATCTCAGAAATAAAATAATATTAAGCATAAAAATTCTGTCCCAAGCAGCAAATGTGATCTCTAAGGCCCAAGGAAGAGGGTGAATGAAGTCCCAAGTGAATCCAATGTCAAATGAGTGCTCCACAATAAAAAAAACCTCCATTGGTGTCCCAACAGTGACTGTGAAATGTCTAATTTATATCAGATTTCCTCGAAATAAAATCTTCCCTTCAATCTTCAAGGAAAATCGATGCCAAAGAAAGATATGAGCCAAAATCATGGCTCTCTCAATGCTACTGTGTATGACTAGAAATTCTTCTCAAAATCATGTCACTATAGCACAGGTACTATAGGGTGGCACTGTTCATGTGCACTATAGCGGGTACTATAGCAAATCAACACTGTAGCGAATCAGTGTTCACGCCACTGTAGTAGCTCACATAAGTTTTGATCTACAATTAATAATCTTAAAAACACTTGTGAAACTTCACCAATTTGCACAAATGAAAGGATTGAATTATCTTCTCCTCAATTGCAACCCTTCAAGAGATCTTTCACTCCATCAGTTATGCTATCAATAAGAAGTTTTCGTTTCCTATGATCAAAGAAGAAAATTGCGAAAGCCCTAGGCTCCACAAATAAAAAATCAATCAAAATAATATTCATCAACTAGATATCAAGAATGAGCTCTTGCCTCTCTTTTTATTCTTTCCTTAAGAGAGCTCAAACACCTTCCTAGCCAATGTGGGATAAAATATTTATTCCCACATTAAATTACTCAGTTAACACACTTTATTATATTAAAGTGACTTTATTATTATAAAGTTACTTTATTATTATAAAGTTACTTTATAACTTTATAATAATATTAAAATATTAAATAAATCACTTAAGTCACTTAAACTTTAATATCTCTTGATGTACTTGTCTGATTGGTAAGCCGTCTGAGCTAGGAGTCGACTATCCCTGTTCTCCGTGTGATTAGATACATGTCTAAATATAGAAACCATGTACAACGACTTACTATAAATAGTAAGTATGTGAAACTCAGTCTAGAAATAGCTACAAAGGCCCAATCAATGTTGACACTACCAAAATGCTCTACTTAGGTGTCTTTCTATTAATAGGAACCCTGACTCTCCCAAAATAGTAACTTACTATAAATAGTAAGTGTGCCAATCTGAGTCAAATAACCTATACAAAGGCCAAAACCTAAATCCAGCTGAAGAGTAATGTCTCTAAATCACCTGTAACTGCCACAAAAGACCCTCTATCCATAACTTCTAGCCTACAAGGGTCAAATGATAGGCTAATCCTTATGAACTCTGATGCTCACAAAATGGGGATATTACACATTCATTTCATGAATCCATGGTCTTCCTAAAAGGAGATTGTATGAGAGATTGTGAGGCATAATGTGAATAGAAGTTTGTAATGTAACTTTGACAAATTTAATAGGCAAAGTGCTCACACTAAGTGATCATTTTCATACATTATCAAACCCACTAATTGTTGAAGAGGGAAGCTGAATTCTTGATTTTCCATGCCTAGCCTATCCAAAAGGGTTACCATACACATATTACGGGCTAAGCCATTGCTAAAAAGGGTTTGTTTTATCCCTGTCATATTATATTGAGCTATTACCATGAAAGCTTTATTTTGTTTTTGCACTTCTATAGAGGGTAACTCATCTTGATGGAAAGTAATGTGTAAGTTGACTAAAATTATAGCTTGAATTTGGGCTTCCACATCATTTAATTGCAAATTAGTGGGGTAGGAAATTTTTCTAAGGCACTTTGAATTATGTTATGATAATGAGGGGAGGCTTGAATAAGGTCCCATAATGATATCTTAGTAGGAGTGTTCTTAAGTTATTCAACAAGATCATACTCCTTTCCACTTTGTAAAGGTAAACGAGGAGGACCAAGAAAGATAGGGTTAGGTAATGGGAGAGATTTTGAAGGTTTTTTTCTTGGTTGTGGATTTTTTTTAGTGTTATATGTATGGAAAATAGTGTTATAATTTGATTGTTGTGAAACATTATGCTTAGGTGGTTCGAGAATAAGGATAGGTTTGTTTTGAGTTTATGGTTTGTGTGAAGGTGGGTAAAGGAAAATTTGAGGTTGAATAATATTAAATTCTCCTATTGAAGGAGATTATAATGTCACTTCATCATCTTCATCAAAGGAAGCCTCATTACTAATGTTTGAAAGACATGTGTGTTAATGTTCTAATTTTTTTGCACCATGATATCCTCTCTACTAGGAGAGTTTTTAGGAGAGCTATAAACTATATTTTCATGACATTCATAGATTGGTTCTTCTAAAATAAATTCATCACAATTAGGGGAGTCATCTATGGTTGGATTTTCTTGCTTATTAGTGACAGTGTTCTCTTTTTCAATAATGTTTTTCCTAGGGGAAGAGAGACAAATAAGACTCTCATAACTCTCACTGATTTGATCTTCTAACACCAAAATATCTTTGTCACAAATAGGAGGTATATTAGGAGAAGACCAAATTTGATTATCATGATTTTCCATTGTATTCTCTTTCACTAAAGCATTTTCACAGGGTGATATGAACTTTTTCTTAGTGTGGTTAGAAAGGTAAGATACTAACATTGTTTGAAAAAGAATGGAAAGTACTTCTAACCATCTTATGCAATGCTTCAAGAATGTAAACAATATATATCCAAAGATGAAAAGTACTTTTGTCCAATTTATGCAAAGCTTTAAGAATGCAAACAAAGTATATCCAAAGATGAAAAGCACCTTTATCAAACTTATGCAAAACTTTATGAATGTAAACATTGTGTATGCAAAAGTGAAAAGTCCTTTTATCCATATTATGCAAAGTTTTAGAAATGTGAAAATTTTCAGATTTCCAGATTTTTTCTATTGAAATAATTTTGGAATGGTTCAAAAATAACTACACTAAATGGATTTTTTTGACCAAGATGCATAAAATAGAAGTTCCTGAAACTTTCCAAACTAATACTATAGGTTACCAATAAGCCTAGGAAGTACAAAAAATTACCAAAAACTCTAAAAATCTGGTTTTTGTAGGCCTCCAAGACTCATTCACCTAGTTGGGATATGAGTCCCACTTAGGGCTTTTGAAAAGCGTTGGATCTCAGTTGTGTTTATAGTTTGTCCTTGATGTCAAAATACCTTTCAGTTGGTTCTCTTTGATGATCAGTCTCAGTTTGGATCTATATGATTTATTATGGCACTTCCTTGATGTCTCTTGGCTATTACAGAAAGTTATTTGTTATGGTTCAATTTCATGGTGATGAGTTTTCTGTTCAAGTTATGAATGCTACATCTTTGGCTGACAGAGTTTGAAAGATGGTTTCTTTGTCAGAATCGTTCTCCTTGCATATCAAAGGCTTTGGTTGTTTCTCTTTTGAGCTTACTCATATTGGAGTGAAAATGGCAGGGTCTTCTTGATCCACTTTGAAATGTCTGAGTTGCCTATTCAACAAGACATTTCAGATGTCATGGCAATTGAATTTAACATACAGGCTGCTTTTGGCGTAACATTAACATTGTCTTGGCGATTGGCACAAGAAAGGTTATTTCGGCAAGACTTGTCTTTGGTTTCAGTGACAAAAAAGTGTTCTCTATCGGCATATGTTATTCCGTTGGTATGTGGTCTCAGCGATATTGGTATGTCACACCGATCAGAGATTAAAATGGATACATATCGGCAAGAGTAAGGGTTTTTGGAATAGGTCTCGGTGAAGTGGTTTTGTCTCGCCGACAACACATATGGGATTCACTTCGGCCAAACTTGGAGTATTCAGTTTAGCATCCTAGTGAAAAGGTAATGTTTCCCTGACAAGTGCATGTGGAAGTCTATTGGCATGAGTTGTGGCTATTGATATAATGTCTTAGCGAGTCCTTTTTGTCTTATTGACTCATGCTCAAAAGGTTTTATCTATTTTTCAAGAGGAGTCTCACTAAACAACTCTTTGAGAGAACTTCGGCCAAACTGAACGGTATCAGGCTGAGGTCTTGACGATTTCACTTGGTCTCACCGACTAATGCTTGTGGAAGGCTTTCAGCGAGAGGTTTGTAATTTCTTAGCGACTCAGAGTGGATAAAGCATTTTGGTATGACTCATGTGCATCGAAGAAAGGTCTTGGTGAATTTTATTTGTTACACCGACCAAAAACATAAAGGGACTTTGTGGGCATAAGATCTAGATTGTCTCAATGACATCGAATGAATGGGTAAACATTTTAGTAAGAATCATAAGTTTCGTTGTAGAGTCTCAATGAAGTCGTCAAGTCTTGGCGACTAAGTCTAATGAGGGGCTTTCGGTGAAAGGTTTGTCTTGTCTCAGCGACACACAAGTGGATGAAGACTTTTAGAAAGACATGGTGTGATCTATAAGAGGTCTTCCTGACTTTGATATGTCTCGTCGATGGAATTCAAAAGGACTTTATTGGTGTGAGATTTGTTCTCTCTTGGAGATCTGAGGTGAATTCAGGGTGTTTAAGTATAACGAAGATATTTATATGAGGTCTCCTTGAAAGCGATATGTCACAACAACAAGAATGAAAACATGAGCTTTCAGTAAGACACAGGATGCTCTATGAGATGTCACCCTAACTACACATTGTCTTGGTGAAGGCAGATGAAGGATACATCTCGGTTAAAGTGTGCTCTTGTCTTGGCGACTTGGAAATGATAAAGACTTTTGGTATTACTCAAGCTTTCTACGATATGTCTCCCCGATGATGGTAAGCTATAGCGACACTCATAAGACAGAAGGCTTGTCGGCAAGAAAAACATTATGTTATAGTGACTTATAAGGGATAAAGTCTTTCGGTGAAACACAGCGAAATCTACAAAGCGTCTCCCCGACAACAGGATGTCACAATGACAACGAATGAATAATACTCTAAGGAAGCCTATCGATGAGTCATGATGTATTTGTTATGTGATCTTCCCGACTCTAATGGCTCATGGAAAAAGCGATATCTAAAGGGATTGTCTAGTGATTTAATTACTTTCAGCAGGATGATCTGGATGTCTCGGCGAATGTTTAACAGACTCAAAACACTATGGTTGACATCATGAATTGGTATCAAACTCTGGAAAATATTCTCTGAGATTTCAGAGGATATGATTTTATGTTTTTGGGCTGTCATGACTTTGATGAAAATATTTCAGTTACAATTTGAAGTCTCCTGATTTAGCGCAGAAATTAAAAGCTCTATGGATAAGCGTTACTCTATTTTTAACCTTCATCTACAGATCATTATGAATCAACTTCATATTTTAATTATAGCAAGAGAGTTTGAGAATCTTGTGAAAAATGCTTATTGAAGATTTCTTGACAACATACATACTTGAAATGTATATAATAACTAGTATTGAAAATAGTGAATGCTTGCTGCTGGCCTATAATTCTGAGAGATAGTTAGTTTGGCCGTAATCAAGAGAGAGAACTTAATATAATACTGGGATATTGTTCTTAGAGCATTAGAAGCAGAGTGTTATGAACTTAACTGAAAACAGAGAGATCTTCTAATATATTTTTTATTGTAATTCTATAATTTGAGTAAGGGGTTGGTGCTCCTTGAGATTGGTGTCTCTAAATGAGGGGTTGGTGCTCCTTGAGTTGGTGCTCATAAATTTAGCCTATAAGGCATTGATAAAAGTGGTTTTTGAAGGTTAAGCCAGTAAGGCAGTTTAGGAGTGGTTTTTCTACCCTAGGAGGGTTTTCCACTTGACAAATCTTTTGTCTCATTGTTATTCTATGTGCTCTCTATTTTTCTGTGTTGTAGTTTTAGTTCACTATTGGGTTTATTAATTTTCTCAATTCTTTTTATGAATGATTACATTCAACTCATGAATGCATTAATAAAAATAATATTGAGATCAAATCTGAGCTATGTTTTTGAATATGTGAAAATTGGTCAAATCTATTAAGACAGTGATTCACCCCCCCTCTCAGTGTCATTTTAACTCCAACAATTGGTATCAGAGCATAGGGTCCTTTGATAGGTCTAAACCACCTAGAATTATTCCTAGTGTCTTGGAGTAGTTTGGTTAATATGGGAAAGAACATAAGGAATAAGGGAAAAATATTTTCTCAGCAAAATGCTACTCATCATGTTCAACCTAAATCTAGTATAAGGAATAATGAGGAAGAGTTCATAAATAGTAGCTCTGAAATGGTAGAGTATCCTAGATCTAGAACTCCTCAATTCAAAGAAACAAACTTTATTATTTGGAAACATAGGATGGAAACATACTTACTCTCTTTAGGATCTGAAGTGTGGGTAGTAGTAGAAAAGGGTTGTACTACATCTGCAACATCTCCTTCCACTCTTGAGGAGATGAAAGCTCTTGAATTCAATACTAGAGCTATAAATGTTATTCTTAATAACTTGCCAAATAAACTCATTACAAAATTCATTCATTACAGCAGTGCTAAGGAAGTTTGGGACAAGTTGACTGAAATGAATCATAATAGTGAGTTACGAGAGGAGATGTCTTTTGATATTGAAATAAGTTGTGAATCATCTGAGAGTGAAGAAGGTGTAAACCTTTATAATTTTGAAAAGAAGTCCAAGGAGATCATTAATGAATATTTAGATGATCAAGAAACTTGTGTAAATGTTGATCAATCTTTGGGTGAAGTTAACTCTGAACAGGAATATGATGAACCAGAAAGTGAGGTTGATTTGGAAGGTGAACTCCTATGTGCCTTAGATACTATTAAGCAGCTTAGAAAAGAAAACCAATTTTTAACAAGACAACTTTAGCAAAAAGAGAGTTTGGAAGTCAAGATAAAAGACAAGGATGAACTATGTAATAAACTAGAAAATGAGATTGATTCTTTAAAGAAATGTTTAGATAATGATTCCTTGTTAAAAGAACTAACTCTTAAGGACAATATGATTATAAGTCAGAAAATTGAAATTGAAGAATATAAGAGAATTGTAGATGTTGTGAGTTCTGATTTGGAGATTAAAAAGATTGTTTGTCTAACACTTGAAGAAGAAGTAGTTGCTTTAAGAAAAGAGCTTGAATGTATCAATGCTCAATCTGGTAAAATTCAGAAATTTGATCATAGTACTAATATATTGAATGAGATGTTGGGCAGCCAAAAGCATTCTAAAGATCCTACAGGAGTGGAATATGAGGTTGGAAAAAGCTCTGCAAACAAATCTAAACATGAAACAATGTTTACTACTTTAGATGGAAAGAAGTTTACAGTCAAGCAAACACCAAGAATGAAGGTTGATATTGGTTACAGTATTGCTGCATCAAAGGATAACATTGACACTAGAAGACAATCTAAAGGTATTCATAGAGAAATGAAAAATGTCTTCAGATCTTCAAATCCTTTGCATGATCATTCATTCAGGTATAATCATTATTTCCAAGGATATTGTTATGTTTGTAATGACTATGGTCATATGGCAATTGATTGCATAAGATGGTCAAATAAGAATCATTCTAATGTCCCTAGAAATGAGGATGTCCTATGTTACAACTGTAACAATTTTGGTCACTTGAGAAGAGACTACAGAATAAATACAAGTGAGAATAATGTAGGGAACAATTCTGGAAAAGTCTATAGGAAGTCTTCTATTTCTTAGAACAATCACAAAGTCATTTTTTTCAGATGTAATAACATTGGACATAAAGTATAGCAATGCAGATTCAATAGAAAGATAGGTACTTTAAGCAAACAAGTGAAAAAGTCTTCATTGGAGTGGAGAAGAAAGAGCAATCAAAATGTCAAGAAGAGCAATAAAGATGCTTTTGAGAAAACTCCTTGTGCACTCCTTGCACAAGAGTTGCCTTCCATGTCTTGAGTAGTTGCAAAAACTCAGGGGGAGTCTATTATGGTAATATATTTTACCCCTATGGACTCTAGAATGAGGTATGACATCTTGCATTTGCTTTTGATGGTATAAGCTATAAAGAAATGACTTGCAAATGCTACTATTTCATTATGTTGTTTGAAAAAAAAGGTTGAAATACTTTGTCAAATCTTTGGTGAGGTTGATGCTCAATTCTTAAGGTAATGATTGATTCTCTGCTTTAAGGATTTTTTTTGCTTGGTCTAGTGGTTGACTGTATTAAGAAGTTTTTGGAATGACAGTGCACTTTGTTCTTAAATGAACTTTTTGGATGCTTGGGCTTTGGAAATAATGGTATGTCCTTATGACATCTTTGAGTGGTGTGGAGATATATAGGTGAGTTCTTCAACATATTAAAGATAAGAAAGCCTTTGTTTTTAAAGGGATGTTGATGGATTTATCTTTGGAGAACAGTGATTGAAAAACATGTTTGATGTTATGAATTATTTATGTGACGATATTATTCGGTGTTGCAAGAAGAAGTTGAGTTAAGATTGTGTGATAAATGAAGATACTTACAATGTCTTTTGCAAGATGGTATGATAGAATTGAGTGTTTTGGTCTTCTGAGTATGGTACAATGATCTAAGTAGGTTGCTACAACAGTCATGAGAACTGTGTATCTTCATGGGATATGCTCTATTATTTGTGTTTTGATGAAGGAAGGTGACTGGTAGTATTAACCTCATCATGTATGGCTGGGACTTATTTTTGAACTTTGAAATTGAGTGCTATGTGTGAAAGTGAGTGCAAGTTATACAAATGAAAGCTACTTGAATTCATGTTTTGGAAAAAACAAAAAGAGAGCTTTGGTGTGCTGCCTTGAAAATAGATTATCTGCATGATGTTATTAAGTTTATGATTTCAAAATGGGATTTATTGCATAGGTTGTTACTGCTGATTTCTCTGATAATTTCTGTGCATTTGAAGTGAGTGAAGTTGTGTTGTTACAGAATGATGCTCTATCTTGCATTGATGATGTGAAGTTATACAATATGTCTGCTACACTATTGCTCTATTTGCAGCCGGTTCTTATGGTATTTGGTTGGCTTCTTAGTTGTGTTTTCTAGCATTGCACATTATTCTCCTCTTTCCTTTGTCATTGAGGCAAAAAAGGGGAGTCATTTGTGTTTTTCCATCAAGGATAAAGGGGGAGTTTATTGGATCTCAGTTGTGTTTATAGTTTTTCCTTGATGTCAAAATACCTTTCAGTTGGTTCTCTTTGATGATCAGTCTCAATTTGGATCTATATGATTTATTATGGCACTTCCTTGATGTCTCTTGGCTATTACAGAAAGTTATTTGTTATGGTTCAATTTCATGGTGATGAGTTTTTTGGTTCAAGTTATGAATGCTACATCTTTGACTGACAGAGTTTGAAAGATGGTTTCTTTGTCAGAATGGTTCTCCTTGCATATCATAGGCTTTGGTTGTTTCTCTTTTGAGCTTACTCATATCAGAGTGAAAATGGCAGGGTCTTCCCGATCCACTTTGAAATGTCTGAGTTGCCTATTCGGCAAGACATTTTAGATGTCATGGTGATTGAATTTAACATACAGGCTACTTTTGGCATAACCTTAGCGTTGTCTTGGGGACCAACACAAGAAAGGTTATTTCGGCAAGACTTTTCTTTGGTTTCGACGACAGAAAAATGTTCTCTATTGGCATGTGTTATTTCGTCAGTATGTGGTCTCAGCGATATTGGCATGTCACACCGATCAAAGATTAAAATGGATACGTATCAGCAAGAGTCAGGGTTTTCAAAATAGGTCTCAGTGAAGTGGTTTTGTCTCACCGACATCACATATGGGATTCACTTCGACCAAACTTGGAGTATTCAGTTTAGCATCCTAGCAAAAAGGTAATGTCTCCCCGACAAGTGCATGTGGAAATCTATAGGCGTGAGTTGTGGCTATCGATATAATGTCTTAGCAAGTCCTTCTTGTCTTACCGACTCATGCTCAAAAGGTTTTATCTATTTTTTGAGAGGATTCTCACCGAACAACTCTTTGAGAGAACTTCGGCCAAACTAAACAGTATCGGGCTGAGGTCTTGGCGATTTCACTTGGTCTCAACAACTAATGCTTGTGGAAGGCTTTTGGTGAGAGGTTTGTAATGTCTTAGCAACTCAGAGTGGATAAAGCATTTCGGTATGACTCATGTGCATCAAAGAAAGGTCTTGGTGAATTTGATTTGTTACACCGACCGAAAACATAAAGGGACTTCATAAGCATAAGATCTGGACTATCTCAGTGACATCAGATGAATGGATAAACATTTTAGTAAGACTCATGAGTTTCATTGTAGATTCTCAGCAAACCTATCAAGTCTTGGTGACTAAGTCTAATGAGGGGCTTTCAGCAAAAGGTTTGTCTTGTCTCAATGACACACAAGTGGATGAAGACTTTTGGAAATACATGGTGTGATCTACAAGAGGTCTTCCTGACTTTGATATGTCTCAACAATGGAATTCAAAAGGACTTTATTGGTGTGAGATTTGTTCTCTCTTGGTGATCTGAGGTGAATTCAGGGTGTTTCGGTATAACAAAGATATCTATATGAGGTCTCCCAGAAAGCGATGTCATAGTGATAGGAATGAAAATGTGAGATTTCAGTAAGACACAGGATGCTCTATGAGATGTCACCCCGACTACACATTATCTTAGTGAAGGCAGATGGACACATCTCGATGAAAGTGTGCTCTTGTCTTGGCGACTTGGAAATGATAAAGAATTTCTGTATGACTCAAGCTTTCTACAAGAGGTCTCCCTGATGATAGTAAGCTATAGTGACACTTATAAGATAGAAGGCTCATCGGCAAGAAAAACATTATGTTACAATGACTTATAAGGGATAAAGTCTTTTGGTGAAACACAACAAAATCTACAAAGTGTCTCCCCAACAATAGGATGTCATAGTGATAGCGAATGAATAATACTCTAAGGAAGCCTATCGATGAATCATGATGTATTCATTATGTGATCTTCCCAACTCTGATGGCTCATGGCGAAAGAGATATCTAAAGGGATTGTCTGGCGATTTAATTGCTTTTGGCAGGACAATCTGGATGTCTTGGTGAACGTTTAATAGACTCAAAACACTATGGTCAACATGATGAATTGGTATCGTATCTCTGGAAAATATTCTCTAAGATTTTAGAGGATATGATTTTTTGTCTATGGTCTATCATGACTTTGATGAAAATCTTTCAGTTACAATTTGAAGTCTCCTGCTTCATCACAAAAATTAAAAGCTCTATGGATAGGCGTTACTCTATTTTTTACCTTCATCTATAGATCATTATGAATCAGCTTCATATTCTAATTATAGCAAGAGAGTTTGAGAATCTTGTGAAAAGCGCTTATTGAAGATTTCTTGATAACAAACATACTTGAAATGTATATAATAACTAGTGTTGAAAATAGTGAATGCTTGCTGCTGGCCTGTAATTCTGAGAGATAGTTATTTTGGTTGTAATCAAGAGAGGGAACTGGATGTAATATTGGGATATTGTTCCTAGAGTATTAGAAGCAGAGTGTTATGAACTTAACTAAAAACAGAGAGATCCTCTAATATATTTTTTATTGTAATTCTATAATTTGAGTAAGGGGTTGGTGCTCCTTGAGATTGGTGTCTCTAAATGAGGGGTTGGTGCTCCTTGAGTTGGTGCTCAGAAATTTAACCTATAAGGCATTGCTAAAAGTGGTTTTTGAAGGTTAAGCCAGTAAGGCAGTTTAGTAGTGGTTTTTCTACCCCAGGAGGGTTTTCCAATCGACAAATCTTTTGTCTCATTGCTATTCTGTGTGCTCTCTATTTTTCTATGTTGTTGTAGTTTTAGTTCACTATTGGGTTTATTACTTTTCTCAATTTTGTTTATGAATGATTACATTCAATTCATGAATGCATTCATTAGAATAATATTGAGATCAAATCTGAGCTATGCTTTTGAATATGTGAAAATTGGGCAAATCTGTTAAGACACTGATTCACCCTCGCCTCTCAGTGTCATTTTAACTCCAACAAAAAGGTCAAATTATAAAAAACAATCAAGATAGAATTCCTAGTGGAAGCAAGAAAAACCACTTGTATAGGGATTAAATCATGCAGAGGGGTGAATGAGTCTTATATTTCATTTTTTACACTAAATCCAAAAAATTTTGAGTTGTGTTTAAGGTTTCTAGTTTGTATGTTGTCTTGACTAATTGAAATTACAAAATTTTATTGAAATTGAATGATCCAAGATGCAAAAATACAACCTATATGAACTTTTCACTAATACAAAACTTAGAAGCCCTAAATGCAAATTGACTAATGCAAGATCTAATGAAAAGTTAATGTGAGATATATCTAGGACTATGATGCAATACAAATTATAAATAAAGGGTTTGAAGGTCAGGTTCACCAAAATAAACTGTAGGAAATAGGGTTCCACCTTTTTGGGAGATGGAACTAGGGTTAGGACCTATTTCACTTTGAGTTCATTAATGGAAACCAAGATCCCTCAACCAATTGAATTTATTGAGGAATGGACTAGGGTTAGGATAGTTTCATTGGGCGTGATTAAAGAAAAAGGGGGTTCATGACCAAGCAAGGGCTTAGAAAGAAGGAAACTCGTGTGATATGAAAATCTAACTATGCAACCTAGGAAATGAAACTCAAAATTAGAATAATAAACTGAGAATGAACAAAGTGGCACTGGGAAAACTAGAGATGCTTGAAGAAAGGTATGAAATCCTAAAATTATGAATTTTGATGCTCAATTTGACTCATACACTAGGTTGGGAAATTTAGTCCCAATTTAGGGTTTTAGGTTGAATCTAGAATCTACAATTGGTAAACTGGGATCTACGAAAAATGTCTAAAAAGTGGTATACTAGAACTCATACACCCAATGTGGTGATTTACTCCCAATATAAAGGTTTTTCTAAAACTTTGGTATCCTCTAGTGATCTTCTTTAGCTTCTCTCCTGTCTGATCTCTAAGTCTAAAACTCTGAATTTTGACTTGTAAGTGACTTTTCATGCAGATGACAACTTCTTGTAAAATTTGAGAAATTTCTTCAATCTTGGAAATTTTTCTTCAAAGAATCTTCAAGCCTCAAAGCAACTTGAAACATGAAAGAAAAGATGAAAAAATAGAACCATGTTTGAAACCTTGTAGATATAAAAAAAAACTTGAAGTGGCCTCAATGGATGTAGGTCTTGATCATGATTCTTGATGAAAGATAATTCCTTTGAATACTTGAATTGATCTTGAATAATACATCACAACATTAGCTCAAAACCACATACATGATGCACTAAATATTTGACATGATGCTTGAATCTTGAATGCTGCTCCAAATGCTTGATGATTTTCTCTTGAATACCTTCTTGAATACTCTCTAATGCTCTACAATGTTCTTGTGAAATATTAGGATGCTTAACTCAATATTTCTAGGTGAAACTAAGTGAAATAGCCTTGTATTTATACTTGTTCCTAAAATTATAATACTATAAGACGACATCAAATGTAGGATAATAAAATACTGATAAGAATTTGATTTAAATTAGGTCTTGATTAAAATGGAACTCATATACTAGTTGTGGCATATGAGTCCCTGTAGCTAAAACCTGGGACACAAATCTCTAGGAATGTCTTGTTCAATGTGCAATTTGAAATTAGGTCCCAATACCTAGGTGGGACTCATATGCCCAAGGTGGCGTATGAGTCCTAGATCACCAAATCTATAACACATGATCCAAAACATTGAATTATGATTTTTGTTTGTTAAATGTCAAAATTATCCTTCAAAAATGTATTTAATAAGGCTTGTGGATGCAAAATAAGACCAATTAAGGCATAAACAAGCCCAATTAATTAATAAAACCCTAGATTAGTGTGAAAGTGTAAAGATACACTTTAAAAAACCCTAAATAAGGAAAAATTAGGTCCATTTAGTTTAAAAGGGCCTTAAACTTAATTGGAATGTGTAAAACACATTACAACACTAAATCATGACAACATCATGCTTAGTTTAATATTAATTATTCCTAAATTAAGTATGAGAAAGGGATACTTTTTCCTACACTACAAGGTCTACTTGGGTGATCATTATTATTTAAATATTGTTGGTCATGGTTTAAAGTTAGAATTAGGTTTCTTGATGGTAGAATAAAAAAGGTTAATGGTGTGTTGCATATCCCTAGATTAGCACAAAAAAAAATTCTATGAGAAAACTAGTAGATGTAGGTGTGCAGGTAGTATTTTTTGATGTAGGATGCAAGATAGTTAGAGGTTTATAATGATTGCTATATGTTTTAGATACGACACATTGTATACGCTTGGTGCATGCACTGTTGAGTGTAATAGCACTTCTATGAAAAGCAGGTCTATAGAAGAGGTGAGGGTTTCATATTCAGGAGATGGTCATGGATTTTTGGTACCCAAGGGTGCACTTGCTTCTGAATCAAAGTTTCCTGTAGAGAAAACTATGTTATGGCACCAAAGACTTGGCCACATTAGAGAAAAGGGTCTAAGAACCTTAAAAAATAAAAACCTTGTTGAAGGGTTATTTTATTGTAATCTTGAATTTTATTTCTATTAGCATTGCATTTATGGAAAACAAAACCATGTTTAGTTTTACTCAAGTTCTCATAAATATTGTGGTATATTATATCTTATTCATGTTAGAATTGTAAAAAAAATGATCCACAATATCGAACAACAAACAAAGACACTTCCCATGCAAGATATCTACAAACAAAGAATTGTTATATTCCTCAACAAGAAAAAGCTACAAAAGAACCTCAAGAATATTCAAGGAAACAAAATTTCCTCAAAGGTTGAGAGTTCGAGACAACATAACAGTCTCTAGAGTGATAATACAATGAGGTTTGAGTGCTATATAGGAGAAAATATAAATGGTAAATGGAATAGATCAAGACAAGTGTTAACAGATCACATGCGATGAGAAAAATGAATCTAATAATATCTCACTTTAGTTAACATGGAAAAACACTTAGTTAACTAAATAAAGAACTCCTAAATTTAGCTTAAGTGCATGAGAATAAATTAGACTAATAATTAATTAAAGATTAATTAATTATTATCTATTGCATGATTACTCTATCATCCCCCTTAATATGAGCTTAGGGAGTAGCTAAAAACCCTAAAAAAGAGAAAGTGTGATGGGTCCTGACAAACAAGCCCTAGTGAGGTACCCATGTACAAACAAAAGATCTCTCAAAACTATGGAAAAGGAGAAAACCATAGTGAGAGAAAACTCATCTCCAAAAGAGAGAAAGAAAAATGAAGGATTAAAAAATCCTCCAAATCAAGGTGAAGAAATTAGAAGCCTCCAATCGAAACAATGTCCCCAAAAAGAGGAACATGTAGAACATTGTTGAATCATGAAGAAGCTATAGACTATTATTGAAAGATGATTGATATGGTGCTATAATGAAGAACCTCCTCTAAAAAAATGATGATTAGGATAAATATAGCAGGAATCTTCACGAGTGCCCACAATGACACTACTCTAGTCAGATGGCAAACAAAGGAAAACATCTAGAAGTCAAAGATACAAATATCAAGATCAAGAAGACAATAATCTTCATGAGTTCCCCCAATGGAACTACTCAAATTAGATGGAAAACAAAGGAAAACATCTTAAATTTGAAGATACATATCATACATGAATCTACACAAGTGACCCCAATGACACTACTCAACATGCAAGATGCAAGTCAAAAAATACAGGTACCAAATAGTCTGAATAAAATTGATCAAAAGAGAGATAGTAATTTCCATGAGTGTCACCAATGACACTACTCAAATTAGATGGAAAATGAAGGAAAACATTTGGAACTCAAAGATACAAATAATACATGAATCTACATGAGTGACCCTAATGACACTACTCAACATGTAAGATGCAAGTCAAAAATATAGGTAAGTCAGTAGTCTCTAATCAAATGAAAATGGAAGGTCACCTCCATAAAATAGGAATGCAAGAGTGTCCATATGGTAAGTGCTCCATCTCACCGAAATGCATGTACTAACCAACTATTGTTGTACACTACATTTGAAATTACATAGGAACAAGAACTAGTTATGTAGATCACTCAAACATGAAACCAAGGAAGCCTTAGCACCAACAATAGAACCCCACCATAATGTTAAAAAGGGAGATCCATGATAGGTACACTAAAACTATGTGAAACTAAGAAGTGCATGTAGGAGAAACAACCTACAAATAAAAGGGTGTGCAAACTAAGGAACACATGCATGAGGCAAGAATCACTAGGATTCACTACTATCATGGAAGGGAAACTCACTTGAAAAAGGTGTGATGAAAAACCAAAGGAAAACATCAACTCCCCCATGGCACTTTATATAATAGTGTGAGTACAAAAATACAATAGGATGTGCAAAATCTCAAAAAAATATACACCTGAATGGCACTTTATCTCAATGCATCTACATAATAAGAAGTGCATATAGTTGAAACCCATAATGTCCAAAAAAGAACTACATGTTGAAAATACAATTCTCTAACAAAAAAGAGAAACTAGTAACACCATGACAAAGTAAACAAAAAAACATGTTGGTTCAAAAAACATCCAAAAAAGAGTTTGGACACAAAAGATATGGCCTATCAAAGTCTCCAAAATGAGAACTTAATAGCAACAACACTGAGAAAACTTGATTCTAGAAAAAAATAGAAGCCAAAACTTGAAAATACTTGCACCATTGCAAAGAACTCAAAATCTACCCTGTTTCAAAAACAAATGCACTAGAAATAACCACCGTAAGGCTAAGATATGGCCTCTGAAATATTAGGTACAAAATTGAAAAGCCTAATGGAGATGGGCTGAGTAGGGGAAAAAAGACTCCACCAAATTTGTCAAAATACCTCCAAAGATAGAGGTTTTGCCAAATTTAGTGTGTTGATACAAAAAATTCTCCAAATAGGTTGCATGTGGATTTATTTTGCAAACAAGTATTGCAAAAAAAGAATATGCATGTTTTTATTTTTAAAGAAAAAAACAACAAAAAAAATTATATATTTAAAAAAAATACAAAAAAACATGTTTTTTATTTTTGAAGTTAAAAAATATTAAAAAACCTATTATATTTTTATTTAAAAAATATATATATTAAAAAAGGATATAAAAAAAATATTTTTAAAAAATATTGGTGGGCCAGGACTGTCACCCCATGGTGGGTCCCAAGGGATCATCACCCTACCAATGGTAGGAGGTGATACCCCACAGTATTGTGCATTGCGAGTGGGACCCAAGGGGTCATTGCCCTGCCATGGTAGGGGGTGGTATCCCCCATTAAATTCCTACACGTTTTTTTATAAAACAACTTTTAAAATACATAAAAACATGTGTGGGTTTTTATAAACCTTTTTTATTTTGATTTTTTCAATTATAGTTTAAACTTTTCACATGATTTTTTTTTTTGAAAAATTACCTTGATCTGTGTGCTAGGGAGGTTTCTACAACCCCCTTGGTAGAAATTTTTTCCTCAAAAGCTCCCAATACCAAAATAGGTCAAAATATATATCAAAATTAGTGGAATTCGCCTCGTGAATGCAACTGTGAGGTTCTTTTTGGCCTAAAATGCCCCAAAATTGTAGCTACCCTTTGGATCTAAAAAGAAAAACTACCTCAAACCCTTATAGATCTAACATCAGGAATCCAAATCAGGAAAAATAAAAGGCAAAATTAACTTTCTAGATGGCTCTAAATCCAACAGTGAGGTTATTTTTGTGCCAAAATGTACCTAAAATCGCCCATCTCCAAAATTTGCAAAAAAAAAAAACAAAAGGGATTCTAGATCTAAAGCTTGTAACCCTTTTTGAAGAAAAAAAATAATAAATTGAGAATGGGTTCATAGAATCCACTCTCTAATAACATATTATAATTGTGAAAACCATGAGCCACAAGATCAAACAACAAATAAAGACAACTTCCAGACAAGAGATCTGTAAACAAAGAATTGTTCTATTCCTCAACAAGAAAAAGCTACAGAAGAACCTCAAGAATCTTCAAGGAAAACAAGAGTACTCAAAGGTTTTGAGTTTGAGAGAATGGAAGAGTCTCTAGAGTGATAATACAATGAGGATTGAGTGCTATATAGGAGCAACCATAAATGGTGAGGGGCTTAGATCAGGATAAGTGTCAACATCACATGCAATGAGACATAATGATCTAATAATAGCTCACTTTAGTTAACATAGAAAAACACTTAGTTAACTAAATAAAGAACTCCTAAGTTTAGCTTAAGTGCATGAGAATAAATTAGACTAATAATTAATTAGAGATTAAAATTAATTATTAGCTAATGCATGATTAATTGATTAATTCATTCATATGTGTTTGGTCTTGCAGATGTTCCTTCAATTAGTAAATCCACATATTATGTTTCATTTATTAATGATGATAGTAGAAGGACATGGGTATACTTTATAAAGAGTAAATATGAAGTTTTTAGTTGTTTTAAAGAGTTTAAGGAAATGGTTGAGTTGCAGAATGAAAAGAAAATAAAATGTTCGAGGATTGATAATGGCAGTGAATTTTGTTCTAATGATTTTGATAGATTTTGTGAATATTGTGGTATTCATAGAAAAAAGAAAAATCTGTATTCTCCACATCAGAATGGAGTTGTAGAAAGAATGAACATGAAATTGATGGAGAAGACTAGGAGTATGTTGGTGGTGTTGGTCTAGAACAAAATTTCTGGGTTGAAACTATTTTCATTGCTTGTTACCTGATTAATAGGTCTCCTACATCAGATCTTGTTGATAAGACACCTTTAGAGGCATGGTCGAGGTACAAGAATTCACTAAGACATCTTAAAGTTTTTTGTTGCAAGGCATATGCACATGTGCGAAAGGAGAAGTGAACAAATTTGGAGACAAGGTTGTGAAATGCATCTTCATCAGATACAGTTATGGTGTGAAATGATACAAGCTTTGGGATCTAGTTGCACAAAAGGTAATATATAGTAGAAGTGTTATTTTTTAGAGAAACTAAGCATTATTGTATTACATTGCAGACAAGAAATTTAGGAGAGCTCATCTAGCTCTGAATATTAAGAAGAGGAGGAAAAACCTCCAACTCAGCTTGTTCGTAGGTCTACAAGGCATATACAACCACTTGAAAGGTATTCACCTAATGATTAGAGATGTATTTTTTCTTTGAATACTAACATGGATGAACCCAAATTGGTAGAAGAGGCATTAGGTATGATTGATGCAAAATCTTGGAAGATTGCTATGGATGAAGAAATGACAACTTTGAAAAAGAATAATACATGGGATCTTGTACCATTTCCTAAAGGAAAAATCTGGTTGGTTGGAAATGGGTGTTCAAGAAAAGGATTGGTTTAGATGGAGGTATTGAGAAGTACAAAACAAGGTTGGTTGCAAAAGTTAGTACTCAAGTTGAGGGTGTGGGATATTTTCTCCTATTGCAAAAAATACATTTATTATATTTTTTCTTTCTATTGCTGCTACTTATGATTTAGAGGTTGAGAAAATGGATATGAAAATTTATTTCCTTCATGGTGACTTGGAGGAGAATATTTATATGACATAGCTAGAGCACTATGTAGCGAAAGGTAAAAGTAAATTGGTTTGAAAATTGAAAAAATACTTGTATGGCTTAAAATAGAGTCCTAAGATGTGGTACTAGAAATTTGATACATATCATGTGTTGAGTTTGGGATTTGAGCATTCTAAATCAAATCATTGTGTTTATTATAAAACTGATGGTGATCATTTCATGTTTATTGCATTATATGTTGATGATATGTTATTTATTGGTAGAGAGAAAGGTATGATTTCAAAATTGAAATCTCAACTTGTTGCTAAATTTGAAATGAAAGATCTTGGTGGAGCTAAACACATTCTTGGGATGGAAATTAAAAGATATAGAGTGAATTTGGCTAAAGTAAGTATGTCAATTCAGTTTTACAGAGGTTTGATATGCAAGATTGTAGACCATTGTGTGTTCCTGTTTCACCTGGAACAAAGTTATCTATTTCAAATTGTCCAAAACCCCCCATTAGAGATGGAAGACACAATCAGAGTGCCTTACTAGTGTGAAATTGGAAGTTTGATGTATGTTGTGGTTTGCACTAGACCAAAAATTTACTAAGCAGTGCAAGTTCTTTCCAGATATATGTATAATATTGGTAGAGTTTATTGGGATGCAATTAAAAGAGTATTCAGGTATTTGTGTGGTACCTCAAAATATTCCTTATGTTATCATAGTAATATGTCTGAAGAGGAGATTTCTCTTGATATTCATGGTTTTGTGGATTCAAATTGGGCAAGTGATATTGATAGAAGACAACCCATTGTTGCTTATGTGTTTACTTTATTTGATAGTGCAATTAGTTGGATGAGTAAGTGATAGGTTGTGATTGTTTTGTTTACTACTAAAGCTAAGTATATGGTAACTACTCATGCTTGTAAAGAAGCCATTTGGCTTAAGAGATTGTGTTCAAATATTGGAATAAAATAAGGTGTACAGTGATAATTTATTGTGATAGTTAGAGTGAGATACGTCTAGCTAAGAAACCAACATTTCAAGCCAAGACCAAGAACATTGATGTACAATATCATTTTGTTAGAGATATGGTCGAAGATGGCAGGGTGAAGCTGGCTAAGATAGATTCTTTGATGGATGTTGTCAATTCTTTAACTAAGCTTGTGAGCATAGAGAATTTCAGATGGTGTTTAGATTCAATGGGCCTTTTGGCCCCAATAAATTAAGAGATGATGTTTATTTACCCTCCAATTTCTTTTGCAAGATGTTCGACAAGTGGGAGATGTGTTGGGAAAATGTGTCTTAACCTTGCAATTACATAAGGTACTATTGATACATTAGTGATGAGGGGAGTGCATGAGGGGGGTTCCCACCTTGTGAGGGGTCTAGGGGGATCATCCCCTTGGTGGGGAGTCTGGGGGTTGTGTGCTCTAGTTGGGGACTTGATTGCAACACCCTCAAAAGGAAAATTTTATTTATATTTTATTATTGTAAATCTTGACCATTCATCATTATGTCTCAGATGTAACAATCGATATTTTATCAGCTTGACTTTCCCTAGAAGGAAACCATATTTTCTGAGGGAATTGTATTACAACTATGTATTGTGATGTTTTCTAAGAGTTTTATAGCGGTCATGTTGCCTCTGGATCTTTGGCTAGTGATACTAGTATGAGAAGCTTTCTTTGCAAGTATATTTTAATCTTTGTAATTTTTGAATAATATATTGGATGACTTTTGGAACTTGTGGGGTTTTTAGATTCTAAAAGGGTTTTCCTCACATAAATCACTATGTTGTGGTATGCATTCATGATATTTATGTTTAAGTTTCTATAATTGTTAAAGATCTGTAAAGTTTTGCATTATGCTCCTCTCAAGATTAGTGTAGAAAGTTTTTCCACCATCTTAGCTTACTTACAGTAGATATATAACATTTTGAAGTCATACTATTCAAATGTCAACTCCACCTCAAAGATAATTTATTCTTTGTTCATTTCATAATAATTAATATTAGCCTGATTTGTATTTAATTTTATAAGATAGGAAATATAATTATCTAGTTTATCATTCCTAACTATCATTAATGAATATTTGACTAATTTAAACTTAAATGGTCTAGTTTAATCTTAAGAAAAGTTTATTTTCCTTTATAATTATCCAATTCATGTGTAATATTATTATATTTTAACTAACTACAACTTATATATTTATTTAATAAATTATATTATAGAGAATCTAAAATTTTCACGTAATTTTTCAAATAATTTGATATAAGTGAATATAAATTTTATTTTATATTTTACACCTCTCTAAATTTTAAGGTCATAAAAATTGATCAAAAACAACTTTTTATAAAATTTAAATGTATAAATTAAAATAAAAAATTAATGTGTGAGTGAAATATCCACCTTTAATAAACTAAATACAAATGATAATATAAATAGTTTCAATGACAATATCAATACCCAAATGTGGGATTAATATGATGGTAGAGGCTTTCTGGCCAAAAATGATTTGACCATGGTCAAGGCTCTAGATGGTTGATAGCTAGGCACTTCATGCCCTGCTCCTCTGACAGTTGCAAATATCAATCCTTTGTAAATTACACTATAACCCCCCACATCAATATCTCCATCCATCCATTGATACCATGGTTTCTCAATTGAAAGATTCATTGCATGAATGGAATGTTTTGTACTAGTCACTGGAATCTTTGCATCCACATCTCCACTACAACAAAAAAACACATTATTAATTAAATATCATAATATAAATATTTATAATAATAGTTTGACAAAGTAGTATTTTTATCCCTCATACCTGTAAACTAGTATTCTCAATCTTGTTGCCATCATTCTTTTATATACTGGGAACATAGTGGTCACATAGATGTTGTACTGGAGCTCATCACTGCTTGGAGAAAAAGATCATAAATTTATAGTTTAGATCGTGATCTCCCACTTGTATTAAAAGTAAGATAATCTAAAAATATATTTTTAATTCAAGTAGTTACATATATGATCATACCTGCATTCTCTCCATGGATAAGGCAACCTTGTCACATTTGCATGAAGAGCACTTTGCACATTAGGTGTGTTAAGGTAGGTAAGCACATAACCAGGGCTACATGGATCAAATTGATCTAATCCATTCATAGGGGTGGCATCCTATAATAGAGAAGATCTAACATTTGTTTATATTTTTTAAGTTTTATCATATGATCCAACATCACTACACTTAAAAAATGCTAGAAGATTCTAGAAAATATATGCATGTACTTAAGAACATTTATTTCTTACACTTGAAGTAGATGTTGAAGTAGAAGATATTGAAGTGGAAGATCTCCATACAGGGTTAAGATGTGAAGGACAAAGTGGTGCATATATATTATAGGGGTTTATATATTGAGAGAGAAATTTGTGGCTATGAGTTCGATGACTTGAATATATATTACACTGCTCATTTGCATACTCTTCATCTGATATTAATGCATGCGACCATAGATACTCAACCTTCCCACAATAATCTGTCTCGACATCTATTTTTCCATTCCCAATCTACATAAACACAATTTGTCAATAAGTAAACATTTTTATTGATTTGAAAGATAAATTTAAATTATTTATACTATTTTTCCATGAAGAAATATATGATATACCCAATGTACTCATCTAAATACATATTTAATGTATTATATATTATATATAGAAACATAATGACTAATATTGATTGAAAATAATTACACAATAGTTACATGTATTTTACTCATTATTTGAAAGAAAGAAAATAACATTACGATCAATAATAAAATAGAATATTTATATAGATATGAAATCAAACATATGATATATACTTTTTTTTAAAAACTATAATTTAGACAACTCTTGAAATTTAAAATTATAAAACTATTATTAATAATATGTTGAAATAGTTAGCTTCTAAAAAGGCCTTACAAATAAGAACCAATTTAATCAAACAAAATATATAGATATTTATTCACATTTAAAGGTTAACTAATATTTCGTAGAATATATAATATTGAAAAAATATTCATGCATTTCATGTTCATATAAATAATTATTTAATTTAATTTATTTACCATTTGGGTATGTGCAAGATCATGATGGGCCAAAAAGTGGCGATATGATGGGTACTTGTAGTGTATGTGGCTGACTTTTTTTTACCCAAAATTGATGAAATGAAAAGGTTTTTAAAGGAGATTCTCAAATTTCCACCAATATAAATTATGCTTTACTTTGAATTTAATAAATAATTATTACTCATTTTCTATTTGAATTACGACTAAAGTCCTGATTGATAGGCTGATTGAAAAAAATCTATAGCTTTCAAACGGTATCACATTTTTGGAATTAAAAATGTGCATCACATACTATGCTTTGCATAATATAGGATAAGAAAAAGAAAATTTGAATTTCATGAAGTTTTGACCAAGTTAAGGTGGTCATACATATGATTTTTTTATTTTTTTTAAAAGTTGTAATAAAAAATTCATAATTAATTATTTACTTGGAAAAAAATTACAAAAAAATATGCATCACATTCGGACATGAGTCATTTACTTATTTCTAAAATATTATAAAAAAATATTATCTTTTTATTGTGGTTAGGGTGGTCAGACAGACACCTACTTCTTCTTTTTTTCCTGAAATTTAAGTACTATTGCATTGAAATTTCAAATTTTCACCAAATAGTTTAAAAATAAAAATAAAAAATTAGTAGTTTAGAAACTAAATTCAATTTTTTACAGATTCTATTCTTATATATTTTTTAAATAATATAGATAACTTATTCAAATTTTTACGTCAAGTTGCCTAACTTTGATTTTTTTAATTTTTTGCCACTTAAGGGCCTGTTTTTTCCATGATGATCTTGCACATACCCATTTACTACATATACATTTGGAATGGTATTAGTTGTCTCTTATATTTTGTGATTTAATAATTTGTATTTATGAGAGTTTAGATAAATGCAACTATGATTATTTTTACAAAGCTTAAGAGTTCTCAAATTAGAATGAACATAAAAAGGGGGAGTAAAGTTTGGATGTAGAGAAGATCAAAGAATATTTTTAGCTTGTACATACATATGATCAAATAGATGGATAAGATTACAAGTGAAGTTGAAAGAGGTAGTTTATAATTTAATTCTTCTTTATTTAGGTGTTGGGATTTGTGTGGACATTTGGGTGTTATTTTTATCTCATAGTTTTCTCTTATGGTTTTAGAAACTATTGGTGTTTTTTTAGTTTTGGGTCTTGATGATATATACTAGTGCATAGTTTTAAAATTTATGTTTTATATAATTTTGTAAGGGGTTAAGCTTCTAAAATTTATCTTTTTTTTTTGTTCTCTCTTGAAGGATTGATTTTGTTGATATATTATAACTAGATTTGGTATTATGAATTTATTGGTTTATGTTTTGGAGGTTGAATTTTCTCCTAAAAGGGTCTTTCTAGGCCAAATACTATCATTGTGGTGAATTTTTTCGTATGTATATTTTTCATTTTTAAAATTATTTGATTTTTCATCCATGTATCCGCTCATTGGTTACCATAGCGAGTATTTTCACTATCATCTTCCTTTCATTTGCTGTCAAATCCTAATGACCTCTATTTCCTAGGTGGTAAGATATTTTTTAAGACTAATCATAGTTTCATTGGGAGACATGTAAAATTTATTTTACTAAAATAAAATAGAAAATATATCACAAATAGAGATAGATAAATTAATTTAATCATAAAAACATAAATCTATGGAAACTCATAATGGATGTGTTCATACTAGAGGTTTTCATAATAGAATTATCTATGGGTAACAATTTCAAGAAGTAAACCATTAGTTATAAGGGATGAAGATTGGGTTGTGTTATATTGAAAATCTAGAAGTCTCATTTATTATTTTTTAGTAAATGTAGTGCTCAAATTTTTTGTAAAATAATCCTCTACCAAAACTCTTTGGAAAAATTAGAAATGTTGTACTAGGTGAAATCATTGGTGATAAATATTTTTCTATGGAAAGGGTCATATTCTTTGAGAATGGGTAATTATGATAATTTAGTTTTTAAGCACCTAAATGAATTTAACAAGTTATTACAAGCTAATTATATCCTATTGACATAAATGTGGAGGAAGAAAATTAATTCATGGTTTTACTACATGTTATTTGCTAGATTCTAGAAACAATGTAGTGATGGCCATTAGAAAAACAACTTGAAAGTTTATGCATGATGAGATAGTATCTTCTAGTCTCTCAAATGAGATCAGGTAGAAAGCTTATGAATCCACTAAGGAAGAATTATTTTTATCTTGGATGGTATAAAAAAAATGGTAAGAAGAAGACAAGAAAAATGGAAAGATCAAATTTATGTCTCAAGGGAGATCTAAGGCTCCTACAATTAATCCAAGGCATTATGTTGGATATATTGTAAGCAAGGCCACATCAAGAAGGAATGCTAAGGGAAGAAGAAGTAACATAATGAGCCAGATGAGGATTCATATTCTAAAGCCTCTTAGGATGAGTCACACATATTTGTTACATCGCTTGCTACATAATATACCTATGATGATGCATTGTTGACTAAGTTGGATCCTCTCTCCACTTGACTCCCCAAAGGGATTAGTTTTATTACTATGCTAAATTTGATGACAAAAATTCTACCTTGGTGATAACTCTTTTTAAATCATTTCTCATTATGCTCAAGCTAATATAAACATATATAATTGGGGGATCAAAAGTAATTCAAGATTCCTTCACATCCTAGATTTGGAACATAACCTATTATCTATTATTATTTACTAATGATGAAGGGGATGTAGTTAGTCTTTGGTGGTGGTGGATGTAAGATAGTTCCTATAGCCATCATATTGAAAAAAGGATTTTGGGTTGAAAATAATTTTCACCTTGATTTTAGCACATATATCCAAAGTAATAGTTTAGTTGTACGTAGAAGACTTGTAAAACCTACAATATTGGTATATGTATTAAAGAGATTAGTTGAATCAAGACTTGAAGAAAAGACAAGAAATAAAGGTATTGTATTAAGGGGAAATGCAATGTGGGTTTGCAAACACATTATGTTACAAGTATGTGCATTTTGTGTTGTCATTGATGTTAAGAGATATATGTTGTTGTTACATTAATTTCAACCTTGGTGATGCTTTGATTAGTTGCATTATGTTGTCATTAGTAGTATCATTGGTGTCAACCTATAGTGTTGATTTGATAAGAATGTGTATGGTTGAGTTTCTATGTTGCAGTTGGTCTCTAGTTGTGATGGAGTGTTGAAGATGATGAGAATGTGTTGTGGTGGTTGGTTTCCAAGTGATTTTAAGAAAAATTGAAGAAAAGAGAAAATAGTGTGTTGGAGAGGTGTTTTGTGTGATAGAGTAGTGTTCTGGTTTTGCTCTACATTTCTTCTATGTTGAAGATATGCTTGTGTGGTTTGGATATGTTGATCATACATGTTCAATGGTGTTATATCCATAATTTCTTGTCCTAGATTTTCGTGCAGAGAAACTTGAGTTCACCAATGTGTGAACTATGTATTGTAGTGGTGTTTGGGAGAAATGGTTTTGTTTTGCATTTATTTGTAGTTTGCTTTCTAGTCTTATGGATCTAGGAGTGTGCTTATATTACTAGTGTCTATCTTCAATCTAAGTTGTTCAAAGTTTTTTTCTTTGCAAGGTTGGATTCATGTGTTACAGTATGAGGAAAGTTAATTGGGTGTACAAGATGAGTGTGTTCTTCAAGTGAAAGTTGTTGCAAAGGAATGTGTTGGATTTTATGGTGTTTATGGAATATCCTAGATTGTGTTCCAGTGATGTATGTTGTCCATGAGTTATCTTTGGATCAAAGGAAGCGTGTACTTAAATTTTTAATGGTGTTAATACGAGTTTGACTGATCTTGGGTGTTTACAATAATTGAAGAAATGCTTCGGTGTTTGTGGAAGTGTGGCATGATGTATATGTATGTTTTTAGATCTGAGTTAAGGTGTGGTATGGTCCACTTTCATTCCTTTCCACTTTGGGAATTCTTAGTGCCAACTTAATTTTAATTTGCACTATTGAAGTGGATAGGAAACCTTGTCAATTGTTTTCAAGGTTGAGGATGGTATAAATAAGTGTTGATTTGATGGAGAATTCACTATGGTGTGCATGATGTGAAGTATAGAGTTGCAAAGTGTGAGAGTGTGAAATACAATGTGATCTTTAATGTGTTAGACTATTGAAAGCAGTGAGCAGAAGGTGTCTACATTCTTCAGAGAAGATGCCAATGTATTAGTGATGTTGTGGTGGATATTTTTATTGCTTTGAGATGGATTTCTCATTGTAGCATTCTTCTTTCTTCTATGTTTTAATCTAGCAAAACCCTTCTTTCTTTTGGGCAGTGATCCCTCCAATTGTGAGCCTATTGTATTTGGTGTTTTAATTACTTTATATTGTGAGCTAATGCTCACTAGGGTTTTTCCCTTCTTGGTTTTTCCACATAAATCTAGTGTTTTCATGTGTTTGGATGTGTTTGCATTACTATTTCTCTTGTTTACATTCTACTAATTCATGATAAGGGTTTAAGTGGTTGTTAAGGGTTTGAGGACTAATGCAGATTTGAATGTTAAAGAGGGATTTAATGTTTTAATGTACAACTAATTCACCCCCCTCTTAGTTGTCTTGTGCACTCAATAATTGGTATTCGAGCCAAATTCCTTGGAAGAAACCTTAACTGCTTGAGGTAGATCTAGGATGGCACACAAGGAGGCTCCTATATAGGATGAATTTGATTATGCAATATGGAAGACTAAGATGAAAGGTTTCCTTGTTTTAATAGGGTTTGGAGTTTGTCAGTTTGTTGAATCTAAATATACTATGCCTACAAATGGTCTGAGCACTAATGATGAGATCAAGGCCTATTAAAACAATGGTAAAACAAGGTATGCTCTTTTGAGTGGTCTTTCTAATATTGAACTTGTGAAAGTTATGAATCTTAAAACCACTAATGAGATCTATAAAAAGTTGGAAAGTATTTATGAAGGAGATGATAAGGTAAAGAAAGCTAAGATGTAGAACCTAAAGATCAAGTTTGAAACCTTGTGGGTGCTAGAGGACAAATATATTACTAGCTACATGCAAAAAGTGGATGAGGTTTTCAATTCCATTAGAGGCCTTGGTGGAAGTCTTGAAGATGATGAGGTGGTAAAAAAGGTACTGAGAACTCTACCTAAGTCCTATAGTCATAAGGTTTCTTCTATTGAATAATTCCTAAATCTAAATAATTATTCTAGAGATCAGTTGCTTGGTACTTTAACTACCTTTGAATTAAGAGAGTTTGGTTTAAGTGATTCCAATAAAGAGACTGATTTCAAATTTGGAAAAGAAGAGAAGAATGAGGAGTCTGATCTAGATGAATTTGATGATTTGGAGCAAAATTTGTGAGGAAATTGAAAAAGGGTACTAGAAAATAGAAAGGTAAGTTACCTTTCAAATGCTTTAATTGTGGAAATATTAGTCATTGTGCTTCAAGATGTCCTATCAAAGCTTCAAAAGATAAATATAATGAGAACAAAGCTAAATCAATTAAGAAAATTTACTATGTTAAAGAAGATGCTAGTATATTTGATGATGAATCTAATTACCCTAATGATGAGGATAATGAATGGGTGATCCTACAATACTAGTTTACAATTTTTGGCCAAACTGGACACTAAACTAAATTTTTCTAACTAAATCTTCACTTTCAGGCACCTATAGCAACTAAACCGTGAGCAATTTGAAGAAGATACAAACTAGTGATTTGTGACATTTTGTCTATAGATTCTAAATATATTTTTTTCAAAAATTTTGGAATCAGATTGTAGTTCTTTATCCATCTCCTTCAAAAAATATTTTTTTCAGTAAACACCATTTTTAAGGAGTGATGCTCACCGTATAACACATAACTTTTTTCCATGAAGGATAAAATTCTTTTTTTTTTTGAATTTAGATTTGTAACTACGATAACTAGTGATTCCAATTGATTTAATAGTGTTTTATTGAATATTTTTCCTTAATCAATTTTCGAAGTCAAACCAATAACAATTCAGACATAGGTGAATGTATAACACATAACCTTTTTTGTATGTATTGAAATTCAATTTTTTCTTTTTGTTGGATCAATGACTTCAATATCTGGTGCACTCATATTTTTCAATTTTTTGATAATTTTCTATTTTTCCACATGTGTAGAACAAAGAGATTAATTTTCGGTGAAAAACCTACAATCAGAAGAAATAAAAAATAAATATAATAAGAAAATTAAATTTATTTAAAATTATACTTTTTGGGAAGGTTATAATAAGGACTACATACTTACAAAAAATAAATTTTAAATGAATTCATTTGCCCCAAAAGGTAAATCAAAAGTGGTTTTATATTAGCATTTTGATAGGTGTAAAGGAGACTCTGTTATAGGTGTGGTTTAAAACTAGTGGGGTTCTATCCAAGGGGGTTTGATCTAAGGTAGTTTGATCAAAGCCTCTTCAATTGGAATTCTTTAAATGAAACTTTTTAAGGATTAAATAATTATATTTTCTAAAAATATGTGATTTCAGCAAAAAATAGAATCTCCCAAAAATTGTAAACTAGCTTTGTGGGATAACCTGAATGCTTGTTCATGGCTCTAAATGATGGAACTAATTCCACTAACTCTAAGAGATGTATGAAGGAAAGTACACTGGGCATAGGTCATAATACTGAGGGAGCAATGGTGACTGCTCTTCATGCTAGGGAAGAAAAGAACAACTAGATCATTAACATTGGATTCTCAAATCACATGATAGGTGATAAGAGTGAGTTTTTTAAGCTTGAAAAGTTTGAAGGTGGTTTAATAAAGTTTGGTGATTATACATTTGCTAAGATATGTGGAAAAGGATCAATCATTTTTTATGGAAATCATAGTATAGATGATCTTTTATGACATAACCTTTTGAGTCTAGGACAAATGTATAGCAAAGGATATAATCTTGTGTTTCATGATTATGGTTGTGAGACAAAAAAAGGCTCCAAAACTATGGTTGTTGCAGGAAGAAGGGTAGATGGAAATGTTAAATATTAACTTAAAGGTTTTAATGGTATGTGTTTTATGACTTTGATTATTGAAATTTTCCTATGGAATAGAAGAATGTGTCACATCAATTTTGATAGCCTAGTGAGGATAAGTTAAATTCAAACTATGAGAGATTTTCCAAATATTATAAAGCCTATCAATGCTATTTGTAAGGAATGTCGAATTGGAAAGAAAGCTAGAAAGAGTTTCAAAGTCAAAGAACAATATTCTATCGTTCCTTTAGAGTTAGTGCATACAAAACTTTGTGGACCTACATGAACAAGAAGTTTTCAAGGTGACATCCATTTCATTCTATTAATTGATGATTAATCTAGAATGACTTGGGTTACTTTTCTCAAAGAAAAATCAAAAGCTCTAGATAAGTTTAAGGCATTCAAAGCTATGGTTGAGAATGAAATTATGGATATGAAGATCAAATTTTTGAGATTTGAAAGAGGTAGAGAGTACACCTCCAATGAGCTTAATCATTTTTGTGAATATCAAAGAATAAAGAGTCATTTTTTAGCCCCTATGAATCCTTAGTAGAATGGAGTGGTTGAAAGGAAGAATAGGACTATTCAAGAAGCAACAAGAACTATGATGAAAGAAGAAAACCTACCAAAAGTCTACTGGAGATAAAAAATTCATACTACAGTCTACATACTTAACAAAGTACAAGAAAAATAAAACAATTCAAAGGCTCCCTATGAGTTATGGTATGGAAGGACTCCTACTGTCAAATATTTTAGAGTGTTTGGAAGAAAATGACATATCACGAGAGATGAATAGAGCTTAGGGAAGTTTGATGCAAGATCTGATGAAGGTATCTTCCTTGGAAATTCTACAAAATTAAAGCTTACTAGTTCTACAACAAGAGGCTGAGAAGGATTGTTGAAAGTGCAAGTGTCAAAATGGATGAATATCTACATAGAAGTTCAATGATGATAGTTGGATATGAATTAGATGAGTCTTTTGCAAAGAAGAAGACAAGGATAAGGTAAGGAAAATGAAGTACAAATTAAAAAGGAAGAAGCTCCAAAAAAATCCCTAAGAATCCTAAGTATGTGCAAAAGAATCATTCTAAAGATTAGATCATTGGTGATAAAAGAAAAGGTTTATTGATAAGAAGAAAGGGTGCTATGGCAGAAGAATAAGTAAATTTATGTTTACTTTCCAAATTCAAACCTAAAATAGTGATTAAGGCATGCAAAGATTAGTATCAGATCAAGGCTATGGAAGAAGAATTGATATAGATTGAGAAGAATTAGACTTGAGAACTTGTTCCAAGACCAATAAACAAGAATGTGATTGGAACTAAGTGGGTGTTCCAGAACTGAATGAAAATGGAATTATTAGGAATGAGGTAAGGCTTGTGTGTAAAGGTTACTCACAAGTGGAAGGAATTGATTTTAAGGAGATATTTGATCTGATGAAAAGGATAGAAGCTATTAGAATTTTTTTTTCTTTTGAAACACACAACTTAGATTTCAAAGTATATCAATTGGATGTGAAGTCTGCATTCTTGAATGGTGAATTGGAAGAAATTTATATTGAACAATCGAACGGATTTCAGTTATCAGATAATCCTAATATGGTTTGTAGATTGAAGAAGGCATTATATGGATTCAAGAAAGCTCCTAGAACATATTATGCAAGATTCGGTAGGTACTTGTTGCAACAAGGATTCAATAAAGGTGCCACAGATAGTAATATTTATTTTAAGGTTGAAAAAGATCAAATCTTGATTATGGTTGTCTATGTTGATGACATAATTTTTGGAGGAAATGAAGCTATGTGCAAGAGATTTGCAGAACATATCTAGAATGAGTTTGAATGTCAATGTTTTGGAAGATGAATTTATTCCTTGGACTACAAATCAATTAGATAGAAAAAGGTATGTTCATTTCACAATAAAAGTATGCCAAGGAGATGTTGAAGAATCTTGGAATGAAAGACTCTAAACCGGCACGTACCCCTATGGTTACTAGTTGCAAGTTGAGAAAGAATGATGAATCTCCTAAGGCTAATTAGAGCAAGTAAAAATCAATGATTGAAGGTTTGCTATATCTAATTGAGCTACTAGACTGAATATCATGCATGCACTTTTCCTTGTGGCTAGATTTCAAGAAGATCCCAAAGGGTCACATGTGGCAACAATGAAGAGAATATTTAGATACTTGAAGGGAACTCTAGAACATGACTTGTGGTATCCAAAGGATAAGTTGATTTCTCTTAGAGTGCTTATATAGATGTAGGTTGGGAAGGCTATGTGGACAATATAAAAAGTACAATTGGTGGCGCATTGTTTCTTGGAAATGGGTTGGTGTCTTGGCTAAGCAAGAAGCAAGATTTAATGTCAAATTATCTATTGCATAAGCAAAATACATTGTTGCACAACATCATGCTACATACAGGTGTTGTGGATGAGGAAAACTTTGAAGGAAATTAGAATGGTACATATGATGAACCTATTTCTATCTTATGTGATAACACAAGTGCTATAAACATTTCAAAGAATCTAGCAATGCATTCAAGAACAAAACATATCTCAATCTAGTATCACATTTTGAGAGAGAAGGTTACAAAGAATGAGATGAAGTTGGAGTATGTACCTACAAAGGATCAAGTTGCATATGTCTTCACAAAGGATTTTCCTAAGGATACTTTTGAGTATCTCTAGGATAAGTTAGGGTAACTTATTGCCCCTCTTTCTTTAAACTAGATGAAAAAGAGTATGCATTCATCTAGTGAATCTCAAGATTCATTCCTTGTTCTAAAATAATGTTGTTGGCTACCTCTTAGGGGGAGTATGTAGTGGCATTGTTGGTTTTTGTAGTCAGGGGGAGTAAGTGTTGTCATTATATGGTATACAAGTTTCTTTCCTTTTTCATTTGTGTCGAAGGATATGTGTAGAAGTTGTTGGTTGGTGTAGAGAAGTGGAATGTGTAGGTTTGTAGAGAAGGTGTGAAGAAAAAGAGTGAAGTAAAAAGAAAAGGAAGTTATAGAGTAGTTGTTGTCCCTATAGGTGTTGTATTTGGGGGAGAAAGAATGTGTGATTGATGTCAAAGGGGGAGAGAGTAAAGTGAAAAAAGAGAAATTAATCTAAGAGTAAATTGAAAAAGGAGAGAGAAAGCTAAAGGGGGGAGAAAGAGTTAAGGAGAGAGATAACTAAAAAAACCTTATGATATAAGAGGGAGAAAAGAGAAAGTGTTGGTATGAAGTAGTGCGTTTTTTATTAGAGATGTTGTGTTTATTGTTGATGGTTTTTCACATCATGTGTTTCCATCAATGACAAAGGGAGAGATTGTTACAAGTATGTGTAGTTTGTGTTGTCATTGATGTCTTGATAGATCTATGTTGTTGTTGCATTGATGCCAACCTTGGTGATGCTTTGATTAGTTACATTATGTTGTCATTACTAGTATCATTGATGCCAAACTCTAGTGTTTCTTTGATAAGCATGTGTATGGTTGAGTTGCTATGTTGTAGTTGGTCTGGTTGTGATAAATGAGTGTTGAAGATGATGAGAATGTGTTTGTGGTGCTTGGTTTCCAAGTGATTTTAAGAAAATTTGAAGAAAAGAGAAAACAATATGTTAGAGAGGTGTTTTGTGTGATAGAGTAGTGTTATGGTTTTGCTCTACATTTCATATATGTTGAAGATCTACTTTTGTAGTATGGATATGTTGATTAGAGGTGTTCCTTGGTGTTATATGCACAATTTCTTGTAATGGATCATCATTTAGAGAAAGTTATGTTCACTAGTGTGTGAACTATGTATTGTAGTGGTGTCTAGGAGAAATGGTTTTGCTCTACATTTCTCCACAGTTTGGTTTCCGGTCTTCTAGATTTGGAAGTGTACTTATATTTCCAATATCTATATCTAGTCTAGGTTGTTAAAAGTTTGGTGCTCTACAAGGTTGGATTCATGTGTTATAGTATGAGGAAAGTTAACTATGTGTACAGGATGAGTGTGTTCTTCAGGTGAAAGTTGTTGTGAAGGAATGTGTTGGATTTTAGGGTTTTTATGGAATGTTCGAGATTGTGTTCAAGTGATGTATGTTTTTTGTGAATCATATTTAGATCAAAGGAAGTATGTACTTAAATGTTAAATGGTGTTAAAATGGGTTCAACCAACCTTGGGCGTTTACACTAATTGAGGAAATTATTTGGTGTTTGTGGAAGTGTGGCATGATGTGTATGTATGTTTTTAGGTTTGAGTTAAAGTGTGGTGTGGTCTACTTTCATTCCTTTCAATTGCGAGAATGCTTAGTGTTGACCTAATTTGAATTTGCATGATTGAAGTGGATAGCCAACCTTGTCAATTGTTTTCAAGGTTGAGGATGGTATAAATAAGTGTTGAGTTGATGGAAAATGGAGTATGGTGTGTGAGATGCAAAGTGAAAAGTTGTGAAGTGTGAGAGTGTGAAATGTAGTGTGAGCTTTAATGTGTTAGACTACTAGAAGCAACGAGCAAAAGGTGTCTAAATTCTTTAGAGAGGATGTAAATGTATTGGTGATGTTGTGGTGCATATTTTTGTTGCTCTAAGATGGATTTCTCATTGTAACATTCTTTTTTCTTATTTTTTGTAATTTGGCAATGATCCCTTGGTAATGAGCCCTTCTTTATTTTGGGTAGTGAACCCTCTAATAGTGAACCTATTCCATTTGGTGTTGTAATTACTTTATATTATGAGTTAATCCTCACAATGGTTTTTACCTTCTTGGGTTTTCCATGTAAATCTGGTGTTCTCATGTGGTTGGATGTTTTTGCATTATTGTTTCTCATGTTTACATTCTACTAATGCATGATAAGGGTTTTTAAGTGGTTGTTAAGAGTTTAAGGACCGATGTAGATTTGAATGTTAAAGAGGGTTTTAATGTTTTAATGTACAACTAATTCACCCCCCCTCTTAGTTGTCTTGTGCATTCAACACATTATCTATTTAGAAAAAAAATCATTAGTAGAGAAGACGTTGTGGCATGTGCACATGGGCCACATTAGTGAGAAGGGTCTTATGACCTTGAAAATTGAAAATCTTATAGAGAGAGTAATTGATTATTCTATTAATTTTAACTATTGTATTTAAAAAAATCGAACCATGTTCAATTTTATTCAATTTGACATGAGTCCTCTATAATTTAAGATAGAATATAAATAATATTATAATTTTTTCATGGATTATAAGATGGATTCTTTAAATAAGAATGTTGCTTGGGACCTAGTTTAGTTGGAAAAGGGTGGGAATCCTATTGGCTATAAATGGGTCTTCAAGACAAAATTTAGTTTAGATAGTGGTGTTCAAAAGTATGAAGCTAAAATACATGTGAAGATGTATTCCTAGGTCAACATAATTAATGTGGCAAGATATTTTCTCTGGTTAACAAGTTTACATCCATTCAATTATTATTATCATTGGGAAAAAAATGACCTTGAAATTTAGGATATGGATATGAAAGAAACTTTTTGGCATGGTAACTCCCAAAGGAACAAATCTATATGGTACATCTTGAACACTATGTGGTAAAAGACAAGGTGATATTAGTTTGTAGATTGAAGAAATATCTGTATGGTATCAAATAAACTTTCAGAATATAATCCTAAAATTTTGAAGTTAGAATTTGTAAGGTCCAAATTAGTTCACTATGTATATTCTAAATAGAATGATGATCATTTTCTTGTTATCACTTGTATGTGGATGATATGTTAATATTTGGTAATTGTAAAATAATGATCTCACATGAAGAACTTGGGGATTTCTAAGTTCATTTTAAGCATGGAGATTAGAAGAGTTAAAGCTAAAAAAAGCCTTTGGTCTTGATAAAGTATGCATCTTAAACCTATTTTAGCAATGGTTTAGCATGGTAAATTATAAACTAGTAAATGATTCTAGTTAGTGGGAGTTAAATTAGTAGTTGAGAAATTTTTGTTTTTAGTTTTAGAGATGGAGGACGTCTCATGTTATTTATACTAGTGTAATTGGTCAGTCTAATGCATACTATGGTCTACATTGGTCTACATTAGACTAGATATCACCAAAGTAGCAAAAAAATTTAATAATTATATGGCTAATATTAATAGAGAGCTATAGCCAACAAGAGAGAGTTTTCATGTACTTGGGGGGTACTATATACTTCTATTTTCTACTAAGGTGAGTACTCATAATATTCTAGGATTTAGGGATTTATTGAATTAGAATGAGTAGGAGATGTGGATAGTACAAGATTTACTAGTGCTTATGTCCTTAAATTGAACTTTGTATTGTGATTAGTTAGATGAGAAAGTGACTATCTATGTTCACTTTATCCACTATAGAGATAGAGAAGATGCTAGCTACTCACTCCTATAAAGAGATAGTTTGGGTTCAAAGATTATGTTCAAATATTGATATAATTCAAGAAGCATATCAAATTGGATGTGATAGTCAAAGTGTTATGAATTTAGTAAAGCACCCAAATTTTCAATGTCAATTCATTCATAACATTGTGGAGGATGGAAGGGAGATGATTTCAAAGGTTGACTCTTAGGTAAATGTTATAGATGCGTTGATGAATTCTATGAACATAGAGAAGTTTAGATGGTGAAATGAACAATGGACCTCATGACCATGAATAATTAGATGTTTATGTTCTCCTTCTAATCTTTGAAGGTAATGCTTTGATTATTTCTTTTAACCCATTTTTTTCTCTCATGGTTTTAGAAACCATTGATGATTTTTAGTTTTGGGTCTTGCCTATATATATATAATTTGGAGAAGTATATTTTATATAATTTTTCATGCGGTTATGTTGTTGAAATCTCTCTAGACTTGTGTTATTTTTCTCCTATGAAGGCTTGAGCTTTTTGATGTATTGTAATCAGATTTGGTACTTGGAATACATTGGTTTTAATTTGGAAATTTGGATGTTGGGTTTTTCCTCTAAAAGGTTTTCCTAGGGAAAACATTTTGTCACTGTAGTGAATCCCCGTGCATCTACATTTTTAATTATTTAAATTGTTAAAGATCATAAATGCATGTCTCTCCTCACTAGTTAGTGTAAGAAGTGTTTTTCTATCATCTTCCTTTTATATATATATTCAATTGCAAATAAAAGATCAATTGTAAAACAAAGTGTGTGTGTGTATATGTTATGTATGTGTAAGAACTTATGGAAAACAACAATAGGATCAAGAGATCAAAGATAGCACAAAAGAGAGAGAAGATGAAAGAATATGATGATTGTATTCTCAATATGCATGAAGATGCTCAATTACAAGCATGTACAAGGCTTGCTTATAAAGGCAAGCTAGGACACAATGAAGAGCCATGAATGAGACAAGTGTCCCAATCATATGTAGGGTAGGTAGAAAGAAATGAGAGATAATTCTATGAAAGTTGGATCACCCACCTAAAGTGGAATTTTCATGCCACAAAAAGTGGAGATAAAAAAGTGATAACTAGATCACACCACAAAGAGTGGAATTTTTCCTACACACACTTCCCTAAGTGTCCAACTCATATCTCTCAATGTATGCACAAATCTAGATGCAAGATGCAAATAACTAGGTGTCACAAGTGCAACCTATAATGATATGCATTCCTTGAGTAAGCTTAAATAAAATGTAATAAGTAAAATACTTATTTACACCAACATTATGTACTTCACTTGAAGCATATAAGGGAGAGGACCTAGTAGTTGAGCACCCTAACTTTGTGCATCTCAAAAACCTTAGTGGCAATTTCAAATCACTCCCATTTTTTTACGGTAGCTTGAGAAGTCTCTTTCTTATAACCAAAGTTTTATGTGTATATCATCAAATATGATGCCACATCAACATGCTTTTTGTTGAGGTATCTAGAAAGACCCCCAAAAAAGTTAGACTAGCGGTTGTACACTAAGTCATGTTTTATTAGTGTGCTGATGTCACATCATGTGATTTGTTGCTTCTTAGATTTTAAAATATATTGTATTCAATTATGAATACTCGTTATCCACACTAACAATTTTTAAGTCATGACTACTAGTACTATATTATTAAAAATATTAAACATGAAATAAAAAAATACTATCACACCTTGTAGAACATGTCCAACCAATATATCATTAAGAATGTGTAAAAACAAGTAGAAGAATCACACCAGAATTCCCTTGAGATTTATGAAAGATGTATGAGAATTGATATTGTGAAGAATGGTGTCTGCCAATTCAGGAACATAAAATCCTGCGCACAAGAAAAAATAAAAGAATTTATATAGTCTTTATCTTTTGAATTTGTTCCAAAAAAAAAAATGCTCTTTTGTATTGGGATATATGGAGTTGAAAGACTTACCAGCGTAGCTTTCCCCTGCGATATAGAATTCTCTGTTCTTATATTGCGGAAACCTCTCAAACCAATTCAGTAGAAACATGTACGAATCCCGAGCTATAGTTGTTAGCCATCACATCAAAATCATATATTTAATCAGTAAAATTGAAACAGAATTTCTATAAATAAATTGGGTATGCATTCACGCCTGTAACACAGTCAAACCCAAATACCAGTATTGTCGTCATTAGCGTTATAATAATCAGAAGTGGTGTTGGAGTACGAAAACCCAACTCCGGCAGGTGATTCTATAAACAAGGTGTTCGCCACTGTCAAAAATGGATTTGAAGTGAAAGTTAATAAGAAACATCAATTGGGAAGAGAAAAAGTAGAGGTGGGTGGGTATAGAGAAGAAGACCTTGGTTCCATGCATACGGATTACTACTAAGAGTGGCGCCATCAGGCTTAACGCGGAAGGGCCCTAACTCCATCATTGCTCCTACTCCAAACGATGAGCATCCCGGCCCTGAAATCGCATGATTAATGATATTAGATTTTCACAATCTAGGAGGTTATTATTGTTGTTTTTAGATTTGATTGTGTGAAATTTTTAGATTTTCACAAGTTACAAGTAGTTTCGTTTTTTTGGATTGGAAGAATCGGGTAGCCTTCCTTATAAACTGCAGTGTGTCTGATAAAAAAAATTCACATAGCTGGTGATGCACACCCTCTGGTGTCGTGGAAATAAGGAGAAAAATAGACCTCATCTTTGGTCAATCAAACTAGATCCCTTCCCTAGATTTGATTGTGTGAAATTTCTAGTATAAACGTTTCGAATCATATTTAGTGATCCATCATCAGAATATTAAAAAACTAATCTCCAAAACATCAAATCCAAAACAGCAGCAATAAAATGAAAGATTCCTATAACATGAAGATTCAAAGGGAAGGCAATACTTACCTCCATTAAGCCAGAGGAGGAGGGGTTTAGTAGAAGGGTCTTGGGTGGCCTCAGCAAAATAGTAGAACAGAGCTCTGCCCGCCTCTGCATCCACCGTCACATACCCCGAATACTGTGCAAACGTTACATTTGATGGCTGGCCGGGCAGAGAAGTTATCTTGTCGTTATCCTGCAGGCCGTCTTGAGCGTAAATGTGATTGAAGTTAATGGAAGGAGGCGTCCATTCTTGCGGCTGCCTGATCTCCACAACATACCTACCTTTCTCCACAAATTCGGAGAGATCTTGAAGCCGAATGAGCTGGTGGGAAGGACCGTCAAACATTGCTAAAAGTGTCATTAAGAGCAGCGCTAGAGCTGACATGAACAACAGCACTAAAACTGACCAATGGAGCCTGGCATGAATAGATTTGATCATGGCTGACTCAGGGTAAACAGCCCGTAAAAAATCACAGACAAAGGAAACGGATTTAGCCCTTTTTGAGTATTCCCAATAGCAAATGGTATGGAATTCAATTCTATATATGCACTGCTATCTCGCAACTCTCATAAAATTTGGGTCTCCGAAGAATTTTTATTTTTTATTATTTTACAGTTCAGTGGAGCTTAGACTCTTACAGGGGGAGCTTTTTTATAATCTCAAACGACATGATTTTTATAGTATAAAAATTTACTTTTTCTGGATTAAACTGTATGTGATTGTTTTCTTGTATCAACGGATCACATTTCGTGATCCATCATCAGAATGAAAAAGAACTGTTTCATAATGGATCGTCGAATATGATCCAAAACATTGATAAAAAAATAAATCACAGTTTAATTCAGAAAAAATAAATTTTCTTTCCTGTCCAATAGACCAAATCAAAAAATTTTAATATGAACTACCTAAAACACAAAGACTGTGACTCGCTTAGAATATAATAAAGTTTTAGATTCCGACTGAAAAGCACAAAACAATACAAAAACACTAGAAAATAAATAAACAATAGGAAAGCCAGCAATTTGACCAGTTCGTCATAGTTTTCTGGCAGAAAAAATAAGATTCCAATCCGACTGACTTAGTCCAAATGCCTCATAGAACATCCAGTTTTACTTGTTCAGTTTGACTGGGTGTATCGATTATCTTCCAGGTTAAAAGTGTTAAATATATTTATAGAAAACCTTTTCCCTCCTTACAAGTAAAATGCAATGGAAATTAACAACCGGGCAAGCCAAGGTGATATTCCGAATTTACTTTATAAATACTTTTTTTTTTCATTTTATTAAAATTGTTAAAAGTTTAAATGAATTTACCTTTTCCACTTTTTGGTTGAAATTATTTGAAATTTTCTAAAATAAGTTTACATAATAATTTAGTTTGGTTGAAATTATTTGAAATTTTCTAAAATGAGTTTACATAATAATTTAGTTATAGTTTGAGAAAATAGCAAAAGTGACTCATGTTTTTTTTTTTTTTTATGCAAGTTCTAACTTGTTTGCATTTAGGCTTGATAGTAATTGAGTCTTGTGTCAAATCATAATGTGCTCACATTCTAATGCAAGTGTATTGTAATTTTTATAACATATGTATTATTGATTATTTTGACTCAAATACTTTTTGGCCATTGTTTTCTCCCATCTTCAAATATATACCTCTAAGAGAATTATGAACATTTTACATATGTACTAGTTTTTTAGCACCTTACATGCAATTGTACATTATGATGTTATACTCTAAGTTGTATGTGTTTTGACTATCTTAAATTCTTTTGGTGATAGTAAGTCAACCCAACTCCCCTCCTCCCATAGGTGGCCTTATTGGGGCCATGTGGTGATTATGATGTGCAATTGTTTTATGAGGTTGTTGATCATTTATTAATAAATTAGTGACCTATTATTTGATTATTTAACTAGCACTACTTGAGTTTCCTCATCTTTAGGCTACCTAACCATTTGAATTTGAGATGGTCTTTTTTGTAATGGTCTCATTTAAGTTGGTTTTATTTTCATATTTGAGATATTGAGAGGACTTTTGCTTAAAATAATTTACATTTTCTTTTCTAATATTTTTAATTATTTTTATATTTGATGGATTTAATCTTGAGATTTTATTTTATTTGGTTTGAGGCCCTCTTAAGTATTCAAATTTGTTTGTTTGTGTAGAGAAATGTAACATCTATAAAATTTCCCTATCTAAGAGGGGTTCCTAGAAGGTCACATGGGTGAGTAGAAGGCTTGTGAAATTCTTATTGTGAGGATAAGACTAAAAAACTATTTGGCATGGGATGCTCATAATCCATTCATTCTCAAATAAGCCCACAAAAATAAAATAAAATAAATCAATACATATATTTGACCAATGCTTAATGATTTATTGCCATTCATTTATAACACGACCAAATTGATGACTAAACCATTTTTAGTTATTTATTGGTTGTTTTGATTGATCGATTTGGTAGTATATTTAGTCATTAATTTAGTCATTGATTGTTGCAAATTGGTCACTTATTTAGTTATTTTTTATTCACTGATATATTTAGTCATTAATTTAGTCATTGATTGTTGTTAATTGGTCACTTATTTAGTCATTTTTATTCACCAATTTTCATCCATTAGTATTGTATTTAGTCATTAATTTTAATTATCATTTTGATCAATTTGGTATTTTATTTAATTATTTTTGTTCACTGATTTCTGACAACTAGTAGTATATTGATACATTTTTTATTAATTGCATAATTATTATATTTAGTCATATGTATTCACTGCTCTGTCAATTGGTAGTTTATTTAATTATTTTTGTTCACTGATTTATGCCTAAAAGTGTTGGAAATGAAACAATGCTTTTGAGATTTAAACATAAAACACAAAAAAAAAACATAATCAATCATTCATTTGCACATAATGAAATAGCTATTACGAAGGAAAAATACTAAAATTTTATTGAGAAAATGTGTTCTTATAGTAGATACAAGACTTAAATATGCGTCTTTTCTTTGAAAAATGCATTACAAAGTGTGTTTCTTAGTGTTGTGACTAATAAAAATGAGTTACAATGCTCTATTTTTTTTCTTATACAACTCCAAAACATGAAAGAACTGTTAGAGTATAGGAAACACTAAGAGGGGGGGTGAATCAGTGTTTTAGAATCAACTTCAAATCAATTATTTTTCAAAACTTTTCATAACACAACTTCTTTGAAATCAAGGAATGTTCAATTTTAAAATTTTATTTCAAATGTAATAGTCAATACCAAATTCCTAGACCACATGAAGAACTCAAATGTTACAAAGTGCATAACAGAAGCAACAAGACCAAATTGCATCACACAAGAGCATCATAACATAGAATTTTTCATTAGTGGAAAACCCTCATAGGGATGAAAAACCACTCAGTAAAATGTTTCATTGGCTTAATCAAAAATACTGATCACAGAGCCTCACTAGCTATTGTTTGTGCCTCACTAGCTACAAAGATATGCTTCACTTGCTTTTCAAATTTGTAACTACCTCACTAGCATAATGAATTAATCAACAACCAATATAAAAAGTAAATGACAAAGAATTACTATGTTTCTCTAATGCTCATATCGGATTACAACCTTAATGCATTCCATGTCCTCTAAACTCCATTTGATATGAAGTATAAAACACACACAATACATTAACCTTACTCATTGTCTTTTTGCAATAATATTTAAAGAACAACCTTGTGTTTACAGCTCATACAAGATTTCAAGAATACATTTTAATAGTCAACTGTAGTATAGGGTTTCTGAAGAAACCTCTCTTTAAAAACCACAACAATTTCATAGTATCTGAAGCAAAAATAGTCTAGCAATCTAAACCTCCAACTCAATGTAAAAACATTTTCAAATGCCCATTTAGGGTTTCGACATTCAAAGCATAATGTTCATAAAGCAACTAAAAAAATGATTCATGCTTTCTCAAACTTTTTAGTGCATTCTCTAACTAGTAGTCATGCTCAAATATCTGAAATATATAGCAATTAAGAACCCACCAAAATTCAACAATGTCATACCACAGTTTAGAACTGAATATAATTGAAAACAACTAACAGATTTCAGCTACACAAACGACCGTATCTTCAAATTTTCAATGCCACTATTGTCAAAGATTCTATTTGAATTTGCTTCTCACCAAGCCTATACTCATGTCGTATTCTCAAGCATTAACCCTAAGTCAGCTACCTCAAAACCCAAGCTACAAACTTTGCAAAACGCCCAATAAACCTAGCTTTTTCCTAATATACACTGTTGACTTGTTGAATCGGTAACCCTAGAAGGGGACGATCAACATAATGATCAAACTAGGCATAGTCAAACCATTCTTTAAGTTCATTTAACCTACTAGTGCAAGTTTCTAAACAAAAAACTTAACCTTTTCTTTTCTCAATAATGTAACATATGCACTATTGTCTATGCAATAATTTGCCCACCAAGTGTTTCCTTTTTAATAAAAAAAATACATTACAATGTATATGTACCAATATGCCTCCTAAAAAATGTCTTTTCACTTTGCAAGAACAAAGACACAAATATTAGTTATATATGCCTTTAATAAACATTGCTGCCTCAAATAAAATGACCATTATTTCCAAATACCATTAAGCACCAACCAACAATCCTTATGCCTTTCAAACCAACTCAAATTGACATCAATACAAATTGGTATCAATGCCAAAACCCAGTCAATGTCAAAGGGGTCAAAAAACTCCCCCTTTGACATTGATGTCAAACATAATGAAAACTCAAATGAAATGAGCATATCAATAATGAATATCAACCATCAAGTAGATCAACCTGTGCATAAAATATACCAAGAGCATATCAACAATGAATATCAACCATCGAGTATATGAAATACTGTGATAAAAAATTGTATAACCTTATTATTTGAAATCAAGAATACCTCAAGCTATATCAAACTGTCATCAAAACTTGTTATTGTTATCACCAAAGCATGTGAACATCTAGTATTGAAATCAATAATACCTCAAGTTGTATCAAAATGTCATCAAAACTTGTTATTGTTTCACCAAATCATGTGAACATATGCAAATCAAAACCACATGCCAACCCCCAACTGAATGCCAAACTATATGCAAATAAAAACTATCAAAAATACATGCCAACCCAATTATTCTCCCCCTTTTGAAAACATTACCAAAGGTAAAAGGGGTATAAAGTTGCTATCATAGTGGAAATCAAAGACTGATTAGCTCCAAAAGAAAAAGCAATAACCAAAAATAAGCATGGATATTTCTGTAACAACATGTGCTTAACAAATGAGACCAATAGCATGTCAAAAAGAGTAGTTGTATCACTGTAAAGTGTATAGTATTATTGTTTTCAGAGAAATAATCCACTAACAAGATGCTTGATGCAAAACTGTCCCTGATAATATGAACTCGAGGAGAAAACCTTTTCAATTGGCATAGCACTATTTGTAGAATGACCACTAAATATCATAACAACTCATTATCAAAATAACAGTGTACAAAAGATCCATAAAATATGGTGCAAGAGCACCAAGCAAAGGATTATTTTGTTTTTGAGTTCTTTAATTTTGTGGTGCTATCATAAGGTCATGTTGACCATTATTTTAAGTTCTTAGGGTTTTTTTTTTGTCTTTGGAAAAGAGGGTGTCAAGATTCCAATGAGTTTAGAGGCTCACTTTGCTAAATAGTGAAAAATTGTTAAATGTCTGAAAACACAGCAGGTTTTACAAAAAGGCATTTTTAGGTCATTTAAGCCTCGACCCAAGAACCTAAATTTTTTTGAAGGCATATTTAAGGCATTCCATGACCTTTTTGGTGGGTTAGAAGTTCTTTGTATGGACTGTTTTTCCAGAAACTGAAGAAAACAACATTCTTGTCTTATTTTTCTATTTTTTTGCTCTTGTTTGCATGACAGTAGTTAAATGAATTAAAAGAGGAATTTTGTAGGTTTTTTTTAGCATGTAGAGAAGCCTCTGGAAGTTTTGTTTTGGCACATTTGATAGCTGTTTCATCATTTTCACACATTCTTGTAAATTCTATGTTTTTCCCTTATTTGTTGTTTTGACTGGAACTGTGTAAAAATGGAGTTCTAGGCTGCATTCCCTATGTACCTGGAAGTATGGAATTGTTGGGAATGTGGTCAGGCTCCATATATGTACATATTTTAGTGGTAGGTGTTAGGTTTTCTTTGGTTGCAGGAGTTATGAGAAAAACCTTGCCCTAGGCGAGCCAGAGAAGAGCCCGGCTAGGAAAGGCTGCAATACAATGTTGATAACTTGCAGGGGAGAAAACATTTTCAAAAAATTACTTTTGGAGAATTTAGGGGAAATTCTTGGCCACGTATGGTACCAAGGAGGAGAGACCAGCAATCCATTTAGGAGGAGAACTTTTCACTAGTCCTAAAACTAGTTTTGGACAGTTAGAAACCCTAGTTTTCTAGGTAGTGTTTGCATGAGGGAAAAGTATAGCTTAGACAAAGCCAAGACCCTAGAAATATTGAAGTTGTGGGTAGGGGAAAAAAAATTTCCTAATCCAAGAACCATGTTTCTTTGGTGGGTTTAGGAGGGAAAATCAATTTACCCCTATTCAGAGACCAAATAGTGACTCAAGAGCAAAACATATGGAATAGGCTTCATGCAAGTGTTGGTAAGATGGAGTCTAAGTGAAGTTATAGAAACCCTAGGAGGTTTTTTTGGAGTTTTTGAAAACATTCCCTCACCCCTGCAAGATTCATTCATGTATTGAGGGAGGATTAGTCTTTTGGATGCATAAAAGGCTAAGAAAGAAAGGAGTCATGGCACCAAGATTTGGCTTGGTAGTTGCAAACTTGACAAGATAGTGAAGTTGGCAAGAGAACCAGGGGAACTTAGACAAGGTAGAGTTCCTATAGGTTAGGGTGGAATAGAAATTTCACCAAGGAGGTCTATGTCAAGGCCTAGCACAAGAATCTGTGATTGTTTCCTGCAGCATCTGAAAACAGTGTAACTGATTCCTGCAGCTTCCAAGAATCTGTGATTGCTTCCTGCAGCCTCCCTATCAGATTGGTATCAAAGCACAGCTAAAGATTTGGGAAAGAAATCTTGCATGTCAGACATAGAGTCAAGTGATACTTCCACCATGGTGACCAATGCAGAACTGGCAAAGATGGTTGAAGAGCAAGAAGAAGACAATAAGTAGTTGAGGGAAAGAATAGCTCAACTTGAGGCAACAGTGAGGAGTGCACAGTTTGAAGGAAGAATTCCAAAAGAAGAAGAGGTTGTAGAGGAAGATAAGACCCCTGAACCTGACCCCGTCTTGAAGGAGGAGCCTTTCTTGAAGGCATTAAAAGCTTTGAGTGGAAAATCACTTGAAGGAATACCACTATTTAGTGGAAAGATGGAACTTGACCTAGTCATGGACTGGATAGAAGGAATGGAGAATCACTTCGAATGTGATGGAGTTACAGAAGCACAGAAGGTGAAGGTTGCAAAATCAAGGTTGATAGGATCAACGTTAACTTGGTGGAAGTTTATTCAGATTGAAAGGGAGAAAGAAGGTAAGCAGCCTATATCAACCTGGAAAGGAATGGTTGCTAAAGTGAAAGAAGCCTATATGCCGGATGATTACGAGATCCAACTCCACAAGAAGAGGCAGAGTTTAAGACAAAAATACCAAGATGTCAACACCTACATGGAAGAGTTTCAGAAGCTTTGTCTAAGATCAAATGTGGCAGAAGATGAGAGCCTAAAAGTGGCTAGATACCTCAACGGTTTGAAGTGGAATATACAGGAAGAGATGGCTTTGCTCAGCCCCAAGACAGTCCACCAATGTTATCAACTAGCTATCAAGATTGAAGAGAGGAATAAAAGGAAGCATTATCAGTCCTCTAAGGGCAGAGGAAGAGGCAGAGATCAAAAAGGATAGCGTGGAGGTTACCAAGGAAGAGGTGGTGACCAAAGAAGCCAAGGAGAATCAAAGCTTACCAAGCATGCAGGTGAAACCTCATCAAGAGGAGGATTTAATAGAGGAAGAGGACCTCAAGGAGGTTCAAACAGAGGAAGAGGAGCAAGCAGAAATAACTCCTACTTTGCCACCATGAAATGTTATCACTGTAATCAGCTAGGTCACCCTGCTTATAGGTGCCCAGAGAAAGCTTCATCTAGCAATGAGAAAAGAGTAGCTTATGCACAAGAAGACACCATGAGTGTCAAATCCCTTGAGATCAATCAAATAGAATCAGAAGTAGGTGAAAATCTGATGTTTAATAGAGTGCTGATCAGACAACTGGTCAAGGAAGAATCTAAGCAAAGGAGAGCTTTGTTTAGAGCAAGGTGCAAGATATTGGGAAAGGTATGCAAGGTCATTGTAGATTCTAGTTCTACAAATAATATCATCTCTGAGGAGGCAGTAACAAAGCTAAAATTGGAGAAAGTACCCCATAATAACCCCTACAAGGTCACATGGCTGAATAAAGGGCAGAGTGTTTTGGTGAATGAGCAGGTCACAGTAGAATTTTCAATTGGAGGCTATAAAGACAAGTTGGTTTGTGATGTATTACCCATGGATGCATGTCATCTACTACTGGGCAGACCTTGGCAATATGATACAAGTGTTGTTTATGATGGAAAAGAGAACACCATTTCATTTAAGAAGGATGGAAGAACCTTCAAACTGTAGTCATTGATTGAGGAAGATGAAGGGCAATCCAAGGTACCTAACATCATGTTGAGCAGTGGCAAGGAATTCCTTAAGGACCTACACCAAGGGAATGAAGGATATGTGGTCATGATGCAGTCCAAAGAGGAAGAAAAGGCTGAAAGGACAGTGTTACCAGCAACAGTCCAAAACTTGCTTGACAAATACAAGAGCATAGTCAGTGATGGAACACCAGCAACTCTACCACCCAAGAGAGTAATAAGTCATCAAATTTACTTCATACCTGGAGCCTCATTGCCTAAAAAAGTAGCATACAAGCTTACACCTGAGTAGAACCAAGAGGTGGCTAGGCAAGTGGAAGAATTGTTGAATCAAGGATTGATCCAAAAGAGCATCAGCCCTTGTGTAGTCCTAGTTGTTTTGGCAACAAAAAAAGGAGGTAAATGGAGACTTTGTACTGATTCTAGAGAAATAAATAGAATCAAAATTAGGTATAGATTTCCAATACCTAGGATTGAAGATTTATTGGATTGCCTTGGAGGTGCAAAATTTTACACTAAGCTAGATCTTAAGAGCGGGTATCACCAAATCAGAATTAAGGAGGGTGATGAATGGAAGACAGCTTTTAAGACAAATGATGGTTTGTATGAGTGGAAAGTGATGCCATTTGGCCTCTCAAATGCCCCTAGCACGTTCATGAGACTAATGAATGAGGTGCTTAAGGATTTCATAGGAATCTTTGTAGTAGTCTATCTTGATGACACTGATTTTCAGTAAGACAAAAGAAGAACACCTCAAGCATGTGGAGATGGTACTTAAAACGCTGCAAAAAGAATAGTTGGCCATTAACCTTGAGAAGTGTGAGTTCTTCAAACAAGAACTTGTGTATCTAGGCTTTGTAGTATCCCAAGGAACATTGAAGATGGATCCAAGTAAGGTGGAAGCCATCCTAAATTGGCCCACACCAACCACAACAACAGAGGTAAGGAGTTTTCATGGTTTAGCTCAGTTTTATAGAAAATTCATCAGGAATTTCAGTGGTATATGTGCACCAGTGCTAGACACTATTAAAGGTGGTCTGAAAACAAAGTTTAAATGGACTCAAGAGGTTGATAAAGGTTTTGAAAAACTGAAACAAGAGGTGGCAACCCAACCTATTCTGTTGTTGCCTAGTTTTGACAAGTTGTTCATAGTTGAGTGTGATGCAAGTGGAGTAGCCGTAGGAGGAGTACTTAGTCAAGAAGGTAGGCCTGTAGCCTTCTTTAGTGAAAATATCAATGAAGCCAAGCAAAACTACTCTACCCATGATCTAGAATTATATGCTTTAGTGCAGTCCCTTAGGAAGTGGAGGCATTATTTGTTACCCAAAGAGTTTGTGGTTTTCACGGATAACCAGGCACTTAGTTACATCAATACCCAAGAGAAGCTGAGTAATAGACATTTGAAATGGATGGAATATATCCAAGCTTTCACATTCACTATCAAGCACAAAAAGGGAAAAATGAATAAGGTTGCAGATGCATTAAGCAGAAGGTTGCTGACAATGCAGGAAATACAGCTAAAGAGCATTAGAATAGAGTGTTTCAAAGACCTCTATGGTGAAGATGAAGACTTCTTAGAAGCTTATAAGGTATGTTCAGATTTTGAAAATCATTTTCATAGTCAATATGCTTAATATACACTGCAAAATGGATTGTTATTTAAGGGTAACCAGTTATGTGTTCCAAGAGGATCAATGAGGGAAAATCTGATCCAAGAGAAACATAATGGCAGTCTTAGTGGGAATTTTGGAATAAATAAAACTTTAGAGCTGGTACAAAGGTTTTACTATTGGCCTAAGTTAGCACAAGATGTTAGAAAATATGTGGAACAATGTGTTGTATGCATGAAAGCTAAAGGGGGAGCTAGCAATGCTGGTTTGTATCAACCCCTGCCCATTCCAAACAAACCATGGGAGTGTGTGAGCATGGATTTTGTGGTAGGTCTTCCTAAGACCAAGACTGGTTTTGATAGTATTTATGTTGTGGTAGAAAGATTTAGTAAGATGAGTCATTTTATTCCATGCAAGACTACACATGATGCAAGTTACATAGCCCATCTTTTCTTCAGGGAAGTTGTAAGAATCCATGGATTGCCATTAAGCATTGTATCAGACAGGGATGTGAAGTTCATGAGTCATTTTTGGAAAACTCTATGGAGCAGATTGGGTACAAATATATCATTTGGATCAGCTTACCATCCTCAGACCAATGATCAAATAGAGGTGGTTAATAGAGTGCTAGGTAATCTTTTAAGGTGCCTAACCAAGGAATATGGTGATTTCTCAAGTTGAATATGCTTATAATGACAGTGTAAATAGAACTACAGGAAAGAGTCCTTTTGAGGTTGTGTATGGGATGCACCCAAGAGGTATTTGTGAACTTAGAGACCTTGGATCAATGGAGAATAGGAGTGTACATGCTGAAGACTTCACTCAGACCATGAAGGAGATTCATGAGCAGGTCAAGAAGACAGTTACTGTAGCAACTCAAAAGTTGAAGGAGAATTTTGATTTGTCAAGGAAGGATGTACAATTTGCAGTTGGAGACTATGTTATGGTCCACCTCAACAAATCCAGATTGAAAAAGGGAATGGAAACCAAGTTATAGATGAAAAGAGTGGGTCCATGCAAGGTATTGGCCAAATATGGCAAGAATGCATATAAGGTGGAGTTACCATCAAATTTGGGCATCTCTCCAGTTTTCACCGTTGCTGATTTGATCAAATATAAAGGGATAGTCAAGGACCTAGTTCAGGATAGTAAGGAGGTCTTCAAGGACATCAGAAACATGTCCATACCAACTCCAGACAAGCTGCAAGCAGAAAAGATCTTGGAGTCAAGAGTGAAAAAGACTACAAGGCACAAGGTGTACATAGAGCATCTTGTCAAATGGAAGGATAAGCACGAATCTGAAGCTACCTGGGTAGAAGAAGTAGATTTTAAGAAGAAATTCATTGATATGTCTTTGATCTCTCCCAAACTTCCTTAGTTTTTTGTGCTGAGAGGGGGAGAATGGTGTAGGAGCACCAGGCAAAGGACTATTTTGTTTTTGAGTTATTTAATTTTGTGGTGCTATCATAAGGTCATTTTGACCATTATTTTAAGTTCTTATGGTTTTTTTTTTGTCTTTGGAAAAGAGGGTGTCAAGATTCCAACGAGTTTAGAGGCTCACTTTGCTAAATAGTGAAAAATTGTTAAATGTCTGAAAACACAGCGGGTTTTACAAAAAGGCATTTTTAGGTCATTTAAGCCTCGACCCAAGAACCTAAATTGTTGGGAAGGCATATTTAAGGCATTCCACGAGCTTTTTGAAGGGTTAGAAGTTCTTTGTACAAACTATTTTTCCAGAAACTGAAGAAAACAACATTCTTGTCTTATTTTTCTATTTTTCTGCTCTTGTTTGCATGACAACAGTTAAATGAATTAAAAGAGGAATTTTGTAGGTTTTTTCTAGCATGTAGAGAAGCCTCTAGAAGTTTTTTTTTGGCACATTTGATAGTTGTTTCATCATTTTCACACATTCTTGTAAATTATGTGTTTTTCCCTTATTTGTTGTTTTGACTGGAATTGTGTAAAAATGGAGTTCTAGGCTACATTCCCTCCATACCTGGAAGTATGGAATTGTTGGGAACATGGTCAGGCTCCATATCTATACATATTTTAGTGGTAGGTGTTAGGTTTTCTTTGGTTGTAGGAGTTATGAGAAAAACCTTGCCCTAGGCGAGCCAGAGAAGAGCCCGACTAGGAAAGGTTGCAATACAAGATTGATAACTTGTAGGGGAGAAAATATTTTCAAAAAATTATTTTTGGAGAATTTAGGGGAAAGTATTGGCCATGTATGGTACCAAGGAGGAGAGCCCAGCAATCCATTTAGGAGGAGAAAATTTCACCAGTCCTAAAACTGGTTTTGGACAGTTAGAAACCCTAGTTTTTTGGGCAGTGTTTGCATGAGGGAAAAGTACGGCTTAGACAAAGCCAAGACCCTAGAAATATTGAATTTTTGGGTAGGGGAAACACATTTCCTAATCCAAGAATCATGTTTCTTTGGTGGGTTTAGGAGGGAAAAGAAATTTACCCCTATTCAAAGACCAAATAGTGACTCAAGAGAAAAACCTATGGAATAGGCTTCATGCAAGTGTTGGTAAGATGGAGTCTAAGTGAAGTTCCAAAAACCCTAGGAGGTTGTTTTGGAGTTTTTGAAAACATTCCCTCACCCCTGCAAGATTCATTCAAGTATTGAGGGAGGATTAGTCTTTTGGATGCATAAAAGGCTAAGAAAGAAAGGAGTCATGGCACCAAGATTTGGCTTGGTAGTTGCAAACTTGACAAGATAGTGAGGTTGGTAGGAGAACCAGGGGAACTTAGACAAGGCGGAGTTCCTATAGGTTAGGGTGGAACAAAAATTTCACCAAGGAGGTCTATGTCAAGGCCTAGCACAGGAATCTATGATTGTTTCCTGCAGCATCTGAAACTAGTGTAATTGATTCCTGCAGCTTCCAAGAATCTGTGATTGCTTCCTGCAGCCTCCTTATCAAAATATCAAACTACTTAAGTGACAGAGAGCTGGAAGACTATAAATGAAAAAAAAAAAAAAACACTATTCATACCACTACAAATTGTCACAAGGAAAGAATGATGTTATCACTATCATAAAGAGCTTTGCCACTGCAAGAGCAAGGTAAGCCATCCACAATTGATACAATCCTTGTCATCAGAACAATGTCCAACCAAGGACTATACTCTTGAACCTGAACATCATCATCAAATCCCATCAAATACTAACTTCAAATGCAAAAAGAGGGATGTGAAACCACTACCAATGCTGAAACATAAAGTGACATTGGAGATATATCAAAGTACAAAGTTATTCACTGTTTAATGTACAGTTGGCAAGAAATATGTCAAAGTAACAAGAAATTGTTTCAATGAAATGCAAACTGAATATAAACGAGCATAGAAAACTTCTTGTGCCAAAAAATGATTATCACCAAATCACAAAATATACCAAGACATCCAAGTGTGCAATATGGATGTAATCAGAGAATCAAAGTAATATGAACTAGATCACCACCGAGATAAATGTAATGTGAAGAAACCACTTGCCAAAACAACTTTCAAGTGAATGCATGGTTGCAAGCAATTATAAACTGGGAATGAGATTAGTGTGTTAGTACTAGATAAGAGTGCATCATATCTTCACAAAAAAGATGCCAACCATTATTATCATGAATTTCAATAACTATCCAAAACAAAGTGTGTATTGAAAAACAAGGAAACCCAAATTCTATGGTAGATAGTAAACTAATATTCATTGCACCACTAATCTAGTATGGAAGAGTTGCATTAAAGAAAATTGTTGTATTATCAAACAACCACTGTGAATACAGACTATCTGTAGCATATGATAAGGAAATTGTATTTTGAGCATATCAACACTAGAATAACACCTACAAACTGCTACCTTCAATCAAAACTTCACAACATAGAAGCACCATATCATAGGCTATTATTGCTGCCAAAAACATCTCACAAACACCAATTAAGGTTTGTAAACACAAACAATACTCCACATACCATTCCACTGACTTACAAGTAAGAAGAAAATGAAATTATTGTTAAGGTTCTCAAGACCCTTGTATCATCATTTTTTCCTTAGTATTTCCAACAAATAATGATTGCAAAATGTACACTTCTCTTGTGAACCTTAAGCACCATAACAACTCACTATTACACAAACACTTCATAGAGTTCGACCATTTGCAAAACTTAGAGATTACTCTTACATTTGAACAATGATTATCAAATGAAAATAATATAGATAATTTTTTCATGAAGCAACTCTAACATTCACACTTGTCATAAAGTCAGCAACAAGTTCCAACTGAGAACAACCACTGAATTCTATTATTTCCAAATAGTTACAACAAACTTTAAACTAAGGTACATCAACCAATCACTCTTGCATTATCACTGTGTCATTGTGGTCAAGAGGAACTTTCAAACATTGGTAGAAAGAACATGTATATAGATACTATTATCAAGTTTTTGCAATATCATTGATGAAGGAGCAATCTTGGCTCTTTTCCTTTCTAGCTTAAACTCACACAACAACACAAGTTGACACAAAAAAATGAAGAGAACGTTTTCTTTTATTAATAAAATGACATTACAACATTACATGCCATCGAATGGGATTTCATTACATCATCTGCAAATATGCCAACCGGGGACAGATTCACCTACAACCGACTCTCACAAATCTAGCCTCTCGTTCTGGTTGGCTCTCTCTTCTTACCAACCTCTTGCTTTGGGCTACTCCACCACCACCTCTCCTATCTATTCCTAGTCTCAAGCTATCTCTTGATACTATATTCCTCCTCCATGTCGGCCTTGATGTCCTTCTCTCCTATTGTCGTAGTATCACCATGTTGTCCAATGGTCACTTAGATTTTCTAGACAGTTATCTCATTTTCATCTTTGCTAACCGATTTGGTCAATGACAAGGTATTCCACAATAATGATGTGGAATTGTCGTATAACATTTCACTAGATGTCAATATATCATTCACCAACCACCTTCATGTATCTACCACCATCATGATGTCATGAAGACTTTGGATCGTCTCCCACCAAAACTGCCATGTCACATCAATAAGCTCTTATCGAAACATCATTAGAATGTTGAACAAACTTTGGAAGATCTCTCACCGAGCCAAGTATGTCTTCGCGACATCACCACCACAACATCATTGATGAGACCCGCCTCTTCGTAGAGACATACGAGTATCTCACACTGACACCATTAGGTCACCTCGACACAATGGTCAACTAAGCACACAGTTCAATAGAATGTCGAAGAGACATTCACAAATGTCTCACCGACCAACATGACTCTTTTCGACATGTCTTCACTTCACACCAATTAAATGTCGAAGAGACTTCTACAAATCTCTCATCGACTAGCTTTCCTCTCGCCGACATATCCCTACTGCACACTTAAAGTTCAATCACCACTTCAAAGGGACGGAGGACCTACTCCCAATGAAAACCCAATGTCACAGCGACAATGTTGAACACCAAAAGAAGGGACTCGATGATGATCAGATACAAAACTATCAAGCCCTTTATTAGAATTAAAATAACCAGATCGATGCAAGATTTCTTTTTTCCTTGGATACTTCTGCATTATACACCTAGGGTTGGAAGAATTTTGTGAATATGGATTCACAAAATGGGGTTAAGTGGTAATACCACCCTTTCAGACTACAAGCCATCCTTAACCAACCCCATTGCTAAAACTAGTACCCTCATTAGCTTCTTCTTTCTCGTCTTCCAACACTTAGCTAGATTAAGCAACATCCTCCTCAAACTTTTCTCTTCACTCAACCTCCTGGATGTGGAATCAACTCCACCAAAACCCGACCACCTCCTTTGAATGCATTTCTCATTCACCTCTGAACTTGTGGGATTCAACCCACCATGGTATATCCACCTCCACCAATTTGCATCTACACTTAACTCTGCAACACCATGCAAATCCTTCTTTGTATACCAATAATCCCTAACAAGTTGTATAAAACCCATCTCATATGCACTCACTAACTCATTCACCTCAACATGAAAATCATTATGCATTAACAAACTATAGTGCATGTGGTAAACTATTTTTCGGTGATCAGTTGTGTGACACACGGTCCCCTACCATGGAGATGAGGGAGAGACTAGATCTCGTGACTCTACAACAAAATGCTTTAGTGAATCGAACTAGACTCTTGCCCTAGATTTGATTGTGTGAAATTTTAATATAACCTTTCCAATCATATTTGGTGATCCATTGGCATAATTTTAAAGAGCAAATATCCAAAACGTTGCACAGTCGAATCCAAAACAACAACAATAAAATGAAGGATTCCATGAGATGAAGATTCAAAGCGAAAGTAGTAATTACCTCCATTAAGCCAAATGAGGAAGGGCTTAGTAGAAGGGTCTTGGGTGGCCTTTGCAAAATGTGATTTAAATCTATTGTAGTTACTGATTATTAATCTCCTATCTAATATAGATTATGGGTGAATCCACAATAGTGGTTTACAATTGAAGTGAGGAAGGAAAACTCACAAAAAATGAATGCATGGCAAAAAAAAATGATTTTAGGGGTTTGTACAAACCTATTGGTTTGACCGAACCCATTAGGGGTTCGCTAGAACCTAGGTTCGGGTGAACCCTCCTAATACTTTCCCACCAAAAAATCCATCAAAACCCCTTATAGAAGGGGGGTTCGAATGAACTAGGGTTCAAATGAACCTGGTTCGAACGAGCCCCCTTTATTCCTCATCCCCTTCTTGAGACACAAGAAAAACTAAATTTTGGCACTTCAAAGGTTGGATTGAGGATGAAAATGGAGGAATCTTCACAAACCCAACTTGAATCAGCTAGTCCTTAGAATGAGCTATCCAATGAATATAATTTTAATATGTTTTGGTTTTATTATGTATTTGTTTTTTTTAGTTTTATAAAACATAGGTTTTTCCTTTAAAATGAAGGTCTTTATTCTGCACATGTGGAAAAATAGCAAATTATCAAAAAAAAAAAGTTGAAAAATATGAGTGCGCTAGATATTAAAGTCCTTGATCCAACAAAAAAAAAATTGAATTTCGATATCTACAAAAAAGTTGTGTTATACGATCACACTATGTCTGAATTGTAATTGGTTTGACTTCGAAACTTGATTAAAGAAAAACTATTCAATAAAAAACTGTCTAACCAAGTGGAAACACTAGATATCAAAGTTACGAATCTAAATTTTATCCTACATGGAAAAAAATTTATGCGTTATACGGTGTGCGCCACTTTTTAAAAATGTTTTTTTTTGAAAAAAACCAATTTTCGTGGGAGATGGAAAAAGAAGTTCAATCTGATTCCAAAAATTTTGAAAAAAATATTTTTAGAATATACAGACAAAATGTGACGAGACTGTAGTTTTCATCATCTTGAAATTATTCATGGTTTAGCCACTATAAGTTCCTAAATGTGAAGATTTATTTAAAAATAATAATTTTAGTGTCCAGTTTGACCAAAAATTGTAAACCACTATTGTGGGATCACCCAATTTGACTGTAGAAAATTAATTCACAAAAAATATTGAAAAATAACACAACTACAACTTCACCAATTAAATTACAAGAATAGAGAAGAAAACATACACAATAATAAACACAATATTTTTGGACAAATTTTCCATGGAAAAACCCTGAAGGGAAAACCACTACTACAGATGAGGAATTTGATTAAACTTCAGGCTGATCCCACAAAGCTGGTTTACAATTTATGGGAGGAACTGATTTTTACTGAAATCACATATTTTTAGAAAATATAATGATTTAAGCCTTAAAAGGTTCCATTTAAAGCATTCCAATTAAATAGGGTTTGATCAAACTACCTTAAATCAAACCCCCTTGGATAGAACCCCACTAGTTTTAAACCATACCTATAACAGAGTCTCCTTTACACCTATCAAAATGATGATAAAAAACCACTTTTGATTTACCTTTTAGGTAATCAAATGAATTTATTTAAAATTTTATTTTTGTAAGTATTTAGTCCTTATTATAAGCTTCCCAAAAAGTATAATTTTAAATAAATTTAATTTAATTATTATATTTATTTTTTATTTCTCGTGAATGTAGTTTTTTCACTAAAAATCAAGCTCTCTGTTCTGCACATGTGGAAAAATAGCAGATTATTAAAAAAAAAAAATTAAAAATATTAGTGCACTAGACATTGAAGTCCTTGATCCAAAAAAGAAAAAAAAAAAAAATTTCAATGAGTACAAAAAAAGTTACGCGTTATACAATCGCGCTATGTCTGAATTATAATTAGTTTGAATTCAAAACTTAATTAAAGAAAAAATATTCAATAAAAAACTATCTAACCAAGTGGAAGCACTAGATATCATAGTTAAAAATATAAATTCTAAAGAATTAGAATTTTATCCTTCATGGAAAAAAAGTTATGTGTTATACGGTGAGTGTCACTTTTTAAAAATGTTGATTTCTGAAAAAAAATAATTTTTGAGGGAGATGGAAAAAAAAGTGCAATTTGATTCCAAAAATTTTGAAAAAAATATATTTAGAATCTATAGAAAAAAATTCATGAAACTCTAGGTTGCATCATCTTCAAATTGCTCACGGTTTAGCCACTATAGGTGCTCGAAAGTGAAGATTTAGTTAAAAAAAATCATTTCAGTGTCTAGTTTGGTCAAAAATTGTAAACCACTATTGTGGGATCACTTTTCAGCAAATTAAGAGATACATAAACTACTTTCCTCATATTGGCAGAGCTCTGACAATGTTCTCCAAAAATTATTCACTCAATTTCTCCTACTGAAACTCCACTACTACTATCCCCAACTCTATCACTACGCTCTTGCTATCACTACAAGACTATTTTCTCTCACTACAAAACTACTTGCTATCGCTACAAGTCTTTCTCAAGAGTGTCTACTTGCTATCACTGCAAGGCTACTTGTGTGTGTGTCTTCTCCAAATTTCCATTGATCCCCTTTTATACTTTTCTCATTGGAAAACCAATGGCCATAATTTAATCTCAATCAATGGCTAAGATTAATTAGACTCTAACAACCCTAACTAACTGGATTGTAGAAGTCTCTAGAGGAATCAATTATTTAATTACATAATTATCTAGACAACTCACTCCTTTCTAGAAGTCTCTAGAAAATAATTAAATAATTAAATAAACACTTCTTAGGAATGGAGACACCTATCCAAGCTACATAAATTAACACTCCCTCTTAGCGAGGATGGTGTTCTGCATGACACCCAACTTATCTCTAAAGAAGATGAATTTTGCCTTCCCCAATTCCTTGGTCAAAATGTATGCTACCTGTTGATCTGTAGGTATATATTGTAGCTGATCAATCCCACGTTGTACAAAATCCCTAATGAAGTGATATCTGATGTCTATATGCTTAGACCTATCATGAAACATCGGATTCTTAGACAATTTGATGCAACTCTGATTGTCACAGTGTATCACCGTAGTCTCAACCCTCTGACCAAACAAGGCCACCAACAAATTCTGAAGCCATATCACCTCACACATTGCCATGCTAGCTGCTATGTATTTTTCCTCTGCATAACTCAAAGCCATAGACTTCTGCTTCCTACTGTACCAAGAGACAACTCCTGATCCCAAATTGAAGCAACACCCTGAAGTGATTTTTCTATTTGCTATACTGCCTACCCAATCTACATCAGTATATCCTATCAACCTGATACCATCACCTCGAGCATATCTAATCCCATAGTCTATTATACCACACAAATACTACAACACATCCTTTGTTGCTGTCTAATGCACTCTCTTCGGCTCCACCATGAACTGACTAAGAGAGTTTACTGCAAAGGATATATCTAGTTTGGTGTTTACCAAATACATGAGAGATCTAATCAACTACCTGTATAAGGTGGGGTCTACATCCTTCTCCCTAAATGTGTCTACCTTCTTCCAATTTTTTATCATAGGAGTAGACATGGATTTGCAATTTTCCATCTCGAACCTCCTCAAGATTTCGATGCAGTATTTCCCTTGTCCAAGGAAAATCTCTCCATATTTCTCTCATAGCTCCATGCCTAGAAAGTAGTGCATAAGCCCCAAATCCTTCAGCTCAAACTCTGTTGCCAGGTCCCTCTTGCACTCCTCTATGAGCCCCAGTGAACCTATTAAAAACAAGTCATCCACATATAGAATAAGAATGAGAACCTCGCCCCCAACCACCAAGTAGTAGAGGTTAGCATCCGCTTCACTCTTCAAAAAATGCATTCCCTACAAGTATTTATCAATGTGCTCATACCATACCCTGGGAGTCTGCTTCAGTCTGTACATAGCTCTCTTCAATCTGCACATGTGGGTCATACTGCTGTGTGCCACAAAGCCCTGTAGTTTTTCTAAGTATACCTCCTCTTTCAATTCACCATTAAGAAACACCGTCTTGACATCCATCTGATGGATCTGCCATCCCATATGTGCTACAAGTGAGATCACGGCTCGTATAGAAGTATACCTGGCCACTGGAGCAAATGTCTCCTCATAGTCAATCTCCTAATTCTGAGAGAACCCCTTGGCCATGAACCTTGCCTTGTATTTCTCAATGCTACCATCTACACTGTGCTTGATCTTATAGATCCAACATGATCCAACCACTACCCTATTTGTTGGTCTAGGAACAACCTCCCACACATCGTTCTACACTATTGAGGTATATTCTTCAACCATTGCATCTTGCCACACTTGTTGTTGTGCAGTCTCTTGATAGCTGGAAGGCTCACTATCTACCAACTAACTAACTAATGCTATATAGTCATTATACTTGGTTGATTGTCTATGCTGTCTATTACTCATCCTAAGAGCTCCCACAAACTCCTAAGTATCCCTTCGTGACTGTTGGTTCTTGCTACCAACTGTAGAGGATGAAGTATCAACCTCCATGTCTCTCTGATGCATCTCTTGGATCTGTTGCATCTATTGCTCCATACTCTCCAAACTCTCAGCACCTGAACCTATGCTTGTACTAGTAATTGTACTCGAGCTTCATTGCCCCTGATCTAGTTGAATGATCCTTGGAGCTTCCACTAGCTACTCTCTTTGATCATCTGTTGGAAAATATTTGAACATCCTGAATGCCTTGTCTTCCATGAACTTGACATCACACCTGACTATGATCCTTTAGTTCCTTGGAATAAATATCTAATATTCCTTTGAGCTTTCAATGTACCCCACAAAGTACCCTCTCTTTGTAATCTTATCTAACTTGGAACATGTCGGCCCTGGAATATGACAATACGTAAAACTCTCAAATATCCTGAAGTGGCTGACATCTGGCTTCTTCCCTGAGAATGCCTCCTCTGGTGTCATCTTTTCCAATACCTTATGTGGATCCTTGTTCTGTATGTACATTGTCATACTACATCCCTCTGCCCATAAGTATTGTGGCATATCCTGGTCATACAACATAGCCCTTGCCACCTCTGATATAGATCGGTTCTTTCTCTCAACAACCCCATTTTTTTGTGGGTTGTAAGGAACAATCCACTCTCTCTTGATTCCTTCGTTGGTACAAAACTCCTAGAACTCTTTTCCTTTGTACTTGCCTCCATTGTTTGATTGAAGAACCTTTATCTTCCTACCTGTCGAATTGTCCACAAGAGTTTTGAACTCTTGGAACTGACTGAAAACCTTATCCTTGGTCTTCAAGAAGTATATCCAAGAATTCTTGGAGAAATCATCAATAAAAGTAAAAAAGTACTTGTATCCTCTAAGAGACTTCGTCGACATTGGTCCACATATATTTGAATGTACTAGATCAGGAACACCCTTGGATTTGGTGTCACTCCTTGGAAAAGCTACTTTCGCAAACTTCACCAACACACATCCCTTACATACATCATCATGCTCTATGCTCACCTCTAGAACAACTATCACTGTCTCACGAAGAAATTTAAGTGCTCCATGATGTATATGGCCCATCCTCCTATGCCATATCTCTCCTTTATCTCTAGAATTACTATTGCTCATCAGTGGCTTATGAGTATGAAATTTAAACTTGTAAAGCCAGCCACTCCTAACTGCAATAGTTGTGACTGATTTTCAATCCTTGTGCTTGATTAACACATTTTCCCATCTAAAAGTACATTGCAACCTTTATCCTGAAGGATGGATACATAAATCAAATTCATACCCAATCCTGGCACATGCAACACATCATGAATGGGAATCTACTTTCCATTCTCCCTCTGAAATAGAACAATCCCTTTCCCAACAGGATTGAGTTTGGACATGTTCCCCATAAAGATTTGTATTTTGATGTCCTCCTCCTTATAACTGGAGAAGTAATCTGTAACTCTTGTCATATTAAATGACGCCCCACTTTCTATATACCAAACACCCTATGAGGTTGAGCTAGCCATACAAGCTATGAGAGCAAACTCATCCTCCATTCTGCTAGAGAGCTCATATGTGCTTGTTGAAGCTATTGTTTGCTTCTTGCCCTTCTTTTCATTCTTCTTACTTTGTGGGAAATTGCTAACATAGTGGCCAAACTCGTGACAGCCATAGCAGTTGACTTTAGACAAGTCCTTGTTCTTCTCACTTTCTGGATTTGATCCTTTGCTAGACCCCTTCTTCGCTTTCCCTTTTCCTACAAGGGCAACATTTTCCTGTTCTACCTCACTTTTTTGACTTTTGTTGCCGATTCTGCTGACAAGACTAAGTCTAATCTTCTCTTGATTGAAGTCGCCCCATAGTCAATCCCAACTCGGTAAGGTGTCTCATCCATTTATAACTTGAATTAAGACATCCCACTGCTTATTAAACTCATTTAGGGCTATCCACACTAGCTCATCATCATCTTGTTTATCTCCAACAACTACCAACTCATCCTTGACAAGTCTGAGTATGGTGAGGTAACTTAGCATGTCTTGTCCCTTGTTCATCTGAGTATTCCTTAGCTTTTCCCCGAGAATCATCTTTTGGTTAGTGGTAGCATTCTAGTATAGATTCAAAATGGCATCCCACATCTTCTTCCCTGTATCTAACTCTGTGAAATGTGGAACAATGTGGTCCTTGACACCATCAAGGATCAACCTTCTTGCCTTGGCATCTTCCTTCTTATGTGCTAAGAGTTGTGCTGGATTTGTAGGTACAGGTACAACACTGGTCACATATTCCTTGATACCATTCTCTTCCAGCAACAAAGAAATTTTATCTTTCTAGACACCAAAATTTGAGGCTCCATCCAATCTGTCTTGATATCTTAAACCTATTGAAGCCATCTCAAAAGATAAAAGCAATAACAATAAAAATAATTCTAAAGAGGTAGCACTGGGTTTTATAAACCCTCTATTTTTCCTTCCTATGTTGAGTTTTTTCTTCCCTCATATTAGCTCTGATACCATGTGAAAATTCTATTCCAATTACTGATTATTAATCTCCTATCTAATATAGATTATTTGACTACAGAAAATTAATTCACAACAAATATTGAAAAATAACACAACTACAACTTCACCAATTAAATTACAATAATAGAGAAGAAAACATGCACAATAATGAACACAATATTTTTGGACAAATTATCCATGGAAAAACCCCAAAGGGAAAACCACTACTGCAAATGAGGAATTTGATTAAACTTCAGCAAATTAAGAGATACATAAACTGCTTGCCTCTTACTGGTAGAGCTCTAACAATGTTATTCTCTGGAAATTCTTCCCTTAATTTCTCCTACTAAAACTCCACTGTTGCTATCCCCAACGCTATCACTACACTCTTGCTATCACTACAAGACTATTTTCTCTCACTACAAATCTACTTGCTATCGTTGCAAGTCTTTCTCAAGTGTGTCTACTTGCTATTATTGCAAGTCTACTTGTGTGTGTGTCTTCTCCAAATTTCCATTGATCCCATTTTATACTTTTCTCATTGGAAAACCAATGGCCATGATTAAATCTCAATCAATGGCTAAGATTAATTAGACTCTAACAACCCTAACTAACTGTATTCTAGAAGTCTCTAGAGGAATCAATTATTTAATTACATAATTATCTAGAAAACTCACTCCTTTCTAGAAGTCTCTAGAAAATAATTAAATAATTAAATAAACACTTCTTGGGAATGGAGACACCTGTCAAAGCTACATAAGTTAAACACAAAATAGTAGAACAAAGCTATGCCTGCCTCTACACCCATCATCACATACCCTGAATACTGTGCAAACGTTACATTTGATGGCTGGCTGGGTAGAGAAGTTATCTTTTCATTCTACTGTAGGTCGTCTTGAGTGTAAATGTGATTGAATTTAATGGAAGGAGGCGTCCATTCTTGTGGCTACCTCTCCACAACATACCTACCTATCTCCCCAAATTTGGAGAGATCTTAAGGCTGAATGAGATGGTGGGAAGGACTGTCAAACATTGCTAAAAATGTCATTAAGAGCAGTGCTAGAGCTGACATGAACAACAACACTAAAACTGACCAATGGAGCCTGGAATGAATAGATTTTATCATGATTGATTCAGGGTAAACAACCCATAAAAAATCATAGAAAAAGGAATAGAATTCAGCCCTTTTTGAGTATTCCCAATAGGAAATGGTATGGAAATCAAACCTATATATGCACTGCTATCTCACTCAAGTCCAATAAAATTTGGGTCTCCAAAGAATTTTTATTTTTTATTATTTTACAGTTTAGTGGAGCTTAGACTTTTAGAGGGGAATTTTTTTTATAATCTCAAACGACATGATGAAAATTTAATTTTTCTGGATTAAACTGTATGGGATTATTTTCTTGTATCACTGGATCATATTTTGTGATCCATCATCATAATGAAAAAGAACTGTTTCATGATGGATCACCAAGTATGATCCAACACCTAGATGAAAAAAAATCACTCAATTTAATTCAGAAAAAATAATTTTTGTTTCCTATAACCTCCCCAACAATATACAATAGACCAAATCAAAATTTTTACATATGAACTACATAAAACAAAAAGACTATGACTCGCCTAGAATATGATAAATTTTTAGATTTCGATTAGAAAGCACAAAGACAATACAAAAACACCAGAAAATAAATAAACAATAGGAAAGCTAGCAATTTGACTAGTTTGTCATAGTTTTCTGGTAGAAAAAATAAGATTCCAATCCGACTGACTTAGTCCAAATGCCTCATAGAACATCCAGTTTTACTTGTTCAGTTTGACTGGGTGTATTGATTATCTTCTAGGTTAAAGGTGTTATTTTTTTTTTTGAAACCTGTGGCCTCCTCACAAGTCAAATGCAATGGAAAACAACTAGGCAAGCCAAGGTGATATTCCAAATCTACTTTGTAAATACAATTTGTTGTTTTTTTTTTCAATTTTATTACTAGCAGTTTCACAATATTCAACCAACATCAGCATCAGACCGGAGAAGATCCTAGCAGGGTTCCCCACGTATAATAGCCCATCGACTAAACATTGTTAAAATTTTAAAGGAATTTATCTCTTCTATGTTGTCGTTGAAATTATTTGAATTTTTGTAAAATGAGTTTACATAATAATTTAGTTATAGTTTGATAAAATAACAAAAGTGAATCATGGTTAATTTTTTACAAGTTGTAACTTGTTTGTATTTAGACTTGATAGTAATCGATTCTTATATTTAGCACTATCAAATCGTAATATATTATTGATTATTTTGATTCAAATATTTTTTGGCCATTGTTTTTCCCATGTTTGTACATATACCCCCAAGGGGATTGTGAACATTTTATATATGTACTATTTCTAGCACCTTACATGCAATTGTATATTATGATGCTATATTCTATGAGTTGTATGTGGTTTGACCATCTTCAATTCTTTTTGGTGATAGTAAGTCAACCCAACTCCCCTCCTCCCATAGGTAGCCTTATTGGGGCCATGTGGTGATTATGATGTGAAATTGTTTTATGAGGTTGTTGATCATTTATTAATAAATTGGTGATCTATTATTTGATTACTAAACTAGAACTATTTGAATTTCCTCATCTTTAGGCTACTTAACCATTTGAATTTGAGATGGTCTTTTTTTCTAGTGGTCTCATTTAAGTTGGGTTTCTTTTCATATTTGAGATATTGAGAGGATTTTTACTTAAAATAATTTACATTTTCTTTTCTAATCTCTTTTATTGTTTTTATATTTGATGGATTTAATATTGAGATTTTATTTTATTTGAAATTTCTTGGTTTGAGGCCCTTTTAAGTATTCACATTTGTTGGTTTGTGTGGAGAAATGTAACATATGTAAAATTTCCCTAGCTAAGAGGGGTTCCTAAAAGGTCATATAGGGGAGTACAAGACTTGCGAAATTCTTATTGTGATGATGGGACTAGAAATCTAATTGACATGGGATGTTCATAATCCATTCATTCTCAAATAAGCCCAAAAAAATATAATGAAATAAATCAATACATATATTTGACCAAATTATAATTATTTTTCATAGAAAAATAAGATTGTATATTGACCTACTTTTCCAAATGCATCATAAAACATTTTTTTTTTTTCAGTATATGCATAATTGAGTGTATGTATTACATTCTAGTTCAAAAAATTTATTATATCTATAATTTTTTTGGCCACATTACAAGTCAAAGAAATAAAAAAAATGAGCACATTGAGATATTATGAATCTTCTTTACCAAGTTCATGTATATTATTTAGTGAATTGATCATTTTTTATCATATTTTGTATAAGGATTGTTCTTCTATAAAAATTTCAAGGTGTGATGTTATTCCACCTATATTTTGGGTATATAATTTAATTAGTCAAAAATAATAATGTGAAATTATTTACATATTAGATTTATGTGAAAATTGATACATTATTTTCTCAAAGCATACAACGTATTTTTTGTTTAAATTTTCTTCAAGTTAATTGCAAGTATGCTCTCATCAACTTAATAGTATGTTATATTACTTTATCAAAAATATCAATGTATTTGGAAACTTGGCAGTAATGAATTAGAATTAGAAGAGCATTTTTGTATTGAGTTGGTAATTGTACTATGGAATCTAGATATGATTTACTTAAAAATCACGACCCTTTACAAGAAACCAATTTAAAAAAATCAATATTTGTTGTGTCATTTAACAAATATAATCCATAGTCTCCACCTTATAACCTTCTTTTAGAAAGAGATTGTTCTATGTAATTATTTGCATATGCACTCAAGATACACTTGATATTTTATTAATGTAACTTGATCAAATTCAAATTTATAAATCACTAGATTGATAAGCCCTTGCCTCTATGAGATCTTATTCATCAAGAGGATCAATAATGTTACAAATTATATACCATTGTAATTTTATATTAAATTTTTGGTTCACTTTGGTGTCAATTTATTCTAGCTTGTTCTTAGATCCATTCAAACCTTGCTTGTTCCTTTTTCCATGCATGGTGCCAAGGACTTGTCTTAGTGGTCCTTTTTGTGAAAAATAATGTTATAGATGTATTAACTTTATGATTTTCTAGTGTTTGACCCTTTTTATAACTAAAATTATTTAAATTCTAGTGCAATGAATAGACATCCATGCAATGTGTTAATAACTCACAAAGTTTCATTGTTTATTAGCTATTTTGGAGCATTTTTCCACTTACTACCTACCCAAGTTGGTGATAACCTATATATAGAATTTTTTTTATAGATATTTGACTCACATTTATACCTCCTCATTTTTAAATTTAGATTTCAATCCATTACATTCTACCACTAATCACGTATTTTTTATATTTTTTCCTACATTTGATAGCTTCAAACTAACATTGTTGAGCATTGTTGTTTTCATGTGATCACTCTACTACATATTAAAAAACTCCTTGTAATTTCAACAATGTTCATGATGATCACTATTTCCTCTCTTTTCTTCACCAATCTTGTGAGGTGATATTGTCTTTTTACTCTCTAGCTTTCCATCTATTTTGATTTGTTGTTGTAGAATCATTTTGTAGTGTCAAAGTGACACCTTGGGATATCCATTTCTATTTAATCACTCTCATTTTCATACTATTTTGTACTCCTTTAGTTGCATTTAATATTTTATCATTACTCTTATTTTACTCTAGACACATTTAAGATAAGAGATACACACTATGTTATCATTTTTTATATCTTAGAAACTTAGGGAGGTTGAAAAACTAAAGTGATAGCTTGAAAATTCATTGGAAGCTCATTAACAACACCCCATATTTCTCCATTATTAGTTTGTTGTTTATCATTTGGATCTATGAAGAAAATGAAAATTTTCTTTTTATTTCTCTTTCTATTTTTATTTCATTTGATTTTGAATAAATTCATTTCATTTAGTTTTTATCATATTTGGAAGTGCTACTAGTATTTTTTCATGTTTTGTATCTAGATAGATGCAAATTTTGAAGACTAAAGTGATTTTTCCACCACCTTGAATCACAAAATTCATATAAATAATAGTGAATCATGTAGACATACATCTATCACCTAGATTTTTGCACATCATGGAGGTGTTATAGACACACACACACATATAGCAAAAGGAATTTAACCTTTATATATTAATATATGCTAATAAGATTTTACAAACATATTTTTGTATATTATTTTTTCTTCTAGAATTGATTTTGTAAATCTCTATTTTAGTTTCTAATATACAAAAAAATTCTATTTTGATTCTCTTTCTTTAGCTTAGGTAATTTTATTTTTCTAGTTTAAAATAAATTCGTAGGATAATCTAAACATTGTTTTTAAAAATAGTAGAACACTTTACACCAAAATAAGAGATAAAAGCTAGGGTAATATTTTTAGAATTTATTAATTAAGAGAACATACATATTTAATAAGTTTGGTTTAATTTTTCATATGTTACATATTGGTGAACCTACTACTTTCATATATTTTCAAGAAAGATAAAAATAAAAATAAAAAATACAAAAAGAAAAACTTTAAAATGTAAAAATAACTCACACTATTGATTGCTTACTATGAGGTATTTTCAATGTATGAGCTTCACAACCACCTAGTCATTTTATTCTAAAAATATATTTAGTAGGATTTTAAAAAATGTAAACATATCTTATTCAAGACCTCAAGCAACTCCCATTAGAACAACTCTATCCTTTTTTAACTTTTCTTTTGATCCAAATAGCATAGTTTTACACTAATTACCTATATTACCTCCTAACATTTTTCATGATTTAGAGTGAGGCTTTGATTGTGAAGTCACAATTCATACTGAGGTGCATATTTTGGATAGACACCTTGCTATATTTCAAAGAACATGAAATAACATGATGATGTATATGATACTTATAGGCCTATTCTGGAGTCTTTAAGGAAAAAAATATACATTGATCTATATAGAGTGAAAATGAAATTTCCTTTTTTCATGTCATTGGAACAAATAGTATGCTCGCATGATTTGCAGTGTTGGAAAACACATTGTCCCATGTCAGTTACTTTGTTATGAATTTTTTTTGTTTCGTAGGCTCCAAAAATGTATGATTATATATTGCATGGTTGCATCTTTTTTACTATGGTATCTAACAAGGATGTAATGTAACTAACATAACACATTATTTCAGTAGAAAGAGGATAGATGAATGAAAGGGATATGAGATATGGTTAAAATAGATGAATGATAAATGTTTTCAAATTAACTTCATGTCAAAAGAGAAACTTAATTTTATTAGCACTAGAATTATGCACCATGATATAATGGATGATGATGATGATGCATTAGGCATGTATGGAGTAACATAAAAATATAGAACTTAAAATAAGAATAGTGATCTAAAATACATTGGTTTCAAGGAATTCCATAATGTAATACTCCCATGATTGATTGGCTCATTAGATACTTTTGATACTTTTGATACTGTGGACACTCTGTGATATTCTATGTGGTGGATTTATATTTGATCGTGTGTAGTTCTTTGGTTAATTTGTTTACTGCTCTTATGTTATGTGTGTAGCAATTAATGATATATTATGCATACATGATTTGATTTGATCTATTATGTAATGATAAGTTCTTAAATTTATATGTGTTAATGGTATTATGTTTACGATGACATGTTAGTATATTATGGTGGAAGGACGGAGTCATACCACTCACTTGCGAGTGCCCTATTACCCCGCTATTTCCTTTCACCATGTGTTTGCAATGGAAATTATATGTTACTTAACGTTTAATTGTTGCAGGGATTGCAGGGCTAAAAGTCTCGACTCCACCTGCTTCGGCAAGACAGGGCGAGCACAAATTAAACCCAACGGGTACGATGTGGTTAAAAGGAGTTGTAAGGAAGGGTTTCCCGACCCAAGTCCGTCATTTGTCTGAGTTTATTGAGTCATATGTTAATTCAATTTGTCTTGTTATTTCGATTGTTGGAGTGAGATGATTTAATTAATTTATTATGTTGGTGATTTAATTATTTTAGAATTATTAATTATGTGTTAAGAAGTATTAAGGTTAATTAGATTTTAAGTTAAAAGTTAATTGTTATAAAAGCTATTTTAATTAAATTTAGAAATTATGTGGAAGCAAGTTAAAAATAAAAGAATTATTGGTTTAAAAGTTAATAGGTAAATAATTAAGTTACTTTAATTGGAAGTTGAGCGGAGCGAATTTAAAATAAATAAGCAAACAAATAAATAAAAAGGATTAATTAAAATTGGTAAACCTCACGGGAGTTTCTGATAGTAGAAAATCAGTTATTAGTAAACCTACCGCGGGAATGGAAAGGAAAGAGTAGGGCGGTTGTAAAAGGGAATTGGATATTCTTTAAAGGGAAAGGAAAAATTTTGAGAAGGGGGCTGGAAAATTGATTTTGGAAAAGAAGCAGTAAGATAGAGGGCAGCGTGTGAAGGGGGAGAACAGCGTCTATGGGGAGTTCTGCTTCAGCCGTAGGACGCTAGGTTCCTCCTAAAATTTTTGCTTTAATTATTATACTGGCTGTGTTAAAATTTATGTTGGGAAATTTCTGTCTGTTGAGATTTTGCAAGTCCCTTGTTTATGATTAAGGAAAAAATGGTTTAAATTCCCCTAATGTAATTTACTTAAAGATATATGTGGTTGATAAAGAATCGTAAAATTGTAAAATATATATTTGAAGTTTTTACCCAGGTTGGGAATTTCTTTTGTCAAAACATTATTGGATTGGGGAAAATGTGAACCAGGGGTAAAATGGGTACAATTGCCTATGTATTTCTGTCTCCATGGATTCACTGTCATGTATAAATTTCCAATAGATGTAATTATTCTTTTAATTTGCTGGAAGAGTTTTAAATTGTAAGGTTGGGTAAATTTCTTTTTAAACGTAGGAAAAGGGAGGGGTTACTTTTACCCTGCGTATGAATACGGGGTAGTAAAACCGGGAGTTTCGTTGTTTTATTTTATGAATTTCATTTCATATGTATAAATAAATAATTGTTTTGGATATCTGGGTTAATTGCTTGATTCGTACGGCTGTATTTACTGGTAGTTAATCTATTTTGTTCGGAGTTAAGTCTTGTTCAAATGTAAAATTATATAAATAACTGTGCGTATACGTGTAAACCCTATTTTAATGTCGTGTTGGATGTTTTTTTAATGGAGTTCCATATTAGATACATTGCTGTCATTGCCATTCAATTTGATCTAGTGAGAAATCCGATAGGATCATTTCTGTTATTGCGTCAAACCTTGTGTTGGTTGGAAATGATTGTTGTTGGAAATTCTGTTTATGGTATTTGCCTTCATTGTTCTATGCACTGCGACTATAACATTCTGTGTCGTGCTTTGGTTCTCGAAGATTTGTTTCTGCTGTCATTCATTCACCCATCCAGTTGTTGTGATCGCTTTACATGGCATTTTCTTTTTGGTTGGTATGTGTTTCCTTTTTCCTGCGATCATTTCGCGCCCTTCTGTCGTGGGGTTCTTGTGATCTCCATTTTCTGTGGTTGGTGCAGCCGACCCTAACCTCCAACCTTCTTTTCCCTGCCCCGGCGTAAGCAGTTTTCCCTGCTCTCTCCCTAGGACGGCGTGTCAGGTTCTGTGCCATTCATTCACTTTAAAAGTCTGCGCCATATTTCTATTTTAGTTTGTTTCCTTCTGTGCGTGTACGCGAAGGGTGTGGCCGGCGGTCACAACACCCTGATTCTCATTCCGCTGTGTGTTTTCCATCAGTCTTCTTTCTCTGCTACTATACACATTTTTCCTTTTTAACCTTGATGTCTCTTGAGGGCCGCGCGGTGTGCAGTATGGCCCGCATGGGTAGCTTGCATTGCCAGTTCTGTCGCGTGCTTAATTTTTTCCTTAGTCTGAAGGTTAGCGTGGGGTTAGTAGTTGCCTCGAAACCTTGTCCTTGTTGTTCGCTGTGCTGAGCCTGCCATTTCAGGATGGCACTCGGGGAAAATAGGTATTTCCTGTGTTGTGCAGAGGGTTGCGAAATTCATATGTTAGGAAGATATATATATATAAATATATATATATATATATATATAATAGGGAATTAATTTTCATGTCTATAACAATATTAATGTTAATTCTAATTTATATATATTTATATGGTAGTTTTATATAAACATCTTGTAATTCAATTGCCAGTTAGTTTAGTATTGATAGTAAGGAAGAAGGTTAATTACTATTATTTATTTTATATTTACAATTATTTATTTATTCCGTTAAAATTTAATAGTAAGGTTAATTGTTGATTGTTATGCAATGTAGAGATAATTCGTTATAAATGTCACCTTCTTAAGATAAGTATATTTATACATATGTATGTGTAGGTTTTTAAATTGAAAAAAATTGTAATTTGATGGAACATTAGTCTTAATTTGATAGTAAAATAAAAGATAGATTACAATGGGGTTACTCTTGAATATTGTTTCTCTAAGTATATATATAATCATTTGGTTAAGTTGATGTTATATTAATATTGAAATTAATGCTTTGCTTATTTGTGTATGTGTGTGGATTTTATTTTAGATTAGTTTTAACTTGATAATAAATGATAGGTTGTTAGTAGTTTTATTCAATGAGCATCTGAATTGAGAATCATGACGTGAAATTAAAATGTCTAAATTAAGAAGAATTTTGTGTGTTGAGTTACGATTTGGAGCGAATCATTTCATGTATCAAGACGGGTCTTACTTTATATAGTGTTAATGATTATTTTGAGTTATATCATTTCATGAATGATGGGGATTTTCTTTTATTAGGGAAACCTTAGAAGTGTATTATCCTGTTTAGGAACCCAAGAGATTCCAGAGCTGGGGTATGGTGGTTCTTCTGATTTTGTTTGGAGTTCGAAAACTGTGAAGCTTAGGGTTCGATTTCATCATTGGATTGTGCCAAAATGTGGTAATGCTTCCTTGAGTTAGTGAGATGAGTATGCCTCACTTTTGATTGTCTTTTAATATAGTTCTTTTATGTGGTGCAATCTTTGTTGTTTTTGTGTTGAGATTGAATGATTAGAGGGAGTGGCTCTGAGTGGGTGGTCGGCGCACAAAGGGGCACTAGGATAGCCCTCGTCAGAGTAGATTTAATAAGTGATAATTAAAATAATTAACTAGGATTGGGTAGTAACACACTAAAAAGATAATTATTGCCTCGTCTGCCTTTGAGTGCTATCACAGACTAAAGGGGATTGAGAAGGCCGTGGTTGGCATGTTTGTTGCCTTATCTTTGTGAAGGGTAACGGATCCGCATGAGCAACCCTATGGGGCGGCACCTTGAGATAGGTAGTCTGGATAACCATAGATGGAGGCGGCTCCTAGCGCTCGGTTTTGTCTGGATAATTCATCAGTAGACGGAGGCGGCGCCTTGCGTTAGTTGTAGTCTGGATAATCCATGTAAGCCATGCGATGACACTCTCCTCTAACATTCATGTTTTTGTTGTCTTTTGGAAATCCTCTGGAATCGGTCATTTGCTTCATGTTGTTGTTCGAATTTAAATGCTTTTATGTGTTGTGTAATTTCTTTTCGTGGATTGTGAATTTATGTTTTGTTGGTCTTGGTCGGGAACCTCTTCCTTGGCAACTCCTAGCACGGGGGTGGTCGAGTGGATCGTGTTTGACACCCCGTTGGGATTTTCTCTTTTATTGCAAGCTCATTTGACAGTGTTGGGTTGCAGTTTCGGTGGATTTTGTTCGTGGGTTTCTGATCTATGCATTTATGTGGTTCTTGTTATTGATGTACCATTCCCACCTAGTTGGGATAGTCTTGTATAATTTTGCACATGGTGCTATTGAATGTAATCATATGATGATGTAATGTACTGTAATTGTAACCTCGGTCTTGAGGAGAATTCATAATGGTGTTGTACTTTGGTTATTATTTTATCATGTTTCCTATTTTGTTGTTACTAATGGAATTACTATTGTGAATGGATGAATTTATGGATCATGTAATAGTTGGGTAATTATTTATTTTAAGTAGCAACCTCATGCTCCTCAAAGGATTAAGTTATGCAAATTGATTAATGGTGATGTTATGTTATTTACTACTCTCTTTAAGAAAAAAAAAAAAATTGGTTGCATTTTTACTTAATTCCTTTGGGGTTGCGTGGCGGGGCGTTACAACTTGGTATCAGAGCCAAGGTTGCTAACGCTGGGTTCCTTGGGTATTTTGTGTCCGTTAGGCAACCGTTGTGCTAGCTTTGATCTTACATACTATAACTGTGTGCAGGATCATGCCTCGAGCTAGAGGTCGTGGCCATGGCCGTGGAAGAGGCCGAGGTGGTGGTCGAACATGCAATCATTATAGTCCATCCCCACCGAGTCTCCATGGTTTGGGACATGAGGAAAACTCAAATCCTCAAGGAAATCCACCAGTTGGTGACCAGAATCAGGGGCAGCCTGGTTTGGATGGTCAGTTGCAACGTCTTCTAGGAGAACTCCTGGATCGTTTGGGACCTAGGACTCAGGAAGAGTCACGGATCGAAAGAGAGAGAGAAAGGTCTCCAAGGCACAGGGATGTTTCAGCAGATCAGGATGCAGTAATAACAGAGCATATGAGGGATTTGTTGAGAGCTCACCCTCCTACCTTTGATGGTTCGGGAGGAGGCTTGGAAGCAGAAACCTGGTTGATAGATTTGGATCGTTGCTTCGCAATGCACCCATTTGGTAGCAATACCAAGGCTCGATGTGCAGTAATGCATTTGCGGGGTTTCGCCTCTACTTGGTGGAGGTTAGAAGAGCAGAAGTTGCACCTGGATATTAGTGTGGTTACATGGGAATTGTTCTTGGATAGGTTCAGGGCTCGGTTTCTCTCCGATCACTGGAGGTAGCGCAGAGCCGATGAGTTCCATGATCTTAAGCAGATGTCTATGTCTGTTGAGCAGTATGAGTGGCAGTTTTATGAACTCAAGCAATATGCTGGGATTAATCACGATGAGGGGTTGCTTGTTCAGCATTTTGTTCGAGGTCTGAATGCACGTATCAGTGGTGGAGTAAGGGTCTTCGAGCCGAAGACAATGGAGGTGGCAGTGGAAAAAGCTCGGTTGGTAGAGGAAAACCTAGCTATGGCTCTTGGAGGGCATGTTGGAGTCCAGATTGGTAGTGCTCCGGCACCAAGTACAGGTTCTAGAGGAGGACAGTCTTAGTATGCAGGGTCTTCTAGGAACTTTCAGACGCCATCTAAGGGTGGATCACACCAGCAGCAGTCTCAACCCAAGTAGAATAAATCGCAGTATCAGCAGAAGAACTGGTCTCAGGGTAGGAAGGTTCGTAGTTGGCAGTGAGATAAACCTGATCGTTCTGTGCAGCTTGCACAAAGTACACAGTCAGCCCCATCCAGAGGTAGCTTTCAGCAGTCAAATGCATCTTCTAGGACTAGAGGCTTTGGTAGAGGAACAGGTTGTTTCTCGTGTGGGCAGCAGGGGCATATTGCCAGACAGTGTCCATAGAAGTCTACTTCAGAATTTAGTTAGAGGCCAGCTGTTTTAGAGCCTACAGTGGGTGATGCAGGGAGATCTCATCGGGTTTTTGCAGCAGTAGATAATCGGCAGGCCGAGCATCAGGGTACTGTGATCGAAACATTAGGTGTGTTGAAGGATACTAAAGTCTCTATACTTTTTGATTCTGGTGCTTCTGATTCGTTTATATCTCCTTCCGTGGTGAAGCGATGTGGTTTGGTGGCATCTAGGCAAGGCATGGCTTGGCAGGTTGAGTTAGCCTCGGGGTCGAAGATTCGTGTAGAAGAGTTTGTTCAGGGTTGTAAGTTAGATTTGGGAGCCTTTTCAACTCAGGTGGACCTTCGGATCTTACCTTTGGGCTCATATGATGTAGTCTTGGGAATTGATTGGTTGTGTTCACATCATGCTTTATTGGATTGTCGTCGGAAGGCAGTGCAGTGTACCGATGATTTGGGGAAGAAGGTGGAAATTGTGGGCACTCAGAGGCCCATTTCCTTGCGGATGATTTCTGCCATGCAGTTAAAAAGGTTGTTCCGTCAGGGCTGTCAGCTCTTTGCGGTAGCAGTGCACGATCTCGAGACTGATGATAGTCGAGAGAAATTGTTGGATGATTACCCTCTTCTTAAAGGGTTCGCTGATGTGTTTCTGAGTGAGATCCCTGGAATGCCGCCTAAGAGGGATGTAGATTTTCGGATAGACCTAGTACCTGGAGCTGAACCTATCTCTTGGGCTCCGTACCGAATGACTACGCAGGAACTTCAGGAACTCCGTCTTCAATTGGAGGAGTTGATAGCAAAAGGGCTTATCCGTCCGAGTGTCTCTCCATGGGGAGCCCCCGTGATTTTTGTGAAGAAGAAGGATGGTTCTCTTCGCCTATGCATTGATTATAGACAGTTGAACAAAGTAACAATGAAGAATCATTATCCCCTACCCAGAATAGATGATCTCTTCGATCAGATAAGAGGGGCAAAGATATTCTCTAAGATTGATCTGAAGTCCGGATATCACCAGTTGAGGATTGCAGAGCAGGATATTCATAAAACTGCATTTTGCACTCGATACAGACATTACGAGTTCACAGTGATGCCGTTTGGGTTGACAAATGCACCTTCGGTATTCATGAGCTTGATGAATGGGGTGTTCAGGACCTTTTTGGATAGGTTTGTTCTTGTGTTCCTCAATGATATTTTGATCTACTCTAGGTCTATAGAAGAACATGAGGAACATCTCAAGCAGGTTTTGCAATGTTTGAGGGAAAATCAGTTATACGCCAATTTGGAAAAATGTGATTTCTTCAAGGCAGAAGTTCAATATCTTGGCCACGTTATCTCAGGTGAAGGAATCTCTGTGGACCCTGTAAAGATTCAGGCTATTGTGGATTGGCCCATACCAACTAATGTCTCAGAAGTTCACAGTTTCATGGGGCTTGCAGGTTATTACCGGCGGTTTGTCCAAGGCTTTTCTAGGATTGCGCATCCCATTACCTCTCTCCAGAGAAAAGGGAATAAATTTTTGTGGTCAGAAAAATGTCAGTAGGCTTTTCAGACTCTTAAGGAGAAACTGACAAGTGCACCTATTTTGGTAGTACCAGATCTGGCAGGAGAGTTTGTGGTGTGTACTGATGCCTCCTTGGAAGGCCTAGGGGCCGTCTTGATGCAGGAAGGGCGTGTGATTGCATACAAATCCCAGAAACTTAAAGATCATGAATTGAACTATCCTACTCATGATCTTGAGTTGGCCGCGGTGGTTCATGCTCTGGTCAGATGGAGACATTTTCTCTTGGGGCATCAATTCGAGTTGCATACGGATCATCGTAGTCTTCAATACATATTTACGCAGCCAAATTTGAATGCTAGACAGAGGAGATGGATGGAATTTTTATGTGAGTATGATTTCGAAGTGAAATATATTCAGGGTAAGGAGAATGTGGTGGCCGATGCTTTGAGTAGGCGTAGGCATGAGTTTTCTTCTATGACTCTTGGTATTGATTTGAAGAGTCAAATCCTTAATGCTCTCCCTTCAGACAGTTGGTATTCAGAGGTGAAGTCTGAGATCGAGTCAGGCCAGTCTCTCGAAGGAAAATTTGCTGGGTACTCTGTGGACTCTGATGGTGTTTTGTGATATTCAGGGCATATGTATGTACCTTCTGCAGAGGGTCTTCGTACCCTAATCTTGACTGAAGCCCATAGGGCTCCCTATTCGGCACATCCAGGGGTTAAGAAAATGTATGCGGATCTGCATTCACTATATTTTTGGTCAGGAATGAAGCGGGATATCGCCGATTTCGTAGCTAGATGTCTGGAGTGCCAGAGGGTAAAGGCAGAACATCATCATCCGGCAGGATTACTTCAGCCTAACCTTGTTCCCGAGTGGAAATGGGATATCATTTCTATGGATTTTATCGTTGGTTTACCCATGTCTTCTAGGCGACATGATGCGATCATGGTCACTGTGGACAAGTTAACCAAAGTAGCTCATTTCTCTCCTATCAGATCGTCTTATACTGCATCTATAGTAGCAAGGATTTTTATGGAGGACATAGTTCGATTACATGGTATACCACGGAGGATCATATCTGATAGAGATCCAGTGTTTACATCGGCACTATGGACTTCCTTGCAGCGGTCTTTAGGGACTCAGTTGAATTTTAGCTCTGCCTATCATCCTGAGACTGATGGTCAGACCGAGAGAGTTAATCAGGTGCTAGAGGACATGCTCCGCATGTACGTTATGGATCAGCAATCTCAATGGGAGGAGTATTTGCATTTGGTTGAATTTGCCTACAATAATGGTTATCATAGCTCCATTGGCATGGCACCTTTTCAGGCTTTGTATGGACGTCCTTGCCATACCCCTTTGAGCTGGGATCGGTTAGAGGACAGGGTTCTTCTTGGACCTGACATGCTTTGGGATATGGAACAGCAGGTGGCGCGCATCAGAGAGCATCTTATTGCAGCACAAGATAGACAGAAAAAGTATGCAGATGCTCATCGTGTTGATTGGCAGTTTGCAGTTGGGGATCGTGTGTTTCTTCGGGTGCGTCCACGGAAGAGTCCTATCCATTACGGAAAGGGTTCTAAGTTGGCACCCCATTTTGTTGGGCCTTTTGAGGTGTTAGAAAGAATCGGACCTGTTGCCTACCGACTAGCCTTGCCACCTAGCCTGTCGCGCATTCACGATGTTTTCCATGTTTCTGTTTTGAGGCCTTACTTTCCTGATGTTACTCATGTGCTGGATTGGAATGCTTTGCAGGTCGAGGATGGGAAACTAGCTCTAGAGCCCATGGCCGTGCTTCAGCGTAGGAGCCTCGCCCTCAGGGGCAGAGATATTGAGCAGGTGCGGGTCCAACGGGATCCGAATGATGAAACCTCAGCGACTTGGGAGGATGCATCTCTCATCAGAGAGGCCTACCCTTATTTGTTCTCTGGCTTCTAGGAGTAAGCCATGTTCTAGGGGGGAGGATGTAATACTCCCATGATTGATTGGCTCATTAGATACTTTTGATACTTTTGATACTGTGGACACTCTGTGATATTCTGTGTGGTGGATTTATATTTGATCGTGTGTAGTTCTTTGGTTAATTTGTTTACTGCTCTTATGTTATGTGTGTAGCAATTAATGATATATTATGCATACATGATTTGATTTGATCTATTATGTAATGATAAGTTCTTAAATTTATATGCGTTAATGGTATTATGTTTACGATGACATGTTAGTATATTATGGTGGAAGGACGGAGTCATACCACTCACTTGCGAGTGCCCTATTACCCCGCTATTTCCTTTCACCATGTGTTTGCAATGGAGATTATATGTTACTTAATGTTTAATTGTTGCAGGGATTGCAGGGCTAAAAGTCTCGACTCCACCTGCTTCGGCAGGACAGGGCGAGCACAAATTAAACCCAACGGGTACGATGTGGTTAAAAGGAGTTGTAAGGAAGGGTTTCCCGACCCAAGTCCGTCATTTGTCTAAGTTTATTGAGTCATATGTTAATTCAATTTGTCTTGTTATTTCGATTGTTGGAGTGAGATGATTTAATTAATTTATTATGTTGGTGATTTAATTATTTTAGAATTATTAATTATGTGTTAAGAAGTATTAAGGTTAATTAGATTTTAAGTTAAAAGTTAATTGTTATAAAAGCTATTTTAATTAAATTTAGAAATTATGTGGAAGCAAGTTAAAAATAAAAGAATTATTGGTTTAAAAGTTAATAGGTAAATAATTAAGTTACTTTAATTGGAAGTTGAGCGGAGCGAATTTAAAATAAATAAGCAAACAAATAAATAAAAAGGATTAATTAAAATTGGTAAACCTCACGGGAGTTTCTGATAGTAGAAAATCAGTTATTAGTAAACCTACCGCGGGAATGGAAAGGAAAGAGTAGGGCGGTTGTAAAAGGGAATTGGATATTCTTTAAAGGGAAAGGAAAAATTTTGAGAAGGGGGCTGGAAAATTGATTTTGGAAAAGAAGCAGTAAGATAGAGGGCAGCGTGTGAAGGGGGAGAACAGCGTCTATGGGGAGTTCTGCTTCAGCCGTAGGACGCTAGGTTCCTCCTAAAATTTTTGCTTTAATTATTATACTGGCTGTGTTAAAATTTATGTTGGGAAATTTCTGTCTGTTGAGATTTTGCAAGTCCCTTGTTTATGATTAAGGAAAAAATGGTTTAAATTCCCCTAATGTAATTTACTTAAAGATATATGTGGTTGATAAAGAATCGTAAAATTGTAAAATATATATTTGAAGTTTTTACCCAGGTTGGGAATTTCTTTTGTCAAAACATTATTGGATTGGGGAAAATGTGAACCAGGGGTAAAATGGGTACAATTGCCTATGTATTTCTGTCTCCATGGATTCACTGTCATGTATAAATTTCCAATAGATGTAATTATTCTTTTAATTTGCTGGAAGAGTTTTAAATTGTAAGGTTGGGTAAATTTCTTTTTAAACGTAGGAAAAGGGAGGGGTTACTTTTACCCTGCGTATGAATACGGGGTAGTAAAACCGGGAGTTTCGTTGTTTTATTTTATGAATTTCATTTCATATGTATAAATAAATAATTGTTTTGGATATCTGGGTTAATTGCTTGATTCGTACGGCTGTATTTACTGGTAGTTAATCTATTTTGTTCGGAGTTAAGTCTTGTTCAAATGTAAAATTATATAAATAACTGTGCGTATACGTGTAAACCCTATTTTAATGTCGTGTTGGATGTTTTTTTAATGGAGTTCCATATTAGATACATTGCTGTCATTGCCATTCAATTTGATCTAGTGAGAAATCCGATAGGATCATTTCTGTTATTGCGTCAAACCTTGTGTTGGTTGGAAATGATTGTTGTTGGAAATTCTGTTTATGGTATTTGCCTTCATTGTTCTATGCACTGCGACTATAACATTCTGTGTCGTGCTTTGGTTCTCGAAGATTTGTTTCTGCTGTCATTCATTCACCCATCCAGTTGTTGTGATCGCTTTACATGGCATTTTCTTTTTGGTTGGTATGTGTTTCCTTTTTCCTGCGATCATTTCGCGCCCTTCTGTCGTGGGGTTCTTGTGATCTCCATTTTCTGTGGTTGGTGCAGCCGACCCTAACCTCCAACCTTCTTTTCCCTGCCCCGGCGTAAGCAGTTTTCCCTGCTCTCTCCCTAGGACGGCGTGTCAGGTTCTGTGCCATTCATTCACTTTAAAAGTCTGCGCCATATTTCTATTTTAGTTTGTTTCCTTCTGTGCGTGTACGCGAAGGGTGTGGCCGGCGGTCACAACACCCTGATTCTCATTCCGCTGTGTGTTTTCCATCAGTCTTCTTTCTCTGCTACTATACACATTTTTCCTTTTTAACCTTGATGTCTCTTGAGGGCCGCGCGGTGTGCAGTATGGCCCGCATGGGTAGCTTGCATTGCCAGTTCTGTCGCGTGCTTAATTTTTTCCTTAGTCTGAAGGTTAGCGTGGGGTTAGTAGTTGCCTCGAAACCTTGTCCTTGTTGTTCGCTGTGCTGAGCCTGCCATTTCAGGATGGCACTCGGGGAAAATAGGTATTTCCTGTGTTGTGCAGAGGGTTGCGAAATTCATATGTTAGGAAGATATATATATATAAATATATATATATATATATATATAATAGGGAATTAATTTTCATGTCTATAACAATATTAATGTTAATTCTAATTTATATATATTTATATGGTAGTTTTATATAAACATCTTGTAATTCAATTGCCAGTTAGTTTAGTATTGATAGTAAGGAAGAAGGTTAATTACTATTATTTATTTTATATTTACAATTATTTATTTATTCCGTTAAAATTTAATAGTAAGGTTAATTGTTGATTGTTATGCAATGTAGAGATAATTCGTTATAAATGTCACCTTCTTAAGATAAGTATATTTATACATATGTATGTGTAGGTTTTTAAATTGAAAAAAATTGTAATTTGATGGAACATTAGTCTTAATTTGATAGTAAAATAAAAGATAGATTACAATGGGGTTACTCTTGAATATTGTTTCTCTAAGTATATATATAATCATTTGGTTAAGTTGATGTTATATTAATATTGAAATTAATGCTTTGCTTATTTGTGTATGTGTGTGGATTTTATTTTAGATTAGTTTTAACTTGATAATAAATGATAGGTTGTTAGTAGTTTTAGTCAATGAGCATCTCGATTGAGAATCATGACGTGAAATTAAAATGTCTAAATTAAGAAGAATTTTGTGTGTTGAGTTACGATTTGGAGCGAATCATTTCATGTATCAAGACGGGTCTTACTTTATATAGTGTTAATGATTATTTTGAGTTATATCATTTCATGAATGATGGGGATTTTCTTTTATTAGGGAAACCTTAGAAGTGTATTATCCTGTTTAGGAACCCAAGAGATTCCAGAGGTGGGGTATGGTGGTTCTTCTGATTTTGTTTGGAGTTCAAAAAATGTGAAGCTTAGGGTTCGGTTTCATCATTGGATTGTGCCAAAATGTGGTAATGCTTCCTTGAGTTAGTGAGATGAGTATGCCTCACTTTTGATTGTCTTTTAATATAGTTCTTTTATGTGGTGCAATCTTTGTTGTTTTTGTGTTGAGATTGAATGATTAGAGGGAGTGGCTCTGAGTGGGTGGTCGGCGCACAAAGGGGCGCCAGGATATCCCTCGTCAGAGTAGATTTAATAAGTGATAATTAAAATAATTAACTAGGATTGGGTAGTAACACACTAAAAAGATAATTATTGCCTCGTCCGCCTTTGAGTGCTATCACAGACTAAAGGGGACTGAGAAGGCCGTGGTTGGCATGTTCATTGCCTTATCTTTGTGAAGGGTAACTGATCCGCATGAGCAACCCTATGGGGCGGCACCTTGAGATAGGTAGTCTGGATAACCATAGATGGAGGCGGCTCCTAGCGCTCGATTTTTTCTGGATAATTCGTCAGTAGACGGAGGTGGCGCCTTGCATTAGTTGTAGTCTGGATAATCCATGTAAGCCATGCGATGACACTCTCCTCTAACATTCATGTTTTTGTTGTCTTTTGGAAATCCTCTGGAATCGGTCATTTGCTTCATGTTGTTGTTCGAATTTAAATGCTTTTATGTGTTGTGTAATTTCTTTTCGTGGATTGTGAATTTATGTTTTGTTGGTCTTGGTCGGGAACCTCTTCCTTTGCAACTCCTAGCACGGGGGTGGTCGGGTGGATCGTGTTTCACACCCCGTTGGGATTTTCTCTTTTATTGCAGGCTCATTTGACAGTGTTGGGTTGCAGTTTCGGTGGATTTTGTTCGTGGGTTTCTGATCTATGCATTTATGTGGTTCTTATTATTGATGTACCATTCCCACCTAGTTGGGATAGTCTTGTATAATTTTGCACATGGTGCTATTGAATGTAATCATATGATGATGTAATGTACTGTAATTGTAACCTCGGTCTTGAGGAGAATTCATAATGGTGTTGTACTTTGGTTATTGTTTTATCATGTTTCCTATTTTGTTGTTACTGATGGAATTACTATTGTGAATGGATGAATTTATGGATCATGTAATAGTTGGGTAATTATTTATTTTAAGTAGCAACCTCATGCTCCTCAAAGGATTAAGTTATGCAAATTGATTAATGGTGATGTTATGTTATTTACTACTCTCTTTAAGAAAAAAAAAAAAAATTGGTTGCATTTTTACTTAATTCCTTTGGGGTTGCGTGGCGGGGCGTTACACATAATATGAAGGATGAAGGAAATCATAATAGTGTGATGAATGAATAATTAAGAATATAGGAAATGAACAAGAATAGATACATGTGTAAACAATCAATAAAAATAATGTAAGAAAATGAGATGGTAGTTTATAAAAAAATGAAGGTAAAGGTGTATGGATTAAGAGTGTGATGGAAGGATGGGTGAATCAAGGGGATTCTAAGCAAGGACCAAATCATGGTGGGATAAAATTGATGATAGATAGAGTTGGATAGGTCATGCTCTCATTGAGATATATGTGATAATTTTTATCAAGTAAATTTAAAAATGGGGATGACCATGTATTTGAGCATACAATCAAAGAAAGGGTGTGAGATAATAAATATAAAAATTGAATAGAAAATATAGGAGTTAAATGGATAGATAGGGGGAGTGGGAAAGAATAGAAACAAGGTGTAACTTGTTGGTAGATGAGAAATATGATGAAGGAAGATGTCATGAATAGGTAATGTATGTAGATTCCCAATAATAAAAATGGATGGGATAAATTGTGGAATGAAGAAAAAAATAATGAATAAGAAACTTGAGTGAATGATTGGAGTTAAAAGGGATGAATAGATGGGTGGGATAATTTTCCTTAAGGAAAATGTCTCCAACCTCAAAATATATAGTATAGATGTATTTATTGTAGTCATCACAAAAATTATGATGGAATGCAATGTAATTGATTGACAAAACTCTTTAGTACAATAAAAAAGACATTTCACTTTCTTCATCTGATTGGAACAAATAAAATGCTCACATTGTTTGAAGTGTTGGAAAACACACTATCCCACGTCAGTTAGTTTGTTATGAAAAGTTTTGTTTCATTACAATTGAGAATGTAATGAAGCCCACTTTTAATTTTTTGAACAACTCTTTGCTTCAGTAAAAAAGGCATTTCATTTTCTTCATCTGATTGGAACAAATAAAATGGCCACACTGTTTACAGTGTTGGGAAACAAACTGTTTCATGTCAGTTATTCTGTCATGATTTTTTTTTGTTTTGTATGCTCCAAAAATGTAATGAATTCCACATTCAAATTTTAGATTGGTGACGTAAATATGGAATTTCCTTTTTTCATTTGATTGGAACAAATAAAATTCTCACATTGTTTGTTGTTGTAATACACCTCCGTGTCGGTTGCTTTGGACTTGTGTGTAAGTTTATGTGTGTGCTTCATTGATTACTGTATTATTTGATTGTGTGGAAAATATAATATGTTAGTAATCATGTTTAAATAATTAATTAAATCATAAGTGATTTGTAAAGTTATTTAAAAATATGATTAGAAATTAAAATAATAATCAATTAAGTTAAATCAAATGATTTAGAACCAATGATCAAATCAAACTAATTTGTTAAAAGTAAAAGTGATATTATTAGATAAATTGATTTAAATTATTGAAGTTAATAATAATTATGAACAAAATAATCTTGAAAAGATAATTATTATAATAAGAAATTTAAATGGATAAGGAAATAGGAAGCTGAAGTGTTTTAAAGCCAAAAATGAAACTTCACCTATAGAGCATTTGGAAGTCGAAGAGAGCTGGAGAATATGAAGAATAAATAAATAAAAGTTGTGGTAGTTTGCAAAATATTAATGGTGTTTTGAAGAAAATTTTGTAAATAGTTGTTTTTAATTATTTTAATATGCATGTGTTTATTTAAATTGATTGTGGAAATGATAAATAAATAAATAAATAAAAAGCTCAATCTTTTGTGTATTCGAATGGATTGGAATTTTATTTTTTCAAAAAGAAGTGACTTTTGGCATTCGCTAGAAAAAGAAATGGAAGAGACTTTGGTGTGAGATTTTATTTAGAGGATTTTGAATTGAAGGGAGGTTGCACTCTCTTGGGAAGAGATTTTGGAGAATTTGGCAGTCATTTTTCTGATATAGTATTGCGTTCTTTTATTCTTCTGAGAATTCATGTGAGGATTAAGATTTAAGTTTGAGGGAGGATCTTGGAGCTGCTGCTAGAAGGATTGGATCAGCAAGAAGGATAAAGCTTCAACAGTTATCTACAGGCGCAGGACGTCAGGTTCTCCTTCTTCTTTTAAATTATTTTCTTTATAGCATCAAATGAAATAAGAATTCCTTGCTGTGAATGAAATTTTCTCTTGAATTGAAATTTAATGCTTGTAGAAAATTCTCGAATCTTTAGAAATGCTTTGGACTGTTTTTCAATCAGGAAAGCTTTACTGGGGTGGGACTGTTATTGATTTAAAGTGAAATTTTGTTGGGATTCTGGAATTGAACAGTGTTACTGTAGTTTTGTGTTAAAAATAATAGTGAACTAGTAAAAGAATAACTCATGACTGTGAATTTGAGGTTGTGCAAATTTCCATTTGTAGATAAATTTTACAAATATATTCTATGTTTAAATATTTATATTGAAACAGTAAATTGTACAATTGAAATTTATTTCTCTGTATTCGAAATATTTTTGTATGCAATATATATATGTATATATATATATATATTAGATATATATATATATATATGTATACACATATATATATAAATGTAAAAATAGCATCAAAAGAAAAATTTAATTAAGATTCAAGTTTCTGTTGTATTATATTTGTTTTGAAATTATAAATAAATAAATAAATAAATAAATAATATTTGTTTTGAAATTATTTGTATATATATATTTATTAAACTTATTTATTCAGATTCCACTGATTATTTAATTTTGTCAAAATAAAACATTCTGTTTCTTTTTTTAAAATAAAACAGAATCTGTTTAAAATGGAAATAATAATAAAATAGAAAGAAATCTGTTTTTTGTTATTGATTTATTAAATTACCAACTATAAGAAGATAAGTTAGTAGAAAAATCAATTTATGAATATATGGCAGCATTGATTTATTTAATTCTTGTTTTGAGTGAATATTTTGAAATAGAAAGGAATTCCTATTAATTTGTTAAATTGTGAAATTTGATAGGATAATATAGTAGAAGGGCAATTTATGAATATATATATATATATATATATATATATATCAGCATTGATTGTCTAATTCTTATTTTTAAATGTGTATAGGGTGGAAATAGAATTTAATATAAAATTGAATAAGTTATTTTATTTATGAAGTTAAGTCTTGTAGATTTGTTGAATTCTTAGAAAAGATTTGTTCTCTTTCTACTTTCCTCCCTTCAAAAGAATTAAAATATATATAAATATTCTGTTTCTTTTCTGATTAAAATTATATTTTCTGTTAATTTAACTGTTATTTAGAAAATAGATATTCATATATAGATTCTGTTTCTTTTCTGATTAAAAATAAAACAGAATTTGTTATAACAAAAATAATAGTAAAATAGGAAGAAATCTGGTTTTATTGATTTGTTAAATTTTAACCTTGAGAGGATATTGTTAGTAGAAAATTCAATTACGAAAGTAAGGCAGCATTGTTTATTTAATTCTTGTTTAAATGTGAATATTTTTGGGAATATAATTTATTATGGGATTAAATAAGTTGTTCTTTTTATTTTATTTTATTTTTATGAAATTTCATCTTGTAGTATTGTTGGATTCTTAGAACAGATCTATTCTCTTATTATTTTTCCTCCTCAAAAAGAATTAAAATATATATATAAATACGTAGTGGTTTTAAAGGGTAATTGTGTGTGTAAATTTATTTAGATAGATTTAAGTTTTTAAGGTAGTAAGTTCTAATATGTAGTTTAAGAATTTAGAATATTGTTATTATAGTCATTTTAAAGTATAGACAATTGGTCTTAAATGGTTTTCACAATTAATTTAAATATTGGAAGTGAATGTTAAGTGAGTATGATGAAAGGGGAAATTTAAATGTATGGGCATAATTAGAGATTGATTAGGGTATTCTCGAATTGGCTAGTTTATTGGTAAAATGGGATTTTAATCTTTTGAAAATTGACTTCCTTTATATTCATTTAATGGTTGAATTGTAAGCTCTCTTTATGGATAAGTCTTTTAGAATACTTGTGATGATTATCATGAATTGTTTTAGTTAATTGAGTAATTCCGTTTGGGGATGTTGTAAAGTTATTTAGTTCTGGTTGTTAATTGATGGGTTATTAAATATTGCTCTTGTTTGAATCTTTGGTTGTTGTTTATTATGCGAAGTGATGTGTGGTTGAGTATTTAAGGTGTTCTTAAATTTGGTGCCTTGGATGCTTGGTTGAATGCTTTTACCTCTGTTGTTGAAGGATTGTTTTTGGATGGTTCCATGTTGGTGTGAATTCCTTTGGAGGTTAGTTTTGATTTAAGGAATCCTTTGTCATTTAAATTTGTGTTGCAATGTAATTGGGAACTTGTATTTTTGTTGATGAATTGTGGGAGGTTGATCTTCTTGGATTTTTGATTTATTTTGTATCAAAGTTGTTTATGTGGTTTGGATGGGGTGGTTGATCTTTTAATGTATTCACTCATTATTTTTGAATTGAAAATAGATCTGGTGGCCTTGCAATTATTGTTGTCATTGCTATGTTTTTGTTTTTATGAAGGTGATTTGCGTACCATCATAAGGGGATTCTTGTGAGGAGAAAATTGAGGTCTCCCATGGAATGCCTAGTTGGTGGCTTTTGGTTTCTTTAAGTGATTTCGTTGAATTAAAGGTTGATTTTCTTTTGTGTTTTCCTATTTGAGGTGACACCATTGTTGATTATGGATGGGTTTTGATGAATCTTCTCTCTTTTATGGATTTTTTGATTTACTCTCATATTTGAGGAATTTTATCCTTGTGTTGGAATTATTGGAGAAATACTCATGTGGCTTCACTTTACCCTTGTTTGTGGGTTTTCATTCTTTTGGCTTCCAGAGGCTTGAGATGATTGATAATTGATGTTCTCTCTCTTTATGTGCCTTGCTTTGGCAAGTGTTTTGGTTTCATGATTTTAAAAGGGTTGTACGAGAATTGTTGAGACTTAGATATTGTATTTATAGCGAGATGGGTAATGCCTCGCATACTTTTATGATGTAATTCTTTGTTCAAATTATGATGGTACAACCCTTGGTTTTTTTTATGTTGTTGGGTCTCTAGGGAGAGTGGCTCCTCATGGGGGCCAGTGCCCTGCGTAAGGGGAAGAGCACAGGAGAACCCACGAGTGAGTTAGTAATCAAGTGAAAACCTAATAATTAACCTAGGTGGGTTGGGTAGTAATATCATTACAAGATTTAAAAAAAATGGATGCCTCGTCTTCATTAGTGCTTCCGCAAACTAATGGAAGGCTGAGAAGGCCGTGGTTGGAAAGGTCGTAACCTCATCCTCATGAGAGGTTATTGGCTCCGCATGAGCTACCCTATGGTGCCGGCGCCTCAAGCAGGAGGAAGGGCCAGGAGATCCATAGATGGGGGCCGGTGCCTCATTTTGGAGGAAGGGCCAGGAGAACCCATGTAGGCTATGCGATGACACTCTTCCTTAGTTGCCCATTTGTTTTACTTTATTGTGTTCCTCTGGAAGTAGGTTATGGGAGTTGGTTTAGATTGTTGTTTTAAATTGATTTAAATTAAATTATGATTATTGTTTTAATCCATCTTTAGTATGTTTTGCGGTCTTGTATGATCTCATTTATATTTGATTTATGATCTTGTATCTTATGATACTGTGATATGATGTTATTGTGTTGTTTGGAACTGTATTATGTTTATTAATTTAGTTGATTTGGAAGTGTTTCATGATCATCCTTTGGTTACTTGTTACTGGTCATTGCTTTGATTTATGTGATGAGATGTATGATTTTTTGGTTGTTGTTGATTATGTCTTTGTAATCCTTGAGTTTTATGATACTTTTGTATGTTGTGGAGTCTTGTGGTTTCCATGTTTGGATGTTCTTGGTTGAGGACTCTTCTTGTCAGCTCCTAGCACGGGGGGTGGGTCTTCAGATTCACATGGTTGGGTGGAACATGCTAAGCACCCCATTGGGTCCCTAGTCGAGGATTGAGAGGTGCGGATTGGTGCGGTTGCAGCGACTCCAGAGTTGTATCTGTCCTAGAGCCAGTTTTCATCTATTTATTTGTATCATGTTATCTTGTGTATGGTTTCCATTTATGTTTGGAAACACTTTGGTATCATTATACCTCTTGAGGATTGTACTGTAATGTAATTTTAACTCGGTGCGGTTACTGGCCATGGCAATTGTAATTCAATGTGTTAAGTTAATTATGCATATGTTGTATTTGTGTACTCAGATGGTTTCTTTTCAATGCTTTATTTTGTATGTGTTATATTTGTTAATATTTACTTTGTTAATGTCTATATCTTTGGTTCTTATTATTGTCATTATGTGGATCTCAGTCTCGTAATGACTCCTCGTGTACCCCAAGGGATGTATGTGCTAATGAATCTACTTAATTGAAATTCATGTTATGATTTAATGTGTATTATATGTATGTTATGTTTACTTTAAAAAAAAATTGTGCTGTGTTTATTGTTTAATTTTCCTTTGGGGTTCGCACGACGGGGTGTTACAGTTGTTGGAAAACAGACTGTCCCATGTCAGTTAGTTCATTATGAAAATATTTGTTTCATTAAGTTTGCTATTTTTTTTATTCAACATTTTAATGTTTCCATTGAATATGAATTTTATTCCAGTTGCATGTTTTTGTATTTGATTTCTGGTTTTGAATATTGATTACTGAAAAAATAACTTGTAGAGAACATACGATCTACATCAACCACACATTAGGATGGCAAGGAAAATCCTTTCCTAATAGGCAAGTAAAGGATGCAATTTGGCTTGTGCCCCAATTGGAAAAGAATTCACATCCTTTTAAGACCATTCAACATACATAATTAAAGTTGATTCTTGTGTAAAAGATTGCAAACTAAATTGTTGAATCAAAATGGTTACGCAAAAGCAAAGTTATGTTGATAATTGAAAAATCCTATCAATTACAAACAAGATAGAAAGAAAAATCAGACGGTAAGAACTACAATTCAGAATCATGTTAATTTGAAAGCTTTGTAAATGTCAAAATTCCCTGCAAAAGGAAGCAGGAATATGTTTTTTTTCTATTTCCAAGAAACATCTTCCAAGTTTCCACCCTTGATTCAAGCACATATACAAGATAATGAAGATGAAACATATTATCCTTGATTGTTAAAAGAATGGTGGTGCATGGTTGATCATATTATTCCAAGAGCAGTGCCTATTTCATGGGGTTATAAAGTCATACCAAACCAAATGAAAAAATATCATATATGTAATAGGTAACTAATTAATACAAAAAAATGAAAAATCATATTGCTTATGGTAACCATAGTGTGTTATGTTTTAACTATCCATAAAAGTTCAAAACAACACTGTATTAGTTGTATTAACAAGTGTGAGGCAATAGCTAATTAAATAAAAATGCTATTGATATTGGATACATTCATATCTAGAAAAATGTTTGAAAAAATTTACAAACATTTTTGACTAAATTTTTTGCAAATGTTGGCTATAATAACTAAATAGTTTGTAAACATTTTCAACTGTATCAACCATTTATGAACAAGTGTAATTTCTACATTCTATGTATTATGAGGGATTTGACACACTTTGATTGTCAAGGTAGAATTCATGGCATACAACGTAGGCATCCCGTAATTTGCATGTATCAACTTAAATGATGGTTTGACACAGTGGACCTTGAACATGATAGTGTAGTCAAATTTGAACACAGCAAGCAACCATTCCTCCAAAGGACCCATGTGATAACTAATTTAAGATTCCCCCTTAAGGAATCTTATAAATCTCATGCTCAACTTGTTCGAAATATTGTGCTTGTGGATGATTACTTTTGGTTTAATGTACACCTTCCAGATGCATCCAGCTAGGAAGAGGTCTCAAATCTCTCGGTAAAGATACATTGGCCAATCACACAAAATTATAATCTCTATTTGTAGATTATAATATTTAATGTCCATGCTCACTTTTTCCCATACACCAAAGACGCTATTAAAGAAATGAGCATAATTATGATATTTAACTTCACTATGGTTTGGACCTTTTGTGTCAATTCTCCTTAACATCTTTTCCCACAACCTATACGGGAGACCCAATTCATCTATCCAAGAGAGGATATTACATGGAAGATATGTGTGGTAATTGGTCAACCGACTAGAGACACATGTTTCTGCATTGCACAATATTTTCTATACCTGCATCAAAAAAATTATTAGCTTTCACTCTCAATGCTAACCAACAAGCAGTTGCAAAGCTACATAAAAGTATTGAAGAAGGTGCATGTGTAGTATGTGCAATGGAAAAATAAAAACACACAAGTGGAGCAACATGTACTACAAATCCTAAAATGAACAAGGAATCTTCAATGAAAACACACGAAAATAAGTGACCAAAGTGAAAGAGAGATAATGTTTTGACTGAAGAGATTCTACCTATTCTTAGAAACTTGAGGAAGGAGCATGTTCAGTATGTGCAATGGGAAAATGGAAAAGTACAACTGGAGTAACAAGTACTAAAATGCCTAAAACGAAACACAAAACAAAATTTTCAGAAGATACAATTGTAGTCTCTAATTAGAAAGACACTCTCAATGCTAACCAAATAGTGGTTGCAAAGCTACACAATGGTATTGAAATGTTGTGCATGTGCAATACATGCAAATAATGTGACAATATATGGGATAGTGTGTTTTCCAACATTGAAAATAAGGTGAGCATTTTTTTGTGCAATGGACAAATGATAATGCACAAGTGGAGCAACATGTACTACAATTCCTAGGATGAAAAAAAATCTATTATGAAAACACTTGAAAAGAAGGGACCAAAGTGAAAGAGATAGATAATGTTTCGACTGAAGAGATTCTACCTATTCTTCAGAACTTGAGGAAGGAGCATGTGCAATATGTGTAATGGGAAAATGGAAATGCACAACTGGAAGAGAAGGTACTAAAATGCATAAAATGAAATAAAAAACAACTATTTTAGAAGAGACAATTGCATTCTCTAATTAGAAAGACACTCTCAATGTTGACCAAAAGGCACCTGCAAAGCTGCATAATAGTATTGAAATGTCGTGCATGTGCAATATGTGCAAATAATTTGATAATATGGGACAACATTTTTTCCAACACTTAACATCTATACAAAAAAAAAATTAGAAGATACAATTGCATTCTCTAATTAGAAAGACACTCTCAATGTTGACCAAAAAGCAGCTACAAAGCTACAATATTGAAAAAGGTGCATGTGAACAACTTTTGGGAACAAATTTATGTAATGAAGACACAACTGCATTCTCTAATTAGAAAGAAACTCTCAATGCTTACTTCATTACATTCTTGAACTGCACAAAGCATAAACTTTTCATGATCAAATAGCTAACAAGGGACAGTGTGTTTTCCAACATGGCAAATAATGTGAGCATTTTATTTGTTCCAATCAGATGAAGTGAAATGACATTTGGACTGTAGCAAAGAGTTGTTAAAAAAATTGAAAGTGGGCTTGATTACATGTTATTGGTCGTAACAATTTTTTTTTTCATAACTAATTGACATGGGACAATGTGTTTTCCAACATTGCAAACAATGTGAGCATTTTATTTGTTCCAATCAGATGAAGAATGTGAAATGTCATTTTCATTGTAGCAAAGAGCTATTGAAAAAAATGAAAGTGGTCTTCAATGTATTCTCAATAGTAACGAAACACAAACTTTCATAACAAACTAACATGGGATAATGTGTTTTCCAATACAACAAACACTGTTAGCATTTTATTTGTTCCAATCAAATGGAGAATGTGAAACACCATTTTTTACTATACCAAATAGTTGTTCAAAAAATTGAAAGTCAACTTGATTACATTCTTGGTTGTAACAAAAAAAAACTTTTCATAATGAACTAACTGAAATTTGGACTGTGTGTGGGTGCTGCCACAATAGTGGTTTACACTTTTTGGGAGATCTTGATTTTTACTGAAATCACATATTTTTAGAAAATATAATGATTTAAGCCTTCAAAAGTTCAATTTAAAGGATTCCAATTGAAGAGATTTTGATCAAACCACCTTAGACCAAGCCCCCTTGGATAGAACCCTGCTAGTTTTAAACCGTGTCTATAACATAGTCTCCTTTACACCTATCAAAATGCTAGTAAAAAACCAATTTTGATTTACCTTTTGGGGGATCAAATGAAATCATTTAATTTTATTTTTTGTAAGTATGTTGTCCTTATTACAAGCTTCCAAAAAAGTATAATTTTATTTAAATTCAATTTGATTATTATATTTATTTTTTATTTCTTGTGAATGTAGGATTTTCACTAAAAATCAAGCTCTCTATTCTGCACATGTGAAAAAATAGTAGATTATCAAAAAAAAAATTGAAAAATATTAGCGCACCAGATAGTGAAGTCCTTGATCCAACAAAAAATCAAAAAAATGAATTTTGATACATACAAAAAAAGTTACGCATTATACGGTCATGCTATGTCTGAATTGTAATTGGTTTGAATTTGAAACTTCAAGATTAAAGAAAAAATATTCAATAAAAAACCATCTAACCAAGTGGAAGCACAAGATATCAAAGTTTCAAAACTAGTTTTTGAGGGAGATGGAAAAAGAAGTGCAATCTAATTCTAGAAATTTTGAAAAAAATATATTTAGAATCTACAGACAAAATTTCATGAAACTCTAGTTTGCATCATCTTCAAATTCCTCACGATTTAGCCACTATAGGAACCAAAAGTGAAGATTTAGTTAAAAATATTAATTTCAGCATCCAATTTGGTAAAAAATTGTAAACCACTATTATGGGAGCACCCATGTTTTCCAACAGTAAATAAATTATGCAATAATTTTATTTGTTCCAATAAAATGAAGAAAGTGAAATTTCATTTTGAAAGTGGAATTCATTACATTCTTGGTTGCAACGAAACAAAAACTTTTCATAACAAATTAACTGATATGGGATAGTGTGTTTTCCAACACTGCAAATATTATGAGAAATTTTTTTGTGCAATGGAAATATGGAAATATTATAAGTGGAGCAACATGTACTAGAATGCCTAAAATGAAAACGGAATTTGTTATGAAAACACTTGAAAAGAAGTGACCAAAGTGTAAGAGATAGATAATGTTTTAACTGAACACGTTCTTCTTGCTCTTCAATGGTTGAGGAAGGAGCACATGCAGTATGTGCAATGGGAAAATGGAAATACATGACTGGAGCAATAAGTACTAAAATGCATGAAATAAAAAAGGAATCTATTCTACAAGCACTTGAAAAGAAGTGAACAAAAAAAGAATGAGTTGGGTGGAGACATGAAAGTTTGATGTCAAAATTGTAGATAAAATTTCTGAACAAATTTTAGAAAGGATGAGATGCTTACCTACAGAAGAAGGTTCACTGATGTATGCTTCTACAATCCTTAGTAGCTCTTCAAGAAGCACTAAAATGAACTCACGTTGGCCAACATCAGCCTGCCATAGTAGCCAAAATTTTATAAGGAAGCATGCTATTGCATAATGTCATACCAAAAATTGGACTTACCTACGTATAGTTGTTAAATTGGAACCATAGCTTCCATTGGGTTAACACTTGTAAAAGATAGTCATCAAAAAGGAATCCTTTCCCCAAATTGCAATGTTGAATCCAACAAAAAATACCAAAAAATGAATTAGAAATTTTATGACATGGTAGAAGCTGCTTAATGGAAAAAGAAATCTGCAATATGATTCCTATTACAATATAGAAATTGAAACGGGTTTTCCCATAGTCACCCATATTAGATGTCGTATCCCTTGCCCCATCCATAGTAGTTGTGCCTGAAGTCTCACATTGCATATTGACATTCACATTAAATCTATTGTATGTGGACAAGGGAAAGGAGTCACATAGAGGAGTTTGATGATCTAAATATTGTGTAGCACACTTCATACGATGGGTTGCATCTCGACGATGATCCCTGCTTGAACTAAATCATGGACACAGGTGAATGGTGTTAGTTGTAGTTGCATCAAGATCATGAATGATTTCAAATGGAAATACATTATATTGGTGTATATCCTATAGAAACCTCTTGATGCAGTCTACATATGATTGTACTTGCTCTAGACACTAGGGCGGTGTATGCATCACTTCAAGATTTCATTTGTGTCATTCCAAATACATATTTTCTACAAATTTTCATCATACTCATGACTGATGGAATGAGCTTGTGTAGGGGTGAGAATATTAGGACTATTTTCTTGGACACCCCCTGTGACAATGTCTCATTTAAATCTATCCCTATATCAATTGGTTGACCTCCCTCATCTAAATGACCGCACACAAGAAAATTATATTAGGCAATAGAAAATACAAAACATAATTGTGTCCCATAAAGTAACACACTTGAAATTTAAATTCACTTACCGTGGACCACTCCTTCAGCAACGGATGATATTTTAATCAATTCAACAACCTTAAGGACATGCTTGCAATTATTCCCATGTAAACTCCAAGGGCACTCACAAACAAAAAAGTGCTCACCAAATTTATGAATAAGGTAGTGGTTGCACCTACTTTTACTTTTCACCTAGTGCCATCTAGGATGTGTTTCATCGAGAACACAATCATCATTTGAAATTGACTTTGCCCACTCCAAACAAGATTGAATATTTAGAAACTCATAGTTCATCAAAAATCCATAATACTACAACTTTTCCTTTTGCCTAAAGAATGGTTCCATTTTATACATAAGTGTGTAATACAAAGAGTCCATTCGCCTTGTGCAATTTTTTTGACATCGATCACACAAGTATCAAGTTTTGAGCATGCAATGGTATGACTCAATGGCTGCATTTGTATCCTAGTTGACATGTGGGAATAGTCTAAAAATTTTCATCCACATGGTTGCGAAAGAAAGGAAATAGTCAAGTAAACCACAATGTATTAGAGGTAACTTAAAAGAATGTGAATGGTGGGAATCAAAAGAGGTGATAGAAATTGTCAACTCACCAATTTGACCAACTTCTTTCTTACCAGGTCTTCTTGAAGTGTACTCTAAAAATCGGGGCTAATCATTGAACTCCTCAAAGAAAGATTTCAATAGTTGAGTGATGTTGTATTTGCTATCACCAATCACCATCATGATCGTGCCAAGTCTATGTAAGATGTCCATTTCCCTTTCCTTGGTTGTGTACTTATGTACGTTCTTTAGCCAAGCCGTTTTAATGTGTCAAATGCATAGAAGCACATGGCATCAAAAGAAATCCTTAATAGAAAATACAAATGATATGGTTTAGTTCTCATCTGCATGACAATGTGGCATTGAAAATAAATAGCAAATGAGAAAGGTACAAAAATGAACAAAGAGATGCACATATTGTATGGCCTAATTTTTTACAGTGGCATCATTGGTCAAAAATGCATTAATTCTCCAGTCAAGTCTGGCTCTTCTTCCATGGGCATGCAATTCGTGTAGCCACGCATAAATATCCTCAATCTTGTTTCATGAGGAGAATACCCATACAACGGGCACACCACTCTGTTGCTGATAAAAAAGGAACAAAGTATACAATTCGTATTGTAGACATAACAAGTCAGTGTGAGCATTTTCAAGTTTATAGCTAGTAATATCATTGAAAATATAAATAACTCTTTGTCAATGTTTCTAATGCCTCAATCCATATTTGTTAGTGGTAAACATGCAATTCATGGAGATGACTGAATTGTGCAAGTGGCAAACCATCTTATCCAACTTCCATGGAGGTTGAACCTCGATAAAGAAAGTTGTATCATTCCCATGGATCAATTGAAAGTAGAAGTTGTCAAAGTCTTGTCCATTCCACATTATGATACTTGTTGAATCCAATATTTGTTTATGTGCATGAATAGAAAGAACTATTGAATAGGACCATTGAGAGGGGGGTGAATCAGTTGTCACAAATTTTAATCCGCAATTCAATTACTAGAACTAAAACTGCTTAAATGATTAATCATCAAATGCCAATGCAAAAATTCAAATCCAATGCATAAACATAATAACACTAAATTTATGTGGAAATCCAAATAAGGGAAAAGCCATGGTGAGGATTAAATCATACTATAGAGAATATCAAAACCGATTACAAAAAGGATCACTGCCTAAGATAATTCCTTCTACTCACTGCATCCAAAAACTCAACATTAAGCTTCACACTAATCTACCACACACATAACTCACACACAATTTTTGAATAGTATCAAATTCAAGCACGCTCTTTCACTTATATTCCTTCTTAAATTATTTTTTACACTTTTCATTACTAGCTCATCCTATATTTATACTATTTCCAACCTTGAACAAGATACAAATTCGGCCATCCCTTTAAATTCAAATTAGGTCCCAAAAAATCCTAGGGTTGAATTAGAATGAGGGAGACCCAAACACACACTTCATTGAGACCCAAAATAGATCCAACACACTTCATCAACTTTGAAGATAGTTCTTACCACACGGTCGACCAAACCAATGTAAAACACGTAGAACAATTAAGCTCAAAACTTCCTTAAAACAAAAATATCTTCAATGCAATTAGAACATCTTAAATATAAAACCACAAGTGAAAAGACTTCATCAAAGAGAAATCCATACCAAAAAAATTTCTCCTAGACCTCAGTCAGAACACAAAAAAATATAGTTCAGAACTAGTGAACACAACTTGAACTTCACAATGAACCAATAGCCAAAAATCTTTATATAGCAACCTTCAACAACCATGACCAACATATCTAAATCACACAAACATAGGGACAAGTATTGGATCATCATGAGGAACAACTGAATACCTATAATATTTATTTAATACAATTTTCTCAATATCCTCAACATATACGACCAACAACAACTAGTAGATAACTAGTTGACCAGTTGACATGAATGACAACACTTCTGTTCCTTTTTCCATTCTTGCAAAAATCTCCCCCTTTGTCATTGATGGCAACACATGATGTGAAAAGCCATCAAAGACACCATACCAGTTCTAAATATACTTCTCAACATTTTTCTTTTTGCTTCTCCCCCTCAGAAGATCATCTACCTCATTACCTTCTTTCTCTCATTAGCTTTCTTCTCCTTTTTACATGCTTTCTCTCTCCCTTTGACATCAATGGCAAAGGAAAAAATATATATTCATTGAATCTTCCTTTGACATGAAAATAGAATACTCACAATGATAACACTTGAAATTACGTACTCCCCCTGAGAGGTAGCCACCAAAACATTAGTCCAAAAAGATAGAACCATGAATCCACCAGACTGATGCATCTTAGTTTATGAAAGGAGGGAAAATAACCCCTAACTTCTCCCAGAGATACTCAAAAGTATCTTTAGGAAGAGCCTTTGTAAATATATCAGCAATCTGATCCTTTTTCGGAACATACTCAAGCTTGACTTCATTTTCCATGACCTTCTCTCTCAAGAAATGATATCTAATAGATATATGATTCATCCTCGAGTGCATCACAAGATTCTTTGAAATATTAATTGCACTTATATTATCATAGAAGATAAAAATAGGATCAACATATAACATTGTGATATCTTTCAATGTGTATTTCATCCATAAAACTTGTGTACAACAAGATGTATTAGCAATATACCTAGCTTTAGCAATAGACAAAGATATTAAATCTTGCTTCTTTCTCAACCATGCCACCAATTTGCATCCAAGAAAGAATGAACCACCACTTGTACTCTTCCTCTCATCTACGCATCTGGCCTAATCTACATCTATATATACACTAAGTTTAAAGTCAATATCTTTAGGATACCATAAGCCATAATCCATAGTGTTATTCAAATATCTAAATGTTCTTTTAACTACAACAACATGTGTTTCCTTCGGATCTTCTTGAAATCTAACCACAAGACAAACCACATGCATAATATATGGTCTAGTAGTAGTTAAATATAGTAGTCCACCAATCATAGATCTATACTTGCTTTGATAAACCTTAGGTGAATCAACATCTTTACCCAATTTTCAACTAGTCACCATAGGAGTACTTACTAGTTTGGAACCATCCATCCTAAACTTCTTAAAAATCTTTCACATATGTAGACTATGAAATGAAAATTCATTTCTTTGTTTGATTAATCTATAGCCCAAGAAATAAATTCATCTCCCCAAACATAGACATTTCAAATTATTTTTGTATCTCTTCCGCAAACATCTTGCACATCTTTTCATTTCCTCCAAAGATAATGTCATCAACATATACAACTACAATTAAGATTTTGTCATTTTCAATCTTAAAGTACAAATTATTGTCTATTGGCCTTTGTTAAATCCTTGCTGAATAAAATACTTGTCTAACCTTGCATACCAAGATCTTGGAGCTTGCTTCAATCCATATAAACCTTCCTTCAATCTACACACCATATCTGGTTGATCTGTTAACTAAAATCCTTCTAGTTGTTCCATGCAGACTTCTTCTAACTCACCATTTAGAAATGTTGACTTGACATCCATCTGATAGACTTTGAAATCTTTATAAACAAAAAATAGCAAGAACATTCTTATATATTCCATTCTTTCTATCAGGGTAAAAGTCTCCTAGAAATATATGCCTTCCATTGTGAGTAGCCTTTACACACAAGCCTTTCTTTATTTCTAACAACTTCTCCATTCTCATTCAACTTGTTTCTGAATACCAATTTTCATCTAATGATATTTTTATCTACCGGTCTTGGGACCAATTCCCAAGTCTGGTTCTTCTCAATCTGCAAAGTTTCTTCTTTCATTACTTCCTTCCAATGTTCATCTTTACAGGATTCACTTACTATCTTCGGCTCAATCTCAAAGAATAAACACAAATTTACTTTAGCAACTTTGCTTTTGGTTATAACACTTTTTGTCTTGTCTCCAATAATTTGATTGTCTGAATGATTCCTTTGTACATATTTTAGTGTCCTAGGGGACATCACTGAAGCATCTTCTTCTCTTTAATTTTGTTGATCCTATTTTTTTTGCTCATCTTTATCTTTTTCTTCCACAATTTCTTCTATTCTTGCACTGTCATGTTCATTAGACACATTATCCATCAATATCAATAGAATTCTTTATTGTCTCGTCAACAGGTTCACATTCAAGCTTTCTACAATATTTCTCATTCTTTTATTGAAACATATGTATGCCTTGATTTTGGTAGAGTATCCAAGAAATATGCGAAGTCATCACTTCTTGCAGATCAAACTTGCCCAAATTTCCTTCATCTCTTTTGATATAGCATTTACTTCTAAATACCTTGAAATATTTAATTGTTTAGGAATTCTTTCGTTCTATAGCTCATAGGGAGTCTTTGTATTGTTTTCTCTTGCTTGAACTTGATTGAACACATATACAATAGTATGAATAGCTTCTTTCCAGTAAACTTCTAGTAATCTAGCTTCAATGATCATTGACCTAGCAGCCTCTCGATCTGTTCTATTTTTCCTTTCAATGACTCCATTCTGCTTAGGATTTCTCAGAGCAGATAACTTTCTCTTATTCCATACACTTCACAAAACATATTGAACTCATGGGAGGTGAATTATCCACCTCTATCAAATCTTAAGCATTTTATCTTCAAATTCACTTCATTTTCAACCATAGCCTTGAATCTATCTAATGCATCCTATTTCTTTATAAGAAATGTAACCCATGTATATCTAGAATAATCATCAATTAAAAGCATAAAGTACCTTTCACCAAGTAGATTTCGCACTCCCATAGGACTACATAGATATGTATGAACTAAATCTAGGAATCCAATAGTAGATTGTTTTCTTGATCTATAATGATTTCTTGCTTGCTTCCCAAATTGACAATTCCTACAAATATCATTAATAGGCTTTGTAATTCTTGGTAAATCTCTCATGGCTTGAACAACACTAATCCTTTCCAAGTTATCAAAATTCATGTGACACATTCTCCTATTCCATAACCAACTATCATTTATCTGAGTCATAAAACATCATCCATCAACACCCTTAAGTTGATAAATATTCCCTTAAGATTTCTTTCTAGTAGCAATCAATGTTCCAAATGTCACATTTCTCATCCTTAAGCAAAAGATCATATCCTTTTCTACACATTTGACCAAATCTCAACAAATTATGTCTTAACCCCTTAACATAGTATTAAGCATCGTTAGTATGATGCTTGCCATCAAAACTTACTGCACCTATCCCACAAATTTTAGCACCAGTATCATCTCCAAACATAACCAAACCTCCATCATATTTCTCAAGCTTTACAAACTTACTCTTATCACCAGTCATGTGATGTTAGCAATCACTATCAACTACCCAAAAATTCTTTTCTTGTTTAGCATGTAGGGTAGAGATAGCCATACCTTGATTTTTCTCCTTCTCCTTCTCCAAAGGACTTTCCTTTACTTGTCTTTTTGAATTAGTAGAAGTAGGTTCATCCTTAATCACCAAGAACAAGCACTCATTATCATCTAGATCTTCATATTTTGAATCTTCATATGAAATACTAGCATTCTCATTCACATAGTAAGCTTTGTTAATATTCTTTCCTTTCTTTTCTTTCTCATATCTTTGTAATTTCTTTTTGCTCTTTTCGAACACTTTGCAACATAATGACCTATTTCTCCACAACTAAAGCACTTAAAGGTAAACTTACCTTCATACTTACCAAATCCTTTTTCTCATTCTTCTTAAAAATTTAGCTTCTATTTCGTCAAAGTTTTCTTCATTTGGATCTTCAGTTTTTGTAGCTTTAAAAGCAATCTTTGTTTTGCCTCCATTTGTTAGACTCAACTTTGTCATCTCATAAGATGTCAAAAATTCTAATAGCAGATCCTTAGTATAAGTCTTATAATCTATAGTCTGCTCAATAGCACTCACCTTCTCACTATAAGAATTAGGAAGAGTTCTAAGAATCTTCTTTACAATCCTGGCTTCATCTATAGTAGTTCCAAGAGATCACATTCCATCCACTACCTCATCCAATCTATGTGCATAAGCATTAACGTTTTCATCTTTGGACATATGTATAAGATCAAACTATGTTTCCATTTTTTTTAATTTCACCTCTTTAACTCTTTCATCACCATCATGTGCTCTTTCTAAAGCATCCTAGACTTCCTCAGTTGTCTTCAAATTTTGAACCTTAATCAACTCAAAATGTACTAGACTATTCTTCAAGATGAACTTTGCCTTATTATTCACTTCACGTACTCTAATTTCTTCAGGTGTACTCAGAACTTTAGCATGAGGAGTGTGGGGATTCTTATAAGCTTTCTCCACATCATATCCTCAATACTCCATATATTCTTCCATAATTACTTTCTAGATACCATAATTAGTTTCATCAAACCTTGGATAATCAAATACCATTTTGCTAGCCATCTTAGGCCTTCCTCAAGTAGTTAAGCTCTTCACAAAGGAACCAAGCTCTGATACTAATTGTTGAATTGGAAAAATGAGAGGTGAGTGAATCAATTGTCACAAATTTTAATCTTCGATTCAATTATTAGAAATAAAATTGCTTAAATGATTAATCATCAAATGTTAATGCACAAATTCAAATCCAATGCATAAACACAATAACAATAGATTTACGTGGAAAACCCAATGAGGGAAAAACCATGGTGAAGATTAACTCACAATATTTAAAGAATGCCAAAACTGATTAAAAAAAGGCCCACTTCTTGAAATAAGGCTCATTGCCTAAGATAAGGACTCACTATCTAGACTCACTATCCACAAGGCTACAACCCAGAGGGCTCACTGCTACAAAGATACAGAGAAGAAAAGAATAATTGTTTTTTATTAGAGATAAAATAGGTTTTGAAGGGATCCCAAAACCCTTTACAAAAAGAACAGCTGAAGAAAAAGAAAATTACAATGAGAAAAGATCAGCCAAAAAACAACATGCCATCAACACTACATTAGCAAAAAAGAAGGAAAAAACTAGCAACACTACATATTCTTGAGGATATCTGTAGCTTCCATGTCTCCCGATATAGTCTTCTCATAATCATCCATAGATTTAGGCATATCTTTACGAGGGCCCCAACCTTCACTTTGTTCTTGTTTCCCATTCTAGCACCAAGCCCACCCAAATTAACCTCACTAATCAAAACACTTTGTACCCTAATAGCTCTATCAACAAAAGCCTCTTCCTCCATTTGCATACCACCAGCACTAGCACCCTCACCAAGATCCATCTCCTTGCAATTCTTGGCCAAATCAATAGGAGTGGAGATGCCCACAAACTCATAATGAAATAGCATTACCCTCCCCACCCTTCACCAAATTCACACTAATCCTTTCCAGCTGAGCTTCTAGGGTGAGGATTCTTTCTTCAAACTCTTGTTTCATCTTTACTGTTTGTTCAACAACAATCCTCCGAGACTCAAAATTTTTATTATCTTTATTCTAAACTAAGGATTCACTCAATTTACTCATCGCCCCCTAACCCTAACATTGGTCATGTTTATTTCATGAAACACCCATTTAAACAATTTAAACAAAGACATTGATCCCTCCTTTACCATTTCTAAAACATTGGAAACTTCCTCATGGTCAAAGTTAAAAATGTATTTACCCAAAAAAAAATCCTCCTAGGAGGAACTCACCTTATCCTAACTAATACCAACCTACTTTCCTTTACCTTCAGCCACTAGCATCTACATTTTATAGATTGAAATGAAATTTCCTTAGCAATAAACCTCCTTTTGTTCTACACCTCCATGTCCACACCCGAAGAGTAAAAGGTGCCCAACCCACCATCCAAATTCACAGGAATATTATCTTGTATGTCTATCATATGGCTAGCTGACCTAGTCACAATTTTCTTATTGCTACCTCTAACAAAGATTTTGGGTTCCCCAAAATCTCTAGCTCCTTCTTAGGGTTTTTCACTTAGGAGAGGAAAATGGGCCAAAATGACTTTGTTAACATTAGAAGAAATGGAAAGAGGGGTGTGAAGTGTGCATCTAGATGTGTTTAAATGCTAGAAACTTAATGAAAATGCAGATTAAGCAATGTATTCCAACCTAATACAAAAGTGTTGGAAAACACAATGTGTATTCAAACAAGTTGACTAGGAATGTAAACAAACTGAATCAGAAAAATAACCCAGTTGAAGATATGAACCTAGAAGTTGGAAGAGGCTAGAATGAGGCTCTAAATACTTTTAGAAGACACCAAAAATTCTCACTGGGATTGATTCGTCATGCATGGCGAATGAGTCATGTTTTTGCTAGAAAGTGCCAAAATCAGATTCGGGGAATTGGGTATCCAGATCTCATAAATCATTGTTCAAGCCTAGAAATGGGACTAATTTTCCATCAGTAGTGAATGATTCCTCTTATAGAAAATAGAAAATATCTGGATAGGATTATGTGGCTTAGGATCTGCACTTTTCTTTCTCATGAATCTCTGAATCTGAATCTATAAAACTAGACCTGTAGACTCTCTCCAAGCTTGAAATAGGGCTTGAAACACGTTGAATGAATTTGATGAGATGTGTACACCTTTTCTCACCTTCCCATTTGATAAATATAGATACACAAACACATGCAAAGGGGAAAAAGTGTTGGATATTAGGATATGGGGGTTTGCCTTGGTCAAACCCCTTTAGGTAATTAAACGAAAGTAATGAAATAAAGTTATAAGAAATACAACAAGGGAAATAATTACCTTGTCATGATGATTTGATCTTGAAATTGCAACAATGGAGGAAGATTCGGACCTTGAATGCTTTAGAAAGCTAACTTGAAGACTTCTAATGAAGAAACCCTAACTTGCTTGACTTGGATGAGAAGATAGAAGATGAATTAATGATGAGAAATGTAAAAATGAGTTTTTAGATGTAAAATGAGGATAAAAACACTTATTTATAGACAATTGTGCCTTAGTACCCGATAATACCTCATCACAGGCTGACATGTAGTGAAATTAAACTTTAAATTTCACTTTTTCCTGCTCAAAGGTCAAAATGGGGCCAGATAGGATTCATTCACCACATGTGGCAAATGGGTCCCACCTAGATGGGACTGATTCGCCATGCACGGTGAATGGGTCTCACAGTGGCCATTCCAATAGCTCAGAAGCCAAGGAATAAGGAAATAAGGTTTAATTTGCAACTTTGTCAGGTATTTGATCAATTAAAGCCTCAGGATGCACAATATGGAATATTAGGGACCTATTAGAGATGATGTAAATGTAAAATAGGTCTTGGGACACATAAATCAATGCAAAAGTGTGATTAAATACACTTTACAACACTAAAATTAGGTCCACATAACCTAGAAAGACACAAAAACAAATGTGAATGTGCAAGACATATTACAACACTAGTTTAACATTAAATTTAAGTTAAGAACCTTCTAGATTGATGTACTAATGTTATTAAACACATTTATAATGTTGAATTAGGGAGAAATAGGTTAATTAAGTCTAGAAAATTGTGAAAGTTCTTTACAAGACTTTACAACACCTTTACAAGATGTCATTAAAAGAATGTTATTTGATTTGTAAGGGTCCAAGACCTAGTGTTGATGCATAAAATGCCTCAAAACACTAGATTAAGACCTCATTAAGTCCATTTTATCATGAATTAATCCCATGTCAAGCAAAGGGTACATTTTTCTATGGCACACTACCCTCCATCTGACCTTGCTTCCTTTTGGTTCCAAAAACAAGGGACAACACTTCACCAACAATAGCAATCCTATCCTTGAGGATAGTAGAAGGGGTAGTAGGCTTAACTTTCCTCAACATCTCTACAACCTTATCCTCGCTACAGGTCTCATAGTCCTTCTAGATAGGACCTGAGGCCCCTTTATTAGCCTTACCCACATCCATAGGTTGTGAGAAAAATTCTGTGGAAGCCTGAGAGTCTAGTACATAATTTGTGTCCTCCTCCATTTTAGACTTCTCGTTCAAAACTTTTGTCTTCTTCTTCCCTTTCATAGAGATAGGATCATCTTCAAAAGTAGTTTAATAATCCTCAATCCTTTTTCTTACCCTTAGGAGTGATAGCCAATGACTTAGAGACCTCAAAGGCTTTATCATAATCTGAGATTAGCAAAATAAGGCCCACATGCAACACTAGATTCTTAGTGTTCTTTTTGTGGTCCTTCAAACCACACTCTAGAGAGGCCAAGAGATAAAAAGGAAAATAAATTTTCTTCTTGTGGAAAAAATGGTTAAGGAGAACAAAATGGTAGGTATTAAGAGCATAAAAATGACCTTCAATAGTTATATGCTTCATTAATTCCTCTGTTACATCCCTTGAGAGAGCTTTAAGCGAGCTACGCTGGTACCCTCCACTCTTCGTCATCCTTATATATTGCTCTTCAATTCCCTTAAAAAAATATCCATGGTAGCCTTAGATTATTTCTTGTCCCTATACACCTTCTTCCCTTCTGTAGAGAGCCCAATCATATTGCAATAAAATCCTCATTAACATCAAACTCGGTACCTCCCATTTTCAATACCCTGTTGTTCCAACCCTTAGCAAACAAGGTCATAGCTTGTGGGTTGTTAACATGCAACCTTTCTAGATAAGGTGTAAGCACACCCCTCTCCAGGATACCCCACACCTCCTTTTTCTTAGCAGCATCGCAAGAGAAAGGTTTCACATGATTTCTATCACCTACCATGGCCCAAGACTTAGTAGAACTTAGAAGCTTGAGGACCTTGCAAACAATAAGAATAATTCTTGAGAAGGAGAAACAAAAAATTCCTAGAATGTGTGGCAACTATATTATGGTAGAGGGGAATTATGAACCTAAGGTTCCACCCCATACAAAGATCAAAGGAAGTACCAACAACACAACCAAAATCTAGCTCACCATTACACCATATAATTATTTCCCACATGAAGATAGTCATATGAGCCTTGATCATAATGAGGAAAACATCCAAGTTAGAAATTTTGAACATCATGATTTAAAAAAGTAGTGGTCTCCAAGGGGAGGGGATCGTTAACATCTCACTCCCTAGAACCCTTCACACAAAGGCTAGTGAAAACATCAATTAAATTGTTTCCTTCCCTAAACATATGAAAAATATAATACTCATCAAAGGACTTTAGGATATCAATAGCATCCCTAATGATATAGTCAACTCTCCAAGAAGGAATCGAAGAATCCTTGAGATTATTAATAATATTCAGAGAATCCCCCTCAAGCCACACCTTTTTATAACCTCTAGAATGTGTCATCTTCAAACCATGATAGGATGCATTCACTTCAGCAATGTGGTTCATATGGGTTCCCAAAGGGAGTGCCCTAGTGGAAACGAACCTACCATTAGAGTTTCATAACACTCCCCCATATTCAACAATTCCCAAATTAATTTTAGCAGCTGCATCAAAATAAACTTTCACCCATCTAGTAGGGGGAGCTTTCCAAACAACTTCATCTCTAGAGGCTTTCCCTTTAGTGAGAGGAAGGGAAATATCATAGGGCATCTTCCACTTATCTACAATAGAAATATCAACCAGACTAATTATTACCCTTGGACCATTTTGGAAAGAAGCCCCAGAGAAAACTTCTCTTTTATAGTAGCATAGATTTTGTGGGCCACAGAGATAGCAGGAAGAGTCAAGCTTTTGAAAATCCTGTTATTGCACTCTAGCCAAATACCCCAAGCAATGCGAGGAAGAGAAAGAGACAAAAGAAAGATAAAGGTAGGATTGGAGAAGGTCCTACCCATTTATACCACACTTCCCCAATCGAAGAGGGGAACACCAAACAGAGATTCCAAAGAGAAAGAATATGGGTCCAAATTTCTCTAACAAATCTAAAACCAATCAGCAAGTGAAAGGAATTCTCGACATCCTCTTCAAAAAGAAAGCATCTATTAGGCATCACAAAACCTCTCTTGACCAAATTATCATTAGTTAAGACCTTATTTTGGCAGAAGAACCAGAAAAAAAATATTAAATTTGGGAATTAATTTAGAGGACCACATGGAAGCCTAAAAAGGAGTCGGGCCAACAAAAGAAGCTTGAAGATGAAAAGCAAAGGAGACAAAAAATTTACCATTCTAAGGTCTCCATAAAATTTTATCAATAGGAGCTCTAGAGGGAATATGAACTGTCAAAAAAGCATTAAAGAGAACCACCCACCCTAGATCCAGTTCATGCAGCCTTTTCCAATGCCCTCCTTCCATATAATTAGCAATAAATCTGCCAACCCTCCACACACAAATTTCCATGAACAGGAGAGCCCACGGTTCATCTTTCAGAGGCCTATTACCAAACCAATTATCTTTCTAGAATAGAATTTTCCTACCATTTCCTAGTTGCCACTAAGACCCTTATAAGCAATCTTACGAGCCTTAAGCAAACAGTTCCAAAGAGCTGACCTAGATGGAGGGGAAAAGTACAATGATAGTAGATCCCTTATATGATCAAACCCATGAAGATATTTACTCAAGGAAATTTTAGTCCATTCACTCTTAGCCAACATCAGGTTCCACAATTGTTTGCCAAGGAGGGCCAGATTAAAATCTTTGATTTTATGAATTCCAAACCACCCACCTTTTTGGGCCAACAAACATCATCCAAGAAAACCAAATGGATTCTTTTCTTATCCTCAACCCCACTCCAAAGGAATTTTTTTTGAATTCCTTCCACCTTATCAAAAAAATTCCTTGGCATTTAAAAAAAGTTGAGAGCATAGACATGGAGATTTTGAAAAGTAGACTTAATCAGTTGTACCTTCCCCACTTGACTCAACAACACACCCTTCCATTTGGCCAGTTTAGAAATGAACTTATCAATCAAACCCCTCCAAAAGGACTCAAGGACCACATTGGAGCATAGAGGGAGTCCCAAATAAGATACTCGAAGCTCACCAATCTTGCACAATAGAATTCTAGCAATTTTCATCTGCCTATGGTCATGAGTGTTAAAGAAGATAACACTTTTGGGTAAGCTAACCTTCTGCCCTAAAGCAACCTCATATTTCTGAAAAATAATTTTAATAGCTTTGGCTTCCTTGATAGACGACACCCAAAGCATGATATAATCATCAACAAATTGTTGATGGGAGCAAATAATATTACTAGAAGGGGATAGACCATACATTAAACTAGTATTAATAAATCTCTAGATTAGGCAACCCATCGATTCCACCATGAAAATAAAAAGAAAAGGAGATATAGAATCTCCTTTGTTGGCATATGGCTTCTAGTGTTTTCATTGATGGCAACCTATGCCATCTTTCTAGTCGGTAGATCATGATTTGTCCATTCTAGTAGGCAAAGTAAAGAACAAAGTATTACCGGATGAAAGAATGAAGAATATGGTATTCGATTAGTATATTGATCTTTATGCTTCGTTGGATCATCATTTTGAGTTGTGGATCTACGAGAAGGTTTTTAAGCATCTACATTACCTTATTGATAAGTTTTTGTGATGTTGCACTAATCGGTGTATGAGTTAGGAGATCCGGTAGGACAATTTTCTGTTTATTTGTTCTTGATGGCTGACTAAGTGAACTTGGCATGTCGTGGATGTATAAGGAGAAATTTTTTAAATGTCTTTGTGTTCATGAATTTTGTTTTGGGTCCTAGCATAGCACTAGCCTAATTTAATGAGTGCACATTAAATATAACTTGTGATTTGAGCCAACTATTGGAGAACATTTCAATGTTTTTGCTGAAGTCGACTTGAAGTGATTGGAATCTTTGTAGCAGATATATATAAGTTTGATAATTCATTTTGATGTATGAGTGAGTGTGTGAAGTGCAGAGTAGATGATTTGTGAATATTAGAAGGGTGATTGAGTGATTTATGCATAGTTTTACTTGTGCATTCAATATTTTGTAATGTGAATTAGAGCAGAGCAGAGCAAAAGTGCGGAATTAGTTAGAAGAACAGAAGATCGACTACTGAGTTACATCAGAACAAAAACTAGGAATTTGCATATGTTATCCTCTTAGTTCAACTTTTTGTTGTAATCCAAACATTTTGTAAGGTAGTGAGCCTTCCTATAAGGAGTGAGCTTTTTTAGCAGTGAGCTCTAGGCAGTGTGCCTGAATGCATGTGCATTCCCTATTTTCTCATACTTTTAACAAAGTATAAATTTTGGATTAATTTCCATTGTAATTTTTCCCATAACAGGGTTTCCACATAGAAATCTTGGTTTTATGGTGTTTTGATTGTCTCCTTCATGTTCTTTCATCTTTAATTTTTGTAAGTGTTGTAAATGGTTTAAGAGGGTATGTGAAGGATCATGATGGGCGAAAAAGTGGTGATATGATGGGTATGTGTTTGACAACTTTTTTTTAATGTAAAATTGATGAAACAAAAAGTGTTTTTAAAGGAGATTCTCAACTTTCCACCAATATAAATTATGCTTTACTTTGAATTTAATAAATAATTATTATACATTTTCTATTTGAATTATGACTAAAGTCTTGATTGGTAGGCTGATTGAAAAACATCTATAGATTTCAAACGATACCACATTTTTTGAATCCGAAACATGTGTCACATTCTATGCTTTAGATACTATAGGATTAAAAAAATAAATTGAATTTCATTAAGTTTTGACCAAGTTAAGGTGGTCAAACATACAAGTTGTATTATTTTTTAAAAGTTGTAATAAGAAAATCATAATTAATTATTTACTTGGAAAAAAATTACAAAAAAATATGCATCACATTAGGACATGAGTCTTCTACATATATCTAAAATATTATAAAAAAATATTATCATTTTATTGTGATTAGGGTGGTCAGACAGACACCTACTTCTTATTTTTTCCCTGAAATTTAAGTACTACTGCATGGAAATTTCAAATTTTCACAAATAGATGTTTTGTTTTAAAAAAAACCTAGTAGTTTAGAAACTACATTCAATTTGCTATAGATTCTATTCTTACATATTTTTGAAATAATATAGATAACTTATTTAAATTTTTACGTGAAGTTGCGTAACTCTGATTTTTTTGAATTTTTTGCCACTTAAGGGCCTATTTTTTCCATGATGATCCTACACATACCTAGATCTAGAATTAAATTCAAATCTTGTTGAAAATTGAGTCAACCCCCCTCTCAGTGTTCCCTGAGTCCAACAATTGGTATCCGAGCTAGTTCCTTTGAAGAAGTTTAACAACTTGAGGTGGATCTTGGAATACAATGGACTTTGGTGGTCTTCAACAACAACATTTGGTGGCACTTGATGATCTTGATCAGTCTAAGGTAGAAGTCATGGAATTAAAAGAAAATCTTCAAGATGCTGAAAATTCATTCAATATTTGAAGATAAAATCAATGAGTCAAGAGGAAGGAACTATGTGATTCATTGAAGAAAAAAGAAAGTAAAAGTTTGGAAGATGTTCATTTGAATCAAACCCTAAAAGAGATATCAAAAGAATGTGAAAATCTTGCTAGAGATAATGCTACTTTGAATCTTGAGATGGAATCCATGGTGATGAAGATAAGGAGATTGAAGAAAGGAAAAAGAATGAGGAGAATCTGGCCCAATCTGAAGAATGCAATAGAGTTAATAGTGGATTCATTCAACTGGAGATTGAACTGCAACAATTCAAAAATAATGAACAGGAGCTTGAATGACAAATAATTATTCTCAAAGATGAGCTCACTACTGCAAATGAATATGAGGAGAAGTTTAGGATCGGTTCTACTAAGCTTGATGAACTAACTAGAGGAAAAAAGGATACAAATTACAAGTAAGGTATTGGATATGAGAAGGGAGAAAGCTCTGGATCTGAACATAATGATTCTAAACAAGGAAATCAAATGAACAAAGGTAGGAGGCATCCGGTAAGACAACCCAATGCTCAAAATTTTAATGGTCACTGCTTTTCTTGTAATAAAATTGGTCATATGGCTTCTCAGCGTAGAAGTAAAATAAATTCATTTAGTCCATCTTTTTTCGGTCAGTGTTTTAGTTGCAACAAGTTTGGTCATAAATCAATTGAATACAAAAGTAATTTTGTCAGTATAAGGAATGTTAAATGCTACACCTATGGAAGATTTGGGCATATTTCTAATCAATGCAAATCAAGAGGAAATCAATGGAATGAGTGGTCTAGACAAATAAATATTGTGTATTACAATTGTAACAAATTTGGTCACATTGCAAGATTCTGTAGGAATATAAACATGGATAGAAAAGGTTTGGTATACCAAGAAAGAACTTCACATAAAGATGATAAAGGTAAAGGAAAAGTGATTGTGGAAGAAATAAGGGATCAAATGAAGAAATCATGGGTAAGGAAGAGTGATTCTGATGAAGAAAATAGGCCCGCACTAGAATCTTCTTCTAGTAATTCCCCCATAAATTGATCTTAGGCCATTGGCCTAGGGGGAGTTTTTCAAGAAAATCCTTTGTCACCCTATTGATAGTTGGCACCAGAATGTAGGAATTTGTCAGAAGTTGTGCTAAAGGTTCGTAAATGCATTGGTGATTATGTCTGCAGAAGTTTGAGGAGTAGAAGGTCCGTAGCTGAATTCTTCTTTTGTTGTTTGAGAAAATAGAGTACCCAAAACTCCTAGGGAAAAACATTTAATGCCACAAAAAGGGTAGGTGCGAAGTTATAAAAGAGTATTCAAAACCCTCATTTGTTACCTTGCATTGAAGAAGAATAGAAGGTGATCCTTTGCAATATAATTTCAAAGGAGTAAAGGTTATTTCAGTGATGAATTCATCAGGTATTTCAATTTCTTGCAAAATTCACACTAAATTTGGTGCTCGGTAGAAACTTGCTCAGTACGGAAAATGAAGCGAATCAAAGGAATTATGAATTTGGATGAATATAGTAGTGGAAATATTAGGGATGTGAGAAATATGTTGTTGACCAATGAATTAAAATGGCTTGAAGGTGTGAAACACAAAAGTCTAGATATTTGGAGTGAATTTCCTTATTTTGTCAATGTGGAAGTCGTTAGGTTTATCTTGAAGAAATTGAATGATGGAATTCTTACTCTGGATAAACCCTATCACATTTTTAAAGAAATAAACAAGAATTTGACTAGATTATGCAATGTTGGGGATATTTTGAAAAAGAAGTCAATTCGAAACAAGGAGGTTGAAACCCTAACTAGAGTAACTAGAGATTAGAGGGCTTTGATAATTTTGACCATCAAAGATCCGATAACAAGGTACATTGCACATGGAATTTCATACAAAATATTTTTTTAGAAATAGGGAAGGTGCAACCTCAGCAAGCACAATTTATATCGCTCATAAAATGATAATGGAGGATGAAGATTTCGATCTGTGTGGATTGTTAAAAGATCAGTTGATGGAAAATGTGCAATTGACAAAGGAGGCAGATTATCCTTCCAAGTGTGGTACCTTGGTCATATGTCTTATGATGTATTTTTTGAATTGCTTTCCACAGATCGATAATGTTGTATGGAAAGAAAATGAGCCGATTTGTAAACAAAATTTTGAATATTCTAATGCTTTGGGAAATTGTGAGCAAGAATATGAAAAGTTCTTTCAGGAATTGCTAGGGAAGTTTGGAGAGATTAGCATTTTCATTCTGATAAAAGTACTTAAGGTTGTATCCTCTTTCGGTGAGATGGTGAGGAAGAAGAAAAGAGTAGAAGAAATTTTGTTTAAGCCCCTCTGACACTCAAGTCTCCAAAAATTGAAGGAAAAGGAAAAGAATAGGCAATTATGGACATTCCACATGAGGAATCTAATGAGTACACTCCAAAGGAAGAACCAAAATCAATAGAACCAGATGTAGTAATGGCAGAAGGAAATGAAGAAAATGTTTTATCCAAAACAAAGACATTGCAGCTTGTTCAAGAGAAAGATGGGATGCATAAAATTGTTGTCTTATGGTCTGACAAACACTCATATGAGCAGGACTTGATCAAGAGAAAATTGAATACTTATTTTGTGCACAATAACATTGCATTGGATATTTTTCAAATTGTATTTCCTAAAGAAATGATTGAATGCATTAAGGATGCCATGGTCTTTGAGTCCCCGGACAAGAAAGAAGGAGAAATTATTCTATATCTGAAGGATTAGTTTAGGCTATCTCTTACCAAACTAAAAAATAAAATGAATGAGTTGAGGCAATACATAAATGTGGCGAATAGCATCTACAACTATTTTCTTCCTTGGACTCATGCAATTGGGAGATACAAGGATAAGCTGGAGTAGATTGAAGCTGAGCTAAACTAAATTGGTTAGGATTACAACATGTTTCAAGATCAGGATGGTGTAGTCAAGGAAATAATTCAGGAGTTGTAATTTGAGCATACAAAATTTAAATTCACCAAAAACAACCTTGTGGACACCTTTTGGAAAGTAAAGGATTTAACTGAATGCAGGTTGGAGCAGCTAATTGAGGTTCTAAGGAAAGGAGAAAAATTAGAAGAAGCAATCACAATTCCATAATATCTCATTCAAACTATTAATAGGACATACAATAACAACAACATGATCATAATCGTTGGGATTGCAGTGGAAGCATGGAAGAAGTTTCTTCTAGAAATGAAAGATAAGTACAAGATAATTTTTTGAATCAAGTAGTAGTTGCATTTCTTCAAATTTTGATCAATTTTTGAATTTTTGAAAAGAGGAGGAGAGCAGTGCAAAATATTTTTTACATTGATTTCAAAGGGGGAGAGAGAGCAATGAAAAATTCCTTATCATTCTAAGGGGGAGTTTGAGTTGTGTTTTGAAATTTTGATTCTGAACTTTGGCAGTGTAATGATTTTGGTTCTGACACTTAGTCATTTTCCACTAAGTGTTTCCATCAATTCCAAAGGGGGAGATTGTTGGAATATGGCTTCTAGTGTTGTCATTTATGGAAACCTAAGTCATCTTTCCAATCCACAGATCATGATTCATTCCTACCAGCAAGCAGAGTAAAGAACAAAGCATTACCAGATGAAAGAATGAAGAACAAGGTATATGGTTAGTATATCGATCTATATGCTTCACCAGATCATCATTTTGAGTTTTGGATCTTGGGGAAGGTTGTTAAGCATCTAAATTACCTTATTGATAAGTTTTTGTGATGTTGCACTAATTGGTATATAAGCTAGGAGATTCGGCAGGACAATTTTTTGTTTATTTGTTCTTAAAGGCTGACTAAGTGAACTTGGCATGTCGCGGATGTATAAGGAGAAATAATTTAAATGTATTTGTGTTCATGATTTTTGTTTTGGGTCCCAACATAGTACTAGTTGACTTTAATGAGTGCACATTAAATATAACTTGTGATTTGAGCCAACTGTTGGAGAACATTTCATGTTTTTGTTGAAGCTAACTTGAAGCGATTGAAATCTTTGTAGCAGATATATATATAAGTTTGATAATTAATTTTGATATATGAGTGAGTGTGTGAAGTTCCAAGTAGATGAGTTCTGAATATCAAAAGGGTGATTGAGTGATTTATGCATAGTTTTACTTGTACATTAAATATTTTGTGATGCGAGTTAGAGCAGAGCAGAGAAAAAGTGCAGAATCAGTTAGAAGAACAAAAGATCAACAACTAAGTTACACCGGAACTAAAACCAGGAATTTGTAGATTCTATCCTCTTAGTTCAACCTTTTTTTGTAATCCAAACATTTTTTAAGGTAGTGAGCCTTCCTATAAGTAGTAATATTTTTTAGCAGTGAGCTCTAGGCAGTGTGCCTGAATGCATGTGCATTCCCTATTTTCTCATACTTTTAATAGAGTATAAATTGTGGATTAATCTCCACCATGTTTTTTCCCCTAACAGGGTTTCCACGTAAAAATATTGTTGTTATAGTGTTTTTATTGTCTCCTTCATGTGCTTGCATCTTTAATTTTGTTTAAGTGTTGTAAATGGTTTAAGATCTGGAATGAAAATCAAATTTTGTTGAACACTGATTCAGCCCCCCTCTCAGTGTTCCCTAAGTCCAACATCCTTGTCACAAGCCCCTCAAGTAATAAAAGAAAGGAAAAGGAGAACCATTGACAAGTATAGAGAACCTTGGGGAGGACATAAGTTGGAGAACAAGGACCACCATTTTCTCCCCAAAACCAAAAGCTTTAATAATCTTGGAAATTAAACCCCAATCAACTCTATCATAAACTTTGAGTAGATCAAGCTTCAGGATAAAACCAATGTGCTTATTAACAAATAAGGAGTGAATATTCTCATGGACAGTAAGGATGGAGTCCAAAATTTTCCTACCTACCACAAAACCATTTTTCTAAGGATAAATGATGAGAGGAAGAACCTTCTACAATCTAACCTCCAACACCTTAGAAAAGATCTTGTAAATCGAATTACACAGGCTAATGGGGTGAAATTCCTCAAAGGAGGCAACACCTAGTTTCTTGGGAACAAGAATAAGAAAAGAGGAATTTAATTCCTTCAAAAGATTATGACTACCAAAAAAATCCTTAGTAGCTTCCACAACATCCTTAGCAATAATATCCCAAAAGGATTGGAAAAGAACATTGAAAAACCATTAGGCCTTGGAGCGTTATTACCGTCAAAAGAGAAAACAACACTTCTAATTTCCTTCACCAAAGGAATGCACACCATCTACCTATTAATATATTTAGAGATGACATGAGGGATGTCCCTAAGAAGATCCCCCAGACACCCCAGGCCCAACTCCCCTTCCACTGAAAGCAAGTTAGAAAAGTAAGAAGATGTCCCTTGCTGCAAATCAACATCCTTCTCCAAGACCTGATTATTGTAATTAATAGTATTAATATGATTTGAAGCCCTATGTTTTAGAGTAGAGAGGTGAAAAAACCTTGTGTTTTTGTCCCCACTTTTCAACCACATAATATGAGAATGTTGCTTCCAAAATTCCTCCTCCCTAGCAATAATATTATGCAGTCTTGAAAGAAGAATATTCTCCTTCAAAGCTAGAGCCTAATCATACTTGGTAACTTGGATAGATTGTTGCACAACTAGAATCTCCCAATTAACCTTCTCTTTTTCCAAAAAAATGTGACTGAACGTAGACCTATTCCACTCCCTAACATTATTCTTTACATTGGAAATCTTTTTAGAAAATCTATACATAGCAGTCACATCCACCTAAATGTTCCACCACTCATTAACTAGATTTTTAAGGTTGGGATGATAGGTCCACATTTTCTCAAATCTAAATGGAAAATTCTTCTTCCTTCCCAAAATATCCATAGAAAGAGACAAAGGAAAATTATCTGACCCCATCCTTGTCAAAGCTGAGAGCGAACAAGAATAAGAGACAAGCCAATTAGGGTTGATAAGGGCACAATCAAGCTTAACCTAAATAAGAGTATTTCCCACCCTCTGATTAGACCAAGTGAAAGAGGCCCCTTTAAGATCCAATTCAAGGAGAGAATTATCATTAATGAGTTTCATAAGATCATCTCCACTATCATCCACAATCTATGAACCTCCTAACTTATCACCATCATGTAGAGGTGTATTAAAATTCCCCATAACTAACCAATTGACAATAGGATCATCATTTTGAAGGATCTTACATTTTCCCAAAGCTTTCTCCTGACACTCTTACTATTAGGGGCATAGATATTTGAAAGAGTCCAAGAGAACCTCTCCCGCATATTAAAAAATGAGGTGGCCACATGGTTACAATCATGGAACACCTTAGTCCCCTGAACCAACTTAAGATTTCAAAAAGTAACAATCCCTCCTGAGGCACTAGCCACCTCAAAGAAATGTATACCACAATCCTTAAAAATTTTATGCTTATGTTTCAATAATTTCTCCATACCCATTTTAGTTTCTTGAATTAAAACAATATCAGGCCAATGATCTCTTACCAGATTAGGAAGAAGATCATGCTTACGAGGGTGATTTAACCCTCTCATATTCTAGGATATGATCTTCATTAGAGCTTATGGGAGGTGCTATTGGAGCACATCTCCAGAAAAGGTTCTTTGTGTTCCATAAGAAATGTCCATTTAGCTCTCCTTATCCTTGGTAACATTTGAAGGAGGACAACTTCTACCTCTCGGATCTAACCTGAAGTCAGTCCTTTGCTTGATTCTAGTAACAACTCCTAGAGAAGGATAATGTTTCTTTCTATTTCTAACTTTAATAGGAATGAAAGGAGGGTTTTCAGGATCATCAATATCCCCAATATCTTTTTTCTTTAGATAACACATCCAACCCCTCAACCTTTGAACAAACCTCTTGTGACAATTTTATCCCACCTCCAAGAGCCCACGAAGGATGGGAACCCAAACCATCATCCAAAGACCCCTTTATCTCCCTCTAAGGCCTAAAACCTAATCTCATCAAGAGAATCCACCATATTAAGAGTAGGGGAGGGAATAAAATCCTCGCCACCCTACTCCTCATCCATATTAAGCCTTGTCATATCACTATGGCCCTTATGAAACCCAATATTCTCATCAACTACCATTTGCACTTCCATAGGTTTCTCAGACACCACAACAGCCTCCCCACTATATACAGACTCCCCTCAATCCATAGGCTCTAAAGATGGAACTTCAGGTGCCTTCTCCTTTTCCTTCCACTATTTAGTGGACTACTTTGATATTTTAAGGGGACATTTCTTAGGCTAGTGGCCAACTTTCTTGCAATGGAAATAGGCAAAAGGAATTGACTCAAATTATATCATTTTCTCCCATACTCCAAACTTGGAATTGATCTTCACCATAGAGGGTAAGTCAGTAGATTGCTCCACATTAACATAGACTTTGGTGTAAAAAAGACATTTCCTGGACACTATCATTTGATCAATCAACAAAAAACACCCAAAGATACTCACTATCGCTTTGAACACTTCCTCATCCTAGAATTCAAGAGGGAGACCTAGAAGTCTCACCCAGACCAGTGCAACCAAGAAGGAACATGAGTTAGGATTGAAGCTAGGTTCTGACCTTTTCAAGAGCAAAGAAGACTTTCCAATAAACTAGGGACCACTCATCAAAGCCACCAGTAAATCATCTTCATAGTTGAACATGAAGTTGAAGAAATGTTTGACCATAGCAGCCACATCAACCTACCCCCTTGATCTTCAGCAATTTAGGTAAAACTTGTGAACTAGCTTGATATGAGGACATGGTCCAAAAAATTTCCCCAACAAAGACATGTCCATATTCAAAACACTTCTTTCAAAAATACAAACTAGGACTGAGACAAAGTATTCTCTAGTCTTATCATTCACAACAAAAGCCACAGGAGGAGAGAAAATTTTTCCTTTGGGCTTTGTACCAAATATATTCGACCATTTAAGAGAAGAATCAAAGAGAAAATTATCCCTAGTATTTTCAGCCCAAAGTCCCAAACCCTTAGAAGTCATGTCCAATCCATCAGAAGATAGACCGGGCCTAGAATTTTCAGCACCAAGATTCCCCTTTTCAGAGGACACCAGAGAAAGCTTAGGACACGCAACCTTTGGAGCACTTTTCCCACCAAAATATTCATTTTCCACAATAGGGGACCCACTTCTCTTACTTGCAGCAAAGGACCCACCTAACATCATGTTCCCGTCAGCAAACTGTCCTCCATTAATTCCTGCACCACCTCCAAGATTTCCCGCCTTGTTGAAGTTTGAAAAATCACCACCGCCATCGCCACCACCCGATGAAAGATCCATACAACAAACATAAAGTTTATTGTATAAAAAAAGAAGACTTGTTATAGAGAGACATCACTCCTAATACAACAAAGGATTCCACCACAATCACTTGATCAACTTGCATGAATCATAGAGTTCACCTTCTACTCACTACATTTGAATCTCAACATTAAGCTTCACACTAATCTACCACACAAATAACTCACACATACTTTCTGAATATCATCAAAGTGACATCTCCTCTTTCACTTATCTTCCTTCTTTTCTTTTGTACATATTTTATTACTAGCTCATCCTATATTTATACTATCTCCAACCTTGAACAAGATACAAAGTCAGTCATCCATTCAAATTCAAATTAGGTTAGCACCAAAACATCCTAGGGTGGAATTAGAATAAGAGCAACCCAAACACATGCTTCACTGAGACTCAAAATAGGTCGACCAAACCAGTGTAAAACAAATAGAACAATCAAGCTCAAAAATTCCAGAAACCAAAAATATCTTCAATGCAATTAGAACATCTTAACTCTAGAACCGCAAGTCAAAATACTTCATCAAAGAGAAATCTGGACCAACAAATTTTCTCCTAGACCTTAGCTAGAACACAAAAAAATATAGTTCACAACTAGTGAACACAACTCAAACTTCACAATGAACCAATAGCCAAAAATATGGATATAGAAACCTTCAACAACCATGACCAACATATCTGAATCACACAAACATAGGGACAAGTACTAGATCACCTTGAGCAACAATTGAATACCTGCAATCTTTCTTTAATAAAATGTTCTCAATATCCTCAACACACACAATGAAAAAAAATTAGTAGATAACCATTTGACTAGTTGACATCAATGAGAACACTTTCATTCCTTTTTCCATTCTTGCAACAAGCACCTTTCACCAAGCATTCATTACATCCTTTATTGTAAGAAATTCATCTCTTTGCACCATCATGCCACAAAAGATAGGATCATTGAGGTGTATATCCATTATTGCATCAACACTCATGCCCATTAGAAAAAGGCTTTCAATATAGATTTTGCATTATGTGGATAGATTAGCGATGACCATGAAACACCTATCTTCATTTGTGTCGCTAATGCCATGGAAAAATTCACCATTGACATCGACATGGAATATTTTTTTGTATAGAAAATAGGAAACATCGGGTCTACCATGCATAACCTTTACAATGAAGTGACTTTGACAACCTCGCTTTTTTATAAACCTTTTTTTTCTTTTATGTAGTTGAGATCGGTTTCTGTGGTATTTAGAATCATATGCACACCAATAGTTATAAAGAAAGCATCTGTAGTGTAGGAAAATGCATACCCTTACAATTTTACACTTTTTTAGGCCTCCCTTTCTTTATTTATCCCTATTTATGTCTTAATTGCTCCTATTTTGCATCCACAAGCCTAATGAATTATATCTTTTTATGGCTAATACTGAAAAAAATTAAAAGGGTAAATGATAATTTAATGATTCTGGGTGTGTGTCCCTAATTTTTGGGTCAAGACTAAGATGCCACCTAGGGTGTCTTTGTCCTCAAAGGGTCTTGGGACTTTGATTTTGAAGGCACCTTAAATGGGCCCCTTTTTGGATTTTGTGCCTTGAGTTTCTTGCCTCAGGACTAAGATGCCACCTAGGGTGTCTTAGTCACCCAAAGGTTATTTTTGGGATTTAATTTCAAATCTTGGTGGGATTTAGCCTCCTTTAATTAATTAATTCATATGTTAACTTGTTCTGGTGTAATTTTGGAATATTAAGAGTAGATAAGTATAAATACAAGGGTCTTTCACTCATTTTATCATCCAAGAATCCAAAACTTTTGTGAGAGCACTCCTAATAGAATAATTGAGTTCAGAAAAGAATTCAAGAGAAATCAATCATTAATTTGGAGCCATCATCAAGATTCAAGCATCATATCAAAGATCTTCTTGCATTATGTCTGTTTTTGAGCTAACATTTGTGATGCAGGGTTTTGATTCAAGCAAGCAATTCAAGTCAAGATCCATCAAGCATTCCTTTGATTCAAGATCTACATTCAAGCTAGCCATTTCACACTAGTTTTCAAATTTCATAACAAAGCTTTGGTGAGTTGCAATATAGTACTTTGTTCATTCATCACTTCCCTCCTTTATTTCATTTCATTCCATGGTTTAATTACCAACAAGGGTTTTGAACAAGGAAAACCCCCATTTACTAACAATCAACAAGTTTTTCCTCTCTTTTGTGTTTGTTTTTGAATATTTAGGTTGAATACCTGAAGATCATTTGAAGTGAAAAGTTTCACAGTTGCAAAGTTGCATTGCAAATTTTCCATCTTCACGAAACTCACATACATGCCAGATCTGGAAATTCCAAGACTTAAGATTTGAGAAGAAGGAAGTGTAGAAATTTGACCCTAGGATCACATTTAGAGATTTCATAAATTCAAGATGGGACTAAGTTTCCACCTAGGGCATCTTAGTCCTCCCAAGGGTATTTTGCAAAGATTCTTTCAGATTCTGTTAAGAGATCCAAAGATTTCACATCTGCCCCAAAAAATAGTAGTGGGACTAAGACAACAGTAAGGGCGTATTAGTCCTCCCTAGCATATTTTGATAGCATTTTTGCATTTCTAGAATCCTCATCAATTTTTGGACTTCCTAGGTACACATACCCTAACTTGTTGTTGCTTAATTTCAATATTTGGATTGCATTACTAGGTTTTATGAGTTGAATGCTAAGTTGTATTTTCCAAGATTTTGTTTGGTGGTAAACCCCTCAAATCCTAAAGAACCACCCCTCCTAGGTCCTCCTTGTTAAGAATTGACTCACCTTTGAGTTGATAGTCAATCCAATTTGGGTTCCTAGGGCATCCTCGAATGACAATAGGAGAATAGTGGTGTTCTATGATCTAGGTCATAAAGAATCCATTCATTGTTTATTTTGGTGAACCTGACACTTTGAGCATTCATTTTTCTGATTTGGAGTTCATTAAAATCCTAGATCTAGGTTGCATTCATTCTTGCATTGCATCTTGCATTAGTGAAAGTGCATCTAAGGTTTCTCATATTTGCATTAGTGAAAGTGCATATAGGTTGCATTTTTTCTTTCTTTCATCATCTTATCTCATTGAAAAACTAAAAGGTGTGTTCTTAATCATCCTAATTGCATTTAGGAACATTGTTATTGCATTCAAAATTTAAAAAATTGCATTCATTTGCATAATTTTTTGTTTCTAAACATCATGTCCCAAGGTAGGCAACCTGGGAATACTATTATCAACCTAGACATTTCTATTTTTCTAAGAAAATCCCTTACTATTACTAAAACGCCCTTACTAGTGTCTTAGTCACTCTATGGGTTTCTGGCTCAGAACCCTGTCTGTGTTCGCTTTTTTTTCACTTTCTAGAACTTCAAAATCTCATCAGTAGGACCAAGACGCCCTTACCGAAGTCTTAGTCCTTGTTGACTTTGACCTTTTAGTTTTTAGGATGTCAAATTACTTCTCTATGCTTTTGTTGGCTACTTTCAGTTTTTTGTTATAGTTTGTAGAATTGTTGTTATTCCAATTTCTTTCATTTCAAGTGTAAGTGCAAGCATAGGATATTGTGTTCATTATACTTTCTTTGGCTCACCCCTTGCATGAGTTGTACTACTTGGTTTCCTTCTGCTAATATTATGGTTAGATGAAGTGCGAGACTCATGGCATACTGTGATAAAACACTTGTTGTGGATCTTGGGTTATCAAGCTCTCTTACTCCTAGTGTTGGTGCTAGTTCACTAGGTATGGACTGTACCTTTGATACCTCTTTTTCTATTCCTACCTTACCTACAAGTGCTATGTAGAGTGTTCAAACAATGGTTGATCATACCCCTCAAGAAAAAATAATGAAAATACATGAAGAATTAGCCCATTTACAAGATAGCGTGAGTACTGAAAACATTTCCAAAACTATTATACCTGCCATAGATAGTATTCACCACATGATGGAAAGTGATGAAGGAATGGAAGTTGTGCATAACATAGCTCAAATATTTGGAAAACATCTTCCTTTCACTACCAATGGTGCTCAAACCTCAAAAAATGTGCAAAACTAGGGTGGAACTCAAATTCCTCCCCCTTCAACCATAACCTCCATTCCCACCTATGAAAATCCTCAAGTGACCACAATAATGCAACCAACTAGCAATGTCCTTCCTACCTCGAACATTTCCACTAGTGTTCCTTATACCTATGTGGCATCTAACCTAGTATCTCCTCCCACAAGTAATCCATTCAATTTCCCTTCCAACACATACACACCACCACCATATTCACCTCCATCTCAAAACAAAAAAAATGACCCTATCATTAACCACCTCTTACAAAGCCTTCCATCCATTCAAAGTCAAGTTTCCACCATAAATCAATAAAAAATGGTCCACCTTCATACTATGACAAAATCAACCCACTATCTTTGGAGATATTGAGAAATTTGGTGCCACAAGGTATAGAGATCCCTATATTTGAGAAATATGGAGGAAAGAGAGATCATAATAATCATGTTAATGCCTTTACTGCTTTGTGTAGTGACTTTATCCTTGAGGACAAAATTTTGGCTAAGCTTTTTCCCCAATCCTTGAAATACATTGCCTTGGATTGGTTTTCTACATTACCAAATAACTCAATTTGTTCATTTAATGAACTTGTTGAAGCCTTTCTTAACCATTTCCAAGTGCATATGGTTCCTGAAATGACATTAGCTGATTTGATGAGATGTAAATAAAATGAGGGTGAAAATTTCATTGACTTTATTTCATGTTACCAATTGCTTTATTCCCAAATTAATGTGAAGATTCTCGATTCTCACCTTCAAAGGATGTTCATAGAAAATTTACAAAGAAAGATACAAGACAAGCTTACCATGATGAAATTCCCTTCCTTCATGCACTTGTGCACTGCCCTTTGAGATTGTTAGAATTCCGTAGGTAGTTGTGAACCCAAAACCACCTCTACCCATCCTGAAAATTCTAAATCTTCAAACCAAAACACCTAGTAGCCTTTTAGAAGACAAAATAAAAGTTTCCTTCAACTGAATTCAACCTCTGAACCTACCCAACAAGTTGATACCCAAGTAGTTGCTATAAAAAAGAGTAATCCTTATATCTTTTGGGATCCCCAAAGATCATTTACTCTCTTACCCAACACACTTCAAAACATCATGACTGAGCTATCAAACCTTGAACATGCTTACCTTACCTCTCGTTCAACCTCTTGACCCTAGCAAGCCATTATCTTTGAGCTTTAGACACAATGCCTATTTTATTGTGCTTATCACCAACAAAAAGGACATGATACAAAACAATGCAAGCATCTTAAACATCTTGTGCAAGACCTCATTGATTCTAATAATATTCAAATTGGAGGTGTGAATGACAAAGGAAATAAATTTGTAGCTCCTCCTAACCAAAAATTACTAGTCTTTACCAATCCCATGCCCAATCATCATATTTCATTTGTTAAGGCTAGTGAAACTAATCCTAATGTGATGAGCGTTGACACAGATGATGAGAAGGAAAAAATAATGAACAAAATCCTATGGATGATGATAAACAAAATCCTATGGATACTAATGAACAAAGTAATATTAGCACAATGATAGGATTGATTGACATTGAGCCTCGTAAACAACAAACCATAATGCCCATTGACATTACTTTTTCTTTAGAAGAAACAATAAAAAATGCACTTGATGGTCCTCTTTACATAGTTAGCAGAATGAATGACATGCCCACTCTTGGTATTTTAATTAATGCCATCTATGGAGAGAATGTAATCATAGAAGAACTCCTATATGTGCATGAACTTACTCAAGATAGATATGATATATCGAAAGCATGGATTAAAATGCATGATGGTTTTGCTTGTGCTACAATGGGCTCAGTCACACTCCCTTTACGAGTAGGACCAAAGAAATTAAATGTATCATTCTCTATCATCTCTAATTCAATTCAATTTCATGTGAAGTTAGGCTACAAATGGCTTCGATCCATGAATACAGTCCCATTTGTTGTTCATAAGTGCTTAAAGTTTCCAATCGGCAATGAAATATTCATTGTGAACCATAGTGGCTTTAGACCTCCATCTTCCCATGGAAATTTTTCCTTGGACTATTTTTGGCCCGAGCCCATGGAACTTATAAGACCCCGTGAAGACTTCATTTTCATATCCTACCAAAATTTCAAAGAAAAATGCATAGCCAAGTTATCCCTTGAAAATTTTCCTCCTCCCATGATCGAACCTCCACCCCTTGATGCAAACAATATTGAGTTTAAATCCCTTCCAATTAACCAACACCGATCCATAAAAATTCCATTTCCTATTTCCTACAAATGGCCAAGAGACAACCAAACAAGTCCTAATCCGCATAGTAAGAAAAATTATAAAGACAATGAGAAATTTCTTAAGCAACCTCCTAGGGTTTCTTTCGTTCTTCCCTCACAAGAGGAAAATGAACCTATGGTTGATAAACCTACTCCTACACAAACACAACTTGAAAACCATAATAAAAGAAGAAATGCTAGAGATCATAGGCATAGACGTTGTGCTATTTCTTGAAATATGAACTAAGAAAAAAACATAGAAACACTAGTAGAATTTGGAAAATAAATGACTACGTGACTAAAAATGACTATATTCTACTAATTTTTTACAATTCACAAGTATAAATGATTAATTTGGTCATCAGGTAAAATCACAACTAAATTACTAAAGAAATGACTAATATTAGAAAAATAAAAATGACTAAATAAATGACTATTCCTCTATTATTTTTTCTTTCGAATTTGATCATAATCCATAGAGCTTAAGCACCCCTCATGGGACCCCTACCTAAGTGGGCCATTTGGCCACCTAGGTTGCTTGGTGCACCAAAAATATCTATTGCGTTGAAGGAATTTCCTCTTGACGTAGTCTTAAGGCCTTCACATATTTTATAAAAAAAATTAACATTTACATTCTTTAACTTTTATTACTCATTATGTTAATAAATCATTAATGTTTTTAACTATGATTTGAAGCTAGTTTGATTTTCCTATTGTGTTAGCATATCAAATGTATCAAAGAGAAATTGTGGTAAAGTTCACTAATAAAATATGATTTAAACAATCCAATTGCATTTTGAGGGCTATCTTGTAGACACTTTCATTTCAAAAGGTCAAGTAGTTATTTCTAGAAGCAATTAGATTCAATTTACATGGATTGTAGAAACATAATGGTCGAGTCTATTGAAAACGAAGATTTTTCTCTTAAAAAAATAACATTTTTCCCTAAAAATGAAGATTGATTCACTTCTATCTTCGCTTGCTGATATACTCGACCATCTTAATAATGTGAAACAGAAATAACAATGATCGTTTTTGGTATGCGAAATTTTTTTCTTTCAGGCTTTATATTGTTAATTATTTTTAAAAAATAGAATTATTTTATAATCTATGAAATAAATTGTGTGTTGATCATTTTTATAGATGTTATCTTTTTATACAAGTTTGAACTCTAGTAATTTTAGGAGCACATCATGCTTATCTTAATTTTTCACAACCTATATTTAAATGACAATGTACATAGATGATTTTTTTTCCCCTAAAAAATGAAGATTAATTTTTGCATGCCTTCAACACAATATTTTTTTTGGGTGCATTTTAGCAATAGGTATTTTTGGTTCCTTGGTTGGGTCATGATATGCATTTGGAGGAAATTTTAGGCAGCTTATTTTTGGCGTAAAACATTGTGATTGCACATTGGAGGGAAGTTTGGAAGTTTAATCAACAATTTGGTGTTTTAGCTCTCGTGCGCGTTTTAAGGTTTTCCATAATAGCAGATATCAAGCAAAAGCTTTGGTTTGAGAGTACATTGCAAGTCTAATGAAGGAAACAATCTTTGAATGCAAAGAGTGGTGGTTTCCATTTTTTTAATTCTAGAGCTTTTTGAGTAGCATTTTTTGAGTTGCAACACCAATATCATTCAAGGAAGGGCAAGACATTAAACAAGGTTACAATATAAAGTTAAGTGGAAATATTGAATCTTGAAACCTCATGCTGATATTCATCCTTTATGATAGTGATCCTAATGTTGCATATCACTATTCTTTCTTTCCATTGCTTCATTGTTGTTACAATCTTGTGCTTTCACTGATATAATGATAATGAATCTCATTGAATTTGACCCCTTTTTACTCTATTCCATGGTCTTTTACTTCTTATTTTTGCATGATATTAGGTCACATGGCATTCATAACAACTACTATTATCTCCTTCATTTTTATATGATCCTCTGACACTCATATGCTTTGATATAATAGTGATCATTTGCAATTATTTTCCCTCTATATATTGTCTTTCATTCCTGTCCCTTGCATGCCTTGGACTACTATTATCATGCATTGAAAATAGGAACTCTTTATTCATTGTATTGATAACTCATTAGAACTATCATTGTTTGTATTCATTACTATCTTATGATGATTGTTCTTCATAGTCAATCCTTAAAATCATTGTTCTAATAAAAACATTTTTTTTCTCTTTTTTTTTTACATTATGATCTCATTGCTTTGAACCTTGTGCTTTGTGATTATCACATCTTTGTTACAATATCTTAAGGGACTAAATTTCTTTCTCTATTGACTATAAGAGACCCCTTTGATCTTACAACCCCAAGCCTCTTAAAGAAAACTTAGAATCAATTATCAAAAGTGAACAAAAAACCATCATAGCTAATTTTATTTCTTCAAGAAATAAAATCATTATTAACCATAGCAGAAACCACCTACACTAATAGTGTTAAGTCAAAAAATATTCCATTGAAAGAAATATATTTTAGATAAATAGAGCCAATTAACCTTCTAAAATATAGATAGTTGAATACAAGAAGGAGGGTAAAACATAAAACATTAAAAGACTTTAAGACATTGCAAATGGCATGTAATTAGTCTAGAAGCATAACCTTAAGATAGGAACAATTCATTTTTCTTAAATATTCATCATGATTTTTCTCCCATAAAGAACTCCCCCCAACATGAGCAATCAGAAGTGCATCCGCCGTATTTTTTGTTGATAGGAACTGCATGAATGCTCCCTTATAATCACTTGTTGGAAAAACAAGGATAAACAACTAAGAGGGGGGGTGAATGAGTTGTCACAAAATATTTAAAATTTTCAAACCTTACTTAACTTAATCTCAGATCTAATGAATGAATAATAAACCATGAACAATCAACACATTAGAAACACAGAGAACACCAATATTTTTACGTGGAAACCTTGTTAGGAGAAAAACCATGGTGGATGTTAGTCCATAATATTATACCTTGTTAAAAGTATAATGAGAGAATAATGGTAATGCACATCCATTCAGGCACACCGCCAAGAGCTCACTGCTCAAATACAAGAGGGCTCACTACCCAACAATACAACAATATGGATTAGATCCATAGAGTATGAATTGAAATAATAGCTTCTACACAAGCCTAATTATAATTCCAATTAAGCACAGAAAAACATTTTTCACTCTTCGCTCAGCCTTCTTCTCACTCTGCTCTACAATCGAATGATAGGAACACTATTCACACATCTGCACTTTCTCTGGCATACATTCACTCTTATTCACACACTAACTTCACTCAAACAATCACTCTTATATATCTGCAACATGAGATTACATCAACAACTTAGTCGGCTAGAAAGTATAAAACATATTTTCAAAGTCGGCCAAATTACAAATAAATTTGCAATGCGAATCCACCAAGGTCGACCACAACATAGTGGAGATCCAATTTAACAACTCCAATCACAAAAATATTTCAATTAATTCCACCTCAAAGATCCACAACATACTACCACCATCATGTCGGCCAAGAACATGAAAAAACTAAACATACAAAGAAAAATATTTGACCACGAGCACACCGATCAATGTGGATGTACCACAAAGATAGAGCATGATCTAGAAGCATCCAAAAACAACAAGAACTAATAGAGAAACATCCATATTACCATAAACATGCAAACTTCATTCAGCAACACTAACAAAACACATAGAAATATTGTCAGAACACAACTGTTCACTACTCGATCAAAGCTTCACGTGGACCTCTAAAACTTCCTATGGATGAACTAGATATACTCAATAGAAAACCCTTTAATCCACACCAACTGATCTTCAACGTATAGAACATGATACCTTCATGACCTTCATAGTTCCACAAGGAACTTGGAACACTTCTTTTAACAATTTTCTCAATATCCTCAACATATACAACCTTTGATACACCAAATGCTAATAGTGTTGACATCAATGACAACCAAATATCAACAACACATCCACAACATCCAAAAATCTCCCCCTTTGGCATTGATGACAACACATGATGTGAAAAACACCAACAACCCAACTCATAATCAACACTCTTCTGACTCTTCTTCCTTGGCCTCTTCTACATGAACTTCTCTAGATAAGCAATAGTTTTTCACATTACACTTCTCCCCCTTTGACATCAATGGAAAAGATAAACATTATATTTCCACATGCTATCTTTGAACCACATATCTACACATCTAACTACTCCCCTTGAGTAGCAGCCACAAAAACATCAATCTGGATCAAAATGTGATCATGAAATGTACAAATTGATGCAAATTAATGCATCCTATTTCATATCAGGAGGGGTAGCACCCCTAGCATCCCTCTGAGAAACTCAAAAGTATCCTTTAGAAATGGCTTAGTGAAAATATCTACAAACTACTCTTTGGTAGGAACATACTCCAATCTGACTTCTTTCTCACACACTTTCTCCCTCAGAAAGTGGAACTTGATTGATATATGCTTGGTCTTAGAGTGTAGCACGCGATTCTTTGAAATATTTATAGCACTTGAGTTATCATAGTATATGACAATGGGTTCATCATATGCTACTCTAATATCTTTTAGCATCTATTTCATCCACATCACTTGAGTACAGTTGTTTGCAGCAATAATATACTCTACCTCAACAGTAGATAGAGAAAGGGAATTTTTCTTTTTACTCAACCATGATACCAAATTCTTCCCTAGGAAGAAAGCACCATCACTAGTACTCTTTCTGTAATCTAAATCTCCTTCCCAATCCACATTAGTATATTTATTTAATGTAAGATCATCATCCTTAAGATACCAAAGCCCAAGATCAACTGTTCCTTTCAGATATCTGAAAATTCTCTTTATAGCAGTCACATGAAACTCTTTTGGATTAGCCTGAAACCTAGCAACCATACACACAACATTCATAATGTATGGTCTAGTCTGAATTAAGTAGATTAGTCCACCAATCATTGATCTATACCTTGTTTGATTTTCCTCAGGAGAATCATCATTTTGTGTCAACTTACATCTAGTTACCATGGGAGTACCAACAGGTTTTGAGTCTTACCTACCAAACTTCTTCAACAACTCTTTCACATATTTGGACTGAGATATGAAGATCCCCTTGCCTAACTAAGTAACTTGTAATCCTAGAAAGAACTTCATATCAAATTCATTCTTAATTTCATCAACAAACTTTATACATAGATTATCATCTCCACCAAAAATAATGTCATCAACAAAGACTTCAATAATCAAATCTTTTTCATGGTCCAATTTGAAATACAAGTTATTTTTTAGCAGTACCTTTATTGAATCCAAGCTTCAATAAGTATTTTTCCAGCCTAGCATACCAAGCTTTGGGGGCTTACTTGATTCCATATAGAGATTTCTTCAATCGACAAACCAAGTTTTCTTCATTAGTTAGTTGAAATCCATCTAACTACTCAATGTAAACTTCTTATAATTCACCATTCAGAAAAGCAGACTTCACATCCATTTGATAGACTTTGTAGTTCTTATATGTAGCATAAGCAAGAAATAACCTTACAGCTTCAATTCTGGAAATAGGGGAAAAGTTTCTTCAAAATCAATAGCTTCAATCTGAGAATACCCTTTGCATACCAGTCTTGCTTTATTCCTAACCACTTCACCTTGTTCATTCAACTTATTTTGAAAGACCCATTTAGTACCATTATGAGGAATAACATATGTATTCTTTGTAATCTTCCAGAAAGGTTCACCAATACACTTCAAATGACACTCCATCCTAGCTTTCCACAATGAGAAGCTTGTTCCATCAAATCTAGGACTTCCCTTCTTGTATGATTCCATCTTGGATCACTTCAAGCTTTTAAACTTCTTTAGAGGAACCTGCTCTAATACCAATTGTTGGAAAAACAAGGATAGACAACTAAGAGGGGGGTGAATTAGTTGTCCCAAAATATTTAAACTTTTCAAACCTTACTTAACTTAATCTTAGATCTAATAAATGAATAATAAACCATGAAAAATAAACACATCAAAAATATGGAGAACACCAAGATTTTTATGTGGAAATCTTGTTAGGGGAAAAACCACGGTGGATGTAAATCCACAATATTATACCCTGTTAAAAGTTTAATGAGAGAATAATGGGAATGCACATGCATTCAGGCACACTGCTTAGATCTCACTACTCAAATACAAGAGGGCTCACTACCCAACAATACAGAAATATGGATTAGATCCACAGAGTATGAAATAGAAGAATAGCTTCTACACAAGCCTGATTACAGTTCCAATTAAGCAAAGAAAAAAATTCTCTCTTCGCTCAACCTTCTTCTCACTTTGCTCTGCAATTGAACGATTGGAACACTATTCACACATCTGCACTTTCTTTGGCATACATTCGATCTTATGCACACACTAACTTCACTCAAACAATCGCTCTTATATATCTGCAACATGAGATTACATGAACAACTTAGTTGGCTAGAAAATATAAAACATATTTTCAAAGTCGGCCAAATTACAAATAAATTTGCAATGCGAATCCACCAAGGTCAGCCACAACATAGTGGAGACCCAAGTTAACAACTCCAATCACCAAATATTTTGATTAATTCCACCTCAAAGATCCACAACACGCTACCACCATCATGTCGGCCAAGAACATGAAAAAAATGAACATACAAAGAAAAATCTTCGATAACGAGCACACTGGTCAATGTGGATGTACCACAAAGATAGAGCACAATCTAGAAGCATTCAAAAACAACAAGAATTAATAGAGAAACATCCACAGTACCATAAACATGCAAACTTCATTTAGGAACACTGATAGAACACACAAAAATACTATTAGAACACACCTGTTCACTACACAATCAAAACTTCATGCAGACCTCTAAAACTTCTAGTGGATGAACTAGATATAATCAGTAGAAAACCCTTTAATCCACACCAATATTTGATCTTCAACATACATAACAAGACACCTTCATGACCTTCACAACTCCACAAAGAACCTAGAACACTTCTTTTAACAATTTTCTCAATATACTCGACATATAAAACCTTTGATACACCAAATGGTAATAGTGTTAACATCAATGACAACCACATATCAACAACATATCCATAGCATCCAACATCACCAACAACTAAAGAACTTTGAATGGATTCATCACATTCTGAGTATTCATTGAATGAAGCCATTCAAAGGTACTACTGACCTCTTCTCCATTGCCTAGGGTATCCTTCCCAACAACAAAATCATTTTCTGTGAGAGGAAGTGAGGAATATTCTTTCAAACTGTGCAAATTATCAAAAAAATCCTTGCCATTGTTCTAGGGGATGTAACATCTTGTCAACCTTTTGACTGAATTGATGGATCTAATTGTGTTGTATCATCAAGAGTGACATTGTTGATTATTTCACTACTAATATCATCAATGTTGGTAGATTGAGCTTCATGTAAGTCTTTATTCTCTGTTGACTGCACTTGAAATCCAAGGTGTTCAAGTAGCTTTTTCCTAGCATTTCCTTCATCTTCAAACATGAATCTTAGGAAATCCCATGTCACCTTCTCTTCTTCCAAACTAAATCAATGCAGAAACCAAAAAATTGCAATTGAAACAATACAAATGAATGTAAATTGTTATTAATCCCATTCAAAAATTATCCACAAATAAATAACCGAGAATCCTGAGACTTCTTATTGCACAAAGCTTGAAATGATGATTTTTCACCATCTACTATTGTAGCTTCAAACTCTGTTGAACGAAGCATGAGACTATCCTCAGTAACGAGATTATGTATATATACCTATGAAAATAGTAGAAAAATAAGACCATATCTCATCTTAATGACATGTGCCAAAGAATAAATTGTACTCTACCTCAAAAGATCTAACAACACTCTGTGACACTATACCAGGCTGAAACGAAATAAGCTTTCCTCCAAATCCAAAACTGACACCAACTGGTCTCTTCAACCACTTAGGAGCTTTCAAGAGTGCACCTAAAAAGGGAAAAATGAAAAGATAGAAATCATGTATTTGCATATAGGATCCCAATTCATTGAGAAAATATTATAAGTGATATTCCCATTTCTTAACTAAGTCATGTATAGTTATCACATATAAAGCAACATTTACCATCCACTTTATGTTTGAAAGAAAAAGACTATACTTGGGCTATTCATAGAGAGTCATTAGTCAAGTATTTTAGGAAAAAAATCATGGGCATATCAAACCAGTAGATCATAGGTAGAAATGGTGATCATGCATAAATATCATGAATAGATTTGCATCAATTAAGGTAGATGTATTTTGACAATGAAAAAAATCTAGATGAAATAGACCTACCTTCCTAACACTTTCACTTCTTCCTGTGATTTTCATTAATACCGAAGGTATATGTAGATTAGGTAGGTACCATTGGGCTCTAAAGGCCCCTTATTGTGTGATTAAACAATATAGACAATTGGGGAAATTCCATTATATGTAATGACATAAGTTGAGGTTGAAGGTATTGTTTGATGCCAATTCAAACAATGGAGGATCTTGTTGAAATCTACATCTACCTTCTCATCATGGAAATGATAGTGAGATGCAGTTAAACCATGGAATTCATGCATATATTTTGATGAAAAAATGATCTTGGGTCATCATCACTAGCACAATGAAAAATAACATGCATAGATCATAAAAAAAAGAGAGAATAAGAATTAGTAATGGATAACTGAATAAAGCTTGTTGTCTCCAAGAATACAAGTACCACATATATATGGTGTTCATTACCTAGCTTGACCATATCAATGTTAATCCTTTAATTTATAATATTCTTTATAATATCCCCATGTTACTACAATTATGCCAAAGAATTGTGACAACATAGATGCTAGTTCTTCAATAATGAAGATATTTTTTCAAGCTAGTTACAAATTTGCAATGGTTGAAAAAAATATTTGTTAGAGAGACAAATGAATCTCTTAACATTTCCCTTGATTGAATAGGCTCCGCTACACTTGAAACTGCTAATGCATGCATACCTAGTCGGTCAAATCATCTAAAGTACTTCTACAGTAACCAACTCAGTTGTTTTCTGGACAACATATACATCGTATTCACTGAGCACACCTCCCAAACCCTCCTATAACCATAGTTTTCAGGGGATTTCTCATGGTAATTTGGAAGTAAATTTTGGAGACACTCTTGTAAAGAAAGCATGACTTCTTCATAGAGTTGTGTAAACATTTAAAATCCTTATCCACAAAGCCACTCTACCAAATAGAATAAAATTATAAAAATAAGGATATATTTTCCAATTAAAGAATTACTCCAAAACATTACCTGATGAGCCTCCACCAAACACAACCTCTTTGGAATCCATTTGACTATAGACTAGAAATGGATGCACGTCAAAAGAGACAAACCCACATTAATTACAAAGATGTTCCTTATGAAAAAAAGAAAAGAACACAACTAACTCACCAAGGAAAAAACATAGTAGCATCTGGCATGTAATTCTAAGTTAGGTGAACCTAGAGATAATATTCTCAAGAAATACTTGCAATGTGCTAAAATAATTGTAGAAGATATATATCATGTACTTCTAAGAGATGATTTTGAACACAAACACTTGTGATCCAAAATCAATTATGAGTGTATGGCTTTGTTAAGTTTGTCCTCTTTGGAAATAAAAAATAATAATTTATACTAAATACAATCAAACAAAAATCAACCATAAATGATAAATTTTTTAAAACAAGAGTGCTTGAGATAAATGAAAGACTCTTCAATAAACCCATGAAGGATAATTGGCATGATGACACAAATTTTCAAATTTGATAATCCTTTTGATTCTCTAACTAAAGTAAAAATGACGCTTGGCCTTCAACTCACTTATATATAATAAATCCTTATGTCACATTTACATGAACTGATTAACACCATATGGTTGTTACTAATATAATTAAATATTTTGTACCTCCACTTATTCATGACCCACAATAAGCATTACATTCTGGCACTCGCCATAATGTTATCTATGGATCAATCCACTTTCAAGGCTCAATCATGTTTTGGCTTTAAGTATCTGAAATTTTCAAGATCCACATCAATCTAGATAACATCTGGACTTATATATTATCACCCAACTTTCCTCACATTGCCGCAATTCACAAAGACAATATCAAGCATCTGAAATAAAATCTCCATTGTTGTTCCTTCTGTTATTATAGAAATATTCCAATACAATATCTTATTAAAACCTCCAAACCAACTAATACAAAGTTATGAGTAGGAATTATCATTTTCTTGCCATTTTCCAATATCAGACTTACGAAAAAAAGCTCAAATCCTTAAGAAACAAAGATAGGTCTAATCAATTATCAAATGTGGAGTTTTAGCCACTCAACCAATCAACTAATTTAAGATATGTTTTCTAGATGACCATGTGAATGAACCCTCATCAAATAGAGAATTAAGAAAATAAGGCTAATATCCAACTAGATTGGACAACAAAATGATAAACAAAGGTCATCAAGGATTACCTTGAACAAATCCACATAGGCTTGCAAATTCACTCAATATTATTGAACTTCTAGTGTGGTTTGTATCATTAAATGTCAAACTCAGATCAATCAATCAAAAGGGTAAATCCCTTAAATAATACATCGGATATGATCGAGAACTCAAAGCACATAAAAATTGGTCTAAAGGATCAATACAATAAGAAGAGACAAAATATAGAATCTCTAAGTCTCATAAATGTTCAAATTTGGTAAGGTTACCTTGCAAAACCCATTTGTTTGCACCAATCTATAGATAATCCAATCATTTTTCTTTTCCCAAGCTTTCATCCTTATTTCTAATCTAGTTTTAATTCTTCAAAACCTAATCTTATTCTTTGATGTTTTCAACAAAATCAAATAAAAACTAAGTTGAAAGTCATAAGCACAATTATAAAAAAATTTGGGTACTCCAATTATCTTATAGAAACAAAGTACCTAGCCTCATTGTTGTGGTAGACCCATAACCTTTTGACTTGATTCATACTTAAAGTTATGATTTTTATATTTTTACAATTTTTTTTCTTCCTTGAAATTCTAGACTCACAAATCACCTAAGATTGTATCTTGGACATGCCATAAACTTCAATTTTTACCTAGATAGTTTTTTACTCATAATCCAATAACTTTTTTTTGTTAACAAACACTTTATAAATGTAACCAGTCATGGTGAGAAAACATTTAAAAAATTATTTAATATTCAATTCATAATTTGTATTTCTGACTTGATATTAATTGGTATGGATTTCCTCAGCTCTTAATGTACATGAATTTAAAGAGGTCATGTTTTCAATCCTTATCCATCACTCTTCTTGATGTTGTGTCAAAAGAGTGGCTCGAAACATTAATTAAATCTTCTTCCACAATTTAGATCCTGAAAAACTTTCAAACAACTCACTTCTCAATTCAAATTTCACTCAATTTCATTGAAAATGAATCATTAGTGATCACATAATGATAGCTTAAATTTATCAGATTCAATATTTTGACTTCAAATAAAATTGAACAAAATTTTCATATGACAAGCAAATGACAACAACTATACTCAAACACATATCAACCTTCATATTTTTTATTTTGATTTTAAGACTCAAATATTACTGAAACAACTAAAGACTCAAAGAGAAAACCTTTCACATGAGAACACCTACTCCTTAGATGCAACTAAACCTTCATACATGTTTGTTTTGATTTTAAGACTCAAAAGTCAAATATCACAAAAACAAGTAAACAACTAAAGACTCAAATCTTATGATCAGCGGGGGCACTTTCAAGTTTTACTTTCATAACAAAACCAATGTAGAAGAAAGAAATATAGAAAGTGGCTCAAAGGGATATGAAAGTACAAGTTATATGAGTAATAGTTATATTAGCTAAACTCAAAAACAAATTATAAGCTAGAGATGACAAACCTTTAAATGTTATTTATCTAGTGGTTTACATAACTTGTCTATATTTATAAGTTAGACAACTTGTAAAATGTATAATTATTGGCCTGGGAATGAAATTGGGTTGTTGTTGATGTTTTTTATTCTCATGGATAGGTATTGAAGCACTTGCATGGGTGATAAAGCTTGTTTGGATAGGACCTAGAGACTTTTGAAAAGGCGGGAAAGGAATTCAGAGTTTGCTACAACAAATTTGAAGTCAGTGAGGCCCTTTGCAACGAATTCAGAGGTAATTCAAAACCCTCATTGCCAAAAGTAAGTTGATAGGAAACACATGCATATTCCACTCTTAGTAGGTAAACTTCAAATTAATGTAAGATAATTTCATAACAATGACTCATTATATCCTCTTCTTTCTATTATGATATGTACTAAAAGTGACAACTTTCATCAATGTTTTGGCATCTTTGTTTTCAGATTTATGTTTTTTTCTTTAAATTAGAAACTAAATTAATACTGGAATGCACAATAGTATAGATGGATCAACGCCAAAGGTTGAATATGGATCAATATCATGCATATGATGAGATAGTAGCTAATGTGAGGGAAATTGACAAATATCCATGTCCATTTAAAAATTGTCTTGGTGGAAAGGTGAAAAAAAAATGATTTATCAACATATCATAAGATATGGGCATAGTGGTATAAGCCCTTGGGCTTACAATTATTATGAAGATATGATAGAATGACAAAATATGAGAGATGAAGAGGAAACAAACATAGATTGAGTGGAACCAAACATAGATGAAGAGGTAGAAATATTTGATGAAGGGTTTGAATTTGATAGAATGTTGAATGAGGGTCTAAACAATGATTAGGATAGGTCAATGGAGAATGCTTTAAAGCCTATGTATGCTAATTGAAATTTAATTGATTTGAGAAAAATCCTTCAAATTATTAACTTGCAAGTGGTGCATGGTTGGAAAAATGAGAGTGTAGATCAGTTATTGATATTATTAAGTTCATTGTTACTAGCTGACTCCACATTTCCAACAAAATGAAGTCAATGTAAAAATAAAATTAGTAAGCTCAGGTTGGGGTAAGAAAACATCCACACATATGTGAATGGTTGTGTATTATTTTGCAAAAATCTTGTAAATGAGAGTGAAATTCTAAAATGTCATGAAGCGAGGTATAAACAAGGTTTTTAATCAGCTATGGTTCCTAGAAAGGTTATTTTCCACTTTCTGATAATCCCATGATTACTTTGAATGTATAGGTGTAGAGGCATTGCTGAACTTATGTAGTGGAATTCCCAAAATAAGAGCACTGATGGAAAACAACATGTGCTTGATTCTAAGACTTGGATGGAATTTGATAAGAGATGGCCTAATTTTTCTCAAGATCCTCGTAATATAAGGTTGGGTTTGGATCTAGATGGGGTGAACCCATTATCATATCAAAGTAATAAATGGTCAACTTGGCCAATGTTTCTAATAAATTATAAATTGCCTCCATGGTTTTCAACTAAACCATTTTTCTTAATGTTATCATTGATTATACTAGGAAAGAAAAGTGTGACTTTAGATACTATAGATGCTTATCTAAAGCCATTATATGATGAGCTAATGGAATTGTGGAAAGGAATTGAAGCATAAACCTTTAAGGGATGGTCATTCAATCAATTCACTTTAAGAGCTTCCTTATTTTTTACAATTCATGATCTTCCTATATATGGCACATTGTCTGGTCTCTCTGTTCATGGATACCATGGATGTCCTATTTTCAAATTTAAGGATTTTGTGAGGCACTTAAGAATTTTTTGTAAGTGTATTTATCGTGGACATCGTGCTTACCTTAAAATGGATCATCCATATCATTGAAAAAAACACATTTCAATGGTCAGGAAGAGAATCGTGAGGTGCCATTACTAATAACAGGTGATTACATTGTTGAGAATGGATACAAAAATGTCATTTATTTAAAATTATGGGATTTCTAGCAGTAGATATGATCTATGTAATGTAAGCGGTGTAAAATGGTTGTGCATATTGTATAAGTTGCCATACTTTAAGGATATAGCCATTAGGCATATTGTTGACTTTATGCATACTGAGAAAAATATATCTTATGCTATTATAGAAAATCTTTTTGGTGCTTTTGATACTATTTCATCATGTGAAGACTTTCGAGAAATAAAGATTCCTCAAAATCTTTCCAGGTTGAAAAATATAGAAAACCTAGTGCTCCTTATGTCTAGACAAAGGAACAATGTGCACAATTCTTACAATTGATGTCTCATACTTGCTTTCCCATTGGATATGTAAGTAGTAGCATTAGAAGCCAAAGTGACATTAATAGCTTAAGAGGCCTCAAGACCCATGACTATCATGTCAGAATCGAGAAGATTTACCTATTGTGGCAAATATATCAAGTTTGGAAAAGGGGCCAAGATTGGCAATTATAAGGTTGGGCTTATTGTTAAAGAGAATGAGTTTGCATGCATTAGATCCTTCGAACTTTGATAGTTTGAGGGAGGAGGTTTTTGAAGTCCTTTGTCTATTAGAACGAGAATTTCCACAAGTAATCTTTAACATTTCTATGCATCTTTTGATACATCTAGAATATGAACTAGAGCATTGTGACCCAGTAAGAAGCATTGTGGTCCAGTAAGAATGAGATGGATGTATCCTATAGAATGATATATGAAGGTTTTGAAAAAAATTGTCTATACTAGGGAAAAACCAGAAGGAAGAATGTTTGTGGGATATTCAATGCAAGAGGCCATGGGATTTTGCACATAATATATGGAGGATTTTAAAAATGTCAATTAATGTGTATGGGATGATGACAAAGATGAGAGAGCTACAAGTGAAGTATTAGAAGGAAATGAATGTTTCTTCAAGCTATCATATCAAGAAAGAATTGTAATACATGCCTTTATTATTCAAAACACATCTTCATTCAATAAGTGGCGCAGGTAAAAAAAAAATTACACAATAATTTATTTACTCAATTGCATTTACACATTTATATTATTAATCTTACTATTTGTACATCATTATTCTATGTAGAAAATATGAAGAAGAGAATCAAAATTGGATGCAATATCAACCTCAAAAGCGCAAATGTCATGATTTGATTAGAGGTGATTATTTTCCAAAATTTGAAGAATGGATTGCTAATGAAATCAGTGTTGCAAAAGAAGAAGGTCAATATATAACAATAGAGGAAAGTGAGCTTTCACAACCTCCACATTTATGGGCTATGCATTTTAGTGGAATGTGGGCCTATGGTAGTCATTTAAGAGTGGAAGAAAAAGACAAAGGAAAGAAAAATTGTGATTGTGTTGTTAGGGCTGAATTTCTTCATGAAATTGAGAAGAAATTTTATTTTGTATTAATATTACAAATCATTCAAGTGGATTTTGGTGAAAATAGTCCTATATTATTAAAATGTAAGTGGATCCAACCATCCATAGTAAAATTTGATGAGTATGGATTTGTACGTGCAAATACATGACAATTTTTATCAGAGACAAATGAGACATATGTTTCCCCTCTTCAAATTAACCAATCATTTCTAATTGATGATGTAAGAAGCCTAGATTGGTCATATGTCATTCAAACAAAGTCTCGTTCGAAACAAAAATTCATGGAAGTTGTTGATGTAATTCCTGATGGGAAATATGTTAATTTACAAGAAACATTCAAAGAAGTGGATGAAGACAATGAGGGACTATTTTAAGAAGAGATTTTTATTATCAATGAATAAATTGGGAGAGAGAATGTATTGCATGTCACAATGAGGATGAGGAAGAAAATCAAGTAGAAGCAGACACGAGTGATTAGGATTCTAATCTTCCTAGCAATGCAAATGATTATTGATGAGCCCCATTTTATGACCTTTTAAGTAAGACTTTTATGTTGTTTTAAGATTGTTTTATGTTTTAAGGACATGGACCTTTAGACTAATACATATTTCAAAGCTTGAATGTTGAACAAAGTTGCTATATGAATGAAATATGAATATTTTTCATATAAAAATGAGGATGCAATATGAATATGTTTTCATATATGAATGCAATATGAATATGTTTTCATATATAAACGAGGATGCAATATGAATGCAATATGAATATGTATACCATCATTGCTTTAATTTGAAAATGATATTTTCTTGATAGCTCCTCTAGATCACTGCTTCCACTATCATGATAGGATGTTATAATAGTCCTTGACCACTATACTTTGACAAGATTTCATATACATTTTTGCATCATTGTGTATACACCATCAAAGTCATTTATTTTACATTACTACCTTGTGCATTCACTTTCTTCTTGGCACTATTTATTGCTTTTATATATGTTCTTTATCACTATCATTGTTCTAGCATCCTTTATAAAAGCCATCATTGAAGCATTGCTAAAAGATATTTCTTCTACACTTTTTTACTAAAATAGAAGTCTTCCCTACATATGGCATTATCTTTAGCCCTATTTTGTAATATTATTGTATACCATTTCCTTGTGAACTACTTTGGCATTGACTACTCACTGCCATGAAAGTATTTCTCATTTTTTCTTCATTTCTTGGATCTTTCACCCACTGTGGCACTTGTTTCCTCATTGATATGCTCTTTTGTTCTCTATTCCTTCACTATTTATAGCAACAATATACAATCCTTGATGATTGATAACTATTTTTTGTCAATTCTCAAGGCATCAATACAGTGATTCCCCATTGCAATAGAATCATTTCCTCATTATATCCCCACTATTTTGGAATTACATGCTGCTCACATCCTTTGTTGTCTTCACATTCTTTTTAACAGTGATATCAATGTTATTAGTATTTGTGCTTCTGACTCTATGCACTAGAAATCACTATCTCATATGTATCTTTATATACTGTAAGGTCATTACTTTTTTGCTTTGATCAAATGTTCTTCACTTTTTTCATATATCTTGAAGTTCACTGCCATTTAACTACTTAGTCCTTAGATCATGGCATTCCTTGCTTGTAACTCATTGTCCACTCCAACATATCTATTATTTTTCATGAAATCTACCCCTTCATGAATTTATGTGGATTTTATGAACAAATTATTATGTAACAGAACAACATAAGTAATAATCACCAAATACCATAGACATTTCTTAGTGATGGTGCTATCACCTAAGAAAAGCACTAGTTTAGTTGTACAAAATGGTTGTCATGCTACAAGTTCATGTCCAATTAAAATTTGGTAATATAGATTTTTTTTATTGAACTATGAATGAAAACATTATTGCTAAAGATTTGATGGATTGATTCAAATACATTGCTAAGTTTTTTGTGCAATTGGAATTTATGCAAGGCACCATTATTTAATATGCATTGATTGAAATACCCACAACATCTAATGATTGTTGTTGCTTGCAATGATTTAGACTTCGTATGTGTTTGAATGACTTTTCATTAAAACTGAGACCTCATAAACTTGTATTTATGCAATTTATGTTACAGTTAATTATCTCTATATCAATTTGCTAATTTATACATTATTGCTTTTTTGGAAATTAGGAAATGAGGAAAAAGAATTTAAGGAACAAATTAGATGATAGTGATCATAATGCTGAAATTCCAGTGACAAATTATGAGTGCTTTCATGAAGAATGTGTGGCCAAGAATAATGAATATTTAGTGCGCCTTGGTTTGACAAATAGGAAAGTTGTAAATCCACTAAGTAGTATATTATTTGTTTAATATTGTTTAATGAAATTCTATAGGCAAGAGCTCTATGTATATAAGACATAATATGATTTTTTTTGTTTTACAGGCAAGAAAAAGAGTGTAGAGAAAATGCAGAGAAAAAAAGAAAGAAAGTAAAGATACAGTGCTGCAAGCTCATAGAAGCCAATGCTTTTGTGATTCAACAAATATAGTTGGTGAAAAAAATAGTTGTGATGAAGTGAAATCTATGGAGAACGATATTGATCTACCCATCATGCCACACTTAATGTGACCAAGGAGTATGAAGTTTCAGTTAATGAAAGTGATCAAGAGAGTTTTCTTGCTTCTAATGTGCCTCAAAGTGCACCTGTCACATCTACAACTTTTGATGGAATTAGTGGATCAACCAAAAATATTAGTAGTGGTGTAACAAAAGATGTGCCTGCTTTTGTTGAAAGAAAAAGATTTAGTCAATATTTATTCAAATCTACAGAGAGGAGTGCAAAAGAAAGAATATTAGAAGGGAAGAAGCCATTCTTGGTTGAGGTATCAAGAGATGGTGAACCCATTGGGAAAAATGTTGCAAGGTGGGCCTCTGAGTTGGGCATAAGATGTAGGGCCCATTTGGATATCTGTAAATCAAATTTTGTAGAGCAAGATCCATGAAATGTGGAATATGTTATACAAAAAATGGAAAATGCCTTTGACACTGTTGGTGGAAAAATCTCTAGAAAATATTACAAGCACAAAATGAGACTTCTGATGAATAATTTTAGATACAATTGCAAAAAAGAAATCATGGAGGGAAAAGAGATATTAGAGTCCACTATATCTCCCAAATAGTAGGAGGCATTGAAAGAAAGTATGTATTCTGAAGAATAGTTGACAAAGAGGAACATCGGCAAGAGAGCAAGAGATAATGGGAGGGTTGGATATACATTTGGCCGAGGTGGGTTGCAGGTCAAAATGGAAAAATGTGGAGTAAGTGTATGGATTTTTGGTTCAATTTACATTGTGTTATTTATTTCAATTTTTTATTGAACTGACTATATGTTGAAATTGACATTATATTTTAGGTGGAAAACAATAATAGAGAAGCAGGTGTAGAAGATATTGTCAATTATATGGCAGCACTAGATCATACTAAATCTAATAGTAGTATGAAGTGGAAATCTAGTTTGTCAACAAAGATTTCACAACCATCTATTGAACACCCAGTAAGAGCATCTCCAAATCATGTCAACTAAAATGAAAAGTACCAACATATAATGAGTTTCTTACACTGTCTCACTAAGAAAGTTTTGCAGTTGGCTACCTCTGTTAAGCCTATAGTTTTTGCATGGAATGACCATAGTTCCACAGATTCAGATTAGGTAAGAGGTTATCCCTCAATATTTTGATTCTCAACTATATCATCTATTGGCGATCAGGATTGCACCCTTTAGGAAAGTTACACTTGTCTATCTTATCACAACATGGAAACACTCTCTGGTTTGTGGGTTAAGCAATTGGTGAGAGTGAATCTCCAGAGTGGGTTGGTTCCCTTCTAGCTAATCCCCTAATCTAAACACCTTCAAGGGAAAGGGGAGTAGAAATAAAACTGGAAATCAACACCCTCAACTTAAGATGACTAACCAGATATGGAGAATATGATGGAACTTAACTCACAACACTTCTTTCTCAAAAATCAGCCCTCACAATTCACCTTAATGCACTTGGCTCATTATTATTTTTCATAAAGACTCCTTGAAAGTAGAATACAATATGCAACCTAAACTTATTGCAAAACCTAACAATCACCCACAACAATAGGACTAAGAAGGATTCGCTATTATGAATCACAACAAACTCTGACCATCACTGTGAGCTCATGACAAGAAAGAGAAAAGTTGAAATCTATTTTTTATTACAAGTGAAGGAATAAGACATCAAAATTTGATTCAAAATGAGTTTACGAAGCTCTCAAAGTGACTAAGAGAGCAAGAAACTGAAAAAATTCTAAACCCTGAGAAAATCAAATTTCTCAAATTTTATAGCCAAGATGTGACCCTGAAGTGCTAAAAATAGAAAAATCAGGTTCACTACTCCAAAAATCAACTCAACTACATTTTCAAGCTTCTCCAAAAGCCTAAAAATTGGCCTCCAAAATAGCTTCAAAAGGCATCAAAAAGTTGGAAACTTCCCACCACCCAAAGGTTGATCCAAAAAGGCCTCAAAATCAGGTACAAACAACTAGAAACTGGAAATGGCAACTTTAGTTTGCCTCTTCATATTCAAATCCGCCCAAGAACTCCGTTGAAAATAGAAAGTTTTGATGTTGATTCAAGTGCATATTCTAACTATATTTTAAATAACATTTAACTAATCAATTTAGAGAAATATTGTAGTTTTATAAAGCAAAATAGAAAGTCCCCTCCCTTCATCTGATTTTCTCTTTCCTATCTCAAATCATTTTGATTTTTTGCATTTAATCTTTGCAAAAATTTAAATATTACATGATGCTCTGATTTACATTTGATTTTTATATAAAAAATCATAAAAATATATGCCCATTAGCCACTTAGGCAAAAAAAATTAGATGATCTAATGTCATCACTTGGTTAATTTTCAAAGGAAATTTGGCATGAAAAATCTCTAAGGAATTAAGCCTAAGGAGGGCCATGTGGATGACATATGTTTTATTTTCTATAAAATCAAAGAAAAAATAAAAACCAAAGGCCAAGGTTTCAGCCTAGGCAATATGAAATGTTGGCAAGGCATTGAAAAATAAAAACTTATGTGATTAAAATCATATTGGCCAAAAATAGGGTAAAAATCCTAACACACAAAAAGGCCTCCAACACTTCATTTTGATTGTCATTATTTCATCGGCCTTTTGGAGGAGATTGGAGCCCAACTGTGTGCTGCCATGTGGAGATTAACATTTAGCCTTGGAACCACCATTGAGCTTTTCTCTTTCGATTTTCTGATGAATTCAGTCTTCCTCATCGATGGTAAGATTTTGACTCTGTTTTTGTGCTTTCATTAGCTCATTTTGATGGGAAAAATCAGGCCTTTTGGCCACGACTGTCACTATTTTTGATGCATTTTCTCTATTGTTTTTTTTGATACACTCTTTCTATTATTTGGCACCACCCTGAGTGATTTATGGAGCTCTCTACCATGGCATTCAAAAATAGTCTTTCTATGAGAGATCAGTGGAAATATTTGGGTAAGCTCTTTGTTATGAATCTTGCTTTATTTCCTTATTCTCTGCCAGCAACATGGTCATTTTGAGCTCACTATGATAATATAATTTGTCTTCTACATGTTCCATTTTTTTGGTAGCCGCAACCACATTGTGTATTACTCTTGCTTTTAGATGCTCAAAAGCTTGCATGAGCTTGAATCTCTTCCATTTCCATTTGTATTTTTCTAGAAAAACCCCAAGTGGTTTCGATGCTTGGTGAAGGAAAACATAATCTCAAGCCATGGCCATGAATAGACAAACTAGATTTCAACATTCTTGTTTTCTCTCTATTGAGTTGATAGAACTCCATTTGAGCTCAAACCCACTTTCTGGGTTTGTTCTCAATGCTTGATGTAGTTTCAAAAGCCTCTTCTTTACTTGAGACCCTAGCATCACTATGACATTTAAGTAAGGCTCTGCTTTCTAAATGATTCTATTGGTTGTATCTGTGCTTTTACATTTTATCATGTGCATTTCCATAATCACTATTGTTGCTTGATCATTTGTGTCACTCCCTATCAAGTATTTGTAATAGTTTATGCACAAATTTATCATATATAGGGCCAATAACTCACTGTTTGTTTATGCTTTATCATGCTCACATTTGAATGATGAAATATGTCTATTTCTACACTTGCATTCTATACCTTGGCATTGACATTGTCACCATCCTTTTGTCTTGATCTCCTTCAATATATTGAATTTGTTATTTGCATCCCATTGAGCCATCACTATTCCATGGTAAGAATGATATTGCCAAGCATTGTGCACTACAAGTGTGGATTTTAATATTATGTTTCACTTCTAAAAGTTACATTCAATGCTCCTTGATGATCCATTCATTTTCTTTGATGATGAAGTTGTTCTACCTTCAAACTTTGCATACGTGGACTTGTGACGAATTCCATACATTACAAATATTATTGAAAATGAATATATTTATCTCTATCTTTTGTGCCATGACTTTACCAATTACACTTAATTGTTGTTTGCTCATTCTTTTGTTACCCAACATTGTGAAAGCTCCTTTTTTTTTCAATTCTTAAAAGAATATAGTTGCTGTCCCAACACTTGGATATGGCCTACGTGAGGCCAACACATGTCCTTGTTTCTCATGACCAATGAATTCAAATTTGATACTTCTTTGGTCACTTTAAGCATGGAATTTGTTTCAAATAAATGCATCACATGAAATGCACTCTTTGCTGCTCCCATTTGCATAGAATCAGTCTCTAGATTGGTGCACAAATATCCCAAACTATAAACTCGATCGATGAAATATTTAAAGGGCTTTTTTTATATTGATGTTTTCTAATTTTTTTAATAAAAATCTCACAAACCCATATTGTAATTTTTGAAATATGATGAAATCTTGACTGCTTCCAACTAAAAATCTATATTTTGCATTCTGTAATTCCATCATTTTCTTTTCAAAAACAAAACAGTGCAACTCCTTTTGTACTAGTATTCTCCTCTTGTCATTTCTTTCAAATGCATGCATTGCTACCAATTGCTTGCTTCCCATTATCACCCATTCTATGCACTTGAATGTTTAGAAAAATGCATATTTAGCCTCACTTTTACCACAATTTTATACTTTATTGGGAGCATAGAATCATGATATAAAATTCCCCTTCACATTTGTGGCATCAAAGTATTGAAATAGCTTAAGGTCTGCAAATTACCTTCATGAATGATGTTGTTCCACATTTCGTTCAACCCCAACACTTAATGCCTTGCACCCACAGTCAAGCATGCCTCTTTTCATTCATTCTCCACTTTTAGTAACTCACTTGTAGCCATTGATAACTCTATTTTCTTGATGGGAGAAGCCTCCTTTTGGTGCTCTTCATGCATTTTTATCTTCTATACAACAACATAATAATGTGAGAACAATCATTGCATGGAATATTTTGAAATATAAGTAGCTATTGATGATGCTCTGAAGCTTCTCCAATTGCTTCAATTATCATTTGATTTGTAACAAGGAATTTGTATGCCTATTCACTATCACATTATGTGATGATGCACTTGACTACAATTCACTTGAGCAATTGACCACTTGTTTGAGCTTTCATGGCACTTGGATGCACTCCTTTAGATGCATATCTCTTTGTACAATTTTGAATTGTCTCTTTTCTAAAAACCCCTCTATGGAATGTTGAGGGAAAGCATCTTGGTTCTCAACTCTTGTGGGAGCCCATTTTACTCCACATGCTTTATGATATTCAAAACAAAATAGCAAGATGGCTTTTCCTATACCTACACATGGAAACAAACAATGTTAGATTAAAACAATATATTATTATGATGTTTCCTTCTTGGATTTTGTCACACTTGTTGTTCTTGCTTAGTTGTTCCAATGCATCACTAGCAACATTCTACATTATTGTTGATTGTTCATATAGGAATGTTCATAACCATATCTCTAACAACTTTTATGATCTCTTACAGTTCTACCAGGAGCTCGGGGACAAAGGATGGTGCACCATTCCAGAATCAATTGAAGACAATAGGAAATGATGATTATGTTCCTTCTTATGTGTCTTTCTTTTCTTTAATCTTCAGTAGTGTAGAATGTTCCTTTTGATACACTGTCTCAGCTACTCCCACGACTTGTGTAGGACACTTGGTTCTTATTATCCAATGAATATGATTACAACATTTGTGAAATACTTGTTCAATTATGTACTTTTACTTTTTCAAAATGATGTTTGAAACACCATGGATAAATATTAGAATGAAAGCATTTCTTTTACATTCCATTCAATACTTAATGTTGTAATTGAAATCAAACAACTAAACACATTACATTTTAAAATTCCACCATAACTTAAGCACTTGCAATGGTTAAACATCTATAGAGGTAAAATTGAAATTCTTCACCCTAAAATGAATCTTGAATAAACTAGCTCTATCAAATTGAGTTGTGGAAAAAATTAGATAACATCATCTTTATATTGTATTCTAAAGATGTCTGCAAATGTCATAAATTTTTTCCACAACACGCATTTATAAAATTACTCTCATTATCTCTAGGAAAAGTATTATGATCATATATAGAATAGTGAATCTATGAAATTTTTCCTTTTGTTTCATTGAAATCCATTGTGACTGTTTTAAATGTTGTTATTGTGAGTTTTATGAAAAAATAACTATCAGATCAATGAATGATCTACTCTGTCTTTTCATTATTCTTCTAACTCATGACTCTCTTTAGTTCATGACTTTGCAACCTTCCATGCTAGTTGATGAAGAAAGTCTTTTGTTGCATTTTATTGAAGATATTGAAAAAAATTCTTAAGAAGAGTTTGAGTGGGATGTGATTTTGGAAACAAGAGTGAAATCAAGAAGATGAGAATAAGAAAGAATGTAAGAGTGAAAGGATAATTTCCATAAACAAGAAACAATATTCAAATGAGACAGCAGTGGAATTATTTCCTTATCTCAATTGTTTGTGGACCAAAAGCATCCTATTGCAGAGTTGCAATACAAAATGAATGATGAAGGTTAGGTTTAAGGTTTAGGGTTTAGGGTTCAATTCATTTGCTTTGTTTTAGTATAAAAATTACCCTTGGGACTCATGGAGTTGAATCATTTAGCACAAAGTAGGAGAGTGTATAGAAACAAGTTACAAATCATAGAAAGTTGTAAAAGCACTATTGAAATGCAGGTGTTCTTGTAGAACTTTACATGGAAAATTAGAAAATGCAAACTTCTAAGAGATTGTGACAAAGGAAGCAGAGACCTTAGTCTTTTGGAGTTTCCCCATAGTGGTATTCTACATAGTAAATATGTTTTTTTCTTTATGTTGCAGTTTCTTATTTGGTTTTTTTCATTCATCCAACTACCTACTATAATTTGTAGCACTTAAGCATCATAAGTCCTAGGAAATTTTCTCTTATCTTAACCAAATATATTTAATGATGGAAAGCATAATTCTCTAAGACAGATGGTCTATACATCATATTCATGTTGATGAGTCAGCAACATAATATCTAGGATATTATGGATCAATACAACATACATCTTTTTATCACATGTGCCTTATAATCACTTATAACCTAGATAGATGTGGCAAAGAAACTGATATACAATTTTTGAGTACAAAGATGGAAGTTGGTGTTAGCAGCCATATCTCAAGATAAAGACCAAATGCACCTCTTTTATATTTACAACAACCATATCTCAAGCTAAAGACCAAATGCTCCTCTTTTATATTTACAAAATGAATGGACTTACTAAAAAATTTGAGGTCATTGAAGACTAGTAGTTATTAGTTAAAAACTCCACAAGAGAAAGTCAAAGTATAAAGATGATAATTCCTGCAAGGAAAGCATGTGATATTTTTTTAAATGAAAGTCTAAAATAGTCTTAAATTAGTAACTTAGATCGTACCATTAATTGGTATAAAAGGAATGGAGGTGCATGAATCAATGCTCTACAAAAACACATATTATCATCATTCAACTTATGTTCCATTGCAAACAAATAGTTAATCCATCTTGAGAGTTCCTTTAATTTCATATTCTATATATTCAAAAAATTGAAATCCCCATTTGATTCAACATCAGTGGAAAGATATATTTAACTAAAAGCTTCCAATCTTGTCAAGCTTTCAACAAGTAACAATACACAACAATCAAGTTTCTACAAAGAGCCTCCACTCTTGTCAAGCTTTCAACAAAGATCCTATTACAGTCAGAGCACATAAATCTAGAGAAGGGAGTTAGATTGTTGTTCATAAATCCCACCTAAAACACCTCCCATGCTCCATTCATGAAGTGACTTCTAGTTTCCCATCACTGTAGTTTCTCTTCATCCTCCAAATCTTCCCCATCATCCTTAGATTTGTAGTAGGAACTATCAAACAATAGACACAAATGGCTTACCATTCCTTCCTCACTAAGCTCCAATATTGTGTTGGCCACCGCAGTTGCATTTTCCATAGAAATGAAACCCATGACGAGCTCCACAATCCTTTCTTGTGATCCAACCACATCCACAATAGGTTTGAGCACCACTTCATATAATTTCCCATCACACTAGTGTTGGTTGTTGCTCAGATCCCAGGCGAAAACTGCTTGTATGGCACCCATCACCTGGGTGTAGTTGGAGATGAACAGGCACCAACATTGGTTGAGAAAAGTATCCTCAAGGTAGGAGCAATTGAGGCCAAAGTAGTGCACCATAAATTTCACACGCTAAATATCCCACCAACCCCACACAACCACATCCCAACTTAAATCCAACTGCCATAGGCTGTAGGAAAAGCTTGTGACTAGGTGAGCCATAGCATAATCCAATTGTTGCAATGTCCAACAGTTACATCAATCCACTAAAAACACTAGTGCGTACCTCAGCTCAGGCCAAGACAACAAGATGAAAAAATGTGTAGATTCTCCCGGCCTATCAAAATACCAACCACATACCACAACAATGTGATTGTAGTACCCGCACACCATGTCTTGGGAAAGCGATAACATACATGGGATTACCCATTCATCTTTATCCTATCTTGCTCAAGGAATACTTTCAGGTTCTGCCAATGATCTACATTGGAGTCCACAATGACCAACTTAGTTTGAAGTATTCCATTGTTCACCAAACAGTCAACAACCTTATAAACTTCCCTATATGCATGTGCTAATGAGTAATTATCCAATTTGTGATACAACACATCCCCAATTTTCATTGTCATTAGATATGGGTATTTTTAATATTCCTAGACTTGTGGAAATTTATGAGTCCATTAATAGAATTATTTGCTAGATGAAAGCCATCATTCATGAGGCGCATCCCACCCTAGATTTTTGTCACAAACATGTTCATCCCATTATCCAATAGGGGAAGGTGAAGTTGGAACACCCCTTTACACATGAGCCACATATATGTTGAAACCTAAATGGTATATGAAAGCTTACTAGAGTTGTTCTTGTCAATGACAGCATGGTGATGGGGTGAAGGGGGGCCTCATTAAGGCCTTAAAGAAAATGTGTAATCCATCAAAGGTCAAAATAATATGGATCAAATTTACTTAATTCAATGGCCATAAGAGTTAAACTCAAATAGATAGGGCCACTTTAACACATTGGGAGCCAAATAGTTGATGGTAACTATATGAGCCTCCAAGATTTATTGTGTCCACTTAATACTTACCTCCTCATAATATCCTGCAAGAGGCATGGCCATGACTTGACTCTCTTGTGGCATACACTATCCAACATGCATATAGAGAGGAAAATAAGGAAGCAAACTTCCTTTCCAACTTTGTCATGAGAAATAAAGAAGACATCATCATTAGCACTATAGTCGAGGCATGGAACTCATTCAACTCTACATTTAATCCCAAACCCTACTTTCCATACACCATCAAAGATTCTAACATCTTTACATAAGTCCAACATCTCCACTATTTATGCCTATCAATCAAGGAAGGTTGCACTTCAAAGTAATCATTTTTCAATAATCATTACTCAAAGTCAACATCAAAATGGAGTGGTATGAAAACATTACCTTCTCTCATGAGAGCTAGTACTTGATCACATTTGTCACAATTAATTGGTACAAACAAATTACAATAAAGCCTTGGGAGCTAAAATCAAAGTAAGTAAGAAAGAGTGATTATGTTAGGAAAGAAGGAGTATATAAAGGTTTATAAGTAATTGAACATTGAATATGGATTACGGTTTATAAGTAGTCTGCTCCATTAGTAGTTCAAAATATAAACATTATAATAGAAATGTATCAATCTGATGTAAATAGGATAATTGTGCAATATATCTTCTTACTATGTCTACTATAATGGAAATGTAAAAATGAATTGATAATGTTCAATTGTGTCTTGGTCTCCCTTTATATATAGGAGGCAACAAGCTACAGACCCATTACAAAATGGTACGATGCTTGATAACTAAATGCTAATTAACATAAATAAAAATATAACACTTTATTAGGTGAATGCATTGATCCATTAATCTCCCAGCAGATGCCCGTGACTACCTAAGACCTGTTCAAGGATCCTACTCCATCATAATTCATTACCTATAAAGTACACCTCCCCTATGACGCAAGTTGGTTTTCATGTCCCGATGGTTGTCCTTATGTATTTGATGTGACCCTAGTTTGGTTGATGAACAAGTTGATAGTAGAAAGATGGTGAGTATATTCCTCCTAATCATAAGTCTCTACATTGGAAATTGCATCCTTCATATCAAGATCCATATACATCATCTTTTCAAGATGTTTATGTGTATTTTGTAACACCATCTCTTCATCTTTTATTTCTTGCAATGCATTAGCTAGAAACATGGCAATCTCGTTCTTCCAATCATCTTCCTCCCTAGGATTTCCAAGGTTTTCATGGAGTTTAGGGGGAAAATAAAAATAGGAAAGATCCTCTATGATCCTATTGTGGTACTTATTGTGTGATTCCACTAGCTTATTGTATGCTTGCACTGTCTGACCTTTCATGGATTTCTCATTTAGGAGCTCCTTCCTTTTTTCAATCATCTACTCTTGTAATATTTCATTCTCTATGAGTCCTTAGTGTGTTTATTGAAAAAAATTCCAATATTCATCAACACTATCCATCATCCTACTGAATCTTACTTTGATTATCTTAGACACAACATTATACTTAATGGTTTTTATTTCTGTTTCTAGCTCCTTTCATTTCTTCTAGGACTTCTAGTGATAGTTTTTCCAATAAGCCACATTTGCTAATGCATCTAATATTCTCTTGCCACTTTCTATACATGGAGAGTATAATTTTGGTGTGGAAGAGGACATTTTATCTTTGTAACTAGCCACCTCCTTCTTCAATTTATCATTTTATTTTATCAAATTTTCAATTTGTGCCTTAGTAAACTTTGCCACTTTTATGTTCAATTCAACCATTTCAATGGGGTTAGTGTCCCCTACTCTCTGGACCAAAAGATATCCAAACACTTGGTTTGGGTTATTAATGATAGTGGGTCTCTTATCCTAAGGATACAATGCCCAAATTAGCAGGGTGGCTTCATTTGGGTTGTACCTAGATCTTGAGTACATTTTATCACTAGCTTCCTCTGTTAAGTGCATTGATTTGTCTCCTTTTCTCTTGAAACTATCGAATAGTATTGCAGCACTGATATCCCACCCTGGTAGGAGTATTACCCCAACTTATTGAAGTAATTCCCCTCCCCTTTCAGGGGTGATAGATTCTAAGTCTTTGTATATTTCTTCCCTTGATTCTCCCAAGGTGGCTACCTCCTACTAAGGAGTGATGTCTTTCATCTTTTATCTCAACATCCTACCTTTATGCTCATAAAAAAATGATTTAAATTTAGAAATCTTAACAAATTCATTATCAAAAATATATTCTTGCCCAGCCTTAATCCTCACATCAAAGAGTTCATTTGAAGCTTCAAATTTGACAATGTTATGTTCTTGAGGTGGATGATATTGCGTAACTATAGGGGCACTTATCTGTTCAATCTCATCATCTTCCTCATAACTTCCTTCATCCTCTTTGCTCATGGTTGTATCTACAGAGAAACTCACCCCAGGAGTGGGTTGCAAGGGTATGTAATCAAGAGGCTCTATGCCCTTAGCCTGCATTCTTGAATGAGTTGTATGAGGTGCTTCAAAGACAACTGGGGGCACATCTTTTATTATTTCATCCAAATGAGTGATGAGCTGCTCAATTCTTTCTAGAGGATCTTGTACTTCATCAAACGATCCTGAGTAGGATGGGATATTCCCTCTCTTCCATGTCTCAACCAACATAACTTTGTTATATGCAGTCATCCTATCTTTTGTCGAAGCTTCATCATAATTCCTTATTACATCATCAACAAAAAAGTGATTTTCATATCTTGATATCCCTTGTAACAACTTTTCTTTATGAATAGAGTTCTTTGTATCAAAATTATTTCTTTCATTTCCCAATGGTATATTGTATTGTGCCAACTTGCTATCAATTTCTTCATACCCCTCATTGGTGACTACTGTAAAATATCCAAAAAATAAAGTGTTGGGCATGAGAGATTGCTTATTGCATCTCTTAAGGTTTTTTATATCAAATTTAGCTAACTACCTGACAATTTCTAAAGAAGCTATTCTATCTAGAACTGTCTATGGTAATAAATGTGGGGCTCCTTTGAACCCATAAACTTTGATCATAGTAAAATCAGGAAATGCATACCAATTCCCCTAGTTATGATTTACCTTTTCCTTGGGGTCCTTTTCCTTTGGTATCAAGATTTTCTATATTTCAAGGGACAAGTTATAATTACATGTATGTACCAACAATTTCAACAATGGTTTCACAAAATATTCTTCAAAATATAGATAATGTGATGTACCATATCTACTATCTCATATTGAGGTCCACAATTGTACAGGTTTATAATTACCATTTCCAGAAACATCCTTAACCTTAACTCTTATCCCCATAACATTATGACATGTCCATGTAGAAGGAAATGCATAAACAAGGAATAATGTTTAAAATTAATACTATCACTATTTGGTGCAGGTACATCCTTGCAAATTCATGCCTTAATGAGGTAATCTTTGGTTTTGAGTTAGCATAGTTAACTACATGTTTTCATAAGGTCTAAATGACCATAATAAGTTTTTTTTTAGGTCATTTATAGTTGTTTTGGAGTCATTGGATTCATCATGTAAAAGTTGCACACTTTGATAAAAAGTTGTCATTGCAACATTGTAAAAATTGCAAAATATGTCAAAAAGAGGAATATGAAGGGTTGGGTGGTTGAAAAGTTAGCTTTAGGAATTGGAATTTATTTATAAAGGCATTATGTAACCTCATTTACTTCGAGGAAAGTTGGGGGCAGTTGTATGAGGAAGAAATTTAGTAGAATACTCAATATTTTAGATATTTTCTGAGTTTCAATCCATTGTACGACCATATTCTATGCATTAATCCTTTCCTCCTCCATGGTATATTGAATCCCTATGAATCACCTTTAAAATACATTTGATTTCATTTGAATGCATTTTTTTTTAGAAAATTATTGACAAATTGGTCTAGGCGGGTTGAACCCTCTTTTAGGGTAAACAATGAGTTTTCAAAATTGAGTTTCTCAAGATTCTACTGTTGGAATTTCCTATAAATTGGTAAATTGGTAGTTTGGAATGTACTTTTAATGATCTTAAAGCTATAGATTCGTTGCTAATGGTTTTGGGCTGAAACCATGATGCCCTAGGTCTGGAAAAAAGTGAATATGACTGGTAAAACCAGTATACAATGATGTTTAAAGAGTTTTTTATAATGGTTTTTGAGTCATTCAATTGTTGTAGTGATTTAAAAGTGTGTTAGGGTGTAATTGAATCCATTTCTTGATTAGGTTTGATGGATTGATGAGTTTTTGGTGACCATATATTGACTGTCATGTCTAGACAAAGTTGTTAGTCATTTTTGGAGTTAGAATTGAGGGTTTTGAATTGGTATTTGATAAGATGTCTTGAATAAAGTTTGGGGATGGACTAATCATGTTGTGCAAACTTATTTACATTTTTTTGAGGCATAAGAAAGCTTGTAAATTTTTTGGGAAGGTTGAATTTTTTGTTTGGGTGGCCTAAATGGGCCTAATGTGCTATTTGGACAAACTACTTTGAGATTTCTCCTATTTAAGATTTTTAAGGTGGTGTTTGAGTTTGGGACAGTCATTTGATGTTGTGTTGATGTGTTTTGAAGAGTCAACAAGTGATTTCATGCCTTTATCTCAGTTTGGTGCCTTGAAAACAAGATTTTGTGAAGAAGGCTTGAGTCCTAGTTGAAAGGACATGGAAGATTTGGTTGAGTTTTGTTAAGTTGAGATTGTGAGAGGGGTTTGTGCTTCCTTCTCTTGCATCAGTTTGGTATCATAGCCCAACAAAAGATCTTGGCTAGAGAAAGTTGGATTTTTGTTTTGTGCTTTGTGCTTTTTGTTTGTGTTGTGGTTGTGTGTAGTTTGATAAGATAGCCTAGTTGCTACCAAGAGAAGGTAGAGAAAGTTGAGAGAAGTTGAGGCAAGGAGAGACTTTATTGAGAAGAGGAAAAGATGGAAGTGTCAAGAAGACATTTATAGGAAGAGGAAGAAAGGAAAAAGAGAAAGAGGAAAAAGAAATTTGACAAAGAGATAGTTGAGTTGAAGCAAGAAATGAGAAGGTTGGAAAAAAAGTTCCAGGATTCCATGATGAAGATGGAATAGTTGTATAGACAAGCATTTAGTTAGCACTTGACCATGAAGAAGAAAGTGGTATGGCCCATTCAGAGGATATTCAAAATGAGAAGAATACAAATGAAGAAGATAGAAGAAGAAGTGTTTGAAGATGCTGAAGAAGAATTCAAGGATGAAGACAAATGTATTGCAACCATTCCCAAGAATGAAGATGAAGGAGAAATAGAGATGAAGAACCTGATTTTAGAGAGTGAAGATATTGAGTTGGTGTCAAGATTGAATGAAGAGAAGATCATGGATGAATTATTCTTGGAGATTTGCAAATAATTGAAGATAAATGGAAGTATTGTGATAGAGTTGATGTACCATTTCTTTGCTATGCTAATTTTTTGGATAGAGAATAATTTGCAGATCAAGATGCAATAGTTTGGAGAAGGACAAAGCGAGATGGAGACAATTTAGGGCATGAATGAGCATATTCACAAAGAAAGGGAAAAATGGAAGCATGTTGGCATTGACCAACTCAAACAAAAGGTAAATCTGAAGGTTGCAAGTCATAAAGGCCTACAAGGAGGAGCATTGATGATCCAAGAGGACTTGGAATTCTTTTGGCTAGAGAAAATGGTGCAGGTGCACCCTTGCAAATTCATGCCTCCATGAGGATATCTTGGGTTTTGAGTTAGCATAGTTAATTCCATGTTTTCATAAGGTCTAAATGACCATAATAAGTTTGTTCTAAGTCATGTATAGCTTTTTTCAAGTAATTGGATTCATCATGTAAAAGTTGCACAATTTGATAAAAAGTTGTCATTGCAACATTGTAAAAATTGCAAAATATGTCAAAAAGAGGAATATGAAGGGTTGGGAAGTTGAAAAGTTATTTTTAGGTGTTGGAATTGCTTTATAAAGGCATTATGTAACCTAATTTACTTTGAGGAAGGTTAGGGACAGTTGTATGAGGAAGAAATTCAATAGAATATTCTATTTTTTAGATATTTTCTTGTATTTTCTAAGTTCCAGGCCATTGTACAGCCATATTCTATGCATTAATCCTTTACTCCTCCATGGTATGTTGAAGCCCTATGAATCACCTTTAAAATATATTTGATTTCATTTGAATCCATTTTGTTTTGAGAAAGTTATTAACAAATTGGTCCAAGCGGGTTGAACCCTCTTTTAAGGTAAACAATGAGCTTTCAAAATTGAGTTTCTCAAGATTTTACTATTGGAATTTACTATAAATTGGTAAATTGGTAGTTTAGCATGTAATTTTAATGATCTTAAAGCTGTAGAGTCATTGCTAATGGTTTTGGGACGAAACCACGATGCCCTAGGCTTGGAAAAAGTGAATATGACTAGTAAAACCAGTATACAATGTCGTTTAAAGAGTTTTTGATAATGGTTTTTGAGTCCTTCATATGTTGTAATGATCTAAAAGTTTGCTAGGGTGTAACTGAATCCATTTCTTGATTAGGTTTGATGGATTGATGAGTTTTTGGTGACCATTTATTGACTATCATGTCTAGACAAAGTTGTTAGAGTCATTTTTGGAGTTAGAATTTGATGGTTTTGAATTGGTATTTGATAATATGTCTTGAATAAAATTTGGGGATGGAATAATCATGTTGTGTAGAATTATTTACATCTTTTTGAGTCATTAGAAATATTGCAAAGAGTTTGGAAATGTTGAAGTTGTTGTTTGGGTGGCCTAAATGGGCCTAATGTGCTAATTTGGACATACTACTTTGAGAGTTCTTGTATTTAAGTTGTTTAAGGTGGTATTTGAGTTTGGGATAGTCATTTGATGTTGTGTTGATGTGTTTTGAAGTTTCAAAATTTTATTTTGTGCCTTTATCTCAGTTTGGTACTTGAAAACAAGATTTTGTGAAGAAGGCTTGAGTCATAGTTGAAAGGACATGGAAGATTTGGTTGAGTATTGTTAAGTTGAGATTGTGAGATGGGTCTGTGCTTTCTTTTCTTGCATCACTATTGATTTTGATCCTTTCCATCCCTTGGTTTACAGAATTGGCTAAATAACCATCATAGTCAAATTCTTTGGTGTCTCTACTTTGTATGTTTGCAGCCAAGACCATTGGGGCAATTGACATGAGGGGAGGAACCTCTACTCCTAACACTTGTCTAGTTGAGTGATATGTATATCAAAAATATTCTTCAAATAAATCCTCATGAAAGGGAGGGTTTTCAATGCTAGAAAACCTTCAAAGTTGGCTCCCTTCATCCTTGGGCATGTGTAATGGTAGCTTCCATATTTTATAGCTTGTGTCCATGTGATGGTATTCAGTTAAAAAGTCTTTGATTGTAAATGACAAATCCACTAGAGAGCACTCCAATTGAAAAACTGTAGATATGAGATCCTTAGAAATAATGATAATATCAAACCCATCATATGATTGAATAGTTCTACTTCTAGGGTCATATCTAATGGCTAAAACTTTAACCAATTCTATATTGACAAACACATTGGGTACCACTAATCTCCCCAAGTTTAATCTCCATGGGTTGCAAACAGGTTGAAACATGTACTATTTCCTATGATGGTACATGAACAACTCATATTCTTGGCATGGTGTCCACACATCTCATAAACCCTTATGCTTGTCCCATAACTTGTCCATGGAAGGATTTGACTGTGCACTCCTTTTGGATCTCGGTCTTGACCTAGGGCATTGGTCAATCAAGTCCTGGTTTAGAATTATTTTCTCTATTTTTTTTTTCTTATTTTTTTGTGTTTATGAGCTTTCTTCCATTGTTCAATTTTTTTACAAGCCTTTATAAAAGCAACTTCTTAGGTTGGTTTTGTACACTTGAATTTTCTTTCTCTAGCTCTAAGCTATGTAGCAATGATGTATTCCCAACCTTCTCTCCTCTGCTCCTGTTTCCAACAAATTCTTTCAAGTATTAATGACCAAATATGATCGAATTAAAATATAATTCACTCAAATCTAGTTCATAAATGCTCCACTTGCTCTCAATCTTGTCGTCAAAGGAGAGCATTTAATTTGAATATCTCAACAATATCTAAGATATCACATCAGTCAAAAACAATAATCACCATTCCATTAGTGGGATCATGATTCCACTTCCACCAATAAACATCATTTTCACCAATGAACTCCTTCCCTTCTGTGTATCAACGAGACGCTAGATAATGTCTCCCCGATGTGCCTTAGTTCCTCTAATATCCTTCCTTAGCATATATTTGACAGATCATGGTCCACCGATAAGTGTCACTTCCTCTAATGCCTTTAGCCTTTTATCGTTGCATCAGGGGAACCGAGTTTTATGTTGGACCAATATCCTTTTGTTCCCTCAATATGATTTTACCACATGTTGAATCTCCCTATTGTATAGTGTATCACACCATTTGTGGGATGTGTTATCTTCCGCCGATATTTTCTAGTGCTACCGATATGCTTTATTCGGGCCATCGGGGAAATGATAGCATTTTTTCCATCGATACACTTATGTTACTCTAATGTGTTCACCTTCGTTGACCCCATCGGTACATCAGGGAGAGTTCTTTGGAAGTCTTCCCAATAGAGTGTTGTTATGCTGATATTTGTGTTTAGAGCTACTTTCATCAGTCTATTAGTGGAGCGATGAGGGGAGTTTCCCCGATGTAGTAATGTTAGGCCAATAGTGTTAAATTTCTTAGGAATAAGAGTGGTGACCATGGAGTTTTTGGATTATTTATGGATGTGATCATATGGTAATATGGTTCATGAAATGGATCTTGTCACACAAAGCTTTGTAATTTGTGTTAATCAAAAAATCAAGTGTAGTACATTTAGCAGTAGGTGGGATGTGGATGAGATGAAGGTTAGTGAATACTAAGTAAGATTTTTCAGTCCTAACAGACAGTCAAAGATAAAGTTGGACAAGGATTTTTTGTAGGTGCAAAGGAAAGTTCTATATCAATTTCTGATGGTGGAAAGGTAAGTTGGTGTAGGGCACCATGTGAATTTTATGTCTCCATGGGGTTATCTTGTATAATTTAAATATTCATCATGTTATGCTTGTAAAAAGGTCATGTTTAGACCATTTCAAATGTATTTGAATCATTACTAGGTTTCTAGGAGGTCTATGAAGTTAAATTGAAACAAATTGTCATTTGTTGTAAAAATACAAAATTGCAAAAAATGCAAAAGTGTAAGAAGTTGAAGAGTCATTTTGTTAAGGAAGGTTATTGGTCAACTAAAATTCAAGAGGCAGTTATGATAGATAATGTAGCATGTTTATAAGAGCCTTGTGAGGGTGAGCAAAGCATTGAAACATTGTATTTTGGAACAATTTTGAATAAAAAGCACCCCTATTCTACAAACAACATTTTCTTTGATGTTTACAAGCTTTGTACAACCTATATAGCACCTGTACAACCTGTATAGCACCACTAGGCCTTAGTATTTATTTATTTTGGTAGAATAGTGAGTTAGCTTTCAATAAAACTTGATTTGGAGGAATTTTATTGAGTTTAGAGTTTGTTTGAGTTCTCTTACTGTAAACTATTTTGGAACCCTCCTCTTAAGGGTTTTGAGAGTCTGAAGTGAGATTAATAACCATTCCACTGATGGAGGTTTTGTAGATCGATGGAATGGGTTAGTTTAGAATTTTTTTAAAGTTAGTTGTGTTGGAAAATATAGAGGAAGGAAAAATACATAAGTTGTGTTGCTACTCCAGTTGATTTTCATTGATTCCCATGCTAGAATTGATGCCTCATGGTTAGGGTTTGAAGAAATGTTAATCGTGAAGGAAGGAAAATGGTTTATTAAGAATAGGAAGACCAATTTTGAAGGGTCTGAGGTGTTGATAAAGTGATATGAGGTTGGGAGTGTTGGGTTTCAATAAACCCTCATGTCTTCAAGCATGATATTGGCCTAAACTAAGGGTTTGATGATTTGGGTGAATTTGTGGGAATTTTTTTGTTGAAAGTTTTGGATTCAGTCTAGTTGAAGCCTATTGAGAGTGTTGGGAAAGAGTTTGGGATTTTGGGTAAGGATTTTTATAGGGTACCTTAGGAAAACAAGCCTAATTTGGCTCAATTACTACAGGACAATTAGTTTTAGGAGAATACTTTTAAAAACAAGTATATGTGGTTTCCTAATATGTTTAAGTAGGCCAAAATGGGTATTAGAAACTAGTTTATGTTAGGGTTAGAAGGAAAATATCTAATAGTTAAATGCATATTTGATCAATAAAAAAAAGAAATAAAACACAAAAAAAATTTAGTAGAAACAAGACAACATAGAGAATTTAATGTGGTTCACCCAATCTAGGCTACATCCACAAAACCGCAACCATCCAATGATTTTATTATCCAGTGTAAAACATATTACAATCTCACTAATAATGTACTACTGCAACCCCCATTTAAAATGCTTATATCAAGTTTTTTAGAAGCTTCCAGAATAAAGGTTCTACAAAGTTAGTTTTTTTCTTTTGTTGATGACAAAGCAAAAAAGGGAAAAAAAAATTCTCGGGGGCTACCGCCTCCAAAGCCCCACCCGAGGCCCAACCCAGCCTTGGACCCCAGCAAGGATACATGAAGAGTGTATAGTATAGTATGATTAGTTGCCACATACCAACAATCTCCCACTTGGAGACTGATCAGGCTCCACACCAATATAATCTCACTTGGAGACTAATGTTGGATGACACCGCTACACTTATAGCTCCCACTGGAAATAAGCACCTTGGGCCCTGCTACTCTATTATACTTGAATTCAAACTTGAAGGCCAACTAAAGCTGAAGAGGAGCTCAACTTCTCCCTTCTCACCGCCTTTGTAAACATATCTACTGGATTGGCATCTATATGTATCTTTTCCAACTTTACTTGTCCATCCTCCAACACTGACCAAATGAAATGATATCTCAACTATATGTGTTTGGTTTGGAAGTGCAAGGAATAATTCTTTGCAAAATGTATAGCACTCTGCTTGTCTAAAAATAAGTAATTTTCAGCTTGTTTCTTTCCCAACTCTTCCATGAAAAGTTGCAACCATATCATCTCCTTTGTCTCCTTTGTTGTAGCAACATACTCTCTCTCTGTGGTGGATAAAGGAACCACCTTTTGCAACTAAGAAATCCAACTCACTGTTATCCCACCAACTGTAAATACATAACATGTGGTACTCCACTTGGTATCTACACCTCCTACCAAATCTGAGTCAACATAGCCTTTTAAATAAGTATTAGAGGCCCCAAAACATAATCATTTATTGGATGTGCCTCTCAAATACCTAAGAATCCATTTTACCGCATTCCAATGCTCAACTCTGGGATGAATCATATACCTACTAACAACTCCTAGAACATATGCAATATCTAGTCTTGTGCATACCATGACATACATTAAACTGCCTATAGCTAAAGCTGACATTTTTTCTTCCTCCTCTTGTATCTTTGGACACATATCCCTAGTCAATTTAACATGACTGGGAAAAGGTGTGTTGAAAACTTTTGCATTCTCCATATGAAATATTTGCAACAACTTTCAACATAATCAACCTAAGATAATTTTTTTTTTTTTTTCCTATCTCATGTAATCTTTATACCAAGGATTTTCTTTGTTGCCCCCAAATCCTTCATAGCAAATGAATTTGCTAACTGCTATTTTAACTCCTTTATGTGATCCATGTCAGACCCTGCTACAAGCATATCATCAACATATAAACATAAAATAATGTAGCTATCATCATCCAACCTCTTAAAATAAACATAATGGTCTGAATTACTATAGCCATGCTCAACCATAAAGCTATCAAATTTCATATACCATTGCCGAGGTGCTTGCTTCAAGCCATATATACTTTTCTTAAATCTGCACACCAATTTCTCCTGACCTTTGACCTCAAATCCTTGTGATTGTTCCATGCATATTTCCTCTTCCAAATCACCATGGAGAAAGGTTGTTGTAACATCAAGCTGTTCTAAATGCAAATCTTCAGCAACCACAATACTTAAAAAAGTATGAATAGAAATAATTTTAATAACTGGAGAAAATATTTCATCCAAATCGATACCCTTTTTTTGTGCAATTCCATTTACAACTAATCTGGATTTAAATATTTTCTTACCTCCATCCTCCTCTTTCAGCCTATAAGCCCATTTGTTTGGTAAAGCCTTTTTACCTCCAGGCAATTTGCATAATTCCCTCCAAGAAACTTGCATAATTCCCAAGTCTAATTTTTCAGCAAGGAATCCATTTCTTCTTCCATTCCATGCTCTCACTAAACCTTGGTATCCACCTAGATAGCTTCATCATAACATTCTAGTTCACCAACATTAGTTAATAAAATAGAATACAAAGAGGGAGAAAATATTTTTGGAGGTCTACTTATCATTGAAGATCGTCTAACATTCAATGGAGTTTGTGGTATTTGTTGTTGTTGTTGTTGTGGAGCATGAGGAACCACTGGAACATTGCTATTTGGTGTATCATCCAACACTACATAATCATTTTCTTTCTTCTCATGCTACTGCAAATGATATTTATACAACACTTTCTCATTGAATATGACATCCCTGCTTCTCACAATTTTTTGATTTTCAAAATCCCAAAGCCTATAACCAAATTCATCAATTCCATATCCAAGAAATATACATTTCTTTAATTTTTCATCAAGCTTGGTTCCATTTCAAAATCTACATGTGCAAATGCTTCACAACTGAAGGTCTTGAGAAAAGAATGACTCACCTTCTTACCTATCCATGTCTCCTCTGGAATACCACAACCTAAAGGATTAGAGGGTCCTCTATTGATTAAACAAACAACAGTTTTTACAACCTCTACCCACATGTTTAAAGGTAGCCCACCATACAATCTTATAGTGTGTGTGCACTCCATTATTGTTTTGTTAATGCACTCAACCACTCCATTTTCTTGTGGAATCCTTGGAACTATTTTCTGCCTATGAATACCATTAGAGGAACAATAATCTTCAAACTCTTTGTTGTAATACTCACCACCATTATCAAATTTGACTCATTTTAACGTTTTACCTGCCTCATTCTCAACCAAGCTTCTCCATTTCTTAAAAGTTTCAAATACATCAGATTTATTCCTAAGCAAATAAATCCATAGCTTCCTAGTTGCATCATTAATAAAAGTGACATAATACCGAGAGCCACCAAGAGAAGATACTCAAGAGCTAGTCCCCATACATTCGTATGCACAAGCTCTAATTTCTCATCTTTCTTTTGCTTCCCATCCTTGAGAAAACTAACTCTTTTTTTTTCCATTCACACAATTTTCACAGAAATCCATCTTAACACATTTCAGACCTGGTAAAACATTCTTTGAATGAAGTACTTTCATACCCTTTGCAATCATATGCCCAAGTCTCTTATGCCATAGTGCTGATTCAGAATCCATAGAAACTATTTGATTTTTTACCTGGTGAACTACAACAACTGTTCCTAAGCATTGATTTTTATCTACAATAGCTAAAGTGGAAGGAATAGTATGACCTATACCAAGATATAAGGTGCCTACTTTCACACCTTTTGCTACCACTAAGGCACCTTTTGTAACCTTCCAATTTTTATCACTAAATGTTACAACAACACAACCTTCATCATCTAGTTGCCCTACTGAAATTAAATTTCTTTCTAACTTTGGAACATTTCTTACCTCATGTATTAGCCAATGATTCCCATTCTACAACTTAATCTCGGTTCTTCCCTTTTTAATTGAACCATAGTTTTTTGGGTTTCCTATGGACTTTTCTTGCTCTTCTAGGGTTTTCCACCTAAAAGAGAGAGAGATAGGGCCCAAAAATGCCAATGGTTCATTCAGATTAATGTTATGTATGATGTTGTATAAGTAAATGAAGTAAACTAGATGAAATTGAGTGATTTAAATGAATGAATTTGAATGCAAAAGTAAGATTTAAACTATGCTGGAAAACATATTGTGATATGAAAACAATGAACTAAATGAAGAAATAATGCAAAATAGAAAGGAATGAGATGAAACAAAGTGCACTTGGGAAATGTTTGATGATTCTGGAATGTTGTGGATCTTGACCAAAATTACTAAAATTTCACAGGTGGGGCCTTATTCTTGGTGGCAAACTAGTCCTCCTAGGTGAAAAAGTGTAGAACTGGTTTAGACCGCAGGATCTAGAATCTAAAAAAAATGATTTTTTTAGTCCCTAGGGTGGGACTCATTTGCCACTAATTGGTGAATCAGTCCTCTCCCAAAATTCTAAAAATCAGGAGACACAGAGATCTAGAAATCTTTGATTGTTAGGTTGTCGAAGTCAGTTTTGCAGGAAACAAACATAAAACCTTCTCCAAGCTTGAAATATGAATGAGTTGACTTGAAGCACCTAGTTGACTTGTTTACCAATCTTCAACACAAAAGCTTGTTAAATCTGCACCTAGGTCTACAAACACATCTGATAGGGGAAAAATGGTTGAGGGTTAGCAAATAGAAGTTTGCATGGTCAAACCCACTTTTGGTAATTAAACCCATGATGAAACAATGAGAATGAAAGAGTGATAAAATAATAACATACAATATGTAACTTACCAAACCCTTGATAATACAAATTTCAAGTAATGTCAAGTAGATGCTCCAAAGTACTTGGTAATACTTGAATTGATGTTGTAAGATGCTTGAATGCTTGAATATGATGTATGAATGTTGGAGAATTGTAGATGTAAAACTAGGTGAAAATCACATATTTATACGATCTTGTGCCTTAGTTAACCATTCATACCTCATCATAGGCTGACATTAAGTGTTTTTGAATAAAAACCTGAAAGGAAATTTTTAAAATTTTGAATTTGGAGCCAAGGGGGACTCATTCACCACCCATGGCAAATGGGTCCCACCTAGGACCTAATAAAAGTTGTTGGGAATTATCTTGTATTAAATGTTGTTTATCAGGCTTACATTCAAAATAACACTTAATTAAAGTACATGAGGGCATAAAGGGACCAAATAAAGCATGAGAAAGGGATAAATAGTGAAGTTAAGCCTAGAAAAGCATGAAATCTTGTTACAATAATTTACAACACTTCAAAATAGGACTTTATTAGGGATGAAAAGGTGATTTTTAGGTGAATTGTAATAAATAGAGTCTAGAAGAATGTAGAAATGTTTTACAACACTTCACAAAACCTTCACAAGAGGTCATTATTTGAATTTTAGTACCTAAATATGCATGTTTAAGCCATGTTGCAACATAAAATCAGAGAAAAATAGATCAAACACCATGAAACAAGACCTAAAAGGCCATGAAAATGACAAGGGGCCATTTTTCTATGACACATTTAGCCCCCACTTTAGTGAGAGGATGAACCTACTTCAAACTCACTAAAGTAGCCATGAACATCAAGAAAAGGGTTCAAATGCACTTACATTAGCAAGATGGAATGACAACGATCAAGAGGGATGATCAAGCCCCCAATATGAAGATCCCATGGAAAACTAAGCATAAGAACAAAGGAACACACAAGTGTTGAGAATCAAATGAAGCTTTGATTGTCAGTCCAACTAGTTGTGGATTAGATCTAGGCTGAAAGAGAATGTATACTCAATCTGGGGAAACAGAACACATAATGGTCCATTGGGTGAGAAGGCCCAAATGTACTCACTCTAGGGCCACAAAATTTTTGGCTCTCTATGGGGTGAGAAATACCAAAAGGTAAGATACATACGCTAGTTGGTATGCACTCACAAACATGAAGGTGGCTATGGGGAAAGTCATGCTGTTAGGTGGGCTTCCTGCTGAACCATGTTAAAGTTATGCCTTCTAATAACTTTAACAAGGTGCCACAAGGAAAAATTTCATGAACAAAAAGAAAGGTATCATAGGCATGCAAGTTGCGTTATGTAAGGTGGCAAAAGAAAAGAAAAATGAAAAAAATGTAAAAGCGTAAAGTGTTAAGTGTAAAATGTTCAAAGGAGTCTTGTTCAGTTCATGCAAGGTCAGTCACTTAGGGAACATTGTGTCTAATCTCTCTAAAAGAGGACCAATCAAAGTATAGTATATTCTCAACTTAGGGGATGCAGTGCATCGCATCAGGCCACCAAGAGGAATGAAATATGCTGAGATAGATCAAAATTATGGACATCACACCCAATGTCATCCATAAAGTAACGAACACATCATATAAATGACAAGGCTAAACTAGGAACTAAGAATGAAAATGAATTAATGGTAATGTATGCCCCCCACTTTAAAGAACTTCCTACACATCATTCTATGAGCAATTACTTTAAAGTAGTGAGGAAAGAAAAAGAAAAAAGAAAACAAGACATGAGAGTCAACTTGGAAAGCCCTATGCCAAGTCATATGTTTCGAAGTTAGGCTACGTCATGTCAAGGAAAATGAAAAAAAAAAAAATGGAGTTGCCCCCCAAAAAAGAGTGCACCAAACACATACGAGATCTATGGATTTGGGGTCAATATGTTCATTGTTGCAATGTGTTTATGAAAGAGCTCAGAATTGTCATCATTCCCCAAAGTACATAGAACTACAAGAATGACACAAAGAGAGTGAAAACAAAGAAAATAAAAATCCATTTTGGGTCAACATGGAAGAGACATTCTGATCTTGATGCCTTGCATCATCCCCAAAGGGAAAATACAAGCGAAAATGAAAGAAAACGAAAAGGAAAAGGGAAAATATTTTGGGTCAACATGAAGGAGACATTTTGGTCTTGATGCCTTGTGTCATCCCCAAAAGGAAAACACAAAGAAAAATAAAATTAAGAAAAAGGAAAAGGAACGATTGGGTCAACAGGGAAGAGACATAGGGTGTCTCTATGCATTGTGTCATCCCAAAAAGGAGAACACAAAACAAAAGAGAAAAAGAGGACCTTTTGGGTCAACATAGAAGAGACATAGGGCATCTCTATGCTTTGCATCATCCCCAAAAGGAGAGCACAAAACAATTAGAGAAAAAGACAAGGCACGATGAAGAGAAGAATAGATATATGAATAGAAGAAGTGTACAAAGAGATGGAATATCAAACACATGATATGGGGGAACACGATACACACATGCAAAGGGAAAAAAATAAAAAGAGAAAAGAAAAAATGCTAGTTAGGAAAATGCAAGTCAACCATCCCACAAGTCGTCCACCTCCCAATCATGTTCTATATAATGCAAGGGCAGTTGTCTATCCAAAGGAATAATTACAAGCATCGAACTAGGAGTCATATTGGGTTCTTCACTTGGTGGAGAGATTTTATCATTTAAGCTCATTGTAGATGAAAATAAAGAGTTTAAATCATTATGCACTTCTTCATCTATTTTTGCTATCATTGCATCCTCATCATCATCATCATCTATATTAATGACTATGGGAGGAAAAAGGGTAATTTCTAAGGATGGATGTATCAAAAGTTTTGGTTGTTGGATGGGTTCATTTTGTTGTGATTGTTGCATCGGACTGTGGTGTGGCAGGTCAAGAGAAGGAGGGTGGTCATCTATTACTCCTGTCAAAGATGGAGGTTGATTTTCTTTATTTTCTTCCATGTGAGATTTATGAGCAAGGAGACAACGACGACGCCTACATTCCCTAGTACCACATTTTTGTTTAATTTTATTTTGGAGTTGTTTAGGTGTAAGAGCGGATTGAGTCATCATAGGTTCTTCTAATTCTGAAGAGGGGAGAATAGAAGAAACTAAAGAGGATAGGTCAACCAGTTTCTCTTTTGCTTTATACACTTTTTTTTAATGTGAGGAGGCATGATAGGATTTATTTCATTTTCCCTTGGTCGTTTAAATGATGGATGGGAAGTATCTAGGGTTGGTTGTTCAAGAGGTTGTATGGTGTGATCAATGTCAGACTCAGGGTGAAGCATGGTTTCATCTATGATAGGAGGTGTGGAAGTGGACGGGGATGTGTTACAAAGAGATAATTTGGCTATCTTTTTGGCTTTGAAATTTTTATAAGCTATGAAAAAGAAGTATTTTCAAGGGGTGATGGGTTCCATGGGTTTAGGCCAAAAGGCTACTAATAAAAAAATACATTTGGAAGATAAGGGATTAAAGCCATTATGATGCATGGTAAATATCTCATTTCCATGTGGAAATTTCAAACACTTATGAAAAACTGATGGGATAGATTTCATTGAGTGTAGCCAAGGGTGGCCTAGGTGCAAATGAAATTGGTCGAATTATGAAAAAATTGAAAATGTTACATCTGAAGTTTTAGGTCCTATCTGTAAAGGGAGTACGATTGATCTAATTGTAGGGCATCCAAAACTAGTATGTGTTTTAATCCATGCAGTTGGTTTATTATAAGCATCTTGATATAGCTCATGTAATACTAGAAACTCCTCTGTGATTAGATTCTCACCACAAGCAGGATCTATTAATATCCCATTAGTGGGCTTATCATAGATTCTGCCAGCAATGTAGAGAGGACCATTAAGAAGCTTTTGTAGTATGTCTTTAGCAGAAAAAGTGTTATCAAGAGATTTAGTGGTTTGGCCCTTACAAGGGATAACATCTATCGTAGCCACAAGTTGATCCATAGGAGTATCTTTAGTAATGATTGGAGGTATATCATGTTGTTCATTGTTTGTATCAATAGTCATTACATCAATATTTGAAGGTTCACTAGCCTTGACAAATGAAGTAGTGTGTTTAGGCATAAGATTGGTGAAAATTTGTAAGTTTTGGTTAGGGGGTGCAACAGACTTATTTCCTTGATCATTAACACCCATAATGGACAAATGGATTGAATAAATGATGTCTTGAATTAAATATTTGAGACGCTTGTAATGTTCAGTGTCATGTCCATTTTGGCGATTAAAATGAAAATAAGCATTAGGTTTGAAGGTGGATGGTAAGGGCTGATTTGGATCAAGTGGTTAGATGGGTGGAAAAGTGGGCATGCGTTGTTGAATTAATTGGTTCATTATGTTATGGAGGTACCTATCGAGTAAGGGAGTAAATTATCTCTTCGAGTCCTCATAGGTATAAGGAACCGCTGCTTTAACAACTGCCACTTGAGTTTGAACTAGTTGGGTTGGTTGCAATTGTGAAGGAGGATTGAACTGTAAGAAGCCTCTATTTGGTTTGCAAAAGTTTTGTGTGTTATTTTGGTTTTGATTGTTGTGCTCAGTTTTTTCAGCTTGGTTAGAAGTGGATTTTGGATCATGACTTGAAACTGAGTTATGGTATTCACACAAGGCTGTGCATAAATGTATAAACGAAGGGAATTTCATCATAGTTAGCTTATCTTGAAGGTTTGTGTGCAAGTTTTTAATAAAAATATTTTTCAGATGTGCATCATAAATCTTGACATCAATTTGACCTTACAAGGATTGGTATTGTGAGATAAAATCCATTAATTTTTCATCTATGTTTTGTCTACATCACATGAGGTCGGCCATTGTCTTTTTAGGTGTCATGTAAACTTGAAATTGACTTATGAAAGCATCCACCAATTCATTGAAAGAACGAATGGAATGATTAGGCAAGTTGGAAAACCACTCTAAGGGAGTATCTTTCAAGGTCCTTGGAAATAGTTTGGCTAACATTTTATCATCAAGGAAAAAATCACTACACAAAGTTGTATAAGCATTAACATGGTTGATAGGTTCTCCTTTACCTCTGAATTTCTCAAACTGAGGCATTTATATCACTTGTGGCATTGGGGTACGTAAGATTTCTAAGGATAAGAGGCTGCTACTAACATGATATGTGGGTGGAGTGGCTTGACCTTGGCTAATAGTGGAAATTTGATGTTGCACGGAAGAAATGGTATTAAGGAGTTATGTAAGAATAGGGTCGGGGTAAGTGGATTAAGGTGGAAGAGAAAAGGGTGATGGAGTGTAGGTGATGTTAGAGGAAGTGAAAGGAATACTATGAGGTGTAAAGGTGGTGGAGGGTACTTGTGATGCCACAAGAGAAGTTGGAATTCTAGGTGGAATTGGGAAAGAAGTAGCCACATAATTAACCTGATGCATAATTGTGTCGACTTGCAGATTGGTATAAGGTTGTATGGATGCTATGGTTGAAGGGGGAGGAACTTGAGGTCCTCCTTGGCTTATAGGAATGGTTGCAGATTGGTGATTAGAAAAGGAATGTTTATTGTAAATCTTGACAATTCTCTTCATCACTTGTAAGCCATCATCACTTTCAATCAAATGATGAAGATTTTCAATGATAGGTATGGAAGTGGTGGAAATTTTTTCAAGTGACAAATCTTGTTGTAAATGTGCAAAATCCTCATGAATATTAATGACCTTTTCTTGTGGGAGGGAATTTTTTTGGGTGTCAACATTCATTGGATGGAAAGGTAAAGACATAGAAGTGGTATTGTCAGTGCTTAATGCACCATTTTCCATACTAGGAGTAGGAGCTTGTGAGATCCCAAGGTCCATAATGAAAGTGCTATCATGGGAGGCCATGAGTCTAGAACTTCTTCTCACTAAAGTATTATCAACATGGTACCAAACACTCATACAAGTACCACAAAGGAGGGGGTGAAATAAAATGCAATACAAGGTAATCTAAGATATCTAAATGTAAATAATAGAAATGTTGCTAACTGGAATAGAGAACTAACAACATAAAATAACAATGCAGGAAAATTCTAGAAATGTTGTTTAAAAAGTGCAGAGGGACTGATTCACCTAGATGGCGAATGAGTCCCCAGTATGATGTTTTTGTGTGTTTTTCAAAAACTTTAAGATTATTTTAATGCTCTACAAAATGCAATTAAGGATGCAGAATGCAGATTTTCAATTTTTTCAATGAGATTCAATGCAACAATTAAATCTAAATGAAGTTTTCACTAATGCAATATGAATAGTCCTAGAATGAAAAAACAAAACAATGTCCTAATTGAATGTTAATGCAAATGTAAACTAATATACAATGTGCAAATGAAATCAGAAATGCAAAGTGCTCAAAATTTAGGTTCACCAAAATGAACAGTTGATTTTTGAGTTTCCTATGGACTTCTCTTGCTCTTCTAGGGTTTTTCACCTAAAAGGAGAGATAGGGCCCAAAAATGCTAATTTTTCATTCAAATTAATGTTATGTATGATTTTGTAAAAACTAAATGAAGTAAAACAAATGAAATTGAGTGATTTAAATGAATGAATTTGAATGCAAAACTAAGATTTAAACTCTGCTGGAAAACACACTATGATATGCAAACAATGAACTAAATGAAGAAATAATGAAAAAAAGAAAGGAATGAGATGAAACAAAGTGCACCTAGGAAATGTTAGATGATTCTAGAATGTTGTGGATGCTAATTGAAATTACTAAAATTTCATAGTGGGATTCATTCGCCCAGGGTGGTGAGTAGTCCTCCTAATGGTGAAAAAGTGTCAGGAACTAGTTTCTGACTGTTGGGATCTGGAATCTAACAAAATTCATATTTTCAATCCTAAGGTGGGACTCATTCACCATTGGTGGTGAATCAGTCCCCTCCCAAAATTTTGAAAAATTAGGAGACAACTCTACAATACCAGATCTAGAAATCTTTGATTGTCGGGTTACCGAAGTCAATTATGCAGGAAATAGATAGAAAACCTTCTCCAAGCTTGAAATATGAATGAGTTGACTTGAAGCACCTAGCTGACTTGTTTACCAATCTTCAACACCAAAAAACTTGTTAAATCTGCACACCCAAGTTTGCAAACACACATGCAATAGGAGAAAAATGGTTGAGGGTTAGCAAATAGTGGTTTTCCTTAGTCAAACCCCACTTTTGGTAATCAAACCCTTGATGAAACAATGAAATGAAAGAGAATGATAAAATAATAACATGCAATAGCTATCAACTTACCAAACCCTTGATAATGCAAATATGAAGCAATTTCAATGGATGCTTTGAAGTGCTTGAGTAATGCTTGAATTGATGTTGTAAGATACTTGAATGCTTGAATATGATGTATGAATGTTGGAGAATTGTAGGAGATGTAAAATGAGGTGAAAATCACATATTTATACAATCTTGTACCTTATTTAACCATTCATACCTCATCATAGGATGACATCAAGTGTTTTTGAATAAAAACTTGAAAGGAAATTTTAAATTTTTTGAATTTGGAGCCAAGGGGGACTCATTTTCCACCCATGGCGAATGGGTCCAACCTAGGACCTAAAAATGGGTGTCAGGAATTATCTTGTATTTAATGTTGTTTGTCAGGCTTACATTCAAAAATACACTTAATTAAAGCATATGAGGGCATAAAGGGACCAAATAAAGCATGAGAAAGGGATAAATAGTGAAGTGTCTAGAAAAGCATGAAATCTTGTTACAAGAATTTACAACACTTCAAAATAGGACTTGATTAGGGATGAAAAGGTGATTTTTAGGTGAATTGTAATAAATAGAGTCTAGAAGAATGTAGAAATTTTTTACAACACTTCACAACACCTTCACAAGAGGTCATTATTTGAATTTTAGTACCTAAATATGCATGTTCAAGCCATGTTGTAAAATAAAATCAAAGTAAAATAGATCAAACACCATGAAACAAGACCTAAAAGGCCATGAAAATGGCAAGGGTCTATTTTTCTACAACACATCAACAATCTGACAAGGTTCCTTATCTCCCAAATAAACCATCCCAAAATCCCCTTAGAAATAATTAAAAAAAAACTTCTATGGGGCGTAGCGTGAAATGAGCCCCTGAATGTAACACTCAAGACTCATCAACATTATCAAGGGAGAGAATCAAAGCATCCTCATCAAATTTATTAATTACCATATTTGCATCTTTATTTCCTTCCTTTTTGTCTCCTTTATTTTTCCAAGACCAACAATCTTTCTTTAAATGACCCAACTTACCATAGTACCAACAATCCCTCTTGTCTCTTGATTGGGACCTTTCATCCTTTGATTTTCCTTGTGACTTCCCATGACTTCTAGAATTGTTTCCTCTCTTTTTTTCCCCTGATTTCTACATTCAAAAAACTAATTGATGTGGATGTTCCACCTAATCTTTTCCTACAAATTTCCTCATTCAAAATAACACCAACATTATCAAATTTCAATGTATATGAACCAAAAACAAAATTTCTAACAACGATTACCAAACTATTCTAGCTTTTAGGCAAAGAACACAAAATCAAAATAGCCCTAACTTATTCATCAAAGTTTACATTTACAAAAGTTAATTGACTAGTAACCATATTAAACTCATTTAAATGATTATAAATTGACCCACCTTCTACCATTTTCATATTAAATAAATGATTCATAAGAAATACCTTATTCGAAGTGGAAGGATTTTCATATAACTTCGCGAGGGTTTCCATCATCTCTTGAGTTGTATTTGTTGTAATATTCAATGTCACTGATTCTACCAAGCATAAACGAATGGCTCCTAGTGCCTTTCTACTTAGAAGATTCTAATCCTCATCACTCTTTGTTGCTGGTTTCTTGGATATTCCTTCCAATTTCCTCCATAAATCCTTCTGATAGAGATAATCCTTCATTTTCATATTCCATAATTGATAGTTCTACCCATTGAATTTATCTACCTTCAATTTACCTTCATCCATCATTGCTCCCACTTAACCGTGAGACTCCCACTCAACCATGAGACTTTCTTGTAGATGATAATCAAACACAACCCACTCTAATACCATTTGTTAGGGTTAGAAGGAAAATATCTAACAGTTAAATGTAGATTTGATCAATAAAATAGAGAAATAAAACACAGAAAATTTTAGCAGAAATAAGACAACACAAAGAATTTAACGTGGTTCACCCAATCCAGGTTACATCCACAAAACCACAACCATCCAATGATTTTATTATCCATTGTAAAACATATTACAATCTCGCTAATAATGTACTACTACAATCCCATCCAAGCCGCTTATAACATGCTTTTTAGAAGCTTATAGAATTAGGGTTCTACAAAGTCAATTTTTTTATTTTGTTGGTGAGGATACATGAAGAGTGTACAGTATAGTATGATCAATCACCACATACCAACACTTTGGATTTCTAGAATTCTCATCTGGTTTAGAAGTTATCCATGATTTTGTCCATGTGCAATTCTACAAGCAAAATATGTCTCTTGCGAATGAAAATTTGGGAAAATGAGTAACCAATGTTCTTGGGGAGTTTATTTGTTCTAATTTTGTCAAAGTTGTAATGTCCAAGGTGCATCATTGGTGTACTGAGAGTCTAGTGTCTTGGAACTACTTTTTAGTGTTTTGGTGTATTGGTAGCCTTGAAGAATCATGTTTCTCTGTAGTGAATTTTGGTGAATGTCTAATTGATCTTTTAAAATCTGTGTTTTGGGTCTTTAGAACCCCTTGAAATCATTGATGCTTTGCAATTTATCATGAAATGGATCTTGTCACACAAATATTCATAATTTTTGTTAATCAAAATATCAAATATCAAATGTAGTACATTTAGCAACAAGTGGGATGTGGATGAGATGAACGTTAGTGAATAATAAGCAAGATTTTTTAGTCCTAACAAATAGTCAAAGATAAAGTTGGAAAAGGATTGTTTGTAGGTGCAAAGGAAAGTTCTATATCAATTTCTAATGGTGGAAAGGTAAGTGAACATCTAGCATGTCAGTTGATGAAGTTGGAGTTTCCAAGTGCAAGGAACAATGTAAAGCTTCAGTACCTAGTTCAATGGAAAGGCTTACTAGGTAAAAGAGATGAAGTTTTCAAATGTGGAAAAGCTACAAATCAATTTCCAAAGGACTTGGAATCTTTTTCAAGACTTTTCATGAGAAATTTCATTTATCCTACCTTGCTATATTTGAGGTGTTATAGAAATACTATTAATGGTCTTACTTTGTATGTTTTTATGGCTACTTCTTACTATCAAGGGGGTGTATGACTGTGGCCCAATGACAGTGACCTATAGCATGCTACCCTTTTCCTTGTATAACTTATGATATTCATGAAATATGATTGTATATTAACTTTCATGCTTGGAAAGGATATGTTGATTGCTTTTTAAATGAATTACTTCTCATCTCCATATTTATTTTTTTTCTTGATGGTTAAAATACATGCAAAGAAATTTTATCAAAGCAGCACGAAAAAAAAAAAACCTTGATGTCAATCATAGTTGTGTTGAAGTTGAGGTAATATAATAGTTGTTTTGAAAAAAAAATTATAGCTTCTGTATTCTTTACTTATATTAACTTTGCATGATAATTAAACCACATTCAGGGCAATTATATGAAAGCAAAATGAAAAGGAAAAGACCCTATCAATAGAGCTCCTGACAAAGCTACACAACTTTAGGACAATGTTGACAATTATTATGTTGAATTCAAGGAGTATGTGCATGATATTGATAGTAATACTGGTGTTGAACTTCAGGTGAGTGCTATGAAGCGTTACTTTTCCTTGATTCTAAAACCCTCCATGTATTAATGATTATTATGATCCCAAATAGTGAACAAGCTTATAGAATAGTGAATAGACAACTAAAGCATTGAATGCAACCCATAGAAAAATCATTGTACCTACTTTGTCACTTTTCAGTGGGGATTGTTGGCACTTCAATACTTTATGATGTTTGATTGTGTTTTAGGGCATTGTAATTGACCTTGTCAACATCTTGAACTTAGGGTGCTACTTCTTTCATTGGATGATACATGTTCTTTCCTTCACAGATCTACTGTTAACTCTTCATTATGGCTATTGTTATTAAAAAAATTCTTTTGATATTCTTTCCGCTTTCTCTTAATGTCTTCTTCTTGTTTAGTAATGATATTTGATACTTGATCCATTAAACTCACTATTACAGCCATAAAACTCACTGCCCTTGCACTAAACTCACTACTATAGCCATGAAACTCATTGATACTACTACTTGTTCATTGGACATCATTCCTTACTTATTTTTGCATACTCTTACACTATTTTCTAATAGTGAAAGGCTCTTTCTCTATTATTTATGTGACCTATACATCCAACCTTATTTTTTAGTCCTTTACTACAGCTATGAAAGCCACATAGAAAGACTGCATTGTTTCCTCAATGAGTGCTCTTAATGGCTGTCACATGTTACCTTGATACATTTTGTGCTTTGTTCTTCTTTTATATGTCATCATTAACAGGGTTATGTTGAATGCATGGGGTTATGTTTTAGAGCTTTAATGCCACTATTTTTGTACATCCCAATATATTTCACCTTCACCTTGTAGTAGTAGTAGCAGTGCTCTCATATTGTATTCTTTTTTTTTGTGGATTAGCTATATTTTTTCTGTGTAACAGTGTTTTCATAACCTTATGTGTATGGTATGTGTGCATGGTAATGTAGTGTTTATATTTGTGGCCTTTGTATCTAATTAGCATGAAGCTAATAGTAACATTATAAGCACTGCTATGAGTGTTGGTTTTTTAGTAGATTAGATTGATCATTGAAATTATTTTAACACACACATGCAAGTACTAGTTAAGTAAGTAATGGTTGTTTTATTATGAAAACAAGCGTAATTATTACCTATGTAATATAATGTGTTAGTTTTTTTTCTTTTTATAGAAATGTATTGATAAACAAAAAGAAGGCGATAAAGTTAGGTTGTTGGATCTATTTGATGGTGATGTTGTGGGCATTGGGCGGATTCACTCCCTATCTATTATACATGGAGTCAACATGAAAGGAATAGGAGATGCAAATGTAGAAATTTTAAAGGTCACAAGTAACATACACCTTTTTTATGAAGACAAAATAGATGGAACTATTCATCTGATAGAGAAAGAGGGAACCTTCACATGGTGGCCACTAAAATATTTTCAAAAAATGACATAGTTGAACATGTTTATCATGTACTAGTTGTTAGACATCTTGGCTCACTACTTCATGCAGTATTTTGAATGTGTTGTTGAGGGATCTTAATTATCATGGTGTATTTGAAAGAGTTGGAAATTTTGCAAGATGGTGTGTTCCTTGATCTTCCTTGTAGCACAATGCTTGGGTTTGTAACATGGTGTAATTGCCCCCTATGGATCTTAACTGATGCTTGTATCAGGAATTGATAGGTCGATCTTTTGGTGCAACAAAAAGGCCAACAATTGGTATCAGAGTTGGTCATAGGTTCAAACCCCTCACTTGTGTTGGGGGGATTGTTGCAAGATGGTGTGTCCCTTGTTCTTCCTTGCAACACAACACTTGGTTTTGTGACACGGTCTAACCACCTCTTGTGGATCTTAACTAATGCTTATATCAGGCATTGATAGGTTGATCTTTTGGTGCAATGGCAAGGCCAATGGGAAACTCTTAGACAACTTTGAAATTTTTGATTATATTTACATATATACTCTTACACAACTTTGACATCTTATAACTTGATCTATATATATATATATATTTGCATTAAATTTTTATTGTAGATTACCTTTACTTATCATAATGTTGAATCAATCTTTTAATTCTAGCATGTTGTAGCTTGTTCGTATATGTGATATTTTATTTGCTTTTATGTTTTAATTCAAGTTTAATATTATGTTAGTTTTGCATTATAAAATTTATGGTATTTAATAAATTATTCATTTCATGACTATATTTACTACCAATTAATGAAACTAGTAAATAAAAATGACTAATTTAATGACTAAATATATGACTAAATATATGACTAAATTAATGACTAAATATATGACTAAATTAATGACTAGATACATGACTAAATTAATGACTAAATATATGACTAAATTAATGACTAAATTAATGACTAAATATATGACTAAATCAATGACTAAATCAATGGATAAATCAATGACCAAATAAATGAACAAATCAATGCCTAAAAATCAATGACTAAATAAATAACTAAAATAGTTTAGTCATAAATTTGGTTGTGTTATAAATGACAAACAATAAACTACTAATGGTCATGCAACCAAAATTAGTCATTTATATGCAATTTTTAGTAGTTATTTAGTCATATATTATTGTTTTTGTGCTAGTGAAAATAAAAATCTGAACTTGGCATAATCAATAAATGATGAGCCTCTTTCATTACTAGAACCAATAGATCCTATGTCTCCAACACAACAAGGACCAACACCTTCTATGGATATTAGATAATTCATCCTCCTGTTGTGGTTAACTTGGATGACAATGAAGAAACAACTAAAATTGATGAGCAAGTGCATAACAAGTTGAATTTTCTATTTTCCTATTCTATGAGATTAAATGATAACAATTGCGATGATCCTCCTAAACCAAGTGATTTACCACATGTTGAACCTGGTGATTCTCCTAGTACAACATTTAATGTTGTCCCTCTAACTAGTGATCTGCATTCTACATATACTAAACAAGATTGGGATGTGGATGACCTATTGGATGGTTGACTCGCATGTGCTTTACTACTCTTTTTTCATTCCTTTTTCTTTCTTTTTGGTTGATTGAATGTGTGTAATGTTATCCCCCATATTTCTTGTCATTTCATCTCTTTGTGCATTCCTCTATTTGTACCTTCATTCTTCTATATGTTGTAAGCTTTTTGCTGTTTCATTAGTCTTTTCCTTTCATTTTCATTTTTGTCTTATCTTTTCCTTTTGAGGATGATGCAAGGCATTGAGACACCCTATGTCTCTTCCATGTTGACCCAAAATATTTTTCATTATCTTTTATTTTCCTTTATTTTTGTCTTTTGTTTTCCTATTGGGGATGATGCAAGGCGTCAAGACACCCTATGTAACTTCCATGTTGACTCAAAAGGTTTTTTTCTCTCTTTGTGTCATTCTTCCAGTTCTATGTGTATTTGGGGAATGATGACAAATCTTAGCTCTCTAATATCATTGCAGCAAAGATAGATAGTGACCCCAAATCTATAGATCCCTTATGTGTTTCTAAGGGGAAACCCTCTTTTCCTTTTTCATGTTTTTTCTACTTTAAAGTAATTGCTCACACCTTCGTGTTTAGCAACTTCTTTAAAGTGGGGGCATACATTGGTATTATTTTGGTGTTATCTTTGGCATTATTTTGGCATATCTTTTTTTCATGTTCCTTGATGTTATTTTCTTACTTCATGCGATGTGTTTTTCTCTTTGTGGTGACATTGGGGGTAATGTCCTTCAAGAGCTTGATCTATCTTATTATATTACATTCCTCTTAGTGGTGATGCAACACACAACATTCCCTAAGCTATGAATCTTTTATCCTTTGGTTGGTCCTCTTTTGGATACACTAGGAATAATGTCCCCTAAGATTAAGACCTACATGAACTAAGAAAAATCCCTTTGAACATCCCTCTTTCTTGTTGTGATAATTCTTGTACCTTATTAAAGTCATGGAGGTATGGATTTGATATGGTTTCTTGAGGCTTACCTAGTGGACAACTAGCTTCACTAGCCATTGTGAGGATACATTTTCTTTTATACCTTATCAAATTCATAGATGCACGACTTTGATATGGTCCCCTAGGACTCACCTAGTGAAAAAATAGATTCACTAGCCCTTGTGAGTGTGCATTTTCTTTTTGTCCTTATTAAAGTCATGGGGTATGAATTTGATATGGACCTCTTGGGGCTCACCTAGTGGACAACTAGTTTCACCAGCCCTTGTGAACATGTGTTTTTGTTTGCATAGTGGAGAATGCATTCTTCTTGTAAACCTTTTTTGGATAAATAGCCTAGACCCTATCCACAACACATTGGATGACCAGTCAAAGCTCGATCTGTTACATTTTTCTTTTTCTATCTTTGATGGTGTATGTTGGAAATCTAGTTATGGCTTCATATATCATCCAAAAGCATGTTCCTTTGTGCCTATGTTGGTTTGTCATAGGATATTGATCTTGGGGTCTTGGCCACCCTCTTGGTTATTATCATCATATCTTACTAGCATTCATACATTTGAACCCCTCTTGATTGTGTGGTTGGTTACTTTAGTGTGAGTTTGAAGCAAGTTCATCCTCTCACTAAAGTGGGGGCTAAATATAGTAGGAAAATGCATAACCTTGCATTTTTACACTTGTTTGGGCCCACCTTGCTTTATTTGTTCATATTTTTGTCTTAATTTCTCCTATTTTTCATCCACAAGCCTAATGAATTATATCTTTTTATGGATAATCCCAACAAACATCAAACAATAAAGGATAATTTAATGATTTTGGCTGTGTCCCTAATTTTTTGGTTGGTACTAAGGCACCACCTAGGGTTTCTTTTTCCTCCAAGGGTCTTGGGATCATGATTTTGAAGGCACCTTGAATGGGCCCCTTTTTGGAGTCTGTGCCCCGAGTTTCCTGCCTCAGGACTAAGATGCCACCTAGGGTGTCTTAGTCCCCCTAAGGTTATTTTTGGGATTTTATTTTAAATCTTGGTGGGATTTAGCCTCCTTTAATTAATGAATTCATATGTCAGCTTGTTGTGGTGTAATTTTGTGATGTTAAGCATAGATAAGTACAAATAGAAGGTTCTTTCACTCATTTTATCATCCAAGAATCCAAGACTTTTGTGAGAGAATTCCTAATAGAATAATTGAGTTCAAAAAATAATTCAAGAGAAATTCATCAAGCATTTGGAGCCATCATCAAGATTCAAGCATCATATCAAATATCTTCTTACATCATGTGTGTTTTTGAGCTAACATTTGTGATGTAGGGTTTTGATTCAAGCAAAAAATTCAAGTCAAGATCCATCAAGCATTCCTTTGATTCAAGATCTACATTCAAGCTATCCATTTCACACTATTTTACATATTTCATAACAAGGGTTTGGTGAGTTGCAACATAATACTTTTTTCATTCATCATTTCCCTCCTTGATTTCATTTCATTCCAAGGTTTAATTACCAACAAGGGGTTTGACCAAGGAAAACCCCAATTTACTAGCAATCAACAAGTTTTTCCTCTCTTTGTGTTTATGTTTGTAGATTTAGGTTGAGGACTTGAAGATCATTTGAAGTGCAAAGTTTCATTGCAATTTTTTCATCTTCATGTAAACTCACCTATAGCCCAAATCTAGAAGTTTTAGGACTTAAGATCTGAGAAGAAGGGAGTGAAAACATTAGAACCTAGGATCACATTTAGAGATTTCAAAAATTCAAGATGGGACTCAGTCGCCACATAGGGAATCTTATTCCTCCCAAGGGTATTTTACAGAGATTCTTTCATATTCTATTCTGAGATTCGAAGATTCTACATTTTCCCCAAAAAATAGTAGCGAGACTAAGACAACAATAAGGGCATCTTAGTCCTTCCTAGCATATTTTGACAACATTTTTTCATTTCCAGAATCCTTGTCACATTTATGGACTTCCCAGGTATGCATACCCTAACTTACTATTGCTTAATTTCATCATTTGTACTCATCATTTGTATTGCATTACTATATTTTTTGAGTTGAATGCTAAGTTGTCTTTTCCAAGGTTTTGCTTGGTGGTGAACCCCTCAAATCCTAAAGAACCACCCCTCCTAGGTCCTCCTTGTTGAGAATTTACTCACCTTTGGTTTGATAGTCAATCCAATTTGGGTTCCTAGGGAATCCTTGAATGACAATAGAAGAATAGTGGTGTTCTATGATCTAGGTTATAAAGGACCCATTTCCCCATTGTTCAACATCATCTCATCATCTTCAAGCAAGAGAGAGTAAAATATCATTGGACAATACACATGAATGTTGAAAGATACAAACCTATTCAACATAATTGTTTTTCCATAATTTTTTTCATTGAAGGGATCCGTGATGGTATACTCTCTTTTTTTCTTGCACAAAAATGAAGTTTCAAAACCTTCAACCTACATTTCACCGTGAATAAAATCATCAAGTCTACTATGATGAATTGTTGTGACAAGGTCAAAGACCCCATCCTCCTCAATGGAAATAGGATTCCAATGCAAATAATAAGAGGAAAAATAAGAGCCTCCATCTCGTACATTTTGCACCTCCAAATCTTCTTCCTTCTTCCATTTCACATCTCTCCCCATTCTATGTGTAGTAATGGAAAAAGTAGCCTTTTTCCTTACTTGGTTTGATAATTGATATTAAAACTAAACTAATGATTTCTTGAAGTGGTGTTGTAATGTGTTGTACACATTCACACTATTCTAGGACCTTTATTTGACTAAAACATGCCTTAATTGATCCTTTGCAAGGGTGTTGTACAGTGTTGTAACACACTCACACTTTTCTAGGATGTATTTGCTTAATTTTAAGCCTAATGGGCCCCTTTCTAATAAAATGTATTTAAATGTGTACCTTGTTTAAGTTTTGTAAAGTGTTATAAGTAACTTTCGCACTTGTCTAGGTGGTCTTAATTAATTGTGGGTAATTGGAGTAATTAACCCCCTTTTAATTCAAATTTAGGCCTTAATTTTGACACCTCCTGAAGATCTATCCTGACACTTTAATTTAATTAACAAAATATTTCATTGGGAAAATTTTGGTCTTGGTAAAGTGTGCCAAAACTCATTCGCCCTAGATGGTGAATGAGTCCTCCCTTAACAGGACCCCCCTTTTTCAGTTGATCTGGAATGGATTTTTATCCCTCTTTGAATCCCCCGGGGTTAGGTCCTGGTAAACTGAGACATGACCCATTTTCCCAAGGTGGAGAATGGGTCCTCCCTTAATGTAACCCCCATTTTTGAATTTCATTCTGGTAGGAATTTAATAATGTTTCTTCCTAGATCTGGTGTCAGCCTTAATTCTTTGAATTTTTGGGTTAATCTCCTAATTTAGTATAAATAAGGGGTTAATTCACCTAGTTTCATCCTATAATTTCAAGAACTCAAGAATTATAGAAAATTGAAGTTCACAAGAGCATTACAAGAGCATTCATAAGGAATTTCAAGGTATATTTAAAGTGTTTATTGTAGCAATTCAAGATCATATCATCATGTCAAGGGTTTGATGCATGCATTCATGTTGTTGAGCTAAAGAAGTGGATGTAGCATTGAAGATCTACTTGCGACTATTATTCACATCACATTCAAGGATCCAAGATCTACATTTTTCATGGCCACTTCATGTTAGACTATAGATTTGTTTCACAAGACATCATCCAATATCAGTTACATTATTTCATGTTCATGCTTCATTCATTTATTCCATCATTTGGTTTAATTACCTACAAGGGGTTTGACTAAGGAAAACCCCCATTCCCTAAAAAACAAGAAGTTTTTCTACCCTTGAGTGTGTGATTGCATATTTACAAGTGGAGCAAGATTTGGAGCAAATTGTCAAAGTTACAAAGTTGCAAATTTGTCATTCAATGTGCAATATCAAGGAATCAGAGCTACAAAATTGCATAAAGACTTCCAGATTTTGATAACATGGAATTCAAAAGTCCATACATAAAGGAACAAGACCTTGAAATTAGTTTTCCAAAACCCTAAAAGGATGCATTCACCACTAAAGGCGAATGAGTCATTCGTAGCTCAAAAATGATAACTTTTTGACTAGGTACACAATTGTTTATGCTCTAAATACTTCCCCATAGTTACTATAGCAGTTAGGGAGTATTTATGATTCTTATTTGCATCTTATCTTACACATAAATGAGTGAAACATCCCTTAGAAAAATAGTGGTTCAACATCTTGTTCATGAAAAATTTTGGTGAACCCATTTTTTGATGTTTCGCTAGGAAAGGTAGGAATTGTACGAACATTTAAAATTAGAGTGGATTGTATCAAAAAAAAAAATGAAATTATTCATTGAACATAAGTAAAAATTGCTTGCATTGTTGGCACCAACAAGAAACCAATAGGAGGTTCTTGGCTTTAGCTAAGGAAAATTAAAGGTGATAGATTGAATCAAGCTATGCATAAAATATAAAACAAATGTGTGTTGACAATCAGAGTGTGTAGCTCAATGTACAACTCAACATAGACAACAACAACACAATCACAATCATACATGGACATTCAAGGATGATTCCATTTTAGGTGTGCCACAAAAACTTGTTTTACCTAAAGATCAATGTTGTGAAAACCAACCATTGTTTTCAAGTAAACTTGTGTTGTTTGAGCAAGAACACGATGAGTGATTCAACCTACAACTTTGTATGTGGCATAGGAGTGTAATGTACATAATAGTATGTAATTAGTACTTCTAAAATTGCAACAACAGATTATTATTTTTGAAAGATACATTGGTTGTGGTGTGTGTGTATATCTTAATGGAGTGGAAAGGTTAGAGGGCAACCAAAACCTTTTATGACAACCTTGTATGTAAAAAAAATGTGCATCCATTGCTGCTAGCAATGCCAAAATGATAACATGTTTGATGCATCTATTGACAAAATAATGAATCAGTAATGGAGAGAATGAGGAAAGGCAGAAAGGTGCAAAATTTCCTATCAACCATGATGTAAGCTAATGCAAGTTGGAAAACATAGTGTGTAGTTGAATCTCCAAGTAGACATAAAGACTGTAAGTAAATTTGCAACCCTACATGTAAATATAACTAATATTTTAGAGTATATGGAGTGTACAAACCTCTTTTACCTGAGGAGGGATGTTGTGATATTCAACCTTCCATTTGGGGTGACTTAACATGAGCATCAAAAGCACATCTGGAAATTGATGAAATAAACAAGTGAAAGTTGAACCACATGATGAGTGGTTCAACCAAAAACATTATATGTGGTGTATGAGTGTAACATGCATAATAGTATGCAATTACTTCTACAATTGCAATAATAGATGTATTATTTTGGGAAGATATGTTGGTTGTGGCACGCATGTATGTGTTAAAGGAGAGAAAAGGGTAGAGGGAAACCAAAACCTTTTATGACAACCTTGTATGTAAAAAAATGTGCATGATCCATTGTTTCCAGCAACGCCAAAATAATAAAACATTTTTTGCATTTGTTGACAAAAAAATGAATCAGTAATGGAGAGAATGAGGAAAGGTAGAAATGTGTAAAATATCCTATCAACCATGATGTAATCTAATGCAGGTTGGAAACATAGTGTATAGTTGAACCTCCAAGGGAAAATAAAGATCGCAAGTAAATTTACAACCCCGCATGTAAATAAAACTAAAATTTCAGAGTATATGAGGTGTACAAACCTCTTTTACTTGAGGAGGCATGTTGTGATAATCAGCCTATTGGATCTCAAAAATGAAGGTTACAAATCCTAAGAGGATGCCAGGTTCTATGATTGGATTTGTAATGCTTTTGAACCAATGAACAAAGTAACCTATAAGGTTGATAACTCCCTGCACTTCAGGCTCTACTAGACCTAGGCGGGTAGACCCCGATTGCTAAAGAAAATTGAGAATTATGTGATTTTACTAAAATAATTGATCTATCACAGTGGCACAAAATGCAATAGATGATAGCTTGCTAATTACTTCTACTCTTAATGTAATGGTTGGAATTTCAAAGTATAAAAGTGAATAAATATTGTATGAATGAAATGTAAATGTAAATGAAATATGAGATGGACCAATGTTTTGTTAGATGAGTGGAGTCAATGTAGACTTATAACTGGTGGTAGATTTTTGTTTCAACTCTGATTTCTTGGAACTCTAATTTGTCTGCACTTTGTACAAATATGCAAGGACATGACTAATAGGCTCTTTTTACTAATCCAATTGACCCTACCAAGTTACTTGGATCTCTTAAAAGGATTTTTAATCCCCCTTTGAAGGAACCAATTAACAAAACCACACAATATCAATAGATGTGTATTGACAAGTAAGTTTAACGTTAACTTGAATAACATGATAATATCAATTTGGAGATAACATGATAATCATATCAGCTACCTAACTCTTCTTTATTGGTCCAATTGTTACTCCAAAGTTATTGTAGTCAAATAAAAGGATTTAATTCTTTACAGAAACTAATTAATTTTGTCACACAACAACAAAAAATGTGTTTTGATGGAATTGAAATGTCAACTTGGATATGAAACTCCAAATAACATAGAAGTAGAAATATGGAGACAATTAAGTAGTTGCTTTAGATCAACAAACAATAGATACCAATATTGCACAACACAGAATTAAAGATCTTTCATTGATTTTAGCCAAAATTTGTACATGCATCAAGGTCCATTTAGTATAAATTTAATGACTAAAATTATGAAAATACTTCTACTATATCTCCTATTTCTTCCCTATTCACCTATATGCTTCTATCACTATATGTCCAACATATATATCAATACTTTAAAGAGGACATGCCTCTTCATGAGTGTCTTTTGAATTTAATTACAATTAACATAACAAATTTAGGCTCTACTTAGCCATAAATGGAATTTTGACAAGTGATCCAAATAATCTTGTCTTGCATGAGTATTAGCATCTTTTGACACATTCTTGGCTACTACCTCCATTATCGCCATATTCTCTATCTAATCACATGCTTCATTCAATGTTCAGTCCTTTCTTGTGGTTGCTTCCAGTGTTTTATGTAACATCAACCTACATTCTTCGATCCATTCAATCCTATCTTTTAACTCTCCATCACTTTTAAACAATGTTGCTATCCCTTCCTTTGTAGCATCAGAAAATCCCTTTGCATCTCCTTGGAGTTCCTCATGGTAACCCTTGTGCTTTCTTATGATCTCCTTGGCAGCAATGACAACTTCATTATCAAAAGTATCTCTCTTTTGTTTTTCCTGAAATTTTTCCTAAATTTTGTCACTAATCCTTTTGTGCTCCTGATTTGTAGCATAACTCTTTGAATGAGTTCCCTAGAAATTTCTCATCTAGACCATTAAGTTGGCCTATTTCTTCCTAAATACTGCAAAAAGTGTATCAAATTTGGCTTGAGCATATATATCTGATTCTTCCCTTTTGTCCTTTGTCTGAGAGCTTTCTCCTTGAGTCAATAACTTTGCACCCTTGACCATGTCCTTTAGGAAATCATTCTCTTTAAAAATCTTCTCATTACTCATTCTATACATATCCCTTTCTTTGACTAGCATTTGAATTTGTGATTTATTTAGTTTGGCAACATTGATGCCAATGCCAATAGTTGCAACTGGATCTACTTCTCCAACCTTTAATGTCATCACATGGCCAAAATCCTTTTCTGTTTCAATTATCACTGATTTCCTATGTGGAGATACAAAGCCAAAATCATGAGAGAATTTTCATTAGGGTTGTACTTTGACCTTGTGTACACTTCTGTAACACCTTCCAAGCCTAACTTGTGTGCTGAACCATTATTGTGTAAAAAAATGTCAAAGACAAGAGTTGAATTCAAATCCAAGCCAAGAAATATCATAACATGAGATTCTTCCAAAAACCTATTTCCCTTTTCTAGAGTCATATCTTTCATTTCATTCTCCACATCTCACTTCAAGGTTTTATGTAGTTGTGTCTCATTGCTAGGAGTAATATCTACAATAGACTCCTTGATTGCTTTCCCCTTTTTCTTATACAAAAATGACCCGAATTCAGAAGACTTGATAAACTCATCCTCAGGCACAAAATACCTATAGGCTAATTTCCTTACATCTGCATTAGACACTTCCTCAACCTCTTTCTCTCTGTTTGGAGGTTGATATTTTTCTATTCTTAGTTTTGGAATCTTTTCAGTTGAAACTTGAGGTTCTCATTCACTAGAGGACTCTTCACTAGAGGATAGCATTTCTGCCTCTTCCATCATCTTTTTGTTGTATTCATCAATGGCTAATCATACATCCTTTTCTTCCATGTTTATAATTATGTCATCCTGTGGGTAAGGTATATGAGCATATCCGCCCAAATTTACTTTCTTCATAGAAAAATCAATTTAACCTTCAGGGTGAAACCCTTTTCTTAGTGTTGCTTTCTTCAAATTAAATTGAGATAGTTTATTTAATAACAATCATATCCCTCATTAGACAAGAGAGTGAAATCTCCAAAACATAGTGTACTTGGCATAAGTGATTGTTTCTCAAAAGAACTCAATTTCATCACACTGGAGAAATCCAGTTGTCTAACAATTTCCAAATATGCAAATTCTATTTGGTACTATTCTTGGGAAAAAGAAAGGTGTTCCTTCAAAGCCATACACCCTAATCACTATGGCATCATCATAGTAGTACCAATCACCCCAATTGTGACCAAAAATTGCTAATTTATTGAAATCTTTTGGCCTTAAAAATATCTTAATTTCATTAGTTAAATAATGATCACATGGATGATTGAAAAATTTGTACAATACTTTGAAAAAATGCTCCTCAAAATGCACATAACAAAAACTCACAAATCTACTATCCCATATGGCAGTCCATAACTGTACTGGAAGTGGCTGACCTTCCTTGTCAAATTGTGTTATTCTCAATTTTTCCAGTCACAACCCTAACTCTTGCCCATAGTACAATTCCATATGCATGAGAAGGGAGTAGTGTTTGAAATACATTATAGAAGAACCATTTTTGATGGTTGTTAATGTTGAATCAATTTTCTTTCAAATATGTGAGGCGTAATAAAAAGGCCTTGGATTGTGACATTGTACATCTACAACAATTACCATCAGCCTTATAGACATCAACTCAGGGACCTCAGTTCCCATTACTTTCCCTACTGAGAAGTAGGTATATTTCATTTATGGCTCAAACAGGTTGACATGGAAAGGAGGTCCATCCCCGTCTTCAAGTGGTACCAAATTTCCATCATCTTTGGGCCTATGCAGTGGAAATATCCAGCCTTTATAAGTAGTGTCCATTCTCCAATACTCTTTCACTAAATCATCATGTATTATGGGTTCATTACAGGTATCATCTAGGTTGAACACTTCACAAAGGTCAATTGTTGACAAATGTATAAAGGGATTTCCTTGCAAGTCACATATGGCTTTGAAATCAGGGTTATATCATTTTTCCAGGAGTTTTATAAGGTCAATATTTATGAATACATTAGGGACAACAAGTTTTCCTAAATTAAAATTCCATGGATTGCATACTGGTTCAAACCTATTTCTTCGACCATAATGGAAAAAAAAAATCATATCCTATAATAGGGGTCCATATATCACCCACATGTGTGCATTTATCTTCTAACCTCTCAACATCATCCCTCAACTGTGTGGACCTTCTAGCCTTTGGCCCTGAACTAGGTAATTAGTCAATGAGGTCTTGGTTTATATTCCTCTCCTTTTTTTTAGGTTCATCACCAGTTTCAATTCTCTATTTTTTACCCTTTGGTTGACTACTTTCACCTTGCTATTTTCTACCCTTTGTCTTCTCAGAGCTTGACCTTTCCATTTTCAATATAATAGGATTGAATTAAAATTTCAACTACAAAGGGACTTTTAGATTTTTTATTCAGACTGAAATTTTTTCTTATGTTCAATCCTCCATCCTTCTTGTTGTGAATTATGAAAATCCCTTTTGATTATTCTCTTCTAGTCAAATCTTAGATATGTACATAATTCACATTTGTGTGACCATTAATTTCATCCTCTATGAGTGAATTTAGTAGGTTTTTTTCTTTTTGAAATGTCAGAATGACAAGATCTTATCAATGAGACTCTTTTGGTTCTTAGTCGAATTGTACATCATTTTGCTACCACCCTTGTTTTATTTGATTGCTAAGACATAACCAACTATATTTTCGATGACAAGTGACATTTGATTTATTCTCCTTGGTCAAGAAGACTGAGTGATCCCTCCACTGATACCACATGAATGACCTTTTTATTTCTTTCTAACACATACCACTTAAGGGAGATCATTGTAAGTTTACCCTGATTTGTAATTGGTCTGAATCATTAGAAGCCCTTTTCAAACATTGGCTAGTGTTACTCCGAAGAATATTGGTCCCTTTGTACTATCATCGACATGAAAAAAACCATCACCAAGAGAAGGAAAAGTTACTCCAATGTCATTTAGTCTCTCCAAACTATTTACTACTTCTTTCATTTAGATGGGTCGGCCAGACTCTTCCCAAAACTTCTTTCATCGGTGTAATATGTGAGGTTAGAAAGAACAAAAAAATTAACTTTGATTGTGCATGTCTCTCCGATAACCTCCATATACCACTTCACTTTGTCCATCTTGATCAACAAGACTCCTCCTGAAATTTTTATTATCGGCATAACCAATATGATCGGTGAGATATGTGTGATTCATCCTGATTGCACAAGTCTTTCCAATGGTTATTCTTTTGTCCTGTTGGTGAAAGAAAGTTTGTGCCTTAGCGATGAAATTTCCATTGGCATGAGTAAAGAGGTCAGCACAACCTAGAAATTTCACTCAGACTATTTTATTCTTGTCGATAACTTTCATCGGTATGATGACAAACTTTATCTTACCGATTATGCATTCTCCATGACCTCCCATTGATATAACTTAGTTTACTTCTTATCGATATGTAAAAAAATGCTTAAGCTGAGAAGTTGTGCTCTGTTGATCAGAAGGACATTCCTTTATCTTGTCAATACAGACCAATAGTTTGAAACTCTTTCTCAATGATGACCAGAGGAACATATATGTGTGAAGGGTCATTTTGGTGGGATCATTGGTGAACCTAGATTGTGAAATGGATCTGGTCAAACAAATCTTAGAAGTTTGTACTACTTATGAAATTATGATGTGGGAACCTCCTAGGGAACATGAGTAAAGGTGAGAAAAATGTGATATTTTCATGGTCCAATAGTGGCTCTGTCTAGGGATGTATATCCCTTGTGGGTATAGCAAGATTCCATGTCTTCGAGAGAGTAGACCAAGTGTCTTATAATGAATGGAAATGGAGGAAAATCAAGAATGGTGGGAGATGGAGATGATATGAAGTCCTATACTACTATGCATGGAAAAATATTTATTTTTAGAAGGTTACTTAAGAATTGTCCATGCACTAGAAATACTTGGCCTTCGCCTATACTACTATGCATGGAAAATTTAAGAAAATAAGTGCTTCAGGAATTGTCTAATTGTCCATGCATTGGCAATTCCTGCTCTTCTCCTGACATGTTCTAAAGATAATATGACTCTTCACCAACTTTTCCAATAATGAAAAATGGCCCTAACCATAAAGCCTCAAATTTTCCATGCTTTCCTATGTCTTGACTCCTTGCATTCCACATGAGAACCATGTCATTTATCTCAAATTTTCTATTTTTTTCCTTCTTATCATACATGTATTTCATTTCCAGCTACCTCTTCACATTTTGTTGTTGGGCTTGATTTCTAATCTCATCTAGTTCCATCAACTCTTTCATCCTCTCCTCTATAGGTTCAGGGATGTCCAAGTCTTCTTGCAAGATGAATTTTCACACTAGTAATAAATTATGCAAAGGAAGCCTAGCTTGAGTCCCATACACAAGTTCAAAGGGTGTTTTTCCAATGGCCTCTTTCACAATAATTATGTCTACCCATAAGGCCAATATCAACTTGGAATCCCATGATTTCTTATTATTATTTAGTATCCTCTTCATGATCTTCAAGATAATTTTTTTGTTGGATTCAACTTGCCCATTCACCTGTGGATGATATGGTGAAGAATATGAGATTTTTATTGCATAAGATTAGAAAAATCCTTTAAACTCATCTAATCTAAAGCACATCCCAATTTTAGTTATGACTCTTGTAGGTACTCCAAATCTGGTCATAATTTTTTCCAACAAAAAGCTTTTTACTACCCTACAGGTTGCTTGTTTAGTAGGCACAACCTCCACCCATTTTGTAAAGTAGTATGTGGCCGCTAATATCCATTTGTGTCCTCCACAAGATTTTTTTGTAATTTCCCCTATGAAATCAATTCCCCATTAAAGAAAAGGAGCCTTGACCTAAATAGGTCTTAGAGGCAATGCCCCCTGGTATTTCAATCTCCTAGAAAACTTCTTACATGCTTCACATTTCCTAGTATAATCATATGCATCATTAAAAAATCTAGGCTAGTAATAGCCTGCCCTCAAATATACCTTATGTGTAGTAGTTTTTTATGATAAATTCCCTCCACATATTCCTTCATGCATCTCCTTGAGAACATGCCTTTCTTGATCTTGATCCAAACACAACATAACACCATCTCTATTCTTCCAGTAGAGGTCTCCTTTCATAAACACATATTTTGAAGCATGTAGTTTGAGCATCCTCTTCTTGTTATTATCACATCCTTTAGAAAATTTCTTATGCTTAAGATAATATACAATACCAATGTACCATGGTGTGTGTTCAATACTAGTAACCATGTCATCCTTATCATTCAAATTGCACCCCTGAGCAACCTCAATATTTGTTTTAGCCATTAGTTTGGCTAACCCCTGTCCTCTCACCAACTTGGTGATTTGAAACTTGAGCACAAATACATATTTCACTATAGCATTGGGAACATAAGCTATCACTTTTTCTCTTATAAAATATGGTCTAAATGCTTTGATAGCCTTTACTAATGCATAGGCTTGCTTCTCTACAATATCATATTTTAACTTTGCATTCTCAAGGGATTTATTGAAGGAGATGGGTTGTTCATGCCTTCATCATTTTTCTATGACAGTTGCAACTGTGTGAAAGGATGCAAATGAAAAGATTTGAAAGGGCTTGCTAAATTCAGGGGACTTCAATATTGGGGCTTCTTTTATTGCTCTTTTGATAGATATGAATGCATCCACAGCTTTAGCTATTCATTCAATTTTTGCACCTTTCTTCATCACTCTTGATATTGGTTTAACTGTTTCTAAAAAATTGATTTGCCCAAAAAAGGACTGAATAGCTTTAATTGTTTTAGGAATGGTGATTTTTTCAATAGCTTCCACCCTTTCTGGATCAATCCTTACGGGGCTGATGCAAGAAGTTGGGTACACAAAAAGAACAAAAAGTGGAAGTGTTTTTGTTGTTTTTTAGAATTTGTAACACTTGGACTGAAATTTTGAGGCACTTACACAATGAATCTTAAAAAAAGTTAGTAATATGAAATTTATCATTTTGAATCTAGTTTCTAAATATGTAAATTATTCAAATACCCAAATTATAGAAATTAAATTTTGATAGAGATCTATAAAAACCACTTTTTAAAACTCCCTATTTTTTACCATACCAATCATGTGTACGAACACCACTTTTTGACCCAAATAAAAGTATTTTTCTAATTCCTTTTTGGAAAAGAGAACTAACAATATGAAGATTGATGTGAATTTTTTTTTGTAATTTTTTTAAATTTTTTATTGATTTTCTATTGGCTTTAATTGTTGTTTTTAAAAATCAACATGTACGAACAACATAATTGGACCTAAACTAAACATTTTTTGAATTTTTTTTGCATTGTGTAAAGAATTGTCTAAATTTTGATGCAAAATGATTTTTTTACAAGAAACTTAACCAAAAAAAAGTTATTAAAAAACAAAAAAAGCCTGATATTTCAAGTTTAAGGACTAGTTTGCTTAGAAATTAATTAAAAAATAGAAAACATAATCCAATATTAATAAAAATTATATATTTGGAAAGTAGAAATCGTTTTCTCTAATGGATTTTAATTTTATAGATTGATTCAAAAAAAAAGTCCATCAGCCATATTGCCAAAGTTGGACATTCTTCTTTAATCTGCCTTAGTTTTTTACTTGTAGCTCAAAGGCTAATGCTCAAATTTCCAAGCCTTTCCCAAGCCTAAAACCAAGGTTGCATGTGGGTTCGGAATTCAATTTTTAAATAACACATACACATTACTAAAATGCGTACATGTTATCGAAATGAAACATGTACGTGTTTCATAATGCATACATGTTATCTAATTACCTGTTGGGTAAAGGTAATGCATATGCGTTATATTTTATGCCTCTTTAGCATAAAATTTCTTCTCTTTCATGGCATTTATGGATAGTTTTAATTTTTTGCAAATTTCCTTTCTAGTATTTGTTCCTAGTTCTTTTAGATTAGCTTCATCGATACATAAAAACACTAAAACAGAAACATCAAACCAACCCTTCAAACAAATGATTCAAGTTAGAAACAACCTCTCATCCAAGCCTCTTAGTAGTGATGATGTTGACAAGTTAGATGAAGTTCTTCAGGACTTCCTCTCACTCACTTCATCCTCTAATGCTTGCAATAAGAAACATACATTGCTTAATGATAAAGTCTCCCTCAAACCTTTTGCTTGTGATGACTTTGATTTGTTAGATGAAGTCCTCCAAGACTTCATCTCGCATAAGTCATCCACTAAGGTTTGTTGTGAAAAACTCACGATAACAACCGTTAACACCTCTAATTCTTTTCTTGAACACCTTAAACCAATTGACAATAACTCACCCCTCAAACCTTTTAGTGGAAATGATTTGGACTTGTTAGATGAGTCCCTTCAGGATTTCATCTCACTCCAATCACTCAAATTGGGTGTTAAAATAGGAGGTTAGGGGTTGTTTAGAGTTTCTTCTATTACATATATAAAGGTGTAAAAAGAGAAGGAAAGGTCCCCAAGCTAATTTAGGTTATGAAAAAATCAAGAATGAGTGTCAAAATGGGTAAATGATGAAAACCATGTAGTTTAATTCAAGTAAAAACTATACTAGATTCTATTTATATTAGGATTATTATTAGAAAAGGGTGCTCAATGGAGCTCATAAATATCAAGCCTAGATCATTAATTAACTAATTCATCAATAAGAAATTTATTCTTCTAAGCTTTTATGGGTCTAGAGCTTTATCTTTTGGGGTGAGGGGAAGTTTACTCATAGGTGTGGTTGTTTCCCAACAAGAGTATATGTATAGAGCTAAGGTATATCCAACAAGAATACATGTATTAATCAAGTATGACATAGAATTTAATTTAAAAATCCGATGACATAAATTGATTTATCTAAAATTTCAAATTTCATGATAAGAGACAACTTCTCTATAGTGAGACAAAGTAGTTAAGAAGAAATTGTAAGTTTAACACTAACATTAATTTATAATCTCATTCATTTTTTTCAAAGAATACTAAAGATAAGAATGAAAAATTAATAGAATACATGCAAAGGGACACATAGATATATGCTAGTGACCTAATTGCAATGTACAAAATAAACAAAGATGAGCTTAAGCTCTATTCACCAAATCTTGAGAACTTCTTTGATCCCCTTAAGAAATGTCATATTAGGACCCCTTAAGACATCGATTTATGATTTAGGGTGATAGAATGGCTTAAGGGGATCTATGTGTAGTAAGGTCATAGGAAAAAATGGTCCATGGCTTAAGGAAATAAAATTTGGTGGAGTTGCCTAAGGCAACCAAATTTAATTTTAAGGTCCAATGACAAAATGAATGCTTTAGGGTTTAGGGTTTAGATTTTAGAGTTTAGGGTTTAGGGTTTAGGGAACTTAGGGTGAAGTTTGGGTGGCCCTTGGAATAATGGACTTGCAAGTTAGTGAGAAACATTTTCTTTTGGAATAGTTGATTGAGATAGCTCTAGTTTCCCAACAAGAGTATATCTATAGAGCTAAGGTATATCGATTGTGAATACATGTATTAATCAAGTATGCAATAGAATTTAATTAAATCCGAGGAAATAAATTGATTTATCTAAATTTTCAAATTTCATGATAAGAGACACAAGTTCTTTATAGTGATACAAAGTAGTTAAGAAGAAATTATAAGTTTAACACTAACATTAATTTATAATCTCATTCATTTTTTTCAAAGAATACTAAAGATAAGATTGAAAAATTAATAGAATACATTCAAAGGGACACATAGATATATGCTAGTGACCTAATTGCAATGTACAAAATAAACAAATATGAGCTTGAGCTCTATTCACCAAATTTTGAGAACTTCTTTGATCCCCTTAAGAAATGTCATATTAGGACCCCTTAAGACATCGATTTACGATTTAGGGTGATAGGATGGATTAAGGGGATCTATGTGTAGTAAGGTCCTAGGACAAAATGGCCCATGGCTTAAGGGAATAAAATTTGGCGGAGTTGCCTAAGGCAACAAAATTTCATTTTAAGGTCCTACAACAAAATGAATGCTTTAGGGTTTAATAGGGTTTAGATTTAGAGATTTTATGACATGAAAAAATATCTATGTCAAATAAAAATTGTAAGAAACCTCCAAGGAGCCCTAATTTATGACACTACACAATGTGACAAGGATGTTTTATAAATTGGTAATTTAAGTGTAGCAATAACTTAAAAATAAAAATGTGAATTATTCATAGCCTCAATCTCAATCTCAATCTCAATGAAAACTACCCCAAATCTAGGTAACATTCCTTGGATACTTCTAAAATTATGTGAACTATTAGGGTTTTAGGTTTACGTTTTAGGGTAAAGAGAATTTTAGGTTTATGTTTTAGGGTTTAGGTCCAAGGATTAACCTGGGTAAGTTATTTTTTAGGGACCTCTATTTTTTGGAACCTAGGGTTTCTAGGGTTTTTATTTCCAAGTTAAACGTGTCCAATTTAGGTTTAGTTTTTATGGTTTTTGATTTACAATTTAACATTCTTTGTTTCGTTGATGTTTTTGGTTTTTTAAATTCAATTTAAAAACTATAAAATATTGAACAAAAACAAACTAAACAAACAAAAACTAATTACTAATTACAAAAAAAAATGAAAGATATAAAGCAAAAAAGAGGCAAAATTCAAAAAACCTGGAGGTCACTAAGGTTGGTTGCGTTGACAGGAGGAGGTGGCAATGAAAATTTTCTTCAATCACTCCCTTCAAAACGTGTACACGATCTCATATCCTCTTCTCTGGAACGACTAAAATTGTGAGTGAAAATGAAAACACAATCGCTAATTTAAAAAAATAAACACCTTTAAGAAACACATACGCATTTCATAATGCATACGCATTTTTAGTTTACGTACCCGAAGCTAAATGCATATGCATTTGGATTTAGGCTCAGGTACCTGATCTGTAATGTGTATGTGTTTTTATAAAATCCGTACACGTTTCGTGTGAAATTTTTTGTTTTGGCCAAAACTTCCTCTCTTCATGTACCCAACTTCTTGCTTTTACCCTACGCCTTGTTTGGACACTATATGCCCTAGTAATTTCCTTCTATTATTGGAAAATGACACTTTTTAGGATTTAAATAAGTGCCATATTCAATGGATTTGATGAAGATCTTTTCCAAATGCTCAACATGGTCCTTAGCCTTTTTTGAATATGCAGTTAAGTCATCTTGGTACACCACCATTATCACATTGATAAAATCGGAAAATGCAACATCCATAGCCCTTTGGAAAGTTGCACCAGCATTTGTGAGTTTGAATGGCATCCTAACATACACATATGTCCCCCATGGCATGGTGAAAGTTTTTTTGTACTGCTCTGAATCCTTCACTTTCACCTAGTTATAACCTAAGAATCTGTCCATCATAGATTAGAGTTCACATCCAGTAAGTTTTTGTAACATTTCCTCCTTAAGAGAGGCCACATTTAGATTTCTGAAGTCTACACAAAGCCTTATATCTCCATTTTTCTTTTTGATAGGTACTAAATTAGAAACCCAAGATGAGTGTCTGATAAGTTTGATGATACCTCCATTCTTGAGCTTTATAAGTTCTTCATGCATTTTAGGTTCCAAGGTAGGGTTATGGGCCTTTGTTTTTGTCTAAAAGGTTTAGCATCCAGTTTCAATGGGATCTCATGTTGAAATAGATCCTCTCTATATGCTTTGAGATCATCATAAGACCATGCAAAGAAATTCTTATATTTCCTCAATAGTGCAATCAACATCCTCCTTATTGTTGGCCTTATCTTTTTCCCAATGTACACTCTTTTAGGGGCAAGTTTTGTCCCAAGGTTGATTTCTTCAACATCCTCCTATTTCACTGGTGTTTGTTTCATGAGATCTCAATCATTTCCATCAAATACTCTCTCCAATGCCACAAGTCCCTTAGGAATCTTATTAGTCTTAAGTTGAACCACCTATTTTTTGAACATAGTTTGTTTCCCATCTACCTCCTCCACAAATGCATTAAAATTAATCTCCTATGCTTCATACTGGTCAATGCAATGTAGCAATTTGATCAAATTAGTATCATCATTAAAAACTTGCCAATTGTAAATATTATCAAGGATGACAGGTCTTATTTGGAGTTCAACTTGTGAAATTCCCACTAAAGTGACATTATCTCTTTTTCAGGGCTACATTTGCTTAGAATTCTACTATTAGATTGTTGGACCTATCAATCTAATCAATAGAGAAAGCATCAAATAACTCGATGGTATCCCATACAACATTTTTGTACTATTTTATCCTTTTGTTTTTTGCAACATATTTTGATCTTGTGAGATAATCAATTCAAAATCCCCAAGAATAGTCAATAACTTAATTTTGTGCTTGATAGCCATGTTTAGTCCAATCAATAGGGCCTCATATTCTGCTATGTTATTTGTACAATCAAATATCAAAAGGAATGAATATTTGAAAGAAGTACCTTCAAGTGAGATAAAAACTACTCCTACTCCATTACCTTCTCTGCTACATGCTCCATCAAAATACATTTTCCACATGCCATGCTCATTGTTGCAGACATCTTTATCAATTGGATTAGTATTCAATAATTCAGGCTATGAGGGCTCTATTCTAAAACTTCCCAATTCCACATCACACAAGCAATTCATTTGATTCTTCTCGACATAATCCACAATCCGATTCACTTTTGGTTCTCTAAATAGTTTCACCTCTTCACCATTTATTGGTATTGTAGCATATGATAAATTAAATTATACATTTCCTCCTACTTTGGCAATCCATTGTCTTGATAGGAGCATCCCAAATTGAGGGGGTGTATCTATTACAATTATATCAATCTTGTATACTAATTGTGGATATGCAACCAACTTCACTTCTACATCCTTCATAATTCCCACTACTAGGACAGGCCTACTATCCATAGCGTAACACTTTCCACCACTAGTGTCTACCCACATGTCAAGTTGTTTCATGACACCTACTAGAATGATATTAATAGCTGCCCCTGAATCAATCATACAATTCCTTGCCAATTTTTTGTTTATGAGAAATGTGGTAAAGAACAGGTCAACTTGTGAAGGGTTTATTAGTGTTTCACCAAGACAAACTTCTAGAACTCTTATATCTTCTTGCCTTATGTTACTATTCTTGACAATTTCTTTGTTTTCCACATTTGTGCTTTTGCTTGCTCCATTGGATATCAATTGCATAACACTATCTCTATATTCTTTTATCTTCATCATCTCTAATAGTGGCACAAATTTTTTTACTTGGGATAATTCCTATGTGAAATCGAATGAAGAGGCATTTTCTATCTTGGATATCTTCTTTTGTTCCAAAAGATCTTTATTTTCTTCTTTTTTCTTTCTATTTTTTTCATCATGTTTTTGCTTGTTTCTACATATTTCTTTGTTCTCTTCTTTATGAATATGTTTTTTTTCTCATTTTTATTGGGTTCTTTATTCTTTAGCTTTTCCTTGTCCTTCTCTTTATCCTTTACAAATAGTCCCCTTGGAGTACCCTCATTTGCATTTTTTGTTCTATTTCTCAGCCTATAATTACTTTTTGCTTGTTCTACTACAACAATGGTTAACCTTTTGACCTGTTCCTCGGTTAGCCTCCTCAATCTATACTTATCTACTATAGATGGTGTATTAGGTGATTATGACTCATCATTGCTTTCATCTTCTTGATTAGAGAAAACATGTTGTTCTACCATGTGAATGTTGTATTTTTGATTGTTCACATCATATTCATAACCTTCATCACCTGAGAATGAATATTCTTGTTCAGTTGGATGCAAGGTATGTGAAGTAAAATATATTGTAGCATTTTATTCTTTATTGCTATATGGAAAATCTTCTTCTTGTATTGATTTTGCTACAACACAATGGTCTTGGGAATGGGGAAAATTAAAAACCTAACACCAAGGGTTGTTCTTGACCATATAAGCTCCTTTTTTCTTCAAGGGATCAATATTTTATTTATACTTAGGTCTGTCAATTATAGGTTTTCTATCTTTCTAGTTTGTATTATATGGCATATCATGCAACCTTGTTCTCTCATTTCTATATGAATTTTCTTGCTTGTTCTAAGTATTGTTAAAGTTTTATGGAATTTTGAGGTTATCAATTTTTCCAATCATCCTTGCAGCTTTTCTATTATTTTCGATTGTCAATGTTGTCTTTTGTGCTTCAGCTAAACTTCTGGGGCACCTTTTTCTAAGCTCATAGCTAGTTTTTGGATCAAAGGATTTCAAATAAATACTTAAGGCTGCAAGATAAGTGAGTTTGGATCCTTGTGGTATTTTGTTATACAATTTGAAGAACCTAAGAGTAAAGTCATAAATTGACTCATTTTGATACTTCTAAATACTGAGTAGCTCATGAAGGGAAAAATCAGGGGCACATTGATTCCCATATTACTCCAGAAACTAATTGTGAAAATCTATTATAGAATCAATTAAAGCGTCGGGAAAACTATTGAACCAATCCCTTGCTTATTCAACTAATGACATCATGAATAATCTCATGTTTACATCCTTGTACTCCATAACAATATCTTGTATGAAAGAATTAAAATTCCTGATATGTTCCTCAGTTGATATCACATTATTCCTTGTGAATTTGGGAACCATGTTTCTCCAACTACTGTCCATTGGATATGGGTATAATTGATGTCTTGTCAGATCAAATTGCCTACATGTGCTTATGGGGTTTTGTGGGTGGAATTTAGAGGTGGTGGATTGGGAGGGTATTGATGTCCATATTGAGGCTAATGGTAGACATTTTCTTGGACATGTTGTTGAGGATATATATTTTTTTGTGGCACTTGTTGTTGGTGTGTTGGGGCATATTGTTGGTATGGTGGCGGATTGTGTTGAGGGGCATAACCAGTATTTGGAGGTTGGGACCTTTGTGGTGGTAAATTATGTTGGGTGTGTTTCCTTGGGTTACTACCCATATTGTGAGGTACTTTTGAAGTACCTAGGGCATCTGTGTTTTGAGAAGTTCCTTGTGGATTGAGATTACCACCCTGTTTATGTGGAGGGACATACTTGGGTGGCTTTAGTGCTTGAATGTTTAGTTGTGCCATTTGTCAGTCTATCTCTTGGGCCTCTTGAATCATTTGTTGTCTTTCTGTAAGTTGCCACCTTTTCCACTCCAAATGTACTCTAAATTCTTGGTTATTCATGACATCAAAATCACTCGTAGTGTAATCAACAGACCCCTCATGGTTCTATTCTCCTTGCTATGATGAAATCTTGTAATCATATTCATTTTGTACTTGATTTCATTTTGCTTCAAATGGAGCTTTGAACTCCTCTACTTCCTTAGGGTCCTCTTTCCATTGAAAAGTAGGAAAACTAATGTTTTCTAGTTCAAAAGGAGTCTGAGGATCTCTATTCAAGTCATCATCATAGAATTATGATTCATGCAGTGGGTCAAAACTGTTATTCATGGTAAGGAATTGTCTTGTTGAATTCTCCCTATCCTCATTAGTTACTTTTGTTACTTTGCCTCTACTTTTATTTGCATCAGTCTTTGAAAGGGAAGACCCATGTTTATCTATCCACCTGCCATTGTTCTTCTTTGGGTTGTCTTGATGTAAAGATCTCCTACCATTCATCTCGTAAGATTCTTTAATACTCTGACTTCTAGGGTTTGCCTTTATTGATGTATATTTGAGCTTCCCAGTCATGCAACTTTTATTTTAGAGTCACCACTCACTTTTGAGAAAAGTAAGAAATTTTATATTTTATTGTTCCCAATGGAGTCTTATGTAAGTTATTGACTCTATGATGAAGGTCTGGATTCATATTTGATGTTCCCTAACAAATTCACCAAACTGTTGGACTAGAAAATGTAGGTTACAAATCCTAAGAGGATGTCAGGCTCTATGATTGAATTTGCAATGTTTTTGAACCAATGAATGGAGTAACCTATGTGGTTGATAACTCCCTACACTTCAGGTTCTGCTAGACCTAGGCAGGTAGACCCTGATTACTAAAGTGGATTGAGAATTATGTGATTTTACTGAAATAATTGATCTATCATAGTGGCATAAAATGTAATAGATGACAACTTGCTAATTACTTCTACTCCTAATGTAAAGGTTGGAATTCCAGAGTATAAAAGTGAATAAATATTGTATGAATGAAATGTAAATGTAAATGAAATATTAGATGGACCGGTGCTTTGTTGAGTGAGTGGGGTCAATGTAGACTTATAACTAGTGGCAGATTTTGGTTTCAACTTTGATTGCTTGGCAATCTAATTTGTTTGTACTTTGTACAAATGTGCAAGGATGTGACTAACAGGATCTTCTTACTAATCCAATTGACCCTACCAAGTTACTATGATCTCTTAGAAGGATTTTTAACCCCCCTTTGAAGGAGCCAATCAAACAAACCACACAATATCAACAGATGTGTATTGACAAGTAAGTTTAACCTTAACTTGAATAATAGGATAGCATCAATTTGTAGACAACATGATAATCATATCAACCACCTAACTCTTCTTTATTGATCCAATTGTTACCCCAAAGTTACTGTAGTCAAATAAAAGGATTTAATTCTTTACAAAAAACAATTAATTTTGCCACACAACAAAAAATTTGTTTTGATGGAACTGAAATATCAACTTGGATATGCAACTCCAAATAACATAGAAGTAGCAATATGGAGACAATTAAGTAGTTGCTTCAGATCAACAAACAATAGATACCAATATTGTACCACATATAATTAAAGATCTTTCATTGATTTCAGCCAAAATTTGTACATGCATCAAGGTCCATTCAGTATAACTTTTATGACTAACATTCTGAAAATACTTCTACTATATCTCCTATTTCTTCCCTGTTCACCTATATCCTTCCTTCACTATATTTCCAACATATATATCAATACTTTAAAGAGGACATGCCTCTTCATGAGTGTCTTTCAAATTTAACAACAATTAACATAATGAATTTAGGGTCTACTTAGCCATAAATGGACTTTTGACAAGTGATCCAAATAATCTTGTCTTGCATGAGTATCAACATCTTCTGACATGTTCCTAGTTGCTATCTCCATTATCACCATCTTTTCTATCTGCTCACATGCTTCATTCAATGTTGAGTCCTTGCTTGTGGCCTCTTCCAACATTTTATGTAACATCAACCTGCATTCTTCAATCCATTCAGTCCTATCTTTTAACTCTCCATCACTTTTAAACAATGTTGGTATCCCTTCCTTTGTAGCATAAAAAATCCCTTTGCATATCCTTGGAGTTCCTCATGGTAACCCTTGTGCTTTCTTATGATCGCCTTGGCAATAGTGACAACTTCATTATCAGAAGTATCTCTCTTTTATTTCCTAAAAAATCTCCTGAATTCTATCACTAATCCTTTTGTGCTCCTAATTTGTAGCATAACTCTTTGAATGAGTTCCGCAGAGCTTGCTCATCCAGAGCATTAAGTTGGCCTGTCTCTTCCTAAATACTATAGAAAGTGTATGAAAATTTGCATGAGCATATATATTTGATTCTTCCCATTTGTCCTTTGTCTAAGAGCTTTCTCCTTGAGTCAATAACTTTGCACCCTTGACCATGTCCTTTAGGAAATCATTCTCTTTAAGAATCTTCTCATTACTCATTCTGTGCATATCCCTTTCTTTGATCAGCATTTGAATTTGTGCTTTATTTAGTTTGGCAACATTGATGCCAATGTCAGTAGTTGCAACTAGATCTACTTCTCCAACCTTTAATGTCATCACGAGGCCAAAATCCTTTTCTATGTCAATTATCACCAATTCCCTATGTGGGGGATACAAAGCTCAAATCATGAGAGAATTTTCATCAGGGTTGTACTTGGACCCTATGTACACTTCTATAACTCCTTTTGAGCGTAACTTGTGTGTTGCACCATTATTGTGTAAAAAAATGTCCAAGACAAGAGTTGAATTCAAATACAAGACAGGAAATATCATAACACCAGATTCTTCCAATAACTTCCTTCCCTTTTCTAGAGTCATATCTTTCATTTCATTCTCCACATCTAACTTCAAGGTTTTCAGTAGCCTCATTGCTGGGAGTAATATCTACAACATACTCCCTAATTGCTTTCCCCTTTTTCTTATACAAAAATGACCTCAATTCAAAAAACTTGATAAAATCATCATCAGAAACAAAAGACCTATAGACTAATTTCCTTGCATCTTCATCAGACACTTCCTCAACCTCTTGCTCTTTGTTTGGAGGTTCATATTTTTCTATTCTCAATTTTGGAATCTTTTTAGTTGAAGCATGAGGTTCTCATTCACCGGAGGAATCATCACTAGAGGATAGCATTTATACCTCTTACATTATCTTTTTGTTGTATTCATCAATGGATAATCCTGCCTCCCTTTCTTCCATGTTACTAATTATGTCCTCTTGTGGGTAAGGTATATGAGCATATCCGCCCAAATTTACCTTCCTCCTAGAAAAATCAATGCAACCTTCAGGGTGAAACCCTTTTCTTAGTGCTTCTTTCTTCAAATTGAATTGAGATCATTTATTTAAAATCAAATCATATCCCTCCTTAGACAAGAGATTGAAATCTCCAAAACATAGTGTACTTGGCATAAATGATTGTTTCTCAAAAGAACTCAAATTCATCACACTGGAGTAATCCAGCTGTCTAACAATTTCCAAATATGCAATTCTATCTGATACTGTTCTTGGGAGAAAGAAAGGTGTGCCTTCAAATCCATACACCCTAATCATTGAGGCATCATCATAACAGTACCAATCACCCCAATTGTGACCAACAATTGTTGATTCATTGAAATATTTTGGCCTCAGAAATCTCTTAATTTCATTGGTTAAAGAATGATCACATGGATGATTGAAAAATTTGTACAATACTTTGACAAAATGCTCCTCAAAATTCACATAAAAAGAACTCACAAATCTACTATCCCATATGGCAATCCATAATTGCATTGGAAGTGGTTGACCTTCCTTGTCAAATTGTGTTATTCTGAATTCTTCCAGCCACAACCCTAATTCTTTCCCATAGTACAATGCCATATGCATGAGAAGGGAGTAGAGATTGAAATACATTATAGGAGAACCATTTTTTATGGTTGTAAATGATGAATCAATCTCCTTGCAAATATGTAAGATATAATTAAAAGGCCTTGGATTGTGACATTGTACATCTACAACAATTACCATCGACCTTATAGACATGAACTCGGGGACCTCAGTTCCCATTACTTTTTCTACTTAGAAGTAAGAATATTTCATGTATGGCTCAAACAGGTCAACATGGAAAGGAGGTCCATTCCCATCTTCAAGTGGTATTGAATTTCAATCATCTTTGGGCCTATGTAGTGGAAAAATCAATCCTTTATAATTAGTGTCCATTCTCCAATACTCTCTCTAAATCCTCATGTATTATGGGCTCATTACATGTATCATTTAGGTTGAACACTTCACAAAGGTCAATTTTTGACAAATGTATAAAGGGATTTCCTTGCAAGTTGCATATGGCTTTCAAATCAAGGCTATATCATTTTTCTAGGATTTTTATAAGGTTAATATTTATGAATACATTAGGGACAACAAGTTTTCCTAAATTGAAATTCCAAGGATCACATACTAGTTCAAACCTATTTATTTGACCATAAAGTAAAATAAAAGTTCATATCCCCTAATAGGGGTCCATATATCACCCACATGTGCACATTTATCTTCTAACCTCTCAACATCAGCCCTCAACTGTGTGGACCTTCTGGCCTTTGGCCTTAAACTAGGTAATTGGTCAATGAGGCCTTGATTTAGTTTCCTGTCCTCTTTTTTAGGTTCATCGCTAGTTTCAATTCTCTATTTTTTAACCTTTGGTTGACTACTTTCACCTTGCTATATTCTACCCTTTGTCTTCTCAGAGATTGACCTTTCTTTTTTCAATATAATAGGATTGAATTAAAATTTCAACTGCAAAGGGAATTGTAGATTTTTTGTCCACACTAAAATTTTGGCTTATGTCCGATCCTCCATCCTTCTCGCTGTGAATTTTGAAAATACCTTTTGATTATTCTCTTCTCAAATATTAGATATGTACATAATTTACATTCATGTGGCCATTAATGTCATCCTCTATGAGTGAATGTAGCAGGTTTTTTGAATTTTGAAATGTTAGAACGACAAGATCGTATTGGTGAGACTCTTTTGGTTCTTAGTTGGATTGTACATCATTTTGGTGCCACCCTTGTTTTATTTGATCACCAAGACATAACAGACTATCTCTTCAATGAGAAGCGACATTTGATTTATTTTCCTTGGTTGGGAAGGCAGTGATTCCTCCACACATACCACATGAATGACCTCTTCTTTTCTTTCTAACACATACCACTTCGGGGAGATCTTTGTGATTATACCCCAATTTGTAATTGTTCTAGATAATTAGAAGCCCTTTTCAATCATTGGCTAGTGTTACTCTGAAGAATATTGGTTCCTTTTTACTATCATCGACATGAAAAAAAACCATCACCAAAAGAATGAAAATTTACTCTAATGTCATTTAGTCTCTCTAAACTATCTACTTCTTTCATTTGGATGCGCCGACCAAACTCTTCCCAAAACTTCTTTCATCAGTGTAATATGTGAGGTGAGAAAGAAAAAAAAAATTCTCTCTGATTGTGCATGTCTCTCTGATAACCTCCATATATTACTTCACTTTATCCATATTGATCCGCAAGACTCCTCCATAAATCTTTATTATTGGCGTAACCAATATGGTCGGCGAGATATGTTTGATTCATCGCGATTGCACAATTCTTCCTGATTGTTATTCTTTTGTCTTGTCAGCAAAAGAAAATTTGTGTCTTGCCGATGAAATTTCCATCAATATGAGTTAAGAAGTTGACCTAACCTGGAAATTTTGCTCTAACTATTTTATTCTTGTCAATAACTTTCATTGGTATAATGACAAAGTTTTTCTTACCGATTATGCATTCTCCATGACCTCCCATTGGTATAACTTACTTTACTTCTTGCCAATATTTAAAAAATGCTTAAGCTGAGAAGCCATGGTCTATTTATTAGAAGGACATTCCCTTATCTTGCCGATACAAACCAATAGTTTGAAACTCTTGCTCAACGATGTTCAAAGGAACATATATGTGTCAAGGGTCATTTTGGTGGGATCATTGGTGAACATAGATTATGAAATGGATTTTTCACACAAATCTTAACAATTTTTACTACTTACTAAATTATGATGTGGGAACCTCCTGGAGATCATGAATAAAGGCCAGAAAAATGTGAGATTTTTATAGTCCCAACACAACCTTCCATTTGGGGTGACTTAACACAAGAAACAAAAGCACATATAGCAATTCATGAAATAAACAAGTGAAGGTTGAACCACATGATGAGTGGTTCAACCTGCAACTTTGTATGTGGCGTACAAGTGTAACATGCATAATAGTATGCAATTACTTCTATAGTTGCAACAAAAGATGTATTATTTTGGGAAGATACATTGGTTGTGGTGCATGTGTATGTGTTAATGGAGAGGAAAGGTTAGAGGGAAACCAAAACCTTTTATGAAAACCTTGTATGTAAAAAAATTGCATCCATTGTTGCTAGCAATGCCAAAATGATAACACACTTTTTGCATATGTTGACAAAAAAACGAATCAATAATGGAGAGAATGAGGAAAGGAAGAAAGGTGTAGAATATCCTTTCAACCATGATGTAAGCCAATGCAACTTGGAAAACACAATGCGTATTTGAACCTCCAAGTGGACATAAAGATCACAAGTAAATTCACTACCCTGCATGTAAATATAAATAATATTTTAGAGTATATGGGGTGTTGTAGCATAGAAAATTGTCACCCCTGAGGGTTTTATGATCTAGGGAAACAAGCTTTCTATACTCCACATTCAAGGATGCCCTAGAGATCTCAATCCAATGAAGAACAGAGGAAGATATCTGACAATAGGGTATCCTACGGTATGTTTAGGGATTAATTGAGCCTAAATGAGGGGTTCACTAAATGAACTATAAATGCAAATAAATCATAAAAGCAAAATGGAAAAGTAAAGAGGAGCACTTGGAAACCTAAGAGAGCTTGAATGGAGGATTGAAATGTTGAATAACCTAAAATTTAGGCCTACTACTTGACTCAAATGCCAGTCTGGGGGTATCAGTCCCAAATCTGGGTTTTTGTGTAGGAACTGGTTTCTAGAAAAAAAGGTGTCCAAAATTGCAAAAAAATGAAAAAAAATGACCTAAACTAGGACTCATACACCAAGACTGGCGTATGAGTCCAATTAGGTTTTTTTGGAACTTCAAAGTCTGAATCTGGTCTTCAATGTCTTCTCTTTCTATTCCACTTTGTTTCTATATATAAAACCCTGATTTTGGACTTGTAAATGACCTAAGTTTTGTGAAGATTACAACCTTGCAAATGAGGATACAATTCCAAAAACTTTCTCCAAGCTTGTAACCTAATCTTCAATGATCCTTCATGCTCCAAGACACCTATATCTACAATCACACGTGTAAAGAGGAGAAAAAATTATTCATTGTTAGTGAATAGGGGTTTTCCTTGGTCAAACCCCATTTAGGTGATTAAACCAAATGATGAAACAATGAAACAAGGACATGAACATAGGACATGAAACATGAAAAATGATACCTTGTAAATGATGTATTGTAAATCTACACTCAACATGAAATGGCCATGAAGGATGTAGATCTTGGTCTTGAAAATAGGTGTAGAACAATGTGTGATCTTGGATCTCCAATGCTGCATCACAACACTAGCTCAATAACATGCTTGATGCTTGATAACCTCGACATGATGATGGATCTTGGATTGCTACAATAATTGATGGAGAATTATTCCCTTGAATGTTCTCTTGAAGATCTTGTGAAGTCTTGGAATGCTTAACTCTTGAGTGCTTGACTTGGTATCATGTAGGCTTATTATTGCTTAGGTGAAATAATGATTTGAAAGCTTGTTTATAAATGAAATCCATATAATATCCTACGTATTAGATCCTAGAGGCTGACATACAAGAATTTTGAACTTAAAACCTAGATTTTCCCACTCAAAACCTTGAAAATAGGCCAAAATGGGATGCATATGCCACTAGTGGTATATGGGTCCCACTTGGATGGGACTCATATGCCCTATTGGAACTATTAAAATCTGATGATTCTTTGCATATTTTCATGCCCCTTGAGTCTCCATATGAGTCTATCCTTATGTATTTTTTCTTCACTTCATAATTATTTGCTCACATTTTGGCTCATGATTGGCTCCTAGATTATCTATCTATGCATTTTCCACCTTTTGGTCTCTATCGGCATAGGTCTCCCTCTATCTCCCCAACCCACTTTGTTTCTCTACTAATTCTTTTTGTTTCAGGTGTATCAGTGTAACTGCATTATGGTCTCCCTGACCCGTTCTTCTTCTGGAAAACATTTGTTGCCTATCGGCAAGACGTTTCTCTTGTTTCAGCAATTCGATTTTCTTCTACTGGCAATTATTGCCATATGTCTTTGTGGTCAGGCTAACGTCTTACTGAAGTCATGTTGTTTTGGCGACGGGTGCACTGTGGGTTCCTTCGAGATAAGTTATGGATTTTAGGGTGATGTCTTACTGAATATCACTTGTCTCCCCGACTTTGCATTTTGGTGGTTCATTAGTATAAGTTGAATGCTTTTGGTGCTGTGTCACAATGAGTTTCCAATGTTACACCGACCGATGGTGGAGGAATTGGCCTATTGATGTGACTTATATGTTTCGATGTGTGGTCCTGGTGAGGAGCCTAGGGTCTTGCCAAGTGGAGTGTGGTATTGGTTTTGTCAGTAGGACATTTGGGTGGTCACAACGACATGAAGTTTTATGGGGACCTTCGGTAAGAGACAAGGTAATTGGTATTGGGTCTCCCCGAATGCGATGGGCTACGATGACTATGAAACAAAAGTGAAAACCTTTTAGCATGGTATTCTGGTCTCGATATATGGTCTCCCTAATACTTGTGTTATAGCGAAGCAGAGTAGGAACAAAGGAATACTATGTGGCTTTGGTATGACTAATAGATTGTTACAGCGACAAATTGGAGGTAAAGTTCTTTTTGATAAAGCATTTTGTTATCTCTGTGACTTCTCACCAAAGGCGATGGGCTATGATGAAACATAAAAGGAACAAAATCGATACTTCTTGACTTCAACATAGAAATTTGGTGGTCACGGCGAATGCAGAATACAGAGCGCAGGGATAAGCATTTGAATTTCCTTCAGCAGGATGATATGTTGTGTATGGCTGACTGTTCTACTAGTAAAAATAGAATTTCAAAATCTCGTGGCCGACATGTTGAATGCTTGGAGACTGTTGCTGGCCAACTTGAATTGAGCCCGAATCTTGTGGAAGGCCGACATAATATTTTATTTTGATATTTTTCTCATGCTAGTGTATAAATAAGCATGTTGTAGTTGTTAATTGGGACCAGAATTCAGATTTTTAATATACTGCAAGTAGATATAGTAGAGTAAAATTATCAGACCAGAGGCTATTATTGCATGATTTCACAATGGAGGTATTTATGAGATTCAGTTGATGTTGCTATATTTCTCTAGTGTCAATTATTTTTTGAATTAAAATGAAAAATACTACTAAGTTGTCTCCATGATTGATTTTTCTGGTTGTTTAAATTAACATAACAAGTTTATGTTTGATTTATCGATACACATTTATTGTGTTTGTGTGCTCAATCAACTAGTTCTTTCAAGCAAAGATTAAATCCTTTTATTGATCACAGTAATTAGAGAAACTCATCTTGGATTATTGAAGTAGAACTTAGTAGTCACATTGTTGCATGTTTATACAAGCTATAAACAAAACATATGCCAAATAATTTGTGTCTTCTCCAAAAAATGTTGCTTATCTTGATCTCATTTGACTCCGCATACCCAACAAGGCACTAGTCTCTGCACTTTACCATTTGGATTTATTCAATTCTCTTTGCATTTGTTAATTGAGCATTTATTTTAGGATCCAGATTAGAATATTGTGTTGTTTTCATGTTGGATTTCATTTTTTCACCTCCCTTTGCCATTGTGAACAAATTTCTTTAAGAGAATAATCACAAGTTAAGCCTGCATTATTCAAGAGAGGTACACCCGCCCAAGTTTTGCAGCACCTAAAGAGCAGAAGGTTGAATTCTTTTAATCTTGTATGTTACCCTAAAGCATATCATGAGATTAGCAATCCCTTGAGGCATTCAACCTACGTTTTTGAGAGCTAACAAATTGGTGACTCTGTGAAGGAACAATCAAAATCAAGGCCTTAATCATAGAGTCAGAAATCTTACACAAACTCTATTTGGAATAAGAAAGTATCAAACCTTTTCTCATTTTTGATAAAAGTGAGTGGCGACTCTGACATAAATTGCACAGCTATTCATCATGAATGGAAGAAGGTGATAGGATGGGGTCTAATGAGGAACTCACTGCCCCATGCTCTAAGTCCTTGCTCCTAAGAACTCCTAGGTGTCTCTTCCACCTTGTCCTAGTGGTCCTGCCTTAGGTCTAGGTGTCACTGCTTCTATTGACCAACCCCACTATCAACATGCTTTCCTTCTACCAAGCAGATCTTGGTGCTTTGCCACAACCTCACCATTGACCCTTATTCCTTTCTAAAGGCCAAATCCTCTCAACATCCAATTTGATTCTTGTAGGGGTGTGTAAATGTTGTAATTGCTTCTAGGTAATCAATCTAGGGTTCTTGTTTCATCACAAAACTCCTAAGAACCATTGCTTTCATAAAATCCCTTTCGAGGGTAGAAAAGGGCTACAAGCCTAAAGCTCCAATTAGGCCTCTCAACAGAGGTAAAATGCACTTTCCTTCTAAACCAACCAAAGGACCTAGGTTCTTTATTTAGGGTTTTTATTTCTCATGCCTACACCTCAAGGATTTTCAAGGTTTCAAGCCTGCACAGCCCGTACACTGTCCACACACAAAAATGGTCAAAAACCTAGGGTTTTTAAGCTTTTCAATGCTATTTTTAGACTGTCAAGAAGTTCTCACTCCAGATGAATTGTTAGAACCTCCTCTTGATCACCATGCACCACCAAGACCTCCAACAAAATTCACAAGAAATAATTTCTCGAAAGTCTCAATTCCCTTGCAAGATATGAGTCTTTTTCTCACTGCCTTCCCTAGCCAAACCCTGCCTAGCTCGCCTAGGGCATGATTTTGCTAGCATCTCCTGAACTCCTAAAAACCCTACAAGATAACATATTTACACTAAGGGAGCCTAGACACTATTCTCAAAGGGCCATACAATTTGTATGGTGGGAAAGTTCCCTAGAGCTCCATTCTTTCAAAACTACCTGTTACAGGCCAAAAAAAGACAGGAAACAATCTATTTACAAATACAAGAAGAAAATGATTTACAAAAACAAAAAGATAGCACACTAAGTTTGAAAAATAATAACACTACATTCTACAACAAAAGTAATAGTAAATTTACTCCATTAAAGCTCAAATAAGATAACAAAACTCAGAAAACTGTCTTTTAGAACGTTGTTTTCCTCAACTCCTCAAAGGTCACCTCAACAATAACACCTCCAACCCTATTCCATAGTCGAGGCATGCCTTAAATAGGCCTTCAAAACAATTTAGCTGCTTGGGTCGAGCCTTTGGATGACCTAATAGTAAGAGTTATAAAACCCACTGTGTATTTCAACTCCTTGCCAACTTTTGACAACTTAGTAAAATGGTGTTATAAACCTATCTGACTCTTGTCAACTCATTTCCAATAGATCAAAAAAATCCCCAAGCACCCAACACAATGGTCAACATGACCTTATGAAAAAAAAAACCAAAATTAACCCTCTAGGTTTCTTCTTTACCTAAGAAATTACCAGTTGTTCCTTATTGCCAGTTGTTCCTTAGGTGCTCATGCACCAGAAGGTCTCAGTACAGGGGAGGTCATAATGGAGCCCCTGCTGACAGTAGTAAGTGGACACACAAGGATGACAGAGCTGATAAGGGAAAAGGAACAAATGAGGATATGTGTCTGACAGATAAAGATAAGACATTGAGAACACAAATTTTTTTGATACATGAAGAGATTATTCAAGTGTAGAAGTTTATACCTCTGAAGATCAAAGAAATCCCTTCCCTTCTATTGATCCTCGGAAATAGGCTGAGTTTGAAGCTAGATTAGAAGCTGAATGGATCAAAATTCAACATGAATATGATCAAAGGATGTAGGGTAATCACGAAATCCCTAAAGGGAACCATGAGCTCTCAATTTCTAATGAAGTAAAAGCACAGTTGGAACTACAAGAGAAAAAGATAAAGGAGCTAGAAACTAAATTACAAAAAGATCAGATTGTTGATCAAACAATTGGTGGCCCAAAGTATGTTCCACCTCACAAGCAAGGTGACCATGGTGCATGGCCCTCCAATCAACAAAATACTCCTCACAATCAGATAGGAAACCATCACAAGCAACCAAATCGTCCACCTCGCATTCCTACTCAGCATACAGGTATGTATCCACCTCCTAGTCAACATTATATCCCACCTCATAATGCATAGTATAATAATCACATGCCTCAGTATCAGCATCCATTTATCCCTCCACCTCACTAGCATGCAACCATGATTAGACAGTTTGATTTAGCTGGTTTTCAGTTGTATCCTTACCCTATGGATGGTAGTTGGAGGAATATGGTGTCCAAATTTACAGGGAGTAATGCAATCATAGCTAAAGAACATTTAAGGAGTTTTAATATTTTCATTCAGGACATAGATATGCCTTATGAAGATTTACACATGAAGTTGTTCATGATGTCACTTCTTGAAGATGTCAGGGATTGGTTCAACAACCTGCTAGGATTCTCGTTTAATACTCTTCAAGCATTTCAGGACAAACTCTTAGAGCAATATGGGAATCAAAATGCTCTAGATGCAACTCTTCATGAATTAATGAAAATTCAAAAAAACTAGAATGATTCAATTTATGATTTCAACCAAAAATTCAACAAGTTGCATACTAAAGTTCCTCCTGGATCAAGGTTGCCATATTTTGTTGCATTGAGTGTTTATTTAAATGCTTTTGATCCCAAGATAGGGTATGAACTGAGAAGTAGATCTCCAAGAGATTTGGCTAAAGCACAAAAAATTGCATTGATAATTGAAAATAATAGGAAGGCTGTTGGTATAACTAATAAAAGAGACAACCTGAGGCCTCCTCAGCAAAATAATTATCAATACAGACAAGAGAATACATACAAAAGTAAGAACATAAATGAAAGGTCGAGGTTGCATGATATGCCTTACAATATAGATTGGAAAGATGAGAAACCTATGGTAGCTAGGCCCAGAAATAAAGAAACTCCAGATCCATTAAGCAAGAAAGGGACTTACATGGTGAGTAATAATTACTTTTGTGAAGTTTGTAATTAGCCACATTCTCCAGACTATGTTGTTGTAGCTCAAAGGATGCATGAAGAGGGAATGTTGATGGAGAATGATGGAGAAGATCACAAGGTGTATTTGACTTCAAATATTTTTCACCATGTTGAGGAAAGAAATTCATCTTCAGAGGATGAAGGCTATGAATATGATGTGTCTAATCAGAAGTATAATGTCCATATGGCTACACAACAGATCTTTTATGATTCTAATGAGGATTACACAGAGCCACATTCTGTTGAGATGCCTATTTAGTGTAATGTTAGAAGACTCACTAAATATGAAATAGAGAGAATAACTATTGCTGCAGTCGAGAAAGCCAAAAGTAAATACTAGTTGAGAAACAGAAAAGAAAATGAGCCAGATCGAGTTCTTGGGGGAATTTTTATAAAAGATCAAAAGACAACATAGGAAATTGCAAAAAAGCTAGGAAACAAGCAGCATGATAAAATTGAACAGAAACCAAGCCAAAGGGAGGAAGTAAAGGAATTAAATAAAGAAATACATATGCCTGACCAGTCCAGTAAAAAAGAAAAAGAAGAAAGCAAAAGAGAAGCGCCAGAATTAAAGAAAACTGTCAAGGTGGAGAGCTCCTCTTTTGATTCCATTCAGGCATTGTCCCAGGTAAAAATGTATGTTCCACTACTTGAGATGATGAAAATTAAAGAATATAGGGATACTGTTGTTCAATTGATAACGAATGGAGAACATGTAAATGCTGAAAATAAAATAACTGTTAACGCAGTCAATAGGCAAGAGAGAATAAATAATTTTGAAGTCTGCTTGAGTGATATATTATCAACTCCTCCTCAAGTTGATCCCTTCTTTACTACGTTGCTCATTATTAACAAATTGTTAAGGAATAGCATGATAAATTTTGGTGTTGCTATAAACATCATGCCTATTGGAGTCATGAAACAACTTGGTATGTGGGTTGATACCACTGAAGGCAAGTGTTATGCAATGGATAACAAACCTGTTCCTGTGGTTGGTATTATGAAAGATGTTGAAGTCAAATTGGCTACTTATCCACAAGTGGCTTATAATATAGATATAATGGTTATTGATACTCCTCCTCAATTTGGGATGCTTTTGTCAAGGTAGTGGACTGCAATTATAGGTGGGAATGTTCAATTTGATTTATCTTATGCTACAATACTAGTGAATGGCCAATAAGTCAAATTGTATAGGGAGCCAAGAATGTGCCAGCTCGTTGAATGTGTGCCTCAAGATCAGATTAATTGTTTTTGTGATGTTGATCTAGGGAGTTTTAAAATAGAACCAGCTTAGCCAGAATTAATTAATAGTGATCCAATTGAAAAACATGTTGCACAAAATTGCAATGGTGTCTAGAAGATGTATTTTGATGGAGCCTACAGCCAAGAAGGTAATGGAGTTGGGATTGTATTTGTTTCACCTAGAGGTATTACTTTTAAATATTCTTTTCTGTTAGCATTTGATTGTACAAACAATGTGGTAGAGTATGAAGCTTTATTGACAGGCTTAAATATAGCTATGAAATACGAGATTAAGTTGCTGGCTATTTTCTGTGATTCTGAGTTGGTTGTTTCACAAGTTAAATCAAAATATGCAGCAAAGCACAAAAGATTAAAACAATACATAAATGTTGTATGGGATACAATTGAATTGTTTGATGCATTTTCAATTGAGTGGATTGACAGATCAAAGAACATAATGGCTAATTTTTTGGAAAATGTGGCATTAAAAAGAGATGATATCACATTGGCTGGGGTATCACAAATTGAGTTCAAGACAAGGCCTGATGTTCCTAATAATGTTTATAGTTGGCAGGTCTTCAATGATGATATTGACCTTTTGAAATTCCTCAATTGTATAGATCAATATGAGGCTCAGGAAATTGATTTCAATGCTTTTGTTGAGGAAGTAAATGGGAAACAAACTGTGTTTGGCAAGGAGATCTTACAACTCAAAACAAACAAGCTTCCTAAAGGATTAGTGGCACTAGAAAGGGTGTATGATGGACATGATAGATCTCTAATGAAACAAAGTCCAGTCAAAAGAGAAGATGTTGAAGAAATTAACTTGGGGACTGAAATAACACCAGGAAAGGTATACATTGGGAAGAAAATAAGCCCAACAATTAGGCGAATGTTGATTGAGTTGCTGAGAAAGTACAAGCATGTGTTTTCCTGGTCATATGAAGATCTGAAAGCATACAAGGAGGACTTATTTCAGCATGAAATACCTTTGAAGCCAGACGCCAAGCCTTTTAGACAAAAGAAAAGGCCCATAAATCCAACACTGGAGCCTAAGATGTAGAAAAATTTGACAAAGCTCAGAGATGGAGGAATTATCAAACCAATTAGACATTCGACGTGGGTTTCAAATCTAGTTCCTATGAGAAAGAAGAATGGTGATATCAGATTGTGTGTGCACTTCAGGAATTTAAATATGGCATCTCTCAAGGATAATTATCCTCTACCCAACATGGAAGCAATATTGCATAAGGTGACAGGCTATGAACTATTATCTATGATGGATGGGTTTTCTGGATACAATCAGGTCAAAGTCAAGGAATCTAAGCAATACAAGACAACATTCACTACTCCTTGGGGAACATATGTATACATAAGAATTCCATTTGGTCTCACTAATGCTGAAGCAACTTTCTGAAGAGCCATGGACATATCATTTGCTGATTTGATAAATGTTATCATGGTGGTGTACCAGGATGATTTGACTGCTTATTCGAAGAAGGCTGAAGATCATGTGCAACATCTTGAAAAGGTATTTATTAAGGCTCTTGAATATGGTATTAGTTTAAATCCAAAGAAATGTCATTTTGCAATCATAGAGGGTAAGCTCTTAGGGCATATTGTTTCAAAAGAAGGAATTAGAATAGATCCTGAGAGGGTTGAAGCTATTGATAAGATTCCTATTCCCAAAAATGTTAAGGCAATACAGTCATTCTTTGGACAAATCAATTTTGTTAGAAGATTTGTCTCTAATTTTGCTGAGATCATCAAGACCATATCTAAAATGTTGAAGAAAGGACAAAGAATGGACTGGACTGCTGAAGCTTTAGATACTTTCATGTCTATCAAAAAGGCTATCAAAGAGGCTCCTATTCTTAAATGCCCAAATTTTACAAGGCCCTTTCAATTTTTTTCATTTGCTTCAATGCATACTATTGGTGATGTTATGTTACAGAAGAATGAGGATGGTTATGAACAGCCTGTCTTTCTTTAGTAAATCATTGCAAGGGTCTGAATTGAAGTATGACATAATGGAAAAATAGGCATTTGCACTAGTAAAGGCTATTAAAGCATTCAGACCATATCTGGTTGGAGCCAAGGTGTTTGCTTATGTCCCTCATGCAGATGTCAAAGACATTTTAACACAATCTGAAGTTACAGGGAAAAGATGCAGATGGATCAACAAGATTCAAGAATTTCACATGGAAATACAAATTACTAAGCTGGTACAAGGCTAAGGCTTGGCTAAGCTGATGGCAGAAACTAATATTGAGGCAAATCAGATCTGCAATGTTGAAGAAGGGGTTGTAGTTGCAAGCATTGAACACACTCCCTGGTATACTGATGTTATGCATTATCTTAAACATATGATGTGTCTAGATGGATTGAATGATAGCCAAAGGAGAACTTTGAAGTTGTAGGCATCCAAATATGTTTTTATGGACGGTGATCTATTTTGGAAAAACAGGGATGGCATATTGTTGTTATGTTTGGGTGAGTCACAGGCTAAGCATGTTTTGAAGGAAATTCATGGAGTTTGTGGAGGTCATTATTCAGCAAAAACAACTACACACAAAATTCTCAAGGCTGGGTATTATTGGCCAAATGTTTTTAATGATTCCTTTACACATGTGAGAAAATGTGAGGCTTGCCAAAAGTTTTCTGGAAAATTAATGTATCAGGGTGCTTTGCCACTTCGACCTTTGTAGGCTAATGCCCCTTTTCATCAATGGGGAATTGATTTCATTGGAGAGATATAGGAGAAGTCAAGTGGAGTACATAGGTGGATATTAGTTGCCACTGATTATTTTACAAAGTGGGTGGAGGCAATCCCAACCAAGTAGGCTACAAGTAAAGTTGTAACAAATTTCTTGATGGACAACAATATCACCAGATTTGGTACATCATTGAGGATAATCATAGATAATGGGATGTGCTTCAGGTCAGATGAATTCAAAAGCTTTTGTGATAAGTATGGCATTACTATTTCTTATGCAGCTCCTTATCATCCACAATCCAATGGTCAAGCAGAGTCCAGCAATAAGAGTCTCTTGAAAATTATAAAGAGGATGCTAGGACAGAACAAGAAGGATTGGGATTTGAAGTTTAAATTGGCTATGTGGGCTGACAGAATCACTGTGAAAAAGGAAATTGGAAAATATCCATTTGAGTTAGTGTATGGAGCATAGGCTAGGATGCCTTTGTAGAATTTGTTACTAGTCTACAAGTTTGTCTTGCAAAAAGATTTGGAAGTTCTTGAACCCATGGAAGACAGAATGGTGCAACTTGTTGGACTTGATGAAGTAAGGAGGGAGGCCCAAAATCAAAACATGAAGTTATAGGCACAGATGAAGTATCTATTTGACACGAAGGAAAAGAATAGAAAATTTGAAGAAAATGATTTGGTGTTGATGTGGAATGCAAGGTGTCAGGAGAAAGGAAAACATGGTAAATTTGAAGCTCTTTGGCTAGGACCTTTTGTTGTTACTAGAAACAAGGGTGAAGACTCATATTATCTACAGAACATGGTTGGTGAAGATCAGGAATTTCCTGTTCATGGGAAATTCTTGAAGCTTTTCTTCTCTTGATCAACACAGAGGATTTAGCGTTGCCAGTGCATGGACAACTCTTGTGTATCCTCTTTAAAATTATTTTCCATGCACAGTAGTTCTAGGTTTTCATCCACTTCCATTCCACTCTCATTTTCCATTCACTTCCATCTTGCATTCACTTTGCATTCACTCCCACTTCGCATTCATTTCCATTTCCATTCATTCCATTTCTACTCAATGGCTCAACATTTTGTGTCTGGTCTACTCACCTAAATATTTTAGATCCTTGCAATGATTTGACTATCATTCATCCCCAGACGGAGCCACTATTGGAACTATTAAAATTTGATGATTCTTTGCATATTTTCATGCCCCCTGAGTCTCCATATGAGTCTTTCCTTATGCATTTTTTCTTCACTTCATAATTATTTGCTAACATTTTGGCTCATGATTGGCCCCTAGATTATCTATCTATGCATTTTCCACCTTTTGGTCTCTATCGGCATAGGTCTCCCTCTGTCTCCCCGACCCACTTTGTTTCTCTCCTAATTCTTTCTGTTTCAGGTGTATCAGTATAACTACATTATGGTCTCCCCGACTCGTTCTTCTTCTGGAAAATGTCTATTGCCTATCGGCAAGACGTTTCTCTTGTTTCAGTGATTGGGTTTTCTTCTGCTGGCAGTTATCGGCATATGTCTTTGTGGTCGGGCTAACATCTTACCGAAGTCATGTTGTTTCAGCGATGGGTGCACTGTGGATCCCTTCGGCATAAGTTATGGCTTTCAGGGTGATGTATTACTGAATATCACTTGTTTCCCCGACTTTGCATTTTGGTGGTTCATCAGTATAATTTGAATGCTTTCAGTGTAGTGTCACAGCGAGTTTCCATTGTTACGGTGACCGGTGGTGGAGGAATTGGTCTATTAGTGTGACTTGTGTTTCGGTGTGTGGTCTTGGCAAGGAGCCTGGGGTCTTGTTGAGTCGAGTGTGGTGTTGGTTTTGTCAGTAGGAAATTTGGGTGGTCACAACAACATGAAGTTTTATGGGGACCTTCGGTAAGAGACAAGGTAATCGATATTGGGTCTCCCTGAATGTGATGGGCTACGATGACTGTCAAACAAAAGTGAATGCCTTTCGGCATGGTATTTTGGTCTTGGTATATGGTATCCTCAATACTTATGTGTTATAGCGAAGCAGAGTAGGAACAAAGGAATACTATGTGGCTTCGGTATGACTAACGGGTTGTTACAGCGACAAATTGGAGGTAAAGTTCTTTTCGATAAAGCATTTTTTTATCTCTGTGACTTCTCACCGAAGGTGATGGGCTATGGCGAAACATAAAAGGAACAAAATTGATACTTCTTGACTTCGACATAGCAATCTGGTGGTCACAGAAAATGCAGAATACAGGGCGCAGGGATAAGCGTTTGAATTGCCTTCGACAGGATGATATGTTGTGTCTGGCCGACTATTCTACTGGTTAAAAGAGAATTTCAAAATCTTGTGGCTGACATGTTGAATGCTTGGAGACCATTGCTGACCAACTTGAATTGAGCCCGAATCTTGTGGAAGGCCAACATAATATTTTATTTTGATATTTTTCTCAAGCTGGTGTATAAATAAGCATGTTGTAGTTGTTAATCGGGACCAGAATTCAGATTTTTGATAAACTAGAAGTAGATATAGTAGAGTAAAATTATCAAACCAGAGGCTATTATTGCATGATTTTACAATGGAGGTATTTATGAGATTCAGTTGATGTTGCTGCATTTCTCTGGTGTGAATTATTTGTTGAATTAAAATGAAAAATATTGCTAAGTTGTCTCCATGATTGATTTTTCTGGTTGTTTAAATTAACATAACAAGTTTATGTTTGATTTATCGATACACATTTGTTGTATTTGTGTGATCAATGAACTAGTTCTTTCAAGCAAATATTAAATCCTTTTATTGATCACAATAATCAGAGAAACTCGTCTTGGATTATTGAAGTAGATCTTAGTAGTCACATTGTTGCATGTTTATACAAGTTGTAAACAAAACATATGTCAGATAATTTGTGTCTTCTCCAAAAAGTGTTGCTTATCTTGATTCCATTTGACTCCGCATACCCAATAATGCACTAGTCTCTGCACTTTACCATTTGGATTTATTTAGTTCTATTTACATTTGTTAATTGAGCATTCATTTTAGGATCCAGATCAAAATATTATGTTGTTTTCAAGTTGAATTTCATTTGTTCACCTCCCTTTTCCATTGTGAAAAAACTACTTTAAGAGAATAATCACAAGTTAAGCTTGCATTGTTCAAGAGAGGTACACCCACCCAGGTTTTGTAGCACCTAAAGAGTAGAAGGTTGAATTCTTTCAATCTTGTCTATTACCCTAAAGCGTATCATGATATTGGCAATCCCTTGAGGCATTCAGCCTGTGCTTTTTAGAGCTAACATGCCCAAGGTGGCATGTCATTCCCATAGGGCCTATTTGAAGAGAGAGAATGTTAAGGAGTGAAGAAATTAAGTTTTTATGAGGTATATGTCAGGATTTTGGTTAAAATATGCCTCAAGATGCATAATATGGGGTCATAGGGGCCTATTAATGATGATATAAAGGTCATAAATGCAAGGGGGCCCAAAATCCAATATGATGTGAAATTGGGTCTATTTAGCTGAGAAGGGCCCTAAATCCAATGTGAATGTGCATATCACATTACAAAACTATATTAGGTCCATTTAGTTTAAAAACTCTTAAATTTAATGTGAAGGTGTAAATAAATACACTTTACAACACCAAATTAAGGAAATGTTGGGTTTTTTATCTTTAAAAGGGCTCAAAACCTAATTTGGATGTGTAAAACTGATTACAACACTAGATCAAGGTGAGATTAAGTCCAATTTATCATTAATTATTCCAAAATTCAGCAAGGAATTGTGCCATTTCTAAGAGCATACAATTTTCATCACTATAGGTGTACAAACCTCTTTACCTGAGGAGGGATGTTGTGATATTTAGTCTTCCATTTGGGGTGACTTAACATGAGCAACAAAATCACATCTGGAAATTCATGAAATAAAAAAGTGAAGGTTGAACCACACAATGATTGGTTCAACCTCCAACTTTGTATGTGGCATATGAGTGTAATGTGCATAAAAGTATGTAATTACTTCTACAATTGCAACAATAGATGTATTATTTTGGGAAGATACATTGGTTGTGGTGTGTGTGTATGTGTTACTAGAGAGGAAAGGTTAGAGGGCAACCAAAACCTTTTATGACAACCTTGTATATTAAAAGAAGTGCATCCATTACTACTAGCAACGCCAAAATGATAACACATTTGTTGCATTTGTTGACTGTAATGCCCCATCTTAATAACCTAAGAATGTTGCAAAGGTGATATAAAAGTGTAATAATTTTTTATTTTTTATTTTTGTATTTAATATTACATATTTATAAAAAAAAAATATATAATATATATATTATAATAATATATATATATTAAATATAATATATATATTATAGTTATAAATATTATATACATTAAAAAGTACATATAAATTTTTTTTTAAATGAAATAAACTCTAAAGAGTCGGCGCTGCCCGCGACCCCCATGAAGGAGGCCGCGGCCCTTACAGGCTGCACCCAGTAGCCTTTATGGCTGATGTGCGCAGCCATGAGGGCTGCGCCCTCTATAAAGGAGGGAGGGGAGGGTTTCAGCCCTCCCCAACCTACTGTTTTTTTTTAATAATTTTTTTTTTACAAAACATTTTCTGCGATTCCGTACTGGTGGAAATAAAAATGAAATTTCACAACTGGTAAAATTTAAACAATAATTTTACAGTCATCTTCACTATAAATTTTCATAATTAAATTCACATATAAAGAATAACATATTCTTATAGAAATTTAAATAAAGAATAAAATAAATTTTCTGGGGTTTCACAAAGAAAATTTGGAGAAATTTTCTACAGACTTTTACAGAATTTTGCAATTGATTTATTAATTTTCTGGTAAATTTTCTACAGGAAGAACTTGAGAAATAAATTTGCACAGAATTTCTTTCCTTTTATTCCCAAAATGTCTCCAATATAAATTAAACAATAACCAAAATTTCAATACTCTTTTCTCTAATTTCTTTTCCAAAAGTTATCACAGAGATTTTCAAGATGAAAATTCTTTTTCTTTAAATAAACTTCTTTCTTGAAGATTCATGCAAACTAAATCAAATTACAACAGAGAATTTTTTTTTTTTAAACATCATCTTGCCAAGAAAACAAACCTACTCTTCAACTTCCTTTCAAATTAAGAAATTAAATTACTAGAAAAATACCTATAAATCCCTTGCTATTTGGAGAAGAAACCCTTGTAACTTTTCTTTCCTGTAGTTCCAGTTCCTTCTCGTAATGCCAATTTCCAAGACAACTAACTTCCAAGATCCTTTGGAAAATCTTTTCCAAATAAAATAACAAATCCAATCACAGAGAGATAGCAAATTCTTAAGAAAATAAAATTTTTACACAGAGAAGAATTTTTGCCAGTCCCAGAAAAATTTCCCCGAGGCAATACAATAACCCCGTGCAAAATCCCGAGATCCTCAATAACCTCCGTGAAAATTTTCAACAACCCCAAAGTAATTATGGCACTCGTACACATGTCGAGAAGTTGTTGAGAAAATATCTTCTCCACTTCTCGACAGTTTTTGCCATTCAATAATTTTGCATGCAATTTCAATTAATTTATTAAATATAAAATTTAAAACTCATTTCACATGCATATTCTATTTTAATTTATTTTCTAATCTATTTAAACACAATATAATTTATGCACTTAATAATTTAATCTAATTAATTTATTTATTTAATTAAATAGTTAAATCCTTTTAAAGATCAACTATTTAACTAATTAAACTAACTAATGTATTAAATTATTAAATAAATAAATTTCAATCATATTTAAATATTAATTATTAACAATAAATAAAACACAATGATTAACATTAAAACATAAGCAAATTTACCTTTTCAAAACAATTTAACCAACAGAAACACATTACAAAACAACCTATGACCCAAACTGAAAACTAACTAAGTACTATGACCAAGGTTAGAGATTGGACTAGGATAAACCTAACTACTATCTCCCGTTCAACAATTCCGTTGAGTCTTGACACACTCAGACCTGATTACACAGGTGGAGTCGGTGTCATGTACCTGCAAATCCTGCAACCAAGCAAACAATGTACATACATATATATATAAAGCAGTAAATAGGCACACCATTGCAGAGAAAATCACAGATATCGCAGGGCACTCGCAAGCGAGTGATGCAATTCTGTTCTCCACACCAATACACTCATAGAAGACTGACTCAATAAATATTGTTAGTCCATCATAAGCATGTGCATATCCATAAACAACTGAAAGTAAACATCTACACTAAATCAAATCAAGTCTGAAAGCAATAAACATCACACAAAGTATCATCATGTCACAGAATAATCCATCATCGCTCAAAACCAGCGATCAAAGTATCCAACAAAACAACAAAAGTCTAACAGTGTGAGAAGGTATCAACAGAAAGCATAAGCATAAACAAAGGGGTACTACATCCTCCCCCCTAGGATCAGGCTTACTCTTGGAAGCCTGCTAGTAGCAAACAAATAATACATACACATCTAAAATAGGTCCTTCCATGAAATGAAATACTAGCCACTAAGATCCCTCTGAATCGGTACTCAGTCAACGTCTTGACCCCTGAGGATCAACTCCCGATGTAGATGAACGTGCACGGTTCCCAAAGAACGATGCTGGTCCTCCATCAGGAACCTCTCCAACTGCACCAAGGTGCTCATTCTGGTGGTTACCCACCACGGTAAACACCCTATGTGACCTGCCTACATCTCCCACCGTAGGCTCTGAAACTGTAGGTCGAGGCCCAAAACCAGAAGAACCTCTCATCAGACACTGCCTAGCTATGTGCCCATGCTGCCCACAAGAATAACAACTTGTGCCAGTGCCTCTACCAAATCCTCTGCCACCCGAAAGTGCATTGGATTGCTAGAAACTACCCCTACTGATAGTAGGTTGCACACTCTGAGGGCTATAATCTTGTTGTGGTTGAGAGCTAATATTCTTTTGATTCATTCGCTGCTGTTGCTGCCCACCCTTTTTGGGTGTCTGTTGGTTTTTGGAAGAACCACCTGTCTGTGCCTATCCACCCCATGGACTAAAACCTGATGCAGGAGCACTCCCAACCTGCACTCCTGTGTGCCCACCTAAAGCCATAATAAGGTTCTCCTCAACTATGCAAGCCTTCTCCACTGCAACTTCCATAGTCTTTGGCTTAAAGACTCGGACACCACCACGATATAGGCGTTTAAGCCCCTAATAAAATTTTGTACTAGCATAGGCTCATCATCGCCAATACCAGCATACTGCTTGAGTTCGTAGAACCTACGTTCGTATTGCTCTACAGAAAGAGCTAACTGGCATAGATCATGGAACTCATCAGCATGCTGCCTCCGTTTCTGAAAGGAACCGAGCTCCTAAACCTCTCAGAAACATCTCCCAAGACACGGAACCAATGTCTATATGGAGCTTCTGCTCCTCTAGGCACCACCATGTAGAGGCGAATCCTCTCAAGTGCATAATAGCGCATCTGGCACGGGTATTGCTACCGTAAGGGTGCATGGCAAAGCATCTACCCAAATCTAGTAGCCAAGTCTCTGCCTCTAATCCTCCTCCTGAACCATCAAAGGTAGGAGGACGTGCTCTCAGTAAATCCCTCATGTGACCAGCCAATAATAGAATCCTGATGTGCTGTGTCATCTACTCTCCTAGGGGATCTATCCCTCTCTCTCACAACCTCCTGCTCATCTACCTGTCTAGGTCCAAGACGAGCTAGGACCTCCTCTAGTAAATGACGTATCTGAGTACCCTCTATTGCTGACTGTTCAAAATTCTGCCCCTCATTCCTCTAATCCAACTGTTCTGCCTGAACACTGTGATGAGGGCTCAGAGGGGGAGTAACCTGAGGGATTGGCCCTCGGCCTCCACCTCGACCTCTACCACGACCCCTTCTTCCTCGCCTAGGCATGTTCCTACACATAACAATTACGAGTCTTAGATTCTATTCAACCAAGGTTATCAGTTGCGACACTACGTACTAGGTCAACCTAATGGGCTCTAGATTACCCAGAGCGTCCAGTGTTTGTAACCTTTGCTCTGATACCAATCTGTAATGCCCCGTCTTAATAACCTAAGAATGTTGCAAAGGTGATATAAAAGTGTAATAATTTTTTATTTTTTATTTTTGTATTTAATATTACATATTTATAAAAACAATATATATATTATATATAATATATATATTATAATAATATATATATATATAAAATACAATATATATATATTAAATATAATATATATATATATATTATAGTTATAAATATTATATACATTAAAAAGTACATATAATTTTTTTTTTTAAATGAAATAAACTCTAAAGAGTCGGCGCTGCCCGCGACCCCCATGAAGGAGGCCACGGCCCCTTTAGGGTCGGCTGCATAGCAGCCGAAACCCTATCTTTTGTATTTTTTTTTTTTTTAAATTGAAGTTTAAATTTAAATTTGTTTTAATTATATAAATTTTAATTATAATATATATATATATATATATTATATATATATAATATTTAATATATATATATTATTATAATATTATATATTTTAAATATTTGTATTTTAATTGAAAATAATTATTTTAATATGAATATTTAAAAAAAAATAGTTAGTTGGTTATTATAAATTTTAATTTGAAAAATATATTTACAAATGTATTAGATTTGTAAATTAAATCAATTAGAGATTTTATTTTTAAACTAAATGGGGAGATTAAACTTAATTTTTAGTTGAATTGATTTATTCTTTTTCTCTCTCTATTGTTGAATGGATTTAGTATATCCAAATGATAGATGTATTTTTCTATTTGCTTAAAATCATTTAATTTCTTGTGTTTTGGGCAAATCGGGAAAAGTTTCAAAATAATCAAGTCTTTCAGACCAACAGTTAAATTTGGGAATGTGATTGATAATTAAAATATCAAGTGTATTCTAAGTATGTGTACATAGTTTTGTTGGTGGTTTGTCATCGAAGTTATGAATATCGGTCGTTGTTCATTGAAATGTGATTAGTCCTTTATATTGATTGTGGTTATGTGTACACTTGTAAACCTTAGATAGAGAACCTAGTAACCTTGTTATGTTTAGGGGAGTGGCAAGTCGTAAGGGCTGACACACAAAGTGGTGTCAAGGTAACTTACGATTAGTTAAGTAAGTCAGTGAAAACTAAAGAACACAGTAGATAGATCTAAAACAATTAACAAGATATGCATGCCTCGTTTATGACTCATAAGCTACTACAGTTATGAGTATAAGTCGAGAAGGCCTGGAATGGCAAAATCGGTGTCTCGTTTCCTTATGAGGCATTCGATTCCGCAACTGTATGCAATAGGGGCCGAGTTTCGTAAGAGGTTACCAGGGTAACCCAAGGATTGGGGGCTGGGACCTAGGAAGAAACACCAGGGTAACCATTGCATCATTGTGATGACACTCCACCTAGAATAACAGTTAAACCTTGTGTTGTGTTTCAAATCAATTGTCAAAATCTGGAAGCAATGTAACCAATAGCTTGTATGTACTAGTGTCTAGGGTTAGTAGATTGGGTCTAGGTAGCCTTATTACTATCTCCTAGCACGGGGGGTGGACCTACGGGTACCACATGGTTGGGTGGAACGTGCACCTTACTCCGTTGGGTCCCCAGTTTGATTGTAGCATTGAGCGCTTCAAGGATGGAGAGCTCGCACATGGACTTTCTTTATTCTTTCATCTTTGTATATTGTAAACTTGAAATGTAAAACATCCCTCAAATATATAAGAGATCAATGTAATTGTTAATGTACTTGTTATTTGAACTACCTCATCAGATGGATGAGCAATGTAATATCATATCAATGCAATGTATGGAAACGTATTTGTACTTCATTATATCTTGTATGAGAATTTAAATTATTATGCAATGTTTGCTTTTTGGTTATGATTTAATTGGGAGCAATGCGAAATACTTAAGTCGCTTATGGAAAACTTAAAGTAGTGTAATGTCGTTTAACCTAAGAATGTATGCAACTAATTAACATAATATTAATACTTTTAAAAAAAAAAATTATTACACCTTTATATCACTTTTGCAACATTCTTAGGTTATTTAGACGGGGCATTACATTGACAAAATAATGAATCAATAATGGAGAGAATGAGAAAATGAAGAAAAGTGTAAAATTTCCTCTCAACCATGACATAAGCCAATGTAGGTTGGAAAACATAACATGTAGTTGAACCTCCAAGTGAACATAAAGACCGCAAGTAAATTTGCAACCCTGCATGTAAATATAACTAAGATTTCAAAGTATATGGGGTGTACAAACCTCTTTTACCTGAGGAGGCATGTTGTGATATTCAAAATTCCATTTGGGGTGACTTAACATGTGCAACAAAAGCACATCTAGCAATTCATGAAATAAAAAAGTGAAGGTTGAACCACATGATGAGTAGTTCAGCTTGCAACTTTGTATGTGGCATATGAGTGTAATGTGCATAATAGTATGCAATTAATTCTATAGTTGCAACAACAGATGTATTATTTTTGGAAGATACATTGGTTGTGGTGTGTGTGTGTGTGTTAATGGAGATGAAAGGTTAGATGGCAACCAAAAACTTTTATGACAACCTTGTATGTAAAAAAATGTGCATCCATTGCTTCCAATAATGCCAAAAGAATAACACGCCTTTTTATCTGTTGAAAAAATAATGAATCAATAATGGAGTGAATCAAGAAAGGTATAAATGTGTAATTTTCCTATCAACCATGATGTAAGCCAATGCAGCTGGTAAAACATAGTGTGTAGTTGAACCTCGAAGTGGACATAAAGACCACAAGTAAATTTGCAACCCTGCATGTAAATATAACTAATATTTCAAAGTATATGGGGTGTACAAACCTCTTTCTTTTTAGGAGGCATGTTGTGATATTCAGCCTTCCATTTGGGGTGACTTAACATGTGCAAAAAAAGCACATCTAGCAATTCATGAAATAAACAAGTGAAGGTTGAACCACACGATGAGTGGTTCAACCTGCAACTTTGTATATGTTGTATGAGTGTAACATGCATAATAGTGTGTAATTACTTCTATACTTGCAACAAAAAAATGTATTATTTTTGGAAGATACATTGGTTTTGGTTCATGTGTAATTAAGAGGAAAGGTTAGAGGGAAACCAAAACCTTTTATGACAACCTTGTATGTAAAAAATGTGCATCCATTGCTGCCAACAATGCCAAAAGAATAAAATGTTTTTTGCATCTATTGACAAAATAATGAATCAGTAATGGAGTGAATCAGGAAAGGCATAAATGTGTAAATTTTCCTATCAACCATAATGTCAGCCAATGCAAGTTGGAAAACACAATGTCTAGTTGAACCTCCAAGTGGACATAAAGACTGCAACTAAAATCACAACCTCGCATGAAAAAAAACTAAGACCTCATAATATATGGGATGTACAAACCTATTTTACCTGAGCAAGAATGTTGTAATATTGATCCTTCCATTTGGGGTGACTTAACATGACCAACAAAAGTGTATATGAAAATTCATGAACTAAAAAAGTGTAGGTTGAACAACACGAGAAGTCAAAATTGCAACTTTATATGTAGCCTATAAGTGTAACATGAATAATAATATGTAATTACTTATATGGCTGCTAGCAATTTCAAAAGAAAAAAAAGATGTTCTTTGCATCTACTGATAAAATAATGAATTAGTAAAGGAGTGAATGAATGTAGGCTAAATGTTCAAAAAAAAATTGTGCATTTATTTGTGAAAAATATGAAGAACTCAAAAATCAATTTTAACTATAAACCACAATTGCAATAAATTGTGAAACTCTCTTGCATTCAAAACCATAGTGAATGAGACAAATACTGTGTTGGCTTAATAGATTCTTTATTCTCTTAATAAATTGAAAAAGAAGAATGTGTAGTATGTGCAAAGGCAGAGAGACAATGCAAATATGGAGGCAATAGGTTCTATAATTTATGAAATCAAAAAGGAATCTCCTCTAAAAACACTTGAAAACAAGGAGATCAAACTTAATGAGATAGATATTGTTTTAACTGAAGAGATTCTTCCCACTCTTAAGAAGTTGAGGAAGGAGCATCTGTAGTATGTGCAATGGGAAATCACAATGCATAAGTGGATAAACTCAAGATATTTTGTATTGCATATGAATTTGTTGAGAAAAGAAAGTGAAAGATGATGCTATAACTAGATTTCAACTAGTTAAGTCAAATATTTATGAACGTAAAACTAACTTAGCACCTCGAACTCTCCACCCTTCAGCTTGAAACAAGCAAAAATATATAAATTACAACCCATGATGTTATCCAACCTGCCTATAGTTTATTTATTTGAGGAAGTTCAAATGCAATTTTTAGTCTACTTGAGACTTGTTATATATTTTGAAGATGTTCCATTCATTACATTTGTATTGTGTAAAACAACAAAATGTTTTCACTACAATCGTATTTTCTATATAATTGGAGGTTGGAAAACATGGGGCGTTAAGAAACTTGCAACCCACATAGTGTTGTAAAACCCTCTATATATAAGAACCAATTGTTTGGTCACCCATCAGCTAAATATGGTTAGTTTTGTTAGTGTAATTAATTAATTAATTATTACACTAACATGAGTTAACTTAGGTCATATATCATTTAGTCCTAGGTTAGATTTTAATAAATCATTTAATAAATGGGATAATATTCCCTTCCTTGTTTGTAGGGATAAGATTCCTTCTAGAAGATGAGTTGTCCTTCTAGAACTTATCTCAACATTTAATAATCATCTAGATAGGGTTCACTTGTTGTCACATGTTGTTAGATCATGACACATGGAAACATCTCTTGCATCTTAGGTTTTCCTTCTTGCCTATATAATCAAGAATTTTGTTCATTTGTAACATATCAATCCAATATCAATCTAATATCAATCATCTAATGTTGTAGATCAATAGCAATCTCTCTTTTCAACCCTTAGTTGCAACAATTTCTATATGGTGTAATTTCTCTTGGAAAGATCCTTTGAAGTGTGCATAGCTTCATTGGATGATTCAACATCCATCATTTTTAACAAGTTTTTTGTATCCCTTGGCTGAAACTCTTCCCCAAATTCTCCACCCTTTAGCTTTGTACAAGCACAACAAACTAACTCACAATCCACCTTGTTTTCCTATCTACCTATATTTTAATGATATGAAGAAATCCAAATGCAATTCATACTGTAAGTAACAGTTTTGATAAATTTTCAAGGTTCCTTTTCTTACATTGGTATTGTAAGGTTTTCATTACAATCATTTTGTCTATTTATAATTCAAGGTTGGAAAACATTAGGTGTTAACGAACTTGAGATCTTCTTAATGCTTTAGGAGGCAGTGGGTACTAGAATGTATGAAATGAATAAAGAAACATTCATAAAAACACTTGAAAAGAAGAAGACCAAAGTGTATGAGATAAATAACATATTGACTGGAGATATTCTTCTTGCTCTTGAGAAGTTGAGGAAGGAGCATGTGAAGTATGTGCAATGGGAAAATGACAATGCAAAATTAGAGGCAACAGGTACTAGAATGTATGAAATGACAAAGGAATATTTTGTAGAAATACTTGGAATGAAGCAGACCAAGTGAATGAGACAAATAGTTTATTGATTGAAGAGACTCGGTTCTATTGATAAGTTGAGGAAGGTGCATGTACAATTTCCACAACGGGAATATTTCAACACATAACTCAAGCAATAGGTAGTGGAAAGTATGTAATGAAAAAGGAATCTTCTCTAAAAACAATTGAAAAGAAGCATGCCAAATTGAATAAGATAGACAATGTATCGACTGACAAGATTGTTCTTGCACTTGACAACTTGACGAAGGAGAACTATGCAATATGTACAATGGGAAAATGCCAATGCAAAAGTGGATAAAGTCAAGAAATTTTATATTTCCTATGAATTTGTGCAAGAAAAGAAAGTGAGAGATGATGCTATAAGTGGAGTTGAACAAATGAAGTCAAGTATTCTTCAACTTAAGAATTCCATGGAACAAATACAATTTGAAATAGATGATAATGAAAAGGAAAAATAAGATCTTAGAGCAGAAAAAGAGAATCACTTGGTTGGAGACATGAAATCCCTATGTGAAGAGGTAGACAAGTTTTGTAAATAACGTATCAAACATAAAACATCTACATTCTCTAATCAAAAAGACACTCTCAAAGCTAAGCAAAGAGTGGCTGCAAAGCTACATAAAAGTATTGAAGACATTCAAAACTATATCCAAGAAATGGATGGTGTTGTCCTAAGGGCTGATGAGGGAGCAATTGCTCTAAAGCTTAAAGTAAAATATATGAAATAGAAGGTAGAAGCTCATGAAAAGGAATACCAAGGGGTGATAACAGGTAATAGTAGTTGGGATGAGGAAAAATGTGTGACTAATCAACTTATAGATGAAAAAGCAAAAGTTGGAACTATTGAAAGTGAAGTAAAACAACATAAAAACTACAATTAACCAATTAGAAAAGGAATTAAAATATTAAAAGAAAATTTTATCATCAAAATAAAAGGAGTTTAATTAATGATGTTGACAGACAATTTCAATCTAAAATACACGAAGTTAAAAAATAAACACAACAATGGAAGGTGTGATTTTCAAAACATTCATACTATTTTGTAAAATTCCATGTTTCAAAACCATACGTATTAAGAAGCAAACAACCCACTATGAGAAAACTCTTTAAATTTAAACAAGGAGATTCAAATAATTGAAAACCCACATTGTGTTTTCCAAAATATAATTATTTTGTGCACTTTTTTTTTCAATCATGCAATTTTAAAACACAACAATGGAAGGTGTAATTTTTAAGACATTCATACTATTTTATAAAATTCCATATTACAAAACCATACGTGTTAAGAAGCAAGCAACCCACTACGAGGCAACTCTTTACATTTAAAAAAGGAGATTCAAATACCTGAAAACGCACATTGTGTTTTCCAAATTACAATTATTTCGTGCACTTTTTTTTCAATCATGTGAAATTTAAACACACCAATGGAAGGTGTGATTTTGAAGACATTCATAATGTTTTGTAAAATTCCATGTTGAAAAACCCTACTTCTTAATAAGCAAGCAACCTACTATGAGACAACCCCTTACATTTAAACAAGGAGATTCAAATAATTGAAAACCCACATTGTGTTTTCCAAAATACAATTATTTTGTGCACTTTTTTTTCAATCATGTGAAATTTAAACACAACAATGGAAGGTTTTATTTTCAAGACATTCATATTATTTTGTAAAACTCCATGTTGCAAAACCCTAGGTGCTAAGAAGCAAGCAATCCACTATGAGATAACCCTTAACATTTAAATAAAGAGATTCAAATAACTAAAAACCAACATTGTGTTTTCCAAATTACAAATATTTTGTGCACTTGTTTTTCAATCATGCAAAATTTAAACACAACAATGGAAGGTGTGATTTTCAAGACATTCATACTATTTTGCAAAATTCCATGTTGTAAAACCTTACGTGTTAAGAAAGCAACCCATTGTGAGACAACCCTTTACATTTAAACAAGGAGATTCAAATAATTGAAAACCCACATTGTGTTTTCCAAATTAAAATTATTTTGTGCACTTCCATGTTGCAAAACCATACATGTTAAGAAGCAAGAAACCCACTGTGAGACAACCATTCACATTTAAACAAGGAGATTCAAATAACTGAAAACCTACATTGTGTTTTCCAAATTACAAATATTTTGTGCACTTTTTTTTTCAATCATGCCAAATTTAAACACAACAATGGAAGGTGTGATTTCCAATACATTCTTATTGTTTTGTAAAATTTCATGTTGCAAAACCATATGTGTTAAGAAGCAAGCAACCTATTGTGAGATAACTCTTCACATTTAAACAAGGAGATTCAAATAACTGAAAACCCACATTGTTTTTCCCAAATTACAATTGTTTTGTACACTTTTTTTTCAATCACGCAAAATTTAAATGCAGTTTTTACTCAAATTAAAAGTCCTTATAAAATTTGAAGGGGCCTTTCAATACATTCACATTGTCTAAATTACAAAGCTTTTCAAGACATTCATTTTGTTTTGTAAAAATTCATGTTGGAAAACCCTAGGTGTTAAGAAACAAGCAACCCATATAGTGTTGTAAAACCCTCTACAACCAATTGGTTAGCACCCCTCACCATGATTTGGTTGATTTTCTCCTCAAAATCCTCCACGTGCACTCCATACTTCAGCATTCAACATGCAAACTGAAAACACACCTCAATTTGGTCAATTTTCTCCTCCAACTCCTCCACTCACACTCCAACCTTCAAATTTCAACATGTAGACTGGAAACACAAAGTGCTTTCACCCTTATTTCTCCAAACCAAAAACACACATGTTAATCTGCCTCCAATTCTTGCACCAAAAAATGGCTCTGAAAATGACACTTCTACTATAGGCCACGAGACCCAATTTTATTGGCCGGTAGGAGGTAGGAAAACTGGCCTGACGGTGTCATTAACTCCTACCTACCATTTCCTTGACATTTGGTCTCGTCTGTTGGTTTTGTCACTTTTATCCCCCATTTGATTGGCCCCACACTACATCATCTCATCATGTTATGTATGTTTTTATGCATTTTTGTATGTACATAGGTGTGTTTTGTCTGCAGATTAGCCACATCCTTTTAAAAGTGGGTGGTTTTAGTTTTAAGTTAAAGTCTAACACTTTTATTTATTTATTTATTTATAATGGTGGAGGGAGTTAGGTGAATCCAATAGTAAGTCGGCCATGTAAGGTATGCTAAAAACTTGAAGGCAGGTGTACCATAGGGTGGGTACAAGGTCTACAGACCCCGCACCGCATCTAACCATTTTTTTTTGTTTCAAACGTTTAAATATTTATGCACAACCATATTGTCTTTTATTTATATTTTGTAGGAGCCGAAAAACATTTTTTTGTGAAAAATTTAAAATGACGACAATATTATTATTTTTTTAATATTTTTCCGATGGAGAAAATTGGTCGATCGAAATGGCTATATGACTAAATTTATTTTTTCCTTTTTTTCAACTTTTCCAAAATAGGTCAAATTTTATGTCAATCTTTGTCTCTTGGCTAACCTGAATCCAACCATGAGGTTTGTTTTGTCTCAAGAGGTCATCTATGAAATTCCCCCTCCCAAACCCTCATATAAAAACTCAAACCAAGAAACCCTCTTTCACCCAAACTTGGAAAACTTCAAATCTACAATAAACCCAACAAATCTTGACAACCCAAAAGCATAAATCAACATAAAAAAACCTTAAAAATGTGTTCCATATCTTGTAATGCCTGAAACCCTACATGCATTTCCATGGCTTCAACTTTTCAAAAAATATCAAACTAGGGTTATAACAAAATTCTTCAAACATGAAAGCTCTAATACCACTTGTTAGGAAATATTGCATTCAACCCACAATCTTAATCCATTTCCTACATAACCCATGAGAGATAAGCATGCATACAAGTAACCATAATGCATAGATTAAATAGACAAGACACAAGATAACACAAGATATACCCTAGGAAAACCTTCAAGAGGGAAAAAACTAGCCTCCAAAAGCATCCATACTCCATCATATTATTCGGCAATAAAGCAATACAAGAGTTACAATGAATACCTCTGAAGCATCAAGCCTCACAATGCATCCCCATGTGACCAAGCATGAATCCAAACATCCCATGCCATGCTTCACATATACACTCCTCAGAAAGACTCAATAATGACAGCCAATCCACTTAGCCAACTAAACCACTACACATGTGTTTTCTTTTATAAACACAAGTGCACACAAAATACAACTAGTGGTAAGGTAAAACCATGCACCACAAAACCATGTGAATAAAAAACCACTAACCCCTTATTTAATATTGGGTACTAAGATTTCACTTTATTTAATATTTTCCCCAATATTAAATTATTATCACATGTCTCCCACACATTAAATAATAATATAATGTTATAATACAACATCAAGTGGTGCCCAAATAATTACCTAGTGTGACTATCCACACCACAAAGGTGCATCACAAATAAATAATTATTTAATTGCAAAATTATAATAAATCATTTTATGCAATGGTGTACAACATATCCCAAAAAGGTCACGCATTTAAGTCTGAGGTAGCGGGGTCAAGACTAGAGCAAGAAGGTCACTAACTTAAACTACAACTTGGAATGTTGTTGGTGGCATGGCATGACTTCAAAATTTCTTTTGACCATAAAAATGAAACACCATTCCACCAATAGCTTAAATGAATTTTACTACATGGAGTACCCACCAAGAAGCTCAGTCAATCATGTAGTAGTAAAGCTACACAAGATGAGCTAGCATTCTAAACCTACAGACAATCTACACGAGGTAGGTTGGATAAGAGATTAGTTGGAGAAATAAGATAAAACTAGGCTAAAAGATGGAGATATGTGTAGAAACCACTTGGAAACAAAGCACAACCCAAAAATCACTAAGACTTCCCAAATGGGGAGCTATCCATTCACACAATAGGTCTTAGTTGCAAAATAAGAGCTTGATGCCAGGGTGCACAAACTTGACATAACACATATCCACAAGAGGTGGGCATTTACAATAATCCAACAATTCCTGACAAGCGAGGGGAGACCACATGTCCCAACAACACAAAATTAAAAGGGAAAGGTCTATGGTCATATATAGAAAAGAAAAATAAAAGCCAATGTGAAGGGGGCGAAGAAGGGAATGTGAGAAAAATGCACAATAAACAAGAGGTTGCAAAATGAGAAAAATGTAGGTGAAACTTAGCAGCACCTAAATCAAGAGTGTTGATGAGAATTAGGGAGGAGAAAAATAAAAAAGTAAAAGAAGAAGGTAGGATTTCGTGAAAAATGCGTGGGGGAGCAATAAGAATGAGTCATAGACCAAAGCTAGAGTGAAAAGAAAAACACCACAAAAGATGAATTGCAAGTGAAAGAAGGAGCCCAACCCTACAAGAGAGGGATAGCCCACGAAAGAAAAGAAAGAAAGTGGGAGGAAGGGCCCAACCCCTTAAGAGAGGAAGAAACCCCGAAGGCACCAAGAGATAGATGTAGAGCCAAGGGGCCATGCTAGACAAAATGTTGAGAGAGAATTGGATAGATAACTCTAACTACAACCAACAAAATTGCACACAAGAGAAAACTTAAAACTAAAATCTTGCACATCAAAACACTTGATTTCTTAATAGAGGGCCTTTTGTGTGGGGAGAGAGTTATTTTAAGCCAAATGCGCTAGCACAAGGTAGCTAGCAAGATCTAATTGGTGTAATTGTAATGACCTAGCAGCTAAATCACATGCCATATTTAATAACATCTCTACAACTTTGTTGCACTCTCTATAGCAATGCAAGAATTGGTAAGAGTCAAAATATTACAGTACTTTTAGTCTTTGTTTCAATATGGTGTGTAGCAACCAACTAATTATATTTTATTTCTTGTATGCATTAATTATAATCATGGAATCCCCCCCAATCTAAATGTGTTTGATACCTAATGACTTTGCCAATTTTAGGTCTGCAAGTAGTGCTTGTGGCTCAAATTTTTTTTTTTTCATTTGGAACCTTTACCATAAGGGAACAAATAATGCTTCCTATGTGATTCCTCATAACACATTGGTTTGAGAATTTTCACATTACTAGAAGATATGTCCTCTTCTTGTTGGCCACATAATACATAGTTGAAGAGGGGAAAAAAACCTAGTTTTACCAACCTTTTGTAGGTGAGTTTATGTTTATTTAATGTCAACCAAGAAAATGAGCTAGCTTTTGGAAGAATTGTAGATTTCCAACATAATTTGTGGGGCCAATTCATTGATTCAACATTGCCTTTTTGAATGATTGAAGAGTAGCCTAAGATAAATTTGTATTTACCTGACTTGGAAGGGGCCTAAGTGAGCCTGTTGGGCTCCATGAAAAAGAATATGTGGCACTATTGGAGGAGGTCTGATAATTAATACTTTTTATTTTCTAGGAAGTTACAACAAGCAAAGTTTTTCCATTTGAAATTTGAGAGAAGATTATCTTTGGACATAATGTAATCTTTTATTTTTGAACCCCAATGCCACTTTAAATATATTCTCACTTTGTATAGTCCTACAATTTTAGATAGTGGTGGAAAGTCATTCAAAGAGTTTTCCCAAAACTTACCTTTTTCTCCATTATTTATGGACCAGGTTAAATGCGGGGTGATCACTTCTCTACAGGTTATAATAAAGTTCCACATTTTTTATCCCTTTAGGGGATTTAACATTGTAAAAATACATTCTGGGGTTGCAAAATCTATGTATTTACTTTGCATTATTCTAGCCCATTTAGAGTGTCTTTACAAAGAAATTCTATGCTAATTTGGATCCCAAAGCTAGGTTTCTTGATTCCAAGTTGTGTAGGTCTGCTCCTCCATGTTTCTTTTCCTTGTAGAGTTTATTCCATGAGGCTAGCAGGATTTTACTCTTTTTCTTGCTAATCAGGTTCCCCTGTCAGAGGAATTTTTGATGCATTTCTCAATTTCCTCTTGCACTACTTTTTTCTAGCTTCAAGACTGACATAACATAGTTGGGGATAGCTAAAAGTTATGATTTGGTTAGAGTTAATTTTTTTTCCATTGTTAGCCATCTTTGTTTCCATGATGCAGTTCTATTTTGTATTTGGGATAAAAAAAATTCTAGAATTCAAGGTTTCTTAGACCTGAAAAGAATGAAATTCCCAAATATTGGATTGGTAGTTCATCTTGTTTGAAATTAAAAATTGATAAGATACGCGCGAAGAAAATTGGAGAGGTTTTTTGAAAGAATATGCTTGACTTTTTCTCATTGATTTTTCCTTGATACCCTACAATAAACCTCTAATATGTTTTTAATGCCTTTGGATTCTTGAACATTGCATTTAGTAAATAGAAGTGTATCATCTACAAATAGTAAGTGATTCATGTTGATGTTTGAATTTTGGATGGCTATACCTTTCCATGCACCTTGTGAGTGGTTGTTTAATATCACCTAGATCAACGATTATGCCATTAGGATGAAAAGGAAGGGTGATAGCGGGCCACCTTTCTTGACTCCTTGTGAGGAATTAAAGAAAGTTGTTGGGATACCATTTATCGAGATGGAAAATTTGGCTAGTGATATTAGAGAATTAACCCAATGGCACCATTTGTGAGAAAAACCTAGTTTTAAAAGAACTTTTTGTAGGAAGTCCTAGTTTAGCCTATCATAGGCCTTCAACATGTCAAGTTTAATAATCATTACTAGGATTTTATTTTCCTTAATAGAATGGAAGGTTTTGTGGGTTATTAGGGCCCCTTTCGTAGTATCCTTACCTAGAACAAAACCTCCTTGTACATCTAAGATTATTCTTGGGATGATCTTGGCTAATTTGGAGGTGATAACCTTGGAGAAAAAATTGTATATGGTATTGCACAGTGAAATGGGCCTGAAGTCATCAAAGGTAGAGGGGTTATGATTTTTTGGGATTAGAGATAAAAATGTATTATTTAGTTCCTTTAATATCTTTCCATTTATCCTTGATTCCTCTAATGCTAGTTGGATATCTAGTCCCATAAACTCCTATCATTTTTAGAAAAATATGGTAGTAAACCCATCTAGGCCCAAAGCTTTGTCTAGTAGCATAGAGAAAACCACTTCTTTTACTTATTCTAACATGAATGGTTTTAGCAAGAGTGTATTTTCTTCCTTAGAGATTAGAGATGTGATGTGTTGAATAAAATCATCTACAATAGTTTTTCTTGCTTGGGTCATTTGCCAATATGATACAATTAATAGATTTGAGAAGAAGTAGACTACTTTGCGGATAAGTTTTTTTCCCTTCAAATTGCTATCTAAGGGGGTGTAATATTCAATATAGTGTTTTTTTGTTGTCTAATTTTTGATGATATATGAAAGAATTTGTTCTTTCCCCCTTGTTTGAGTCAGGTTTATCTAGATTTCTTCCTCCAATATATCTCTTTAATTCTAATTATAGTGTTTTTGTAAGTTGAAGGAGGCATGATTCATTCCACATATATGATTTTATCATTGGTCTCATCAATTTGATCTTGAAGAGATATTTTTTGTGAAAAGATGTTTTTGAAATGTTTCTCATTTTATACTTTGATTTGTTTTTTATGTATATTAACTTCTTTGCTAGCTGGAACATTCTGGTGCTAGCGATAAAAGGTGCATTTTCCCACCAACACTTAAGTTGTAGTAGGAAAAGGGGGTGTATAAAACACATTTCCTAGAACTTTAAGGATGATATTGGGTGGCGTATTTGTGAAGCTAGGGGGTTATGTATAGGATCATCATGGAAAAAACAAGCTCTGAAGTGTTGAAAAATTTAGAAAAATCAGAGTCAAGCAACTTGACATAAAAATTTGAATAAGCTATTTATATTATTTCAAAAATATGTAAGAATAGAATCTATAGAAAATTTAATGTAGTTTCTAAACTACTAAGTTTATTTAAAAAATCTATTTGGTGAAAATTTGAAATTTCAATGTAGTAGTACTTAAATTTCAAGGAAAAATAAGAAGTAGGTGTCTCGACCACCTAACCACAATAAAATGATAATATTTTTTATAAGATTTTAGATATAAGTAGAGGACTCATGTCCCAATGTGATGCATATTTTTTTGTAATTTTTTTTCCAAGTAAATAATTAATTATGAATTTTTTATTACAAATTTTCAAAAATATGAAAACTTGTACGTCTGACCACCTTAACTAGGTCAAAAATTCATGAAATTCTTTTTTTTGTAATACTATAGTATGTGAAGCATAGAATGTGACACATGTTTTGAATTCAAAAAATGTGATACCATTTAAAAGCTATAGATGTTTCTCAATAAGCCTATCAATCAGGACTTTAGTCGTAATTCAAATAGAAAATGAATAATAATTATTTATTAAATTAAAAAGTAAAGCATAATTTATATTGGTGGAAAGCTGAAAATCTCCTTTAAAAACCCTTTTCATTTCATCAATTTTGGGTAAAAAAAGTCAGCCACATACCCTACACATACCCATCATATCGCCACTTTTTGGCCCATCATGATCCTATACATACCCTAGGGCCAATTGTATGGGCAAGTGGTCTAAGCCCAAAAATGGATGGATAGATGACTCCAAAGGGGCTATTTTTGTAGCCAAATTTGTTGAGATTATAAATTTTTCCAATCACTTTGTAATTAAGTAGAAATTTTTACACCTATTTTTTTATGTAAATGTTCCATTTTGTGGAGGACAGTCTAATAAGTAATTTTTTGATATGAAGTCTTTGAAGTCTTCCACAACCCTTTGGGGGGTATTATGCCCCATTTTTCTCATTTTGATGCAAGATTGCATTGAAATCCCCTCCCAATAATATTTTCTCCTCTTTTAGGTTAGATAAGACTGGGGATAAAGCATTCCAGAGGTACTTTTCCCAATTATTGATGTAGGTGCATAAACATTAATGAGCTAGAAATTTAAATTTCAAAGGATGTTATCCTCATGATAATCCAATGTTGCATTGAGAAGATTAATTCCACCTAGTTATTTTTGTCATTCCACAACATGCTAGGCCCCCTAAAGCACCTTATGCTAGAGAATGTATAAATTTCCATTTTTTCCACTTACTGAAGATTTTTTGTGCTTGATCATTAGTCAATTTGTCTCTTGGATCATAACAATACTTCCTTCAATAGAGTCAAGCTGACACTTTATTAAGTTTCTTTTATTAGGGGTGTTCAAGCCCCTAACATTCTAGGATAAGACTCTCATTTCTCTCGAGGAGAGTAAAACACCCTCCTTGGTCTAATGTTTTTATCCAATGTGACTTGGATACCCATGGCTATTTCATCTTGATTTTTCTTGCTTTTAGGGGTATGACCTCTAGTTGGGGGTGTTGTAGTTAGCATCTGAGAGACTATTATCTTTGTTTGTGCAATTGATAGGGTTTGAGAAAAATCATATTTGTTGTTCTTATTGAATGCTTCCTCTTCTAATTGATCAAATAGTCTTGATCCTTCTTGATGATTTTTTGACATTTGTGCTTCTAATATGGGTATTTGGCCTTCTTCAAATCTTAGCTCATTTTTTTTTGGAAAATATTTTTCATGATTGGCACTTGCTAGGGATGAATAAATCTAAAGGAGGTGCTGAAAATCCCATTCTCTGATAGAGAATGTGAGTCATTTAGCTCATGAGAGGGAGCCATGGGAAGATCCTTCACTACTGGCAGTGGATGTGTACCATCTAGGTGAGCTAACCCCAAGAATATTTCTATATCAAGATTTGTAAACTTGGGTAATCTGTTGCAACTGCCAATTTTCTAAGGGAGGGGTTCCTCATCAAACTACATATCTAGCACCTCTAGGATTTCTTTTCTTGTAGTGGGGGAAGATGATGTAAATATTCTGCATGGAGAAGATTAACTGACTATATTTTGATGGAACCCATTTTTGGCAGGGGAAGTGGCATCTTATGAAACTTTTTTATCACTTGTTGAAAAGGCTAGGGAAGTTTTCAAAGAAGCACCAGAGGCCATAGAGGAGGATCATTTCCTCCTTTTTGAGCCAAGTTATAGATTTGAGCAAAAGCCTCTTGTGAAGAAGGGAAAATTTTCCTACATGTACGTAGGTTTCTATTTTTTTTGTTATGATTGTCATGATGTGTGGCTACTGACAACCCAATCTCTTTCTATGACGAGGGAAGAGAGACAATAGGTGTATGGAAAATTTGATGAATGGGATGATGCTTCGACATTTGGTTTATGGTTAAGGAAAAAGATTGCAAAGTTGGGTTTTGCTCACTCCATTTATTTAAGAGGGGCACATGGGAAAAGGATCTAGAAGGGAAAATTGAGGATGAGTGAGAAAAACAATGACATGTGGAACAAAAGATAGTTGGGTTTTATAACACATTCTGTTGTTTCCAAGGCATGCACTTGGAGTGAATGATCAAGAATTTTGGGGAAAGGATTTTTGGCATTCAGAAGGACATAGGTTCTAGTCAATTTTTTGAAATATACCAATGAAGTTACCTATGACTTCTAGGATACAAGGATCCTTGTATCCTAGAGGGAGGTTTAGTAGGTTAATCCAAAAGGGTATGTATTGAATGGAGGTTGAGCTAGAGTTGAAATGATGGGCCCAAGGTTGAAGGTAAAGGCCTTGCCCATTAAAAAAACATACTCTTTCATTAAGGTATTTATCATGTTTTTCTCTCAATTTTAAAAACAACAAAATTTTCACTACCCTCATGTATGTAAAAACATTAGAAACCCTCGACCATTGATCATGGCACCATGCTTGAACTAGAATATTAATGGAAGGGATGCAGTTGAAGATCTTACCTATGAGCAAATGAATTTTGAGGATAGACATAGAAGGAAGCATCAAGTATTCATAGATGTGCATTTAATATTCAAACTAAGTAGATGAATATGAAAGTGCAGCCTGATGATGATGTATCAAGAGCCAAGTTATTTTGGGGAACCTACGACTCTATTGGTGAGGTAGGAGGCTTGAAGTATGATCATGGGTGTTATTTTTTCCTTTTCCCTAATTTTGATCAAATGGTTTAGATCCCAATAGAATAGTGTTGGGAAAAGTGATGATAGTGTTTTGATGCCCCAGCTGATAGGAAGTTGGAGTGGCGAAAAATTGACGGGGTAGGGGAACATGAGAAAAATAGTAAGAGAGCTTGTCAGGCCTTGGGAAAACTATAGACCTGCCATGTGTGAGTTTTGACTTTCTCCCTCTTAGAGGGTATTGTGGACCGCCACCATGGATTCCCCCTTGGAAAATCCATTGGGGTCATTATTCCCCAGTTTTTGGGTGTGTTTATAGTCTTTCAAAGCCTAAGGATATCCTTGAAACCATGGAAGGGTTGGCTTCTATCGATTACTAGGTTCAAATTTTAAAAAATTCCCATTAAAGGCCTGCTCGCACTCTCGCTCCATACCTTTGATTTCATAATAGCTCTTTCCTTTCATTAACATGTACATTTATTTTTCTTAAAAAAAAAAATGTTAGAATAATTTTAGTGGATGATTTAATGTGTCCATAATAATAATAGCCATAGCTTTGAAAAATTTGTATTATTTTGTTATTATCTTTTGTTTCTTAACTATTATTTTGTTAATGGTGAGATATTAGTATGTCATTTTTCCTTTTTTTAAATAATTTTAGGGCCCCTTCAAAACCTATTTCACCCCCTTTAATTAAAAAAACATCTCTCACGTGTTGCCATAAGTGAAAAAATATGAAAGAATGATCATAATAACAATATTGATTCATTTGTTTTTCATAAGTTAAGCAAAATTTACACGGTGTTGTACCCTTTACATGAAGAGCCCGTAGGGCCACAAAGAAACCATGTTCATCAAAACATCATAGAAACTAAACTAAAAGCAACAAAAAATGGACACATACACTACACACTGATAGCAGAAACCCAACACATAACAGACCTGACCACTAAATGTCCACACCTTCACATTTCTAGATGAGGAGGTTTAAAATGTTGTCCCCAACCCAATTGGAACCTTCACCCTTAGTATTCCTATCCACTTCCTCCTTGATTCATTGTTGTTGTCGTGCCCTCCCCAAGATTAAGATAAAATACTACAAAGTAACTAAATTTAAGGGAAGTAAATAATTAAAGATAAATTACTTAATTTAAAACTTATCTAACGATATGAATGAAATAAAAATAATGATGAAGTCTTGCACACTCCAAAAGAATATTTTTCAAGTTAGATATTTTCTCTACTAACACAACAATTAAATTTACAATAGGGAATACAAAAATAATAATGATGTCACTAAGGAATTTAATATTAAGGTTTTCAAAATCTCATTCCACATTAAAGTATTTCAAATACTTATTTTAAAAAAAATTAATCTAAATATTATAAACATCACAACTATATGCATTGAATTACATTTCACAAATTAACACACGAAATATAATGAGCAGATTTTGCTAGTATCTAGAATTTACAGAGATTCAAAAAATACTCATTTATAATCTACAATTCTAAATGTATTAATAATACAATAAGGAACTCGTATATCAAATATTCTTGAGCAAACCTAGATGATGCTTTATAAACCTACAAATTTTGAATAGAGTAGCCTAGTCCTACTCTCCTCCCAGCCATATAACTAATAATTCCACCCTCGAGCAGGAGACAAAATCCAAATACCCCAGATAGATTAAAAAAATAAAAAATAAATAATGACTCACACAAAGAATCCATTCACAAAATTAGTGTAAAGGGGGAGAAGGGGGATTCCCTTCCCTCTTGGGGAAACAAACATTTATTCTCATCTTCACATACAACTCCATTCTTCAACACACGACCACCACCAACCATCTAGAAACCAACCCCTCCATTCACAACTTTCCAACTCCCAACACACTTCACACCATTGTATCAAATCCATCCTTCCCTTCTCCATACACTATCCAAATCACAATTCCATTATTAACAATTTTCTTTACTCAGCTCCCTGAGATAGGCTCCACACCCTCCTCAACCCCAAACAAAGGAGGCTCTCAACCCTCGGGAAAAATCAACTCCTTATTCACACCCATCACCCTTATATCCCAAAACAAGACTCCACACAAAATAGATATAACAACAATATTTTTAACACCATAAAACAAACTATTGAGAATTTAATAACAACACAAATATTTCCAATAAAATTTAGAGCATATCTTGGCTATCCAAGTTAGGATCAACCCAAATAATTTGAACAAAGTATTTGGTTATTTTTATAGCCAAAAACCACATCCTACAATCAACTCCAGCTATCTCCATCCTCCCTAAAGAAGAAATTAATAAATAGAAAAATAAAACAATCTACAACACTTTCATTCCCTCTTCCCCCAACCATTCTAATTCCCTCTTTAAAATAAAATAAATGCCAACTATTCAATTTCCCTCAAAATAATATCCAACTAAAAAGATAATTCAATAAAAACATATTTCTCTCCAATTATAAATGAATATGAAAATCAAAATACACTCAAACATTAAACCCCCTTGACAAAAATTAAAACCAATAATAAACATTTAGCATTTGTATTTTGTCTCCAATTCTTAGGGAACCTAGACTACCCACTTGAAACATCTCATTAGAAAGATTAGTACATTTGAGAAATTATAGCCAAAATAATAATTAAAAAAATAAAATTTCTAAAATCAAATAATTATAAAATCTATCATAATAATTAAAAATAATTATTTTTTTAGAAACTAAACATATAACCATAATACTTCATAATTTAGTTATTTTATTAAATGAACATATTATTTCATTTATAAGAAAATAAATATCTAAGCATCCATATAAAATATGTATGTCCATAATCAAAAATAATAATATCCCTAAACCAAAATCTCAACATCAACCATTTCCAAAACACCAAACTGTATAAATATAAATTCAAATCAAAATCTATTGAATAATACTAGCTATGCCTCACATTTCCCCCCTCTAGTCTCAAAGATCCTCTTGGAAGCTATAAAAAGATATGGAAATAAAGATTTCATTTGGGTTGTATCCTCCCATGAATAGATAATCTCAAAATTCCACTAATACTAATTTACATAATAACTAGTTTAGGTCATTAAATATTTAACACATTAAAAGAAATCTCTAAATAAAATTGAATCTAAACATCTTTGTCTAGATTTGTGTATTGGTACATCATATTTTACAAACATCTTCATATCCTTTCCTATCAACCCCATTTACAATAATAAATAGATCACATATAAACTCAGAAAATTTGACTATTCTCTTGAAACAATTATGCTATCAATACAAAATTAATATCAACTTATCCTTACTTGAGTGAGAACTACAAAATTCCATGCTTGTTAGCTACTCTTAATACTTATATTTTGCAAGCAACATCTAAGTAGAAGAGAAGATAATGGATAAAGGAATACATTTTTTATAAGAATCACCTTGAAAGTACCTCTTGTGAGATCCATGTTTGATTATCCATCTCAATTGATATAATGATTTAAGGTATGCCACTTGATTTCCTTGAGTTTCATTGTCTTTCGATTAAACTTTCATACATACAAAATATTCAAGATTTATACTTGAACTCATGGATTATTAAGACCAACTCAAAATTTGTAACATAATAAGTGCATATATAATCACCAAGGTATATGCCACTGTTTAATCAATCAAGTCCAACATATAAGTCAATTAAATACAACATGCTTATGAAACATGAAATATTGTATATTTATAATGACAAGTTAACTGAGTGAATAAACTTAAATCATACCTTTTAAAATATTTAATCCGATATTATTGGGATTTGACGAAATATTATTATTATTTTTTACAACTAACCCAAAATCACCATTAGATTTTATTTATTCTTGAATTTAATGAACAAATAGTAATAAATCAACATTATCCTTTTTTCAAGTTTATTGAATCATGAGTAAATTCTATAATGAATTTCCAAGATAAAAACTTGTTTCAAGAAAGATAATTGACCTAAATCAAGTATTATAAAGTAATAATGTACGTAGAACACAATTTTAAAATAGATCTTTACTTTGTTTGATCATGATGGAAAACAACACACTTTGAATATAAAAGCATTAATATCCTTCGTTCCAAATTATTTATACCATTTCACTATAGATATAAGATATTGATCCTTCATCCTTTTCCCTTAATTTTCTAACTATTTAAAGGGTTATACAATTATAACCAATATATTCATTAAAATATTTCAATAACATAATAATGCTTGGAAATATTAATACTTGAAAGTTATAAGTTAATGATAATTACTTATGCAAATAAAATTCATTTTAAAATTAATAATGTATTCATTTATTTCTCTTAATTCTTTTAAAAGAAACACCAAAATGAAATTAAATTTCATAAAATAAATTTACATCTATATTTGAAAGGGGAAGGGAAAATACGAATTTACCTTTCAAGAAGAATCATATGCCTCTATTGAAATGAGAATCATCTTGAAATTTTTGACCATTTGAAGGAAATGCTAAGATACTAATGTTTCCCACTTTCAATAAAGAGAAAGAACTACTAAAACAAAGATTAAGACATTTTTCCATAATACCTTGTCATTTATATAAACCTTCAACTTCATGCCTAGATCTATGAAGGAAGTTCTCTAAGAAATTAAATATTGTTTTATATGTTTCTTTCCTAGAATATTAAATTCATGGACTAATGAAAGTAGACACATAACTATAAGTCTAAATAGAATACTATGAGCAACATATCAACAAAAGAGAAAGACTATGATATAAACTTAACATACTTGTAGATATAAGATGGAAATCTTATGATGTATGTTATGAATCAAATATTAACCATCTAATAGAGAGACTACCAAAATTCTTTTTACAAGATATATGGAATTAATCATCTACTCTGCCCTATGTACATCATACTTGAACAAATTTGATTGATGTAGACTCATATAGGGATTTCTCAATTAATCTATAAATAATGAGCAAAGTGAAGTCTATATGCACAAAGGAGCATGGACCACAAAAATTTAGGCATTGCAATGTTGGGCACCAACTTCATCTCATCCAAACAACCTTTCCAATTTATAGAATAGCATGGGTGTATGCTAGTTGTCAAAACAATGTAGACAAATCAATATCACTTCCCTCAAAAAACTTTGGAATTTATGAAACATAGTATGCACAAACTATTTCATACATTAGGACCAACATATGTTACTAAAAAACCCCCTTCTCTAAACATCCAATTGAGACCTTAGTTCTTTCATCAAGAACAAACATCTTACTCAAAATCCCCATGTGATGTAGTCATTCCAAATTTCATATGAACACATATCTTGCATGACTCAAAAGTATGTACATACAATACATTTTTGAATGATTTTGTTCATTTTCTAAAACATACATTGTAGGAGAGAGGGGCCCATAGTGGAGCACCCTAACTTCGTGTTTCTCAAAATCCTATGTGGAAATTTCAAATAACTTTGAATTTTGTACAACAGTTTATTTGGCAACTCATGTGCTTCTATATTTCATTTCAAGGCCACATCATCAAATATGATGCCACATTAGCATGCTTTTTGTTGAGGTATCCAAAAAGGACCAAAAAAAAAGTGAGACCAATAGTGGTGCACTAAGTCATGTTTTATTGGTGCACTGATGTGGCATCACATGATTTGTCACTTTGCATACTTTATGGATAAAAAGTGTTTTGCAATTGGATATTAAAGTGCTCCACTATGGGTCCTACTGAGGACTACTTATATCCCTACTATTGGACCCAACTCCATTATGGGCCCCTCTCCCCTAGTTGTTGATACTAATGGGACTCAAACATAAAACATTTTTTAATCCAAAAAAGATGGATTTGAAAAAGGTAATCCTATAAGACAACAAAAAGGAACATAGATTGAAACTAGACTAATCTCATAATTTAAAGTATATATCAAATATTTGAGTAGAAAACAAATCAATGTGCTTTAAAACTCACACCACATAGAACACAGATCTAAGATTAAAAAAGAGGTTAGTAGATTAAAAAGATGCTTATACAAGCGATCAATGTGCTTAGACATTACATGCATGGACACCAATTAACATATCTAATAAAATTCAAAAAAAAATATCAATACCAAACCTTTTCCTAAACAAGGTGGTCAGATAGATGATTAATGAGTATTTATCATGCTATAGGGAAGAAATGATGAGGGAGAGTTGCTAGTAAGGAGAGAGAGAAGCTCCCTTGAATGCAAATATATGGTTCCCTTTGATTGATTGAAAGCAGATCGAAAGAAAGATATGAACCATTCCCACCCACTCATCTCAAGGCCTGAACCAGAGAACCTCCCCTCGCTTGCCTAACTTTCAAGCGCAAAAGATGCTATCGGAGTTGAGGTAAGGTAGGAGCGATTTCCAGGTGAAACATATTGAACTAAAGAGACAACCAGGGGGAACCTTTCATTCATTCAATTATAGTTGGATAAGTCCTTTCATTTGGTGATTCACAAATTGAACATAATGATGAATAGGAGGGGATACCCTTCATTCTGCTAGGAAAATAGATATAGGCGAGCGAAAAATCCCACCTATGTAGGAGTGGAACTCAGAATTGACTATCTATAGTATATGTTAATTCGTCTATGGATTAGTCAAAGCATTGAGCAACTAAAAAGATTTGTTTTCTAGGAAAGTGATGGTGTGGAGCAGACAACTCCTGACCTACCAGGTTTGTACATTATATAGTGCATTGTAAAGAGCCAATATTCTAGTCTTCCCTCCTATTAGACAAGAGCTTAACTAGAACTTGGATGAGGACCTCAACCTCTTGGTTGAGGCATAAATGCCCATCTCCCTCACCCCTTTATATCATCCAGTAGGGGTTCTCCCGTTGGTCAAGTGTGGCCAACCCAACCCCAACTGTTAGGAGAGGGAGCCCCCACCCACTATGCCTCCCACTATTGGATGGATAGGTGTGGGGATACAACTATCTATAATTCATCTCCCACAACTCTAACTAAGGAGGATGGATCTAACTATTTTCATCAGATGGATAGGTGTGTATGGATGCCTCTTTCTCTTGAATTCCATTATTGGTCAAGTGCCCCCCCTCCCCCCTCCTTATATAGTGGGGCTGGACCAATCCAATAGCTATCCCAATTTGGCCATCTATACCCCCATCAACATGGATAGGTCGAGTAACTATAGGTTCTCCCCCCACCCCGACCTACCTACCTCTAGCCAATATAGCCACTCATGTTACGTATTAATACTAGCAATATTAATCCTACTAACAACAACAATACTACTCAGACTCAGGAACCACAAGCATCCCTACCTTTATTTCTAGTCAGGGCAGTCTTTAACAAAAACACAAAAAACTCATGTTACATAAACTATGCTTTGGGAAGATGTTACGAGCGGCTTAATACTATGCTTTGGTCAGCCGGTAGCTAACAAAAAACTTTTTTGAGCCCTATAGATAGTAGGGGGCCACACAAATCTAGGAAATCCACTTCTTCAAGACATGGAAGATGGCCTATAGAATCAGTAGGGTGACTTCAGAAGGAATGTTTGCTTCAATGGAAGACCCAAAAACCCTTGGGGATTTCAAACAATATCGACTTTAGAGGTTGGGACTGGGCAAAGCGGCCGACTGACAGACCCAGACTCCCCTTCAGGGGGAATGGGGGGATGGTCCTTTGGATTAGGATTGGACTTCACTAACAGATGGAACATCCTCTGGCTAGATAGTAGGGCTCCCCCTACCTCTATAGTGGCTAGAGGTAGGAGGCCCTTCTAGTAGTATTTTGGTGAAGAAAAGAGTGTGTTTCTATACGTCTCAGCACCATAGATATTTGTTCAACTGGGAAACTAATAATTGGCATATCCCTACCCCACCCCCCTAGGAGGTAAATTAGTTGAACTATAGGCCCTACTATTCTATGGGCGATTAGGTTCAACAATGTTTTCCTACCATATTAGTTCATGTCAGGCATAGCGAGCAAGGCATGGAAACATTGCTGGGGGTTTCACCACAGGCAAGTGAAGTGATCTAAAGTGTTTTGCAATAGGCAAGCGTAGCGATCTAGATTAAAGAAAAAAGACCTTCCCTAATGTGTAGCCAATTAAGGTTCTCTTCCATGGTTTTGAAAGCCAAGCGTAGCGAGGGGAATCTATTTCTAACATTGTAAATACTAGCATGCTTTATCGAAGAAGTCTGAATCGGGATTCAAGTCTTAACACCTCTTGATTGGTTCTACAACTTTCAATATAGAGACTACATTCCTTGTAGTGCAGATCCTAATATTGAACTATGGGTGGGGGCTGGTTTGGAATTGGAAAGGTCACTCATAAGTGAAGCAAGGCTAGGGATTGGTTGATCATTTGTAAGGAGATTGATTCCTCGCATTCAGATCGGTATGGATCATGCTTTCCATTTCAAGGGATCGGGATCATCTATCCCTCCTATTTTTCCCTAAGATGTTGAATCGAATCATCGAAGAGTAGCTAGAATTCCCTATAGTTCCCTATAGTTCCCTATAATCCATCCACACTCGGCCCCTACTATTCTAAAGGGTCAAGAATTCTAGGGAACCATATATTTGCATTTAAGGAAGCTTCTCTCTCTCCTTACTGGAAAATGAGTGGTTTGCTATCATTTGCTTGCTCATCATAGCATAGGCTTTGGTGAAGAGGATAACAAATTCCACCTATCAAGAGTTAAGTGTCCTCACTATATATACCCTGATGTTTGATCGAATGAAGAAAATATTTAATGTTGGAATTATAATATCCTAGATCATGTTTTGTGTTTGGTTGTACACTCTTCTTCCTTGGACAGATCAATTGAAGCAATGGGCAGGCCCAAAGATTTGCACTAACTACATATCTGCATTGGGGTTGTGCAGGTCTGCATCCTTTCAAGCATGACTTGCATTCTAATCTTTGTATGTGCATGCATGTGGGTGAAGGAGTTGTTGGAGGGTGGTAGAAGCATTGACCAAGAGGTGGGTTTCTTTTTTCCTACAGGTGGGGGATTTTTGTTTTCTTTTTTCTTATTAAAGGAGACATTTTGGAATTTTCGTATTTGTTTGTTTCTTCAAGGGTGGAGTTTTTGTTGTTTTGGAGGTGGGGTTTGAGTATTTTGTTGGTAGTTGTGGTTGTGCGGTGGTCAGATTATGGCGGAAAACCATATTTGTACAAGTTTGGTGGTAGCTAGAAGTGATTCTTTTCTTAATGGCTCCTCATTGAGTTTGAAAGCTCAGCATTCTGAGTCAGTTTATGTGGGGGAGGTCCCTAAACTGAAGAAAGTGAATGGTTGTTTGCCTAGGAGTCTAGATCATTCGATTTTGATTCTTTCTCTAGAATGTGTGGCTAATGATGTTTCTTATTGGAGTAGACATGCTTTAATTTGCAAATTTCTTGGGATCCATGTTCCTTTGCTACATCTAGATGCTTGGATAAGGAGTATGTGATAGGTTGAGGGAGATATGGAGCTAATCGTGGCTAGAAACAATTAATTTGTGGTTTTTTTTCCAATATGGATAATAGGAATAGGGTTTTTGAGGGAGGACCCTACTTTTATGATCATGTTGGATTGTTTATGAAACCCTAGCACATGGATTTTAACACAACTAAAGAGTTGTCATCGAGGGTTCCTATCTAGGTTTTTCTATCATGGCTTCCCTTGAGTTTTGGAGGGAAGATATTTTACAATAGCTTGTGGACCTTCTTGGTAAGCTAGGTTCAGTTTCTCAACAAACCCTGGAAAGGAATGCTATTTCTTTTGCTCGGATTTGTGTGGAGGTTGATTTGAATAATCCCTTGTCGGATTCTCTAGAAATTTGTCTTGGCTCTTTGTCTTGGATTCAACAACTTTTCCTTTTCCTTGTCATATTTTCCATGAGCATGGACATCTTTAGAAGCAATGTCCTAGGGTTAAGAAGGCTCCTCCTTCTAATTCCTCTCCTTCGTCATCGGATCCAAGAGTTGTTATGGAAAATAAAGGGAAATCTTCTATGATGGAGGGTGAACCAGATAAATATGGCTTTGTGTCGGTTAAGTGGGTTAAGGGTCATGGTTAGAAGAGAACGTTCAAGGACAAGAAGAATGAAGAGGATTTTAATCGGTTTGAGGTGTTGAACAATTCAACTTTGGAGGAAGGATGTAGTGGCCCTCTTTGGATGCTTGTGTAAGTGTAAAATCGTTGTGTATTGTGGTATTGAATTATTTGGTAAACATAGTGGCCTCGTTTATTTAGTCAATTAAATTAAAATGATTAAATAGACTAAATCTATGAAACATAAAGTAAATAGTTATTAATAAATTAATTAATTTTTATTGTAACTGTATCAATATTTAATTATAGTTGATAATTTATTTCTAGGAAAAGATAACAATTTAAATATGATAAAGAAATCAAATAAAGATAAGTGATCTTATCAATTGAATAAATATGGAATGAAAGATGATTTTTAATCAGATAAAAGAAATAAGATTTTCAACTTGAGTTTTTAAAGCAAAAATAAATAAATAAATAAATAAATAAAAAAAGAAAGAAAGAAAAGGATTGAAAGAGATGGATTCGAGCCATGCAAGGCTTAAAACTGATTTTTTTTGTTTTGAAAACTTGTTTTAAATAAGATTTTTCCCTCAAAATAGGACGTTTTCCTTTCATTGTGTCTTTTTTTATATTATTTTTGAGAGAGATTTTGGGAGAGAAAAGTTATCGATGTATGGGAAAAACAAGTAATTTTGGGGGGTACAAAATATAAGACAGTGGTTAGAATTGAAAGGGGGGGGGGGAATGTCCAGAGAACAGCGACTGGTCAGGAGGCAGGGTAAGAGGGCGATCTTGATCACCATTTCTGTCAATAAGTGTTGGATTCGAGGTTAGTTATCGATTCCTTGTGCGTATTTCATTTTCATGAAACCCAATTGGTTGCTTGGCGTCAATTCATCGATTCTCAGCCATCTATTTGACTTTTGACTGTTGCTGTTATGGGGTTCAATAGTCTTGTTTTCGTTGCAATCGTTGATTTCAAATTCTAAGCTTAGATATTCAATTTGTAGTTGTCTCTTAATTCTGTTATTGCATGCATAATGATTTCTTGAAAGTCACTTATTTCAGATGCATAATCGTTCCCTTTAGGCTGCAGAGTTCGTACCAAACGTCCCTTAGCCACCGTAACCTTAACAACATAGTATGATTCACCTTTGGTTCCCTGGGGGGTTTGATTCTCCATGCTTTGTAATCATCGCATATATCTTTTGTCTTGCATGATATTATTTTTCTACGAATTCCTCCTTAAGGCCATAGCTAAACCTGGCATGCAGTATATTGGTTATTGATTCTCAAGATGCGAGCCCATTTTTCTGAATGCTTTATTTAGCATCATCGATATTCTCCACAAGAGTTCCGTATCTTTTTAGAAATGATTGAAAACAAAACTTTGTGAGCAGTAATAATTGAAACCATTTTCTTGAATCGACATTTGCTTGATCTGTGGCTTGTGTTGTAGGCGTATATGTCTCCCTTCAACTATGCACGCCTAATGATCAATTGAATATGTAATGCAATAAAGGTTACTGATGTGTGAGACATGTATAGTCCTCATCCACTAAACTACTTGACTGCATATGCCTAGAACACAAGAAAAACTTACAATGTTAGAATGTGATTTCCAGTGCACCCCTGATTTAAAGATTTCGAGAGCTTCCTTGCGCAATCTTTTTTTGTGCATAGTTTTTACGCCTGGTAACTTGATTTCTGCACTTAGTGCTTTCTCCCCTGCGTCTCTCGTTGGTGATGGCATCTTCATATCCTGACTCTACGATTTTAATTGATGGCTGTGTTCTCTTTGAATACTGCGTGTTTCAGTCTTCTCATTCTTTTGCCTTGCAAGATCCGCATGGTGATGCCGCCGCTGCCATTCTTTAGTGATCATCTGGAACTAGACAAAACAATTTCTCTTGCAACAAATGTGGAGATGAGTCTGGTTGTAGCCTTGTAATCAGATCATACCTGAAGGATGTTAGCAACCCCAATTTTTGTGTGAGGGCAATTGATAGTTTTTCCTGTGGTGGCAGATAAATGACCTTATCTTCTGCTCTTCGTAGCATTGAGTAAAAGTTTTGAATCTGGAAATACCCTGCTGTCTCCATTCGCCAAGCCATTTTTCTCCATCGTTGCATAGGTTCCCTATGTTGTGAATGTGATTGGTCTCCTTCTTCGTGCTATGTGATCTTTAATTTGTAAGAGATAGAACCCCGTTGGGGATAATGATCATTTCTGGTATATATTTTAAAGAGTGCAAAACAGAGAGGGAATGTTAAAGCCTATATATGTCTATGTCGGTAATGGAATTGTAAATAGTAAATTTTGCTGTTTGATATATATACTTATATATATGCTAGAGGTGATTATTATGATTTTGACTGTACTGATAATGATACTGGTTTGTATAGTTTAGTGTTAATGTTTATGTAATTATATAAAATACATTTAAGTGAAAATATATACAACTTATTCCATCATAGTCAATGTTTGTTTTTATAATATATATATATATATATATACACATGTAATCGTAATATATATTTATTGTATTAAAATTTCTTTCTATAAAAAAAACATATATATATTGAATAGTTTATGGGAATTTGGTATCTAGTAAATGCTAACTCCGTTTGTAACTATTCGTTATTAGTTAGTTGTGTAGGAAAATGTTATTTAGTTAAGAAATTTTAAAGTTGGAATTTTCTTCTTAATTGGAAAGGTATTTTATTAAATTCATTGTGCATATTGTCATATGGATTGAGTTGAAACTTTGTCATTACTATTTATGCTTAGTTTAACTTAGTTGTTATTGTTAATTTCCACTTAAAAAAAAATTAGTTACCATATATTGTTGAGGGGAAATTACTTTATCATGTCTGTTGATAAGTTGTGTTAATATTGATGGATTGGTTTATTCTTAATCTAATTAGTTACAAGTGGAATAGTTATAATTAGAAATAGGGAAAATTTGGAGTAATCGATATCTTTATTTGATTTTATTTTGTAATTTAATAAACTTAAATAAATGAAACATAGTATTTGAATAGAGACTTCATTCTTAATTATTTCATAGTAGGATTGTGAATAAGTGTGGACATGTGTTGTGACGTTAATTGTAATGTGTTGTTCATAGAATGGGATTGAACTTTGTTATTGTGCTAGTAGGAGTGATGACCTTTATTTATAGAAGTTGTTCTTGATTTCATGAGCTGATTTATCTTGCTTGACTTTGAATGATGGAAATTTGTATTTGATATGTCTTATGTTTAGTTTAGGTTGAACTTTTGTATAGTTTGAAAGTATGACTTGATTTGGACATTTCGAGTTATTTTGGTTCTTGGGTAGATATTTATGTACCTCCAGAGGCTAGGGGAAGGGGTGTGTGTGTGCACGTTTGTTGTTGTTGCACCTTTTTCTCTATCTTTTTACCTCAAGAATTTTTGTGTGGGTGGTACCTCCTAGTTTATGGATTTTGATGCTTGGATAGCCACGAGATGGTCATGCCTCATGTGTATGTTTTAAGAATGCCTTTATGTCTTGAGGATTGAGGTACACCTGTTGGTTTCTTTGATTTTAGGGTAACCGTAGGGGAGAGTGGCTCTTCTTGGGGCAAGTGTACAAGTGGTCACCCTTGAAAGAGTTTCCTTAAATAAGTGATAACCTAATTAATGTATCTAGTGGGTTGGGTTAGTTAACACATAACAAGATAAAAACATGCACCTCACCCCTGCCGTTAGCGCTTTCAAAGGCTAAGGACGGGTGGGAAGACCTGGTTGGTAAGGTCACTACCTTGTCTTTGTGAAAGGTAAGTGGCTCCGCATGAGTAACCCTATGGGGCGGCACCTTGAAATAGGATGTCTGGATAACCATAGATGGAGGCGGCACCTTGAGCTAGGTTGTCTGGATAATCCATGTATAGATGGAGGCGGCACCTTGTGATAGGTAGTCTGGCGAATTCATGTAAGGCCATGCGATGACACTCTCCCACTATGCCCTTTGTTTCTCTTGTTTTGTTGCCTCTGGAGTTGTTTATTATTGTTGTGGATGAAAGGTGCCTTGGATATTTATTGTTGGTTGATTTTGCAATCTCAATTGGAGAGTTCTTGGATTCTATTGTTGTCGGCACCTCTTATGGTTGTTTAGTGTTGATCTATAATATTGGCGATTGATTCTTGTTGGTCATTTCATTACTCTTGTTGTGGTTATGTGTTGGCAATGTTATGGGTTAATACCTTGTGATTTGTTATCTCTTTTGTGAAGTTTTGTTTACCATTGTTTCGTTTGACTTCTTGGGTGAGGATCCTTCTTGTTTACTCCAAGCACGGGGGTGGTCGGGTGGAACGTGCTACGCACCCCATTGGGTCCCCATCCGAAGGTCGAGATGCGCAAAGATGTACCTGTTGCAGTGAATTCTAAGTTATGTCAGAGTTCGATCCAGCTTATAGCTTTGTATTCCTTCAATTTCAGATTTATCTTTCCATGTTATTATATTCTTCCCATAGATGTTGGGGAACAATATTGTATTGATGTTAACCTTGAAGCAATGTATCTTCGTATTGTTAATGCATGATCCATGTTCGGGTCATTTGATTGGGTGTATGTCTATCCCTCATGTAATGTAAGATAGTGATATGAAAAGTGATGCAACTATGTGACCCCAAGGAACTTTGTTATATGTTGTACTTATATTGTTCATTTCATGTGATGTATGTTGTTGCATATTATTTCTTTTTAAAAAAAAATTGTGCCTTAAATGCTTGTATGTTAGTTTCCTTTGGGGTTGCATGGCAGGGCATTACAACATGGTATCAGAGCCTAGGTTCATACACTGGGCACTATGTGTGCTCACTATGTAACCTTGCATTCATACCCTTGAGTCTAGAGTTTACCTTTATGTTGTCTTCATGGTGTAACTTGTGTTTCTTCCATTAGCTGGTGTCGAGTATTTTATGCTAGTTTTCTTTCTATCAGTTTGTTCATCCTTGTGACCCTTTTTCCTTGGTGGTGTGTGTAGAATGCCTAGAGGATGTGGTCGAGCTTGGCGTCAGGGTGTAGGTCAGCGAGGTGGTCATGGAGTTATTCGTCAGAACACTTCTTCTTTGAGTGCCCATGAGAATGATCGTGAGGAACACTTGGGCCCTCATATTTATTCATTGCTTAAAGAGATCATTATCCGACTTGGCCCTAGACAGGAAGGAAATCAACAGATGGTTAGGGAAACGAAAGAGCTCCTTAGGGGGAGGAATGTTTCTGTGATAGTGGGACTTATGATGGACCTTGTGAGGGAACGTTCTCCTACCTTCCCTAGTTTTAGAGGTAGTTTGGAGGATGGGATTGTGATGATTGGTGTTCATACTGGTGGTCATCCTTCTTATAGGGGAATCCAAAATTGGTTGCGAGCCAGACTTTATCGTCTTGATCAGTCAGCTCAGGGTGTACGAACTACATCTAGTAGAGGTAGATTCCGATAGCTCAGGGAACTTCCTCGAGGTAGAGGAAATGGTAGTGATGTAGGATGTTACTCTTGTGGCCAACAAGGCCACCTAGCTAGACAATGTTCACATAGAAATACACTTAGATCCAGCCAAAGGTCGACAGCCATAGAGTCAACAGGAGGTGATGCAGATAGGTCCCACAAAGTGACTACAGTAGAGGATATTCGCCAGGTGGAACTTCAAGGCATAAATGTGGAAATGGTTGGTAGTGGTCAGGTAGATGACTTGGGCGTCGATGGAAACCCTATAGTACAGGAGACCGAGATGTAGTTCTCTCGTGTGGTTATCTTTACATTAATACTTTTTATATGTATTAGATACCTTAAGACTTTGTTAGTACTTGTGCACCCTCTAGTTTTGATTGGTTGTCAATGTATGTGACTGGGATAATTGTGATACTTTGTTTTGTTGTTGTGTTTATGGAGGAATGAATTGTATTTCTTGTGGTCTCTTGCTGAAAATGTTGTAAGATTTGGTGTTGAATAATGGATAAAGTGGAGTGCTTTGTGTGAAAATGATGTGATTTAACAAAAATGTGTGTTCGTGTGGATGATTATGCTGTGTATATTGAAGTGCAGTATTTTGAGGTTAAAATGAAGTTTGAATTATTGATACTAATGTGTTATGTTCTATCGTAGTTTGTGAATTCTTAGGTAATTGGCTTTGGAAATTCAGTGATAAAGTAATGAAATTGGGATTTATAGAGATAGATATTTATAATGTCAAGTAGTAGTCTGTTTTGATACAACATATGAAAGGAATCCATGGTTAGGATCATTATGTGAATGTTCTTCTAACTGATATATATAGCAAATTGTTACAAATTATTAGAATCGTTTTGATTATTGTGTGTGGTCTAGTGAGAGGGACAGTGTAGTATCACTCGCTTGCGAGTTCCCTACTACGTTGCAATTTCCTCTCATGGTGTGTTTGCGATATATATATTGTGCACAATGTTTTCTTTTATGCAAGATTGTAGGGATTAAGCCTCGATTCCACCAGCATTGTCAGAATAGGGTGAGCATCATCAACACCCAATGGGTATGACATGGAAAATTGGAGTTGACAAGAAAGTTCCTCACCCTTGTTCGTCACCCCGTCCTTGTGGTTAACAACGGAGTTGTTTGCAAACCTGTCATTTTTTTGATATCATTCGTTTTCTTTTGAGTCATTTAAATTTTATTGCCTTATTGATAATGTTTACCTATAGATATAGTTGTTGTTTTTGGGTTGTTGTGCTTTTGGTTGCATACATTTTGTTTCTTCTTGCGACTTCCAGGAGTAAGTCGAAGCATAGGGGGGGAGGATGTAGTGGCCCTCTTCAGATGCTTGTGTAAGTGTGAAATCTTTGTGTATTGTGGTATTGAATTATTTGGTAAACATAGTGGCCTCGTTTATTTAGTCAATTAAATTAAAATGATTAAATAGACTAAATCTATGAAACATAAAGTAAATAGTTATTATTAAATAAATTAATTTTTATTGTAACTGTATCAATATTTAATTATAGTTGATAATTTATTTCTAGGAAAAGATAACAATTTAAATATGATAAAGAAATCAAATAAAGATAAGTGATCTTGTCAATTGAATAAATATGGAATGAAAGATGATTTTTAATCTGGTGAAGGAAATAAGATTTTCAAATTGAGTTTTTAAAGCAAAAAACAAAAAAAAAAAAAGAAAAAGAAAAAAAGAAGGATTGAAAGTATGGATTCGAAAGCTACGCAAGGCTTAAACTGATTTTTATTTGTTTTAAAAACTTGTTTTAAAGGAAATTTTGCCCTTAAAAAATAGGACATTTTTTTTCTTTCCTGGTGTGTTTAATTATGAATTTGAGAGGTCCCGAAGAAAGAAAAGAGGATAGCGAGAGGATGTGGGTTTAGAAAAGGGAAGGTCATTCTCGATTGTGGGAGACTGGACTGTTTCTTTTATGATAGACAAAGCCTCTCGCAAGGAGACTTCAGTGCGTGGAAGGTGAGATTTAGAACATTCGACTCATCCATTTGAATTTTGAGAGGTACGTTAATAATAATCGTATTAATCTGACTTCTTTCCTTAGCCATTTATTGTAGTATTCACTGCTCGTAGTATATGTGGCATTTGATATTTGAATAAGCGATTTATAATGGCCTGATATATGATATTTGGATTTGCGTGTTTTGGCAATTCGATTTCCCTTGATTTTGGTGTATGTATGTGTCGTCAGTAACCGATTCTCTCTGTTTGATTATTGCTTCTTGCTATTGGGAATCTGTGAGTATCGATGTGTATTTTTCTTAAGTTCTCAGCCTCTAAAGCTTTAACAATGCGTCCACCCTGTTGTCCTGTCCTTTACTAGCGTTGATCTTCTGCGTTATGGTTTTACTAATTGGTTTTTGAAAGGCGCGCATAGCCTACCCTTAGTCTTTGTTGTCTATGTTATTAATCCTTCATAAGATGATGTCTCATTGTGGCATTCTGGCAAGCGATCCATATGTTTTTCTTTTTTTTTCTTACTATCATGTAATCCGCCCATGTTTGTTTATGTCTGTTTGTGCTTAAGCAACTTCATTATCTTGCAAAATTTCTCCACCATTTATCTTTTAGGGATGCGCATGCCTAGCCCAAAACTCCCATCGTGGCCCAACAAGTGAGGCGACTGACAAAGGTCAAGAATCCATCTTTCACCTGCCAATTGCTATTGCTTGATATTTATTTTAGAGCGAGTCTACCTTTCAGATTTTTTCTTTAGCATCACCAATATTCTCCTCGCAGAGGGCCGAACTAGTTCATGCACTAGAAACAGGTGCATATCTCTCAGAAGATTTTCTCTTGCAACAATTTAGAAATGAATTTAGATGCAGCGTGGCAATCAGATTGTATTCTGAGGTTATTAACAACTCTAATAGTTTTTGAGGACACGTGTAGCAAACCTAATGCGAATGTTAACCTTTCATTATGGTGGCAGATAAATGTTTTGTTTCTTTCCTTCATGCTTGATAAGTAAAAGTTTTGAATCTGGAAATACCTTGCTGTCTCCATTCGCCAAGCCATTTTTTTCTCCATCATTGCATAGGTTCCCTGTGTTGTGAATGTGATTGGTCTCCTCCTTCGTGCTATGTGATCTTTAGTTTGTAAGTAATAGAACCTCGTTGGGGATAATGATCATTTCTGGTATATATTTTAAAGAGTGCAAAATAGAGAGGGAATGTTGAAGCCTATATATGTCTATCTTGGTAATGGAATTGTAAATAGTAAATTTCGTTGTTTGATATATATACTTATATATATGCTAGAGGTGATTATTCTGATTTTGACTGTACTGATAATGATAATGGTTTATATAGTTAGTGTTAATGTTTATGTAATTATATAATACATTTAAGTGAAAATATATACAACTCATTCCATCATAATCAACGTTTTTTTTTTTTATAATATATATATATATACATGTAATCATAATATATATTTATTGTATTAAAATTTCTTTCTATAAAAACATTTATATATTGAATAGTATATGGGAATTTGGTATTTAGTAAATGCTAACTCCGTTTGTAACTATTCGTTATTAGTTAGTTGTGTAGGAAAATGTTATTTAGTTAAGAAATTTTAAAGTTGGAATTTTCTTCTTAATTGGAAAGGTATTTTATTAAATTCATTGTGCATATTGTCATATGGATTGAGTTGAAACTTTGTCATTACTATTTATGCTTAGTTTAACTTAGTTGTTATTGTTAATTTCCACTTAAAAAAAAATTAGTTACCATATATTGTTGAGGGGAAATTACTTTATCATGTCTGTTGATAAGTTGTGTTAATATTGATGGATTGGTTTATTCTTAATCTAATTAGTTACAAGTGGAATAGTTATAATTAGAAATAGGGAAAATTTGGAGTAATCGATATCTTTATTTGATTTTATTTTGTAATTTAATAAACTTAAATAAATGAAACATAGTATTTGAATAGAGACTTCATTCTTAATTATTTCATAGTAGGATTGTGAATAAGTGTGGACATGTGTTGTGACGTTAATTGTAATGTGTTGTTCATAGAATGGGATTGAACTTTGTTATTGTGCTAGTAGGAGTGATGACCTTTATTTATAGAAGTTGTTCTTGATTTCATGAGCTGATTTATCTTGCTTGACTATGAATGATGGAAATTTGTATTTGATATGTCTTATGTTTAGTTTAGGTTGAACTTTTGTATAGTTTGAAGGTATGATTTGATTTGGTCATTTCGAGTTATTTTGGTTCTTGGGTAGATATTTATGTACCTCCAGAGGCTAGGGGAAGGGGTGTGTGTGTGCACGTTTGTTGTTGTTGCACCTTTTTCTCTATCTTTTTACCTCAAGAATTTTTGTGTGGGTGGTACCTCCTAGTTTATGGATTTTGATGCTTGGATAGCCACGAGATGGTCATGCCTCATGTGTATGTTTTAAGAATGCCTTTATGTCTTGAGGATTGAGGTACACCTGTTGGTTTCTTTGATTTTAGGGTAACCGTAGGGGAGAGTGGCTCTTCTTGGGGCAAGTGTACAAGTGGTCACCCTTGAAAGAGTTTCCTTAAATAAGTGATAACCTAATTAATGTATCTAGTGGGTTGGGTTAGTTAACACATAACAAGATAAAAACATGCACCTCACCCCTGCCGTTAGCGCTTTCAAAGGCTAAGGATGGGTGGGAAGACCTGGTTGGTAAGGTCACTACCTTGTCTTTGTGAAAGGTAAGTGGCTCCGCATGAGTAACCCTATGGGGCGGCACCTTGAAATAGGATGTCTGGATAACCATAGATGGAGGCGGCACCTTGAGCTAGGTTGTCTGGATAATCCATGTATAGATGGAGGCGGCACCTTGTGATAGGTAGTCTGGCGAATTCATGTAAGGCCATGCGATGACACTCTCCCACTATGCCCTTTGTCTCTCTTGTTCTTGTTGCCTCTGGAGTTGTTTATTATAGTTTTTGTTTGTTGATGTGGATGAAAGGTGCCCTTGGATATTTATTGTTGGATGATTTTGCAATCTCATTTGGAGAGCTTTGGATTCTATTGTTGTCGGCACCTCTTATGGTTATTTAGTGTTGATCTATAATATTTGCAATTGATTCTTGTTGGACATTTCATTACTCTTGTTGTGGTTATGTGTTGGCAATGTTATGGGTTAATATCTTGTGATTTGTTATCTCTTTTGTGGAGTCTTGTTTACTTTGGTTCTTTTGACTTCTTGGGTGAGGATCTTTCTTGTTTACTCCAAGCACGGGGGTGGTCGGGTGGAACGTGCTACGCACCCCATTGGGTCCCCATCCGAAGTTCGAGATGTGCAGAGTTGTACCTGTTGCAGTGAATTCTAAGTTATGTCAGAGTTTGATCCAGCTTATAGCTTTGTATTCCTTCAATTTCAGATTTATCTTTCCATGTTATTATACTCTTCCCATAGATGTTGGGAAACAACATTGTATTGATGTTAACCTTGAAGCAATGTATCTTCGTATTGTTAATGTATGATCCATGTTCGGGTCATTTGATTATTGGTGTATGTCTATCTCTCATGTAATGTAAGATGTTGATATGAAAAGTGATGCAACTATGTAACCCCAAGGAACTTTGTTATATGTTGTACTTATATTGTTACATTTCATGTGATGTATGTTGTTGCATATTATTTCTTTAAAAAAAAATTGTGCCTTAAATGCTTGTATGTTAGTTTCCTTTGGGGTTGCATGGAGCATTACATGAAATTGCCTTTTTCAAGGGTGCACAATTTTCTACGCTACACATAACAACATATACTCTTCTTAAAATAAATGGATGTTTGGATGCATATGGTACAAGTTAAGAAGATTATATAAACTTATAAGTATATAGTTTCTTGATTGTGTTTCTTGTTTGATAATTACAAATGGTTTGTTGAATGGGGTATAGATAGGTGACTATCCCTGTAATGAATGATGAGTCAATATCATTTATTATACCTTGTGTCTTGATAACTAAGGAGGTCATTGTCCCTTGAGATATGTATGGCTAGAGAATACTCTATTATAAACAAAGTAAATCACATGATCATTATTGGGTTAGATGATAAGGGCTCCATAAAGTGTCTATGCATTACACCATCCATCTATCACTATGTTCTTGGAGATTTTCTAAGTGAAACTGATGAAACGTACATTATACTAAGAGGGAGATGAATCAATATAGATCAAAACTTGACTTTTCAAAACTTAAATAATCACAAAGCAATATTACTTCAAGCCTTAATTATCCATAGTAATATTATTCATGCAAGATGTAGCAATTAAGAACATGCACAAGAGACACATGTGGAAACCCTTATGGGAGAAAAGGATAGTAGAATCTTGTTTGTATTAATCTTCTTACAAAATTTGTAAGAACCAACCCATTGGAAATTCCAATCCCCACCACTGAGCACCAACCCAGCAAGAGAAACCAATCTCTCCCGATAAGAAGCTCCAACCTCTCAATCTCCTCAAATAGGAGGCTCCAATCTCCATAAAACAATATAGTAATTTTATTTGCAACTTCTTGGATCTACCCTCTCAACTAGTTACAAATCTACCATACATTCACTCATAGATCTATAATATAGTCTTCAATAATTCTACTCATAAACATGTCATGATCTTTCTTTTATTTTTATTTTCTTCTCACAAAATTGTTGCTAGAAATTTTTTCACATATGTCTCATATAACTGCTCAAATAACTTTTTTATTTATGCTCTTCATGTAAATAATATTCCTTGAAATTAATTACATTTGAAGCCTCTTGCACAACCTTTTATTTATACATTCCTTCATGACTCTTCACCCAAGAGGGGTGACTCTCCAAAGGGGGTCGGCCCAACAATATTTAATAATAATTAATTTTTTTAATTTTTAATTTCATTTGTCATTGTGAGTGCACCATTCTACGAGGTCGTCCCACTTTGGAAGGACCTCAAAAAAATTATTTAATTTTAAGTACATATCCCCGAGTTTGGGGTGGGACCAAGAGGGGGTTGTCCCAATTTTGATATTATTTTTATTTTATTTAACACCCCTTCAGCATGACACTAGACATGAGTCAGCATTTGACATCAATGACAACAATATATCTAACAATCTCCCCCTTTTTCATTGATGGCAACCTTGTAAAGAGATAATCTTAAAATACAACAAGACCATACTTCTCCCCTAACTAAAATGCTCCCCCTAATGGAGATGCTCCCCCTTACTCTACTTCTCCCCTTTGACATCAATGCAAAGAAATCATGAGGTTGAAAGATAATGCAACCCCCTCTGAACATATGCATATTTTGATGAACTTAGTGATTGGATGAGAGTGATATCACTACCAATTTCTCCCTCAAGAACTCAAAAGTTTCTTTCGGTGGTGACTTTTTGAAAATGTCTGCAATCTATTCCTTTCTAGCAACATACTCCAACTTTGAACCTATTGATCAACGACTTGCTCTCTTAGGAAATGGTATTTAATCAGAATGTGCTTCATTGTGAAGTGCATGATGGGGTTCTGTGATATGTTAATTGCACTTGTATTATCACACAAGATGGAAATGAGGTGCCCATACTCAACTTTGGTATCCTTCAAGGTTTGCTTCATCCAAAGGACTTGAATGCAACAACAAGTTGTTGCAATATATTCCACTTCTACTATGGACAAAGAAATCGACTCTTGCTTCTTACTTAACCATGATACAAGATTGTGGCCAAGAAAGAATGCACCTCCACTTGTTCTTTTTATATCATCACTATTGTCATCCCAATCTACATATGTGTATGTTGTGAGGGTGAAATCTTCACCTCTTGGGTACCATAACCAAAAATCCATAGTGCCTTTTAGATACTTGAATATTCTCTTTACTACTTGAACATGTATTTCCTTTGGTGGTGCCTAAAACCATGCTACCAAACCAACTCCTTGCATAATGTCAAGTCTTGTTGTTGTCACATATAACAAATTTCTAATCATCGACCTATATAGAGTTTGGTTCATCTCAAGAGATTCATCATCCTTGCTTGATTTGCATCTTATAACCATGGGAGTACTCAATGGATTGTAGTCCTCCATCCTAAATTTCTTCAAAAAAAAATTAATATACTTGGTTTTTAAAATGAATATCTTCTTATCTGATTGGAAATTTTGCAACTCCAAAAAGAAAGACAACTCATCAAGCATAGACATTTCAAACTCCTTTTGTGCATGTTCATGGAAAACTATTGACACATCTTATCAAATTGCTACCTCCAAAAATAATGTCATCTGCATAAACTACAATAATCAACTAATGATCACTTTCAATCTTAATGTATAGATTCTTGTCAGCAATACTCTTTTTGAACCCTTGTTGTTGGGTATGTGCAGGATCATCATGGAAAAAATAGGCCCTTAAGTGGCAATGAAAATTCAAAAAAATCAGAGTTAGGCAACTTGACATAAAAATTTGAATAAGTTATCTATATTATTTCAAAAATGTGTAAGAATAGAATCTATGGAAAATTGAATGTAGTTTCTAAACTACTAAGTTTATTTTATTTTTTTTAAAGTCTATTTGGTGAAAATTTGAAATTTTAATGTAGTAGTACTTAAATTTCAAGGAAAAAATAAGAAGTAGGTGTCTGTCTGACCACCCTAACCACAATAAAATGATAATATTTTTTATAAGATTTTAGATATAAGTAGAGGACTCATGTCTGGATGTGACGCATATTTTTTGTAATTTTTTTCCAAGTAAATAATTAATTATGATTTTTTTATTACAACTTTTAAAAAATATAAAAACTTGTATGTCTGACCACCTTAACTTGGTCAAAACTTCATGAAATTTAAATTTTCTTTTCTTAATCCTATAGTATGTGAAGCATAGAATGTGACA